>CM061260.1:34810000-35410000 GCA_030848825.1 Tadarida brasiliensis
GCCAAATACATTTGGTTTAGAGAAAGATGTAAAATTAAAACACTTCTAATTTTGCCTTTTTACTCTGCATTGTGGCCACCTCTGTTCAGTATTTGCTATGTTCCTAAACGCAATAAAAGCTATTCCTAAAACTGTAAAAACGCGGACCAAATGCATCACATGATTTTAGAACAGAAGCATGCTTTAGGAAAACAAATATAAGGAGCTCAAATTCACATTTTTTTAAAAGATAGAAATGTATAGCTTATTTGTTAGTTAATTAAAGGCCTTCTGTGTGTTTGCAGTTCTGGGTATTTATCTTACAACCAGAAATGCAACACGGCTCTTGCAAATATCATATTTAATTCTTGAAGGGACTGCAGCATGTCGTTACAGATAGATTGATAGCCTGGATGATATCATTGAACTTTTGTCATGCCTAACCTGGAAGACTTGCTATATGTCAGAGATTTTTTGTCATTTATCTTGCTTTTGAAAGGCCAAATTTATTTGCAACCTTGAATGACATTGGACACATGAAACAGCCTGAAATCTATCATGCAGTGAGTATCGTATAAAACTGCAATTTAAAATCCTAAGTATTGACTTGGTTTTCAGAACTATCTTCAAAGCCAATGACTTTCAAATATTTTACTTATGAACACAGATTTTCAATTGATAACAAGAACTTTATGTTTTTATTTTTATTTCTCTAAGTACATCAGGCCATCTAATGTCTACCGTGCTTTCTTTACTTTTTAAAGAAAAGAAGAAAACAGAAGTGGAAATACATGTTTATGTTTTTATATATTAATGTCAATATGTAACTGCTATTGCTGAACCACATCAGCCAGGCCCATTCCTTTTGTTTTAAATTTTTATTTTTATTTCAGGTAAAACCAGGCACAGGCAATTTGACTGGCCATCTTGATATATCTTTGCACTGAAGTTACTTTCCCATATGTTGTTACATTAGGTCTTACTGTTCAGTGCAAGCAAATATTAGTCAAAAACTGATGAATAAAATTTTGGCATTTTTTGAAAAACTTGTGTTGAATACTTTGTTATTGTTTTATCCGATCCCCCTTATATTCAAAACCCATGTAACAATTCCATAAGAATTTAATGCGAGCAAAAACCTGTTCCTCCTGAAAAACAAATATTTCCCATTGAACAGTCACTGGAAATTATATAAACCATTGCTTTATTCTCTCTTTTTTTGTTGTTGTTACCTGTCAAAAATCTCAGACCTAGTTTTTAAAATAATGATCGCACAAGCAATACTATAACAAAATCTAAAACTTTAAAAGACATAACTCTACTACTGTAATATGTTCAAATTATTTAATTTTTACTATTTTTAAGATTTCCCCATAAGAATATATAACTTTTATAGTTGTAACTAAAATACGAAAACAATTGGTGATCTCTTTTTCCATGTTATATTATAGCCATCACAATTATAACTTGTAATGACTGCATTGAAGTGATATATTTAATTTACTTAGTTACTTCCATATTGGTGAACATTTAAGTTGTTTAAATGTTTTCCTTATATAGTACCTTCATTTTTCTTTTCAATAAGCATACTTTTTAAAATAAGCACAGTTTTGTATGATCTCATCAGCTTATTATGAGGTTTACATGATGTTATGTATGGTAAAGTATCCAACACTGTTAGATTCCTTTGAAGTATACTTTTGGATTAATTTTTAAGGTAGAATCACAAGACTCTTAATACCTGACCTATTCCAACAGATCTGCTCTTTTGCAGAAAACTAAGCTTAGAGATTAGTATCCAGACTTGTATGTGAACTTGTACTCCAATATTCTTAGGAAGTCAGCCCTCACTGATTTTCCTCTGTGATGTCTGCAGCACAGTACAAAGCTCAGGACCCATTTGTAGAGTCTTGTAGTCTTTGTCAATCATTTCAAGTTTATTAGTCATGAATTCTGGCTTGTTGACTGAGTCATAGTTGTTAAGAAAAGTAAACAAGAGCATAATGCCTCAATTAATAGGATGTTCTTTGGACTAATGTAAGGAAAAGTAAGGAGTATCAAGAAAAAGTATGAGTAGGTGTTCTTTTAGTGGCTATGGTAGACTAAATAGTAGGAGACAATTCTCTTGCTGAGAACAAGAAAAGTTGCATGTAATGTAAAAATCACTTATCTGAAGACATCAGAGAATATCATGGTAGCCAGAAAAGCCAATGAGGTGAGTTTGCCCCTCGAGGGGTTGATTCATAAGTAACATACTGAGACAGGCTGAAAAGGTGAGAAGGAAGTGGCTGCTAGTGGGAGAAAAGTTACATGAGCTGGAGAGATATAAACTGGAATTCATAGAGGCCAAATTTTGAGGGATCAGGATACCAGTCAAAATCCAATAAGGGACAGAAACCAGAGCAAGGATTTGATCATGAAAAAAGTCCTATAAAGATTATCAATTAGCCCAGCTGGTGTGGCTCAGTGATTTAGCATCAACTCATGCACCAACAGGTCACCGGTTTGATTCCCAGTCAGGGCACATGTCCAGGTTGTGGGCCCAGTCCCCAGTAAGGGGCATGCAGGAGGTGGTCAATCAATGGTCTCTCTTATTGATATTTCTATATCTCTCTCTAAAAAAAAGATTACCAATTAGAAACTTGACACACAGTTCTGAATAGTGAAAACTAAGGAAGTCTGAATAAAATATATACTTTAGTTAATAGTAATAGATCAATATTGGCTTATTAATTAAAACAAATATACCATACTAATGTATGATATTTATAAGCAGAATATGGAATGTATGGTGTATATAGGAACTCTGTACTATATTTGCAATTTTTATGTAAATCTAAAACTGTTCTAAAATTTTAAAAATGTATTTAGAAATTAAGGTAAAATAATATCTTTTTCTGACAAAATGTAAAAAACAAAATAGTTGCCAACAGGTTTATATGGAAAGAAATACTAAAAACATTTTTCAGGCAGAGGGAACATTATTCCAGAAAGAAACAAAGAAATACAGGAACAATAATGAATACCACAAAAAGTAAATATATGGATAAACCTTAGTTAGTGTTGACTATACAAAATAATAACAATAAAATCTTATGGGGTCTAAATATCTGAAATTAAAGTACATTATAATAATATAAAAGGTAGGAAAAGCAAAAAGGGAGTTACAGTATAGTTTCCAGCTTTGTCAAGGAAGTGATAAAAATACTAATTTATATTAAACTTTAATAACAGATGTTGTAATATCTAGAGTAACCAGTAAAAAGTAAAGGAATGTGTAACTGACAGTCCAATAAAGAGTGAAAATAGAATACAAAAAATAATAAATGTAAAAGGGTATGAGTGGAGAGTAAAAGTAACAAAATATATGGAAATTTAGAAAGATAGTAAAATGGTAAATTTAATTTAAATATGTGAGTAATTGCAGTAAAAATCAATGATATAATAACACAGTTTAAAATGTTACAATATTTAGCCCAGCCAGTGTAACTCAGTGGATTGAGCATCCTCCCATGGACTGAGAGGTCCCAGTTCCATTCCCAGTCAGGGCACATGCCCAGGTTGTGGGCTTGATCCCCAGTAGGGGGCGTGCAGGAGGCAGCCGATTGATGTTTCTCTCTTACACTGAGGTTTCTATTTCTCCCTTCCTCTTTCTCTAAAAAATCAATAACAACATATTTTTTTAAAAGTCTTTAAAAAATAAATTAAATGTTATAATATTTATAATAATACATATAGATACAGATATATGGATATGGCTTCTCAAATTTGTGAATACAAAAAAGGTTAAAAGTAAAGTTTAGAAAATGAAATGCTATGCAACTACAAACCAAAAGAAAACAGATATAGCTATATGTCAGAAAGCCTCAACTTTAATGAAAGGAGCTAGGTCTAAAGGAACATTTGATTATAACAAAAAGTGAATCTGCCAGGTAGATGTGGCGATTCCAAATTGGTATGCCCCTCATAATAGAGCTTCAAAATATATAAAACAAAAATTGTAAACATAAAAGGACAAACATAAAATCAGATAGATTTCATTAAGCCTCTCTTACTAACTGATGTAACAAGCATATCAAAAATTCTGAAGGATATGAAGATATGAAAAACACAATTAACAAACTTGAATTATACATAATTGAAATATATATGTATACACATACGTATGTATGTACTATATACATACAAAAAACATAGCATTTGACAATTGCAGAATATATCTTATTTTCTATAAACACGGACTTTTTGTTTTTTAACCAGAATTGACCATGTGCTGGAATAAAGTAACCCTTAAAATTTTTTTGAAGAATTGAACTCACGCCCTGGCTGGTTTTGCTCAGCGGTTAGAGCATTGGCCTGAGGTCCAGAGGGACCCGGGTTTGGTTCCCACTAAGGGCATGTACCTCGGTTGCAGTTTGTCCCCGGCCCTGGTTGGTTGTGCGGGTGGCAGCCACTCGATGTGTCCCTTTCACGTCGATGTTTCTCTCTCTCTCTCATCCTCTCTCTCCCTCCCACTCTATCTGAACAAAAAATGAAAAAAAAAAAAAAAAAAGAATTGAACTCACACAGAATATGTTTTCTGTCTTCAGAGGAATTAATCTAGTATTTCAGAGTAAGATGATTGAAAGTTCCTCAAATGTTTGGAAAACCTCCAAAATATATCTCAAAATAACCCAAAGAAGAAATGCGTATGTATATTAAGAAATATCTTTAATTGAATGATAATTAAATTCAAGAAAAACCTGTGAGATGCAGCTACTACTTTATTTTTAGGAAAATATATAGCCTTAAATGAACATAATAGTGTGATATGATTTCTCCAAGAAGGCTGTCATCAGTTTCTTTCTTCTCTGGACACTGAGGTTTCCACACTGCAGTTGAAGGAAGGAATTCCTCCACCTCTGGACTCTCAGCTGCCCCTGTGACTGCTTTAACCAATAGATAGATAAGAAGTACTTCTGTGTGACCTCCAAGGTTAGATCATTAAAAAGTATTACAACTTCTGTTTGGATCTCTTAAAATGGTCTCTCTGAGGAATAATAGCCACCATGTAAAATATCTCTACCCTGAGACCACTCAACAATGAAAAAGTCAAAGATAGACAAGTGGAGTGAGAGGGAGATGCCTAACCAACCCCAGATGTTCCAACTGTTTCATCCCAATTCTCAACATATGAGTGAAAAGGCCTGCATGCAAGTCTAACGCCAATTACCACCGGCCTGCTACTATATGTGGAACCTCAATTGAGAATCACCCAGCTAAGCTCTTCTATCCTCAGAAATGTGAAAGATAATCATTGTCTTTTTAAATATTTAGTTTGGGGATGTTTTTTACACATTTATAGATAATAAGAAATCTTTGAGAAGATGAAAGGTTAAAAATCTATGATCTGATTTCTATCTCAGCATCTTAGAAGCAGAGCAGTAAAAGAAATCCAAAGAAAATAGAAGGAAAACAAGGATAAAGATCACAGAGCTAAATTAATTAAATGGAAAACAGGAATACTGAAAAATCAATAGAGTCAAAAGTTCGTTCTTGGAAAAGTTGAAGATAGATACCAAAGCTGCTTTCAAAAGGCACACATTATTAATTTTTTTATTATTAATTTTATTTTATTTTTAAATCCTCACCTGAGAATATTTTTCCATTTATCTTTAGATAGAGTGGGAGGGAAAGAGAGAGAGAAACATCATTGTGAGAGAGACACATCAATTGATAAGGCACACATTATTTATTTAAGGAATAAGAAAGGGGACCTCACTACAAATTAAAAAAATAGTATGAGAATATTGTGAACAACTTAGCAATACATTTGAACATTTATATGAAATGGAAAAATTCTTTGAAATACATAATTTATCTGCATGTTTAAATGAAAATCTGAATACTCTTATTCAAGAAATTAGATCTGTTATTAAAAGCCTGCACACACACATGCATATACATGCACACACACACACACACACACACACACACACACACACATGATCTCAGTCCCAAATGGCATCATAAATTAACTCTTCCAAACATTTAAGTAAGAAATTACAACAATATTGCAGATTCTTTCAGAAAATATAAGAGCAAAAATGTCCCCACTTGTTTTATGCATACAGTATGACCTGGATACCAAAATTTACTAAGAGTATTATAAGAAAAAAAAAAGTGCAGGCAAATCTCTCTTCTTAATATAGTATAAAAATAATAAACAAAATATTAGCTAAAAAAAATCCATGAATAAACTACCTAGGTTCCTTTGAGAGTTTCAGCTTGTGAGTCTCTGCTCTGCATCAACACAAAATCAACAAGGGGAAAAAAGTGAAACATTTAAAGTTTCAAAGATTACTGACCAGTGCTTCATCTAAATAAGAATATAAGAAGTTATATTTTAAAGTTGGAAAATGGCCATGGAGTGAATGGAAGCTACACAGATGATCTCCTAGGACCAAACTGGAATTACAACTAAAATAAAGATAAGTCATCTGGAAAAACCAGCTGAAGAGCAGCTTGAGAGAACCCTTATAACCAGGGACATAAAGAGGACCCCAAATTGAGACTGGTAGGAGTGGCAGAGGCACAAGAGGGTTGGCTGGATGCCCACGGGCAGCAGCTGAGGGCCATCTTAGCTATGAGCAGTTCCCACTGAGAAGTCAGGGGTTAAAACCCCAAGCTGGCTCCCCAGCACAGAGTGGTGGAACAGGGAAAGGCGCCCACATAACACCTGGCTGAGAAAATCACCAGAGCAGAGGTTTTGTCTGGCAGGGAACAACACACCTCCCTGAAGGTCCAGAGCACTAAATTACAGCTACAACCATTCCCTGTGGGTGGAGTGGGGCAGAGGGAGGGCAGACTGGACTGGAACTGTGTAAGGAGAGTTGGGGGTTTGTGGCACTGGGGAGAGAGCTGGGAAGGAGGCCATCAGGAGCTCTATGCTGACTCACCCCCCCCCCACACACACACACACAAGACAGTAGCCATCTTCCTCAAAAAGCCCCTTCCCAAAACTGAGTTAGCCTGGGGGGAGAAGCAACTGCCCCTCCCTCGGGAATTTAACACTACCCAGCCTGGAAAAATGCAACCTGAGGCTCATTAACAGCCAGAGATTACCTGCCAGCCAGTAGACAGAGAAGAGCCTCTGAAAGCTTTGCGCTTTGGATCTGACTCAGTATTGGGAGTCCTGTCTCTGGGGACTGAGCCGTGAAGGCTGAGGCCTGAGTTCCTATGCTGAGCCACTTCCCCATCCTTCAGTAGTCATCTCTGTCAAGTGGCCCCATCAGAGGGGTTTTAGCCTGGGGGAAAAGCAACTGCCCCTCCCTCAGGAATTTACTACCACCCAGCCCAGAGAAGAGCAATCTGAGGCTCGTTAACAGCCAGAGATCACCAGCAAGCCAGTAGGCAGAGACAAGTTTCTAAAGGCTTTGAGCCTTGGGCTTGACTCTCAGTGTTGGGTGTTGTGGCTCTGGGGACTGAGCTGTAAAGGCTGAGGCCTGGGTCCCTGTGCAGAGCCAATAACCCACACTGCAGAAACCATTTTCTTCTCAAAGCAACTTTAGTCCAGGGGAAAGCAATTGCCCCACCAGCTGGAAATCCTCTTACCCTGCCCCCCTCCCCCCCCTTCAGGGATTTTTCATTCAGTGGAGGGCTACAACCTGAGGCTCATTAAGTAACCGAGACTAATAGTCAGTCTTCAGGCAAAAGCTCTGGGATAATTGACCTTTTGCTTGGCCTGAGACTCTACCCAGGAAAGTAAGACTAGACATTGGTATTTCATGTGGTTCCTTCCATACTTATCCAAACCCAGAAGAGGGAGCCACAGTCAGCAGCACACTGACACTCACAGGGAAAATTTGACAGGCTCAAAACCCTGCTGAGACATCCAAAATGGTGAAACAAGGAAAAAACCCCAAATGAAAGAACAATAGAATTCTACAGAAGGGATAAATGAAATGGAGTTAAGCAAGTTATCAGAGGTAGAGTTCAGAGTAATGATTATGAGGAAACTCAACAGCATAAGTAAAGATATAGAAACAATGAAAATCAACCAATTGGAAATTAAAAACCACGAAGGGGAAAATGAAGAATGACATAGCAGAAATAAAGAACACATTGGAAGGAATAACCAGCAGATTAGAAGAAGCTGAGGATTGGATCAGTGAATTAGAAGACAGGGTAGAAAAAAAATCACCCAATCAGAGAACCAAAGAAAAAAAAAAAATTAAAATACAGGAGGATAGTTTAACAGAGCTGTGGGACAACATGAAATGTAACAACATCTACATCTTAGGATTACCAGAAGAAGAAAATGAGCAACATTTAGAGAATATATTTGAAGAAATAGTAACAAAAAAACTTCCCTAACTTGGTGAAGGAAAAAAGTATACAAGTTCAGGAAGCACACAGAGCCTCAACTAAGAAGAACCCAAAGAAGCCCACACCAAGACACATCATAATTAAAATGCCAAATATTAAAGACAAAGAGACAATCTTAAAGGCAGTAAGAAAAAAGCAACAGGTTACCTACAGAGAAGCCCCATAAGGCTATCAGCTGATTTCTAAATAGAAACATTATAGGCAAAAAGGGAATGGCATGAGATATTCAAGGTAATGAAAAACAAGGATCTTAATCCAAGACTACTTTATCTAGCAAGGCTATCATTCAGAATAGAAGGTGAAATAAAGAGCTCCTCAGACAAAAAAAAAAAATAAAACGCTAAGGGAATATATTAGCATCAAACCAGCATTGCAAGAAATTTTAAATGGAATGCTATAATAAGCAGAAGAAATAGAGAGAGAAGCATAGCCATAATAAATAAAAATGGCAATAAATAAATACATATAAATAACAACCTTAAATATAAATGATTAAATGCTCCAATCAAAAGACACAGAGTAGCTGAATCAATAAGAAAGTATGACTCACATATATGTTGTTTACAAGAGACCCACCTCACAACCAAAGACTCACACAGGTTGAAAGTGAAGGGATGGAAAAAAAAATTTCCAAGCAAATGAAAATGAAAAAAAAAAAAAAGCTGGAGTAGCAATACTCATATCGGATAAAGTAGACTTCAAAATGAAGGCCATAACTAGAGACAAAGAAGTCCACTACATAATGAAAGAATCTATCCAACAGGAGAATATAACCTTGGTAAACATATATGCACCCAATATAGGAGCACCAAAATATATTAAAAACTTCTGGAGGACTTCAAAGGAGAAATGGACAGCAATGCAATCATAGCAGGGGACTTCAACACCCATTGACATCACTGGATAGATCCTCTAGACAAAAAATTGACAAGGAAACAAAGACTCTAAATGATGCACTAGATCAACTGGATTTAATAGATATTTACAGAGAATTATACCCCAAAACTGCAGAATTCACATTCTTCTCAAGTGCACATGGGACATTCTCAAAGATAGACCACATGTTAGGACACAAACTAAGTCTCCACAATTTCAAGAAGATATCAAGCATCTTCTCAGATCACAATGGCATGAAACTAGAAATCAATTACAATAAAAACATGCAAAAACATTTAAACACATGGAGGCTAAATAGCATGTTATTAAACAATGAATAGGTTACCAAGGAGATCAAGGAAGAAATTAAAAACTTCCTTGAAACCAATGAAAATGAACACACAACAACACAAAATCTATGGGACGCAGCGAAAACAGTCCTGGGAAGGAAGTTCATAGCACTACAAGCCTACCTCAAGAAACAAGAAAAATTTCTAATTGATTATCTCACCTCACAACTTAAAGAACTAGAAAGCAAACAAAAAGAAAACCCCAGAGCAAGTAGAAGGAAGGAAATAATAAAGATCAGAGCAGAAATAAATGACATAGAGATCAAAAAAGCAATTCAAAAGATCAATGAAACAAAGAGCTGGTTCTTTGAATTGATACACAAGATAGATGAACTTTTAGCCAGACTAACCAAGAAACAAAGAGCAATGACCCAAATAAACAAAATCAGAAACAAAAGAGTGGAAGTAACAACTGACACCACAGAAATACAAAGGATCATTAAAAATACTCTGAACAACAAATTGGACAACCTAGGTGAAATGGACAAATTTCTAGAAACATACTGTCTCCCAAAGCTGAACCGGGAAAAGACAGAAAACTTGAACAGACCAATAACAACTAAGGAAATTGAAGATGTAATAAATAAACTCCCAGCAAACAAAAGCCCGGGTCCAGACAGTTTCACAGGGGAGTTTTACCAAACATTGAAAGAAGAACTAACACCCGTTCTCCTCAAACTATTCCAAAAAACTAAAGAAGAAGGAAGAATTCCAAGCTCTTTTTATAAGGCCAGCGTAATCCTAATTCCAAAGCCAGATAAAGACACTACAAAGAAAGAAAACTACAGGTCAATATCCCTGATGAACATAGATGCCAAAATCCTCAACAAAATATTAGCAAATTGGATCCAGCAATACATTAAAAAAATTATTCACCATGACCAAGTGGGATTCATCCCAGGGATGCAAGTGGCTGGTACAATATTTGCAAATCAATAAATGTGATGCACCACATAAACAAAATGAAAGGCAAAGACCATATGATCATATCAATAAATGCTAAAAAAGCATTTGACAAAATCCAGCACTCATTTCTGATAAAAACACTCAGCAAAGTGGGAATAGAGGGATCATATCTCAACATAATAAAGGCCATATATGACAAACCTACAGCTAACATCATACTCAATAGGCAAAAACTAAAAGCATTTCCCTTAAGAACAGGAACAAGACAGGGATGCCCACTTTCACCACTCTTATTTAATATAGTACTGGGAGTCTCAACCATAGCAATTAGACAAGAAGAAAAAATAAAAGGGATCCAAATTGGAAAGCAGGAAATGAAACTGTCATTATTTGCATATGACATGATATTGTACATAGAAAACCCTAAAGACACCATCAAAAAACCTATTAGATGTATAAACCAAACAACTTAAATGCATATACACATAAACAATGGACATAGACAACAATGCTTGAAGGTGGGGGGATAGGGAGGAGGTGTCTGCGTGGAAAAAGGAGAAACATTGGTAATAAAAATAAATGAATTAATAATAAATAAATAAAAAGTCTACTAGATTTAATAAATGAATTTGGCAAAGTAGCAGGATACAAAATTAACATCCAGAAATTGATGGTATTCTTATACACCAATAATGAACACTCAGAAAGGGAAACTAAAAAACAATCCCATTTACCATTGCAACAACAACAAAAATGCCTAGGAATAAACTTAACCAAGGTAGTAAAAGACCTGTTCTCAGAAAACTACAGGACATTGAAAAAAGAAATATAGGAAGATATAAAAAAGTGGAAATATGTATCATGTTCATGGATTGTAAAAATCAACAGCATTAAAATGTCCATACTATCCAAAGCAATCTAAAGAATCAGTGCAATCCCTATTAAAATACCAATGTCATATTTCACAGATCTAGAAAAAATACTCCAAAAATTTGTATGGAACCATAAAAGACCCTGAATAGCCACAGCAATCTTGAAAAAGAAGATCAAAGTGGGGGAATCACAATACCAGATATCAAGTTATACTACAAAGCCATTGTAATCAAAACAGCCTGGTACTGGCACAAGAACAGGCATATAGATCAATGGGGCAGAACAGAGAACCCAGATATTGACCCAAGTCATAATACACAATTAATATTTGACAAAGGAGCTAAGAGCAAACAGTGGAAAAAAGACAGACTCTTCAATAAAGGGTGTTGGGAAAATTGGACAGCTACATGCAAAAAAATGAAACTAGACCACCAACTTACACCATACACAAGAATAAACTCAAAATGGATAAAAGACTTAAATGTAACCCATGAAACCATACATATCCTAGAAGAAAACTTAGGCAGAAAAATCTCAGACATCATGCATAGCTGAATTTTCAATGATAACATCGCCTAGGGCAAGAGAAACAAAGGAAAAAATTAATAAATGGGACTACATCAAACTAAAAAGCTTTTGCACAGCAAAAGAAACAACCATCAAAATGAAAAGGGAGCCCACTCTCTGGGAGAACATATTTGCCAATGATACATCAGATAAGGGGTTAATATCCAAAACATGTAGAGTACTCATACAACTCAACTAAAGGAGATAAACAATACAATTAAAAAGTGGACCTGAATAGACACTTCTCCAAACAGGACATACAAATGGCCAGGAGACATATGAAAAAATGCTCAACATCTCTAATCATCAGAGAGATACAAATTAAAACAACTATGCAGTATCACCTCACACCCGCCAGAATGGGGGCCATCAATAAATCTTCAAACAACAAGTGCTGGCGTGGGTATGGAGAAAAGGATACTCTAGCACTCTACTGGTGGGAATACAGACTGATTCAGTCACTATGGAAAACAATATGGTGTTTCCTCAAAAAATTAAAAATGGAACCACTATTTGACCCAGTGATCCCACTTCTTGGAATATATCCTAAGAAGCTCGAAACACCAATCAGGAAGAATATATGCACCCCTATGTTCATAGCAGTGCTATTTACAATAGCTAGGATCTGGGAACTGCTCAAATGTCCATCAGTAGATGAGTGGATAAAAAAGCCATTGTACATTTACACAATGGAATACTATGCAGCTGTAAGAAAGATCTCTTACTCTTTGAGATGACATGGAGGGACCTGGAGAGTATTATGCTAAGCGAAATAAGCCAGTCAGAGAAAGACTAATATCACATGATCTCACTTAGTTATGAAACATAATGAACAAAATAAGCTGTCGACCAAAAGAGATTCAGAGTCATGGAAGTAGGGAACAGACTAACAAACCTCAGAGGGATGGAGGGTGGGAGGGGTGGGAAGAGATAAACCAAAGCACTTATATGCATATATGCTCAACCAATCGACAGGGATATTAGGTTGGCTAAAGCAGGAGGGGGGTTGGAGCGGGAAGGGGGGATCAATTGGGGGAAAAGGGGAACATCTTTAATACTTTCAATAATAAAACTAATTAATTAATTAATTTTTTAAAAATCCAGGAATGTATAAAAAGCATAGTGTATCATGACCAGGTTTCTTGCAGGAATGAAAAAACAATGTTACTCATCACTTAACAAAATTAACAAGAAAAACCATATAAGTATCTTTATAGATTTAGAAAAATTAGTAAATAAAATGTAACACCTATTTATGATACAAATAATTAAGAAACTTGGAGTAAGAAAGGAATTTTCTTTAACTGATGAAACTATATATATTTTAGAAACCCTATGGTATACATCACACCTACAAGGAAATGTTAAAACTATCCTGATTTCAGAAGCAACATGAGGATGATCATTGCCAGCACTTCTGAGGACCAATCTACTTGATCCACTAGTAAAAAATAACAACAGTATTTTAAGAATTGTACAAATGGACAGAATATTTGAAGAAGCACTTCAATATAATGTTATCCAAGTGGCCAAAAACAAGAAAATGTGCTTAACCTAATTTATCATCAGGAAAATGAAAATTGAAATCACAATGTGATACTATTATACACCTCTCAGAAAAATAAAAATGAAACAAAATAAAACACAATATCTCAAATTGTTGGCAAGGTGAGGTAACATCTGGTCTCTAATACACTGGAGGTGGGAATATAAATTAGAATAACCTCTTTAAACGATTATTTGCCTATACTTCTTAAAGCAGAACATATCATATCTTGTCCCAGCAATTTCAGTCCTAGATATTACCCAGCAGAAATGCATATGTAAGTTCATTGAAGACATGTATGAGAATGTTCATAGCAATACTTTTTATAATGACCAAAAATAAGAAACTATCCAAATTCCCATTAACGGTGAAATAGATAAATGAAAATGGTGATATTTTCATAGAATTGAATAATACAGGGTGGGGCAAAAGTAGGTTTACAGTTATTTGTATAGAAAATAATACAATAATTAATAAATAATAATGCAAGAATAAATTATGTTTTGCATACTCACAGCTGTAAACCGACTTTGGCCCTATCCTGTATACAGGAATAAGAATGAACAAACTACAAGTATATGCAACAACATGGAAGTATCTCATAATAGAATGCCGAATGAAAGAAGCCAGACACAAAAAAACAAATACCAAGTAAGATTCTACTTATATAGAGTTGAAAGACACAAAACTAACCTGTAGCGATTAATGATCAGGATAGTGGTTACCATCAGGCAGTCAGGGTACTCCTTGTGTGTTAGTAATATAGTTTTATTGTGGTTGCATTGGTATAGTCCAAATCTGAAAACTCATTGAACTATGTACTTAAGATTTGTATATTTTTCAGTGTGTATGACGCACCAGTGAAAAGTTAACTAAAAACAAACAAAAGCAATCTCAACAGCTGCACAGCCAGGCTTCAGACAAAGTCAGTTATATCATTTCATTAGAGTGCATTACTCTAATTAAAATAAGATCTTCTGGTTTTATTTCATGTAATCTGAGGTCAAAGAATGATATCACTCTGTAATGGTACACTTTTATGAGAGCCCCTAAAATATTTTTGTGTCTATTTATAGGAGGCTAATTCTGTTTACATGTTTAATTGCAGATATAAATGAGTGTGCCATTGACAATGGTGGCTGCCAGGACCAATGCTGTAATACAATTGGCAGTTATTACTGCAAGTGTCAAGCTGGCCGGAAGCTGGAGGAAGATGGCCGAGGATGTGAAGGTAACAGTTAGGACTGTCTGCTTACTGATAAGGAAAGAGAGAACATCTCTGTAATGCAAAAATGAGGGTTTGTCTTTTATCCAGAGCCAGTTGAAGTGCCTGTGTGGAATGTTTCAAGAGCCCAGATCTTCCTCTCATGTCTAGATTACAAAATTGTAACCCTAAGAACACTTCAAGTAGCTTATTATAGGAAACATATGATTATACACTGGTTTGGTTATGTCATGTTCTGATTATGGAATTTCAGTCCTTCATTTAAATCCCTGAAAAGGATTTAAATACATATTTTTGAAAGTATTTCATTTAATTCTACAGTAAAAATGGTGCTTATCATAAAGTACTCATATGTTGCTACAATAGAAATGGAGGGCACGGGGCTAACCACAGACATTGTATTCTTGGTGTAGACTTAGCTTTTTCCCACAAACTTCGATTTTCTGTCTCCTTTTAAGATTAATTCATTCCATCCCTTATTTATTAATTCATCGTTTTGTTCATTTGGCAGTCATTGAGTTTCTGCTGTGTATCAGGCATTATTCCATGCTCTGGGATATAAAAATTAATGAGAAATAAATTCTTCCCTGAAGGAGGTCACTGATTAGCAACAGCGAAGACGGAAACATAAGCCGAAACCTTACAGAATGCTGTTGTAAGGCATTAGGACATGGGAATAAATCCAGTGGATTCAAGAAGGCCTGGGTTTGAGTCTCAGCTCTGCCACTTACAATTCATGTCACTTTGGGCATGTTATTTAATTTTGCTAAGACTCTTTCCTCATTTGTAAAATTTAGGATAATGGTAGTTCCTAAAACCCCAAAAGTTGCTCTGGGAATTAAATAAGATAATGCATCTAAAACACTTTCACACAGTGGTGGCACATGGTAGGCATTCATATGATAACTATGAATGGTACTCTCATTTATGAACTCAGTTGTTGCCCATATTGGGAATGTAATGGGGGCCAGAGGTTGCTTCCTTCTCTTGTTCTCAGAAAGGGGAGAGAGGGACACAAAAAAGGATCCCCTGGACTTTTCTAACTTTTTTTTAAATATTTTTTTTCTTTATTGATTTTAGAGAGAGAGGAAGGGAGAGGGAGAGAGATAGAAACATCAATGAGAGAGAACATCTATTGGCCGCCTCCTGCATGCCCCCCACTGGGGATTTGGCCCACAACCTGGGCATGTGTTCTGACTGGGAATCGAACCGGCAACCTCTTGGTGCATGGGTTGATGCTCAACCACTGAGCCACACCGGCCAGGCCTTTCTAACTTTTTTTCCTATCCATACTATCAAAATGCTTGAGCATTTTATTAGGTCACTTAGAAAGTCATTTATTCTAACTTTGGTCTCCTATTGACCCTACAAAATCGTACTCATTTCTTGACCTGCCAGTGTCTATTCCTGATGGAGCATAAGTGAGGAAGTTGGTAGGCAAAAACAAAACAAAGAAAAGACATCAGCCGAAGGCAGCTAGGGCTGGGCTGTGGGTTTGATTGGGACTGTCAAGACAAGACAAGCTGTAGATGTGAGTAGGCTGGAGAATTGATCAGATTCTCAGGAAGGAGTGTGGTTCAGGCCTTCTGGCAGGCAGTCACAATCAGGGTTCCAGGTAGGTAGCCAGATGTTCAAATGCAGCTGCCTCTGGGCCTTTCTGAGACAGGCTTTACCACATGCAAGGTCCTCTGCCAGGAAGGGTATACATTTATAAAGGCAAGCCCTGAATTCACTCAGGTACTTTTCTTTGAAAGTAAGATAATCTTTATTTCTGATGAGATTGTTTGGCAATGGTATTCCCGGTATTGATTCAACATCGGAGAACAAGAGGAGTCAAGGACCCCAGTGTCCAAATGAAAGGTAGGGCAATGACCACTAAAGCATGGTCTATATGATGAGAATCTTATTTGTCATCATGACCCCTGCCTTCCCTGACAGGCAGCATTCTCTTCAATTCTTTTTTGGCTGAGTATCATTGTCATCATCATTATCATTATTATAGATATATTTGAAGAGTCCAGCATAGCAATTAGCCACCGTTAGGTATGACAATCGTTATTATTTTTTATAATAGCTATTAGGTTAATAAAGCATGATGAACTTTATACCCACTAATTCATTTATGTGGAATTACATCATGTTTTATTGAAGTCAGTCACTCTTCATATAAATGTCAAACTTTTAGAGAAGTGATTTCCGTGGTCTTATTTAACTGATGTTTATTTGTACAAAATGAATACATGTAAGGTCACTATTTGTGAGAATCAAGAGTTTGATACTGAGTTAACATTTACTTCTTAGTTACCGAGATGCAGAACTGGGCATGGTGGTATATAGTGGAGCAACTCACCAGCAAAGAATCACCTGTCAGTCTCATACTCAGTCTCCTTTCCTTTTCATAGCTTTAAATGACTATTTGGCAGATGTGATGATGCTAGAGATTCAGTGTGCTTGATTGTTGAACATACAATGATCTCAGATTTTGAAATTGAGTACATTCTAAAGCCACCGCAAATGAGCATTTCAGTTCATGTGAGTACACTAATGAGTCATTCATATTTATTTACTGGATGTTCACGGTGAAGGTCAATCGGTTTCAAAGGCCATTGTGTTGAATGCTGCAGACATAGAATTAAACAGTCGTTTGAACAGACTTTTTCTTTGCATTAGTATAGATTGAATTTAACCTGCTTGAATTGCTTTTTAAAATACAGATCAACATTTTAGTAGATATTTGTTGTACCATTAAAATAAATCTAGAGTCTACCCTTCAATGGAATTGAAACATTTGTAAATGCTCTTGTTAGCTAATCTTATTCTTTAACCTTTTCTCTAAAGAGCTATAAATTTGTGGAGAAGGCTTCTTGATTAGCTAAGTTTATATGATTATCCCCTTCTCTCAGGCATAGTACTGACCCTAAATCATGGGGTTTAATTCACATTGCAGATAGATTATATTTTACAATTTTTCTTTATTGATTTTAGAGAGAGAGAAAGGGGGAGGGAGAGAGACAGAAACATCAATGAGAGAGAACATTGACTGGCTGCCTCCTGCATACCCCCCACTGGGGATCACACCCACAACCTGGGCATGTGCCCTGATGGGGAATTGAACTGGTGACCTCTTGGTGCATGGGTCGATGCTCAACCACTGAGCCACACCAGCCAGGCTGCAGACAGATTACTATAGGGTGTAAATTAAAGAGGAAAATAAAGAAGAAAAAGAACTGCCTACCAATGGACACTGTGGGGAAATACATTATATATATATATATATATATATATATATATATATATATATATACACATAAACACACACACTATATATATGTATGAAATGCATAAGGTTATTCTTTAATTTATTAATGTGGGTTATAATATTTATAGCTTTTTACATATGCAACCATCTTTGCATTTCAGGGGGAAAAAAAATCCAACTGGACTTTATTGTTTTATTTGCTATCAAATTCAGTTCAATTTTCCTTTTTTTTTTTTTTTTTTTTTGTTTAGGACTTTTACATCTATAACCATGAGTGAAATAGGCCAGTAATTTGCCTTTATCATATGATTTTTATGGCAATGGTTCTCGACTGGGGTGATTTTGTCCCACAGAGACATTTGCAGTGTCTGAAAACATTGATTTTCACAACTGAGAGAAGAAGTACTAGTGCATAGAGGATGCTGAACTTCCTCTTGTTACTCTGCTATACAGGTGTGAGACCTCCTCATTCTACCTCACATGCTGCTTTTATATATTCTGCTGTTTCTTTCTTTACTGCATATGCTTAGCCAGTCTATAGAGTTTCAAATAGAAACAATTTAACTTTACATTTTTAGAAGGCTCATATTTCTCAAATCTGTATGTAGTTCCTTTCTGCTGTAAACTCATTTTGATGATTGTATCCTTTTCCTTTACCATTTCACACATAGCTGTTTTGTATTCTGCATCTGATTCCAAAATCTGTGGTCCTTGTGGGGGAGTCTAAATCTAATGTTTCTTATTTCTAGGCTATTAGACCTTATACTCTCCTTCCTTTGATGTTGTGTATACCTCTAGTATAGAACATCTCACAGAGCACTGTACTTATTTACACATCTGTACTATCTTTTAGGTTGGGAATATCTCCTGGGAAAGGGTTATGTATTATCAGTTTTTCATTCCCGGCCCACAGGTGTCTAATACCTAGCAGAATTCCATAAATACTTATTGAATGCATGAATGAACAGATGGATGGATACACAGCCATTTAAATATAAATGCATATAAGCATACAGTTAGTACACCTTTTATTCATTTCCTTGTCTACGGATTCTAACAATATTGCATTTATTATTTAAAGTTTGGCTAGTTAAGCCATTGGTTATCAGTAGGTCTTTGTGTAAATATTTTCTGGTAGCAAGTCTGTTTTATTTGAAAAGATAAATCACTTTTTTTTTTCCTTCTAGAGGGCAAATCAGAGGGGTTTTTTTGTTTGTTTGTTTTTTGTTTTTTAGCTTAGTTCAAACGTCTGAAGTGTCTGCTTATGGCTTGTCTAAATTTAGTGGAACAGCATAACCACTGTGACTTTTGGAGAATGGTAGCCCCATAGAGTCAAGGAATTGTTCTGAATAAAGTGGTAACTAACATTTCTGTGTTTTATTAAGTGAAGTGGCAAAGATAATGAACATTGATTGAATATTTTAGATAAAGCCTTCCATTTGGGAGAAATAAATGAACATAAAGGTATGTTGCTCAATGACTTGACCTTTAAAATATTTAACAGCTCTGGCTGGTGTGGCCCAGTTGGTTGAGTGTTGTCCTGTGCATGGAAAGGTTATAGGTTAGATTCCTGGTCGGGGCACATTCCCAGGTAGTGGGCTTGATTCCTTGTCAAAGTGCATGTGGGAAGTGGCCAATCGATGTCTCTCTCTCTCTCTCTCTCTCTCTCTCTCTCTCTCTCTCTCTCTCTCTCTCTCCCTTTCTCTCTGTCTAAAAAACCAATAGAAACATATTTTAAAAAAATATTTAACATTAATTTTGATAATATTTTCAGCCAAATATTTTTCTGAAACACATTAGATATTATAATGTGAATAAAAAACTCAGTATACCATTATCATGGAATTATAGAATTTTTAGAAAAGAAGGCTTCTGTAGATTTCCCAAGGAAATTAAACAAGCTCAAAGTGATCATTGATGAGCAAAGTGACACCAGAAGCCAGGCTTTCTTATTCTCCCTCAATGAGATTGATAGGCAGAATGAACTGGTTACAAAGCAGGTTGATCAGAAGGATGGAGTCACAGAGCTACACGGGCCAAGAGACCTTCAATTCATAGAGGCTGCAGTTGGTCCACAGAAGAGAGAATGTAAGACCTGGAGAAATTATCTGATTTTCTCCAAGTCCCAGACAATTTATTTATAGAGCTAGGAATGGAATCCAGTTTTTCTTTGCCCAGTTGCCATTCTTCCCAACTGACTAATCAATCTGGTCAGTAAACATTTATTGGGTAACTACTATGTACTAGCACTGTGTTAGGGAATCTGAGAATACCAGAGTGGTACAGAACATGGTTTCTTTTGTCACTGGGTTTCAATATCATTAAGCATCCTGGATATAAAATTATTGTGTGCTATTTTAAATGAAAGTACAAGTAATTATATTTTATGCTTTGAGAACTCACCCAGGCCAGCTTCTTGCCTCCAAGCAGCAGTGTTTCTAAACCAGCTGGTTGTTTATCCTGGTATTACAGATCTCCAAGGGAGGATGCTCTAACTCCTTTCCACAGTCTGTTTAATAACCCTTGCTAGCAGAACAACCTTCCTTAGGTGTTCTATATATTGCTCCTGCTGAAGTTTAAGCCTTTTTTATTTTATTTTATTCTCGGTTCAGAAAGATTTACCTCGTCAGAATCCTCCTTTACAGTAATTCTCCCCACACTTACAGCACACTACTGTGTCCCTCCTCAACTTAAAAAACAAAACAAAAACCTTATGCCAAGTACTGGAGTCTTGATGGAAAAAGTATGTCTGCCTGTCTGTATGTCTACCTACCTACCTACCTAGCTATATATTCATCCATCTACATACATAAATACACACATATTCAGGTTTGACTTCATAAAATGCACTTGCAGAAATAATTATTATGGATTTTTCTACCTCTGTGTGTTGTGTCCCTTAGTATTTATTTATGCCTCCTGAACCTCCGCCAGCGATAGGGAGCACGTAGAGGTAGTAGTAGTTCCCTCGCCTCCAGGAGCTGGCAGTCTACTGGGTGATACATAAATGGGAAACAATCTGAGAAAATTCCCATGCTGTTTATCTTCATATACTAAAGAAAAAGTTATCCTTTTTAAATTTATCAAGACATATTAAGAATATGGAATTCATTTTGTTAAAAAGCTTGAACCACTTAAAATTCTTGGGACTTATTGTAGTTGACATATCAATGTATGCAAAGTTCTCTTTCTTCTCATCTCTCCATCCATCCATTCACCAAACATGTGTTAGACCCCCCAGACACCGTGGACTATGTTGAACAAATCGCACACACTTTGGATTTTAATATTGACTCTGATATTTACTAACTGTGAAGCTTAATCTATGGGCTTTCCCAACCTCCTTTCCCCTACTCCATAGCCACAGGAAGAGGGATATTCATTAGTGTACAATCCTGACACCTCTCTGCCCCCTCACTCACTCCCTTCTTCCCAGGGGAGTTGGAGCAAATTACCTCATTGGCAAGTTTGGGGAAAGAAATGTGGAATTCAGCCTACCTTCCTAGCTTCTCTTTAGGTCCTGTAAATGCCTGCAGAAAGTGTCCATTCAGGTCTGCTCTGCTGTGTGTCTGCTGAACCAGGGCAAGACCCCACCTGCGGGAGACAGGTTCCCAGCCACCCCTGTGACCAGGTTCGCCTAACTCCGCATACAATTTGAGGAAGCCCCTTCCTGCTGCCCCCCTAAGTCCCTTCCTCCAGTTCTAACTGTAACAAAAATAAAGCCAATATTTTGTCTCCATCTGCCTATTTGGGATTAAATCTCGATGAATTCCAAAGTCAGGCAGGGAACACAGACTTGTTATTGCACCCTCCCGTGTACTAACACCTTGCCTTTGCCTGCTGCATCATACGTACTCAGGAAGTGTTTCTTTCTCTCTCATTTAAAAAAATTTCCTCCTATACAATATGTTGTTGACGATAAAAATATGTGTAAGGTTATCTTTCTGTCTCCAGGGAGCTTCCAGCTCAACAGAGGAGATAAGATGGGGACACAAACAGCTTCTGTATAAGGCGGTACGAGTGAGTCAACACAGACAGGCACGAGCTGAGCGCCACGGGAATTACCCAGAGAAAAGGAACGCACTGTGGAATCACAATGGCTGCAAGGAACAGGGACAAACACTCATCATTCAGTCCTGGGCATCCAATAGTCTTCCTTCCGCTTCCTTAATTTTCTTAAACACTTCCCCGTGGGAACACTGCCTCGTACCCTCGCTGCTGGCGCTCCTCTTGCTTGGCACTGGAAGGATCTGGGAGTTTAATGGCAAAGCTGCGACAGCCATGCCCACTGTCATTCTTTGTTGAAACTCTGACGGTATTCTTAAGTGTCTGTGCCTTTTAGACTGGAGAGAAGGCATGTAATTCAAATCGGAAACTCTGCTACCAAAGTGGAAATCCACTTTATCTCTTTATCTCATCCTTTAAATAAAGCCCATCATTTCCCCCCAATAATTCAGAGTCATCATTTCAGCATCTCAGCTTTCAGCTAACACGTATTATAGTCAGAAGGGTATTTAGAAGTGAGGCGAGCTGGAAGAGACCATCACTGATATAAATTCTCCACGATTAGCGAGTACGCTTTCCAGATTTCATCAGGGACACACAGATTTATGGCGGTTACGGCTTCTATAGGTGGTGATAGAAGAAGCAGCCTAGAAAAAAGAGGTCCCAGAAGACTGTGGCTGAAAAACAAGACATTTCTCACAGGGGCCTCTTCTTTGGAATAAGCTAGGACAAAAATTAACCGCAGGCAAACCTACTGCCTCAGTAGGCCCAGCCACTTGCAGAAACAATGACACAGAAGCAGCCGATAGGACTCATGACTATGTGGACATGTCTGGGAATGGTGGGCAGCAAAGGGAGCTTCTTTAAAAGTCTGGAACATGGTCCTTGAATTTTACCATATGTCGGGAAGTATAACATAAGTTTCATTCACAATTATTTTGAGTTTTCTCTAGTCAGTCGTCTTAAAAATGAGCTGATCATTTTGAAAGATTATATTGCCATATTTTTTATTTTTCCCCCAGGAAAATTCCCAACTGTAGTACCCTGCTGGAGTACCTCAGATTTGTGTTTTTCCTCTAGATATTTTTTTTTTAGATTATAGATCATAACTGCCAAAAGATCTGTATGATCCTATATTCCAAAGAATGGTCCTTTTAGACTTCTGAAATATAGATGGTTGGTTCCTGCCTTTGCAGGACCCATATTATTTTCTATTACTATCAGAAAAAATATAAAGGGTAACTGATCGTTTAATATTTTGGCTATAAGAAGTGTCTTCATCAATTTCTAAATAATGGAGACATTTTTCTCTCTCAATAAGTACTCATCAAGAGGGACTTGAACATATGTGTAATCCAAAATCAGAAAATAAGCAAGTTAAGATTGACTTGTCACTGTACTATTGGCTTTCGTGTGTCTATTTTGAGTGACCTGAAGACCAGCACTCCCTCAGTGTAAGATCTCATAGGAAGAATAAAAGCTACTCATTTCTTATATAATTGTATACCTCACTTCATAAATTCAAGTTAAGTTTCAGTTTTTATTATTCATTCAAGGTTTTAATTTCCTAACAGGACAATTCTGCATTTCCTTGAATATGATTAATGTCAACAAAAAAGGATATCACTCATTTTATTTAGTATGGATACATTTGATGGCTATATTTTACATGCATTGTCAGTAAAATCAAGCACATAGAATATGCATTTTTACTTTATATCTTCTATACAAATGTCTCATTGATAATAATAGTTCCTAAAACTAGTATATCCTGTAGATATGTAGAGTATTTCATGCTATTACAACATAAAAGTTCATGTATTTCACCATTCCCCATAAATAGGAAAGAAATGTTTAAAGAATCATACCTGGAGAATTTTTCTAAACAGTATTCTCTCTTTGTCAAGGGGATGGTGGAATTGTACAAACGCATAGGCTTCTGTGATTGCTTATCAAAATGTTCAGGGTAATTGATCATAAATTGTTATTTATTGTCTGTCTGGCAGACTGGGAAAAGCATCTGAGTTTTCCTAAAACCCTTGTTAGCACTCTGATAATAGATCATTTGACATTCTGAGTGGCCCTGCTCATTGCAGGAGGCCTTCACTCCCAAGAGCACACACATGATGGGGAAAGGAGTTAGCCCACACTGTGAGTTTCCCAGCGGATCCTATTGGCCCCCCTTCCCGGGTTGGGATGGAGAAGAGCAGAACCAAGACGCCTCAGGTTTCTCCGGGTGGGCATAAGAGATCAGGTTTAAGAGGGAGGAGAAACAAGAATAATCCTTGAAAGGAATGCCTTTTATATTTATATATTTTATGCTGTAATTAAGTACATGTTTCTCAGTTATACAGTTCTCTTATTCTGACAAGCTTATAGAAGTATGGTGCTTCAAATCTTAACAGCATTCCCAGCAGTAGCACAAACCATCCAGTGGAGTTCTGGAAAAAAAAAAAAAAAGTATTTTCTTTGCTTCATGTATATTTAATATTCTTTGAGTATGGCCAACCAAAATGGCTGCTGCTAATTCATTAAAAAAAAAAAAAATGTTTACAATAATAAGGGAAACAGCAGTGGTTTTAAATAAACTGCTTAAGTTGGTTTAAAATAATTTGTTACATATCTTTGACCAAATTAACTGTGAGCTTTTGCATTTGAATCAGCGATCATAAAAGATGATATGTCTGTATAATTCAAGGGACTGAAAGACCTGCAAAAGTTATCTATTTATTTTGATATAATTTCTTATATTTAAAAAAAGTCATCATAGTTTAGAGGCTTGGCTGAGCACTGGGAAACATTAAAACTGCAGCTAAGAAAATTAGGTTAATTATAATTCATTAGATGCTGTCCTTATTAAAAGTGAATTGATTTAATCCCTTTGTATTAAAAGCCCTAGGCACAAGAAAGCAAAATAGCTCTGTAAAAGCTTAGTGTTCTCAAAAAGTATAAGGTACTACAGTCCAGTGTTTTGCAGACTTGACTGTGCATAAGAATCACCTTAGATCTTGTCAAAATCAGGTTCTGTCTCAGCAGGTGTGGAGTCAACCTGAGAATCTGCATTTCTGACAGGCTCTCAGGGATGTGATGCTATTGTCCCAAGACTACAGTGAATACAAAGGCTTATGTTAGCCTTTTCTTTCAGTTCCTTTGTCAGAAAATTATTAAGCCCTTGCTAATTAAAATACAGCCCTGATGAGGGATTACAAAATGGTGTAATATGATCTGCTATTCTAGACATTTATAAAACCTATTTTAAAGAGGTTTTTTTTAAATTTAATTTAATTTTATTATTTTTTAATCCTCACCCGAGGACTTTTTTCCATTTATCTCCAGATAGAGTGGAGGGAAGGAGAGAGGGAGAGAGGGAGACACATCAACTGGTTGCCTCCCGCATGATCCCGATCAGGGACCAAACCGCAACCTTGACCGGAATCAAACCTGTGACTCTGGTCCATGGGCTGACGCTCTAACCACTGAGCCAAACCGGCCAGGGCTTAAACAGTTTTGTTAAGATATAATTCCCATACCATACAACTCATCTTTTTAAAGTGTATAAATCAATGTTTTTAATATATTCACAAATATATGCGGTCATACCACAGTTGATTTTACATGTTTATCACCTCAAAAAGAAAAGCTATACCCATTGCATCACCACACCCCATTGCCTCCTAGCTCTAACCAACCACAGTTCACTCTGTCTCTACAGGTTTCTCTATTCTGGATTTTACAGGAATGGAATCACACAATATGCGGCTCTTTGTGACTGGCTGTTTTTCACTTAGCATAATCTTTTCAAGGTTCATTTATACACAGGATGTGTCAAATTTTCCTTAATTTTTTTCTTTATTGATTTTAGAAACAGAGGAAGGGAGAGAGAGAGAGAGATAGAGACATCGATGAGAGAGAACATTGATTGGCCGCCTCCTGCATGCTCCCCACTGGGGGTTTGGACCACAACCTGGGCATGTGCCCTGACTGGAATCGAACTGGCAAACTCTTGGTGTATGGGTCGATGCTCAACCACTGAGCCACACAGGCCAGGCAAACTTTACTTAATTTTTAAGGTTAAATAATATTCCATGTTATGGATAAACCTCATTTTGTTCATCAATACTGCTATAAATATTAATGTGCAAGTGTTTGTAAACGCATGTTTTTATTTATCTTGGGTATAAACCTAGGAGTGGAACTGCTGGGTTATGTGGTAACTCTATGTTTAATATTTCTGGAGTTTTTAATTTAAATAAATAAAAATTAAAAATATAAATATTTATATGGGTATGCATATGGAT
Source organism: Tadarida brasiliensis (assembly GCA_030848825.1). Classification (NCBI taxonomy): domain Eukaryota; kingdom Metazoa; phylum Chordata; class Mammalia; order Chiroptera; family Molossidae; genus Tadarida; species Tadarida brasiliensis. The sequence goes on from CM061260.1 coordinate 34,836,252, forward strand.
AGATATACATCACACAATTGTCTTCATGGGCAGGTGAATTTGAGGAACACTGCATACCGAAATTCGTTCAAGTAAAGTCAGACAAAAGAACAATCATTTCATTTTGTTTAACCCAGGTTTCCCAAACATGTTTGGAAATCTTTGAAAGTGAGATTGATACTGCTATAATTAGCTAATTATTAATAATAGGAAAGATGCAAAGGGAAGGCAGATATTATAGGCATGTAATTTGGGCAGCTTCACCAGGAGGCTACAGCTTTACACTCCCCAGGGCTCCAACAGAGGGGAGATAGACACATGCCCAGTGAACTTCAGGGGACTAGTGACGGTGCTTGCTGTTAGTCACATCTGGGGACAGAGGTCATTGGCCAGAATGGGCATACAAGCTCTTGGAAAGTAATTCCCTGAAAAAAGAAACTCTCTCTCTCTTGGGCTCTTGGTTCCTCTTGGCACACGTGGCTCATGGCTCATGCTTGGCTTCCTGGCATTCTCCTGTGTGTCCCATGGCCATATGGACCCCACACAACTGGACCCAGCTTCAGAATGGAAAAAAAACTCTGGATACTGGCTTTGCTTCTAGCTTTACTGAAACCCCAGCTACACTTCTATACTGAACTAAGGGAAATGGAACTTTGGACGCAGTGATTTAATTTCAGGCAAATAAAAATCACTCGTTCTCATATGCGGGTCTCAGAAAATTATTTTTCTCAGGATATCATAAGAAGTCCACCCCAGCAGCACCCAGTGAGAAGACCCCCCACTTTGTCTAATAACAAGATATATTTACAACATAAGGATTTAGTATTTTATAGGATGCATTTTGAGAAATGGTTTAATCACATGTTTTGAAGATAGATGACCTATTGGATGAGGCAGAAAGTATATTCAGGGAATTCGTGTATGATTTGTTTGGGCAGACAGAAATGGCTTCAACGTTGGATCAAGTCTATAGGTATGTGGGCAGGAGTGTGTTTTTCAATGGTAGGATTAAAGTGTGGTTTCTGCATGTTGTTCTGGCCATGATATGTAGGATGACATAGAAAAACAAGAAGACAGGAAATGACAGGGAGACCACTGAAATCATCTAGCTATTGACAGCCATACGATGCATAAGGAGATAAGAACCAGTAAGTTCTAATAACAAGCTGGACCCAAGGGAAAAGGAAAATGTCAAAGTCTTTATAAATAAGATGATAAATAACATGAAAAAAATTATTGATAGTAGTGAAATATGACAGAAAAGTTACTGAACAGAGATATCACATTCCAACTAGATTTATTAGAATATCTATATGAGAACATCTACCATTTATAAGAAAATCCCAGCCCATTTTTTAAATCATTTCTCATTGGAAAATCAGTGCGTGATTTCTGTGTGTGAATCTGCCATAGGTTTTGAAATTGCCATCTGGCAGAGTCTTCTTATCTTCATTGTGGACCTGGGCTCTCTTTTACTGATTCCTATTTCTCTCCACTAAATCCTAAATTAAGTCCATTTCAAATTAATGAGAAGCAAGATTAAAGATGAAAACTTTCCCTGAATGTTATTATCGACTATGTTGTTGGGGCATGATATTTAACACTTCTCAGATCTGGTTTTAAATAAGTACTATCTTTGATGAGATTGACCTGTCTTTACTTTTGTTCCTGTTACTATATTCACGGCTTTTCTTTAGTTGGATGCCACTGGAAAATGGAATTGCCAGATGGTTTGCAAATAGAAGTGAGCAATGACATTTTTTAGAAGAGTCTTTATATATAAACAAGCTAACAAACAACAACAAAATGTTTGCTTAAAAAGGAAAAGAAAACTTTTGCTTAAAACATACAGATACACTCAGAATCTCAGATTGTTAATTACTCTTGTTTTTATGAGGAGGAATATGACAAATATTAATAGAAGTGATATTTCTTAAATTAGGTGGAAGTATGGATCTCTGAGAGCCACACATTGTCAGCATGAACACCTGGGACATGGAGACAGCCCCCTGGCCAGCATTCTTTCTTCAGCTATAGCTATTTAATCTCCATTCATTTTCACAAAGGATGCTCTCTAATGTCACTAAATACTTTCCCTGTTGCCCACATGAGCTCCGACAGTATGAATTTCATGAATGTGGACATCAAGAGTACACTTTAATGATCATGTCAGATCTACTCACTGGGAACTCAGAATATACCCCTTCCCTTCTCTAGGTCTCAATTTTTTTCATCTCTAAAATGAGACATCAGGAATGGAAAATCTCAAAGCTTCTTCTAGGTTGTATATTCCATAATTCATAAAGCACAAACCTACAACTTTAAATGTAATCTAAAAGTTGGGATTCTTTGAATGAGGCCTGGAAGAGATTTCTGGAGGTTAATGACAGGATAGAGACTTCTTCCCTGACCCCTACAGCTTCAGAACCTAAGATATCTAGTAAAATATGAGATCATATCAAATTAGAGGATGGAAAAGAGCCCAGCATAAGCAGCAATTAAACTTCATAAGATATTATAAAAGCCATTGATGGAGTCCACCTACTTTTTAGGCATAGCTCTAAGATAATCTATTTTGCATGTGAGTATTATTTCTGTATCTCTCTCTCTCAAAAGATAAAATAAAAAGTTATCTTGGAGTCCACAGTTCCAGCACAGTGTTAGACACCTACCTTCTACTCAATGCATTCATGCTGAACTTATTGTCATCAATTATCCAATCAGTAGTCAGTCTGAAGAAAATTTTAGAAAGAAGATAAAATACTATATATTTCCTCAAGCAAGTCTTTGAATTACTCAGTTTTAAATTGAGAGGAATAGCTACAGTCTCAGTAAACATTTCTGTAAACAGTATATATTAATAAAAAAGAATAGGTTAAGTTCCCTTTTGCCCAAAAAATGGTTTACATTTTCTGTGCTGATTCTCAAGAAAGAAATTTTAAATTATAAAGGGCTATATGACTCCTATTTCAACACAAGTATCAAAGAATGTATCCTTTTGTTTTCTAGATTTACTTGACGCAAACTCACATAATTCAGTTAATAGTTATCATAGGTTAAAGAATACATCAGAAGTGAAAGGTAGCAATTATAGTTTTAAGGGGATGGTGCCTTTTAAAAAATGACTCTTCATGGGTCATCTCTAATGTGTGTATGATATTGACATAAATGAGGGTTCCAGGGAGACCAAGATCAAGAATTTGAAGAGGTAAAGAAAATTAGATGACTGATGAAAGTCAACACATAATCAATTAGAGTTAAAATAAACAGAGTTAACTCCATTCTCAGAGAAACTAGAAGAACCAACCACAACTTGAAGTTATTCGCAGAGCTTGAGAGTGGTTTGGCAGTCAAGGGTGGTTAGACACAAGAGATGTAGAAAGAAGGGAGCCCAGCCAGGCATGCCCAGGAGAAACCCACAAACTTTGAGAATCCTGGATCTATGGGCCAATAAATAGGCTAATTTATCCTATTGAACAATAGTTTTATCTAACTAATTCCATTTGTTAGATCTCTGTAATAGATTATAGTATGAACTGTAGCCGCCTGGGTCCAATTAGCAGAGACAGAAACCACACAGTAATTTGAACATGGGAAATTTAATATGAAGAATTGTTAACTTAATAGGAGGTTGGCGTAAAGAGGAATTGGTCAGTAAGAAATACAGAGAACTCTAAAGAATATAGGATTACATTTACTACCCTCAGGCTGAACTGAGCATCAAGAGGCTCCGGAAGTTGGAGAGGGCTGGTCATGGTTCACTGGGTGGCAGCAAGGCCACTGTGCTACCACTCCCGCAGAATCTGCTGGAAGTACGACCTCTGAAACTTGCCAGAAATCTGCTCTAGGGTGCTGGAGGAAACTGTTCATGGAGAGATGTCACTTCACTACAACGTTGCCTAATGGGTGTGTCCAGTCATTGCAGGACCTAGGAGCTATGCACAATTGCAGCGACCTGATGCTAGAGGAGCTGCTGAAGTGGGATGCTGGATGGACAGCCCAAACTTCCAATGCTGGGCAGGAGGAAAACATGGGTACTGAAAGAGCCAGATGCTGCTGAAGACTTCAGTGCTGAGTGAACCAGGTACTGGAGAAGCTGCATCAGGATCCCACCTAGAGCATGCTGGCTCAGGAAGGAAAACCTTTTAGTCTACAATGTCTCTCCAGTGCCCTCTCCTGGCAAGGCTTAACACCATGCCTGCGGAGAAAGAAAAATTATTTAAAGGGCCCAGATCCATTTTCACAGAGAGGGCAAAAAGTGAATTTGAAGCTGGAAAGTAATAAATCAACAATCAGCACAATTCCCAACTATGCTCACTTCACTGCAAACAAAGATGCTCCATACATGCCCTTTGTCATGTAAACTTGGGTACTGGGGAAAGCAGATTTCCCTATCCAGTGGCAACTTGGTCATGTGACTTGCTTTGGCCAATTGCATTTGAGTAGAAGTGATACAGCATCATTTCTGAGCAGAAATTTTACTAGAGAATGCGTAGTTCAGCATGGCCTCCCATATTTTTGACCTCTGCCGTGAAGAAAGCAAGTCCCAGACTCTTTCATCTGGATCCCAGAATGAAGAACAGAGCTAAGTGGAATCACAGCCACACTTTAAACCGCGAAGAGAAGAAAAGGTATTGATGGTTATACACCCCTGAGGATTTTGTTTGCTTTTTATGATAATAAAAGCTGACTAGTGCTGTTTTCGTGCTTGACAAATAACTGATTTTTATTGGGCTAATTATGATCATGCTGCAAAAACTGTAGGGTACACCATTATGTTATTTAATGAGTTTACATATTTATCTCCACTAAGGAGATTGAATGGACAGACAAGTTCTGTCCTTGTCTTGAGGGAAATTTATTCCACCAATGTCAGCCTGAGAGAAGACTCAGGCTGGTCCTTGCCAGATGATCCTGGCAGAAGGTTAGAGATGGAAATGTTATAGTCACCTGTTTTTTTAATGGAAGGACCCCTCTACTATGCTGTCACACCTCTCTCTTTGTCAATTTTGATAATCAGCTATCAAGATTATCATTTACTTCATTTTACCTTATTTTAATCAGGATCCTTGGTTGTGGTTTATATTTGCGTAACTTTCTGTTTTTAACTAGACTTGGTAGACCTATTTAGCTTTCTGTGGAGGAATCTTTGTTTTTGATAAGCAATGTTGCATCAGTTCTTTTTCAGCTGTCACTATAATCTAACAACTCCATACTCACATAGGCTTTCACTTCCTTTATTGATTTATTAGGAGAAAATCACATTCTAACTCACTGTTATACTAGTCATTGATCTCCTAACACATTGCTATTATAATCATTATTTTATTTGGTAATGTGAAAGCACCCCCAAACACATGCGCACGCAACACACACGTACACACACACACACACACACACACAACCATCTGAGACTAGATTTTCAGCCTTTATTCAGCTGAAAAATCATGCTGTTACTCAATAAAAATTTTAATTATAATTAGAAATAAGAATTTACATGCTCTGATGTTATCCCTGAATAGTTTAAAGCATTGGTCAAACACTAACATGCATGTAAAATTATGTATAACTAAAAAAAAAACTAAATAGTCTAATACTTCCGTTGAGTATAATATTACTTTCCTTTATATATTAAAAAATATTGGCTAGGGTTTTCTGAATCTGCTTCTGTAATGAAGTTGAGCTGTAGAACTAACTTAATTTGGGTAGGTGACTGAGAGGCATCATGAGGAGGCAGAAAAAAGTCACAAGGTCTAGTCTAGTCACTGCCACTGTACTGGCTGGATCTCAGTTTTCTCATCTCTGAAGTGGGGATAATTATATCTGCTCTACTGAACTCATGGAAATTTTTTTGAGACTCAAATGAAATGTGAAAAAGATACATAAATAGTAAAGGTGTTTGCTAATGTGAAATGATTGATGGTATTTGGTATCTTACTAAATTGCATTAAACCTACAGCCTAGGCAGGGGAGTAGGACTTAATCAGAAAAGTGGTCTTCAAAATATCTTTGTACTACAGAGAGAAACACAAGATATTAGGATAGGCCTTAAAGGTAAGGGTAGGTAAAAATGTAATTTTTCCTGAAGTCATCAGTAACCCTGTTTGGGTTGAACATATTCTAAATTATAACATGACGTTGACATTTTTGGTTTTCAGGTGTCTTAAAGATGGTGTAGAATTCTCAAATATTTTCTGGCATTTTTTAGCAAACTTAATTAACTACCTATAAACGGGTCGCCTCATGCCTAATCTTAAGCATGAAAAAAGAGTATATATAAACCTTGAATGTGCTGACAAGAAATATTGGGAAGAATACCATATTTGCCAGGCTGTACAGATTTGACTTTAATGGGAATGTTTGCTAAGATAAATCTTACTTTGTCCATTACCTTGCCTGCTATGTGATATAAGTTCTTTGCCTACTAATCACAAATCTCAAGATCTGGAAAATAGAGTTCCCTAGAACAGGCTATATATTTTTTATTCCCATCTCGAATCAAACTGATGCCATTTTTCTTGAGAGGACTAATAAAAGTCACATTCTGTATTGAAACATCCCTGTATTTTATGGACCCAGCAGATATACCCTTAATAAAGTTTTAAAACAACTTACAATAGATTTTGCAAGAAACTCAGATCTGCCATCACTTTCATTAACAGCCCATTTTGAAACATTACTTTAGGCATTATTATCTGTAAAATGTTAGTGAAGTTGTTTAATATTAAAAGACTAGCTGAAGGGACAGGACACTCAATTATTCAAAATTCTAGTTAGATTGCTCTTTAGAGTAATTTAACAAACAAAATTGAATTTTTTTTTAATTTTCAAAATACAGGCCTGTATTCATTTCCACAAATATATAGTTCATTGAAAATGCCAACATTTCTAAGAGATTCTGCATAAGAAGTAATAGTTGATTAAAATAAAAATATCACTCAGCATGTTAAAACACAAAGGTAGCCCTGGCCGGTTTGGCTCCTCGGTTGGAGTGTTGGCCCGTGGACCAAAGAGACCCGGGTTCGATTGCAGCCAAGGGCACATACTTTGGTTTCGGTGCGTCCCCGGCCTGGGTTGGGGTCGTGCAGGTGGCAACCAGTCGATGTGTTTCTCTTGCATCGATGTTTCTCTCTCTCTCTCCCTCCCACTCTGTCTGAAGATAAATGTAAAAATATCCTCAGGTGAGGATTAAAAAATAAACCACAAATGTATTATGGATAAGTGCATGCTCACAGAGTTTGCTCAGTAGACTATACTTTATAAAACAAAAAAGCCAGAGTCTCTGCCCCCCATAGTGTTCACAGAAATGACAAATAATGAGCAAATTCATTGTTACAAAGACATGTAATTATGTCTTTTAAATACAATTGTCTTTTTTATTGGCTCCTCTGTCTAGGAGAATATTCTCTGGGCCTCAGGCCTGTTTACTAAAGTATTTACTTACCTAGACTTTCTTGCTTTAATAAAAGATGTTAGCAAATTAAAACATGGGGTAATCATCAAAAAGAATGAGACACTTACATTGCTGCAATGAAAAATTGTCCACATTGTATTAATCATTGCACGTATGTGCACAAGTGTATGTATTAGAACTGGTATTGAAAATATTTGGATGAATTTACAGTAAATGATTAAGAGTCTGGCTTCAGAGTCTGGGAGGATAGGAGAGGGCAGTCAAAAACAGAGATTTAGAATTACAGAATTAGAATAAACATCAATCATGTATTCTTGTTCACTTTTATTAGTTTCTAAATCACATATATCTAACTCTTGAATCTATTTATTTTATCTGATTACTTAGCCAAAATCATTTTAAGTTCCCAAAGTCCATTGGGCCAGATGCAGGGCAAAGCCACAGATACATCATATTTGAAATCATTTCTCCTCTGGCTTTCATTGGCTGTCCTCATCGTTTCATCCATACTGAGAGAAGAAGGACAAAATGAGATCAATTAACATCCTGGGCTCCTGGGTACAATTCAGTAAATGACAGTTTTTCCTGCCCTGCAGAGACAATCTAGTTTCCTTGGAAGAATTACTTATTTTACTCATAGAAAGAGCTGTGCTCCCCGCTCACCATGAAAGGTAATAATTACAAGACCTTTATTTTTTGCTTATTGCTTCTGGGTTATTCTTGTAACTGTTCTATTTTAAACACCAGCTTATATGATATCTCTATATGACAAGCAGCACCTGGACTTTTTAAATTATACTTTGTACATGACTTACTCCCACTTGTTATGGTCACGGTATTCTCTATGACCAAATCTGTAATATCTGGTTTTTTTTATTTTTTTTATTTTGTTGCTTGGTTAATGCTAATTTTAGTTTGCTATTTTCAGTATTAATGGAGTCAGAAACACTCCCTTTCAGGTTAATGACACCCTTTCAGGATGATTTGGATCTATTTTTATATCTAGGTTGTTATTCTTTTACTAATGCCAGAGAAGACAAAATTAGGATCATTCAGGTGGATCCATCAAATGGTTTATAATTTGGAACCACTTACTTGAGGCATTAATTTTTTTTTACATAAATTTAGGGCTTTCCCAAATTTTCAAAGAATGGCTGGATTTAATGAGGTTATTCATTTTAATGAAGGTAATTTACTAAAGACATCACTAACTATATCTTTATTTTATAACATATATGAATAAATTTATACATAAAACACGTTTTCATTAATGTGTACCAGAATTTGGTTCAGGAAATATAATTTATATTTTCTTCCTCTCTGGCATGTAGATAATATGAAATATAATCGCATTAAACTAATTTTGGAAATTTAATGGCATAATACCCTGCTTTTGTTCAGTGAGGTTGATGAGCTGATGGGCTGAGCCTCCCCGGGTAGCCACCGGAAGTTTCTTGGCCTGGTGGAGGATCCAGACCTGTTCTGGTCCTGGCTGACTTTGGTGCACTAATTGGCAATTTTGTGTTACACTTGGATATCAATAGAGAACATTCATGGTCGGGTGGGACTTCAAGGACAGTAGCAGTGATTTCAGGAGTGCCTGTAGATGGCTGCCAGGGACACTGGGCCAGGGGAGCCCTGGGGTCACGGGAAGATAATCATTACATTTATTGCCCAAAGTAGGCCACTTTGGAGAATAAAGGGTGAAGGAGCTATATAAATAATTAAAATATATAGTTATAAGTATTATAACTTAAAAAGCATTGCATGCCATAAAATAAATATTGGTGATTTGTAACAAATAAATAATAATAAACAAAACACCAGAGTAGCAGGGTCCATCCAAGTCCTCTAAGTCCTGCAACAAGACTTCTCAGCCTTCCATGAACGAGCCCGTCATTTCCTAGGTTATTTTTCCATCCACCCTGTCCACAATGCTACAGCAAAAGGACTATTGGGACCAATGTTCTCTAGAACTTTAGAAAACAGGTGACTGTAGATGATGTGTGGGCAATGTCATCTCCATGACACGGATTCCTGGGAGTGTTGAAATGAATATGGGATAATATGCTGGAAAGGCCCCCCAAATTGTCAGCTTTCGTCACCTTCTTTTTCCACTATTCACCTCACACTCACACAAAATTTACATAAGAATCACTTCATGTCTCTTATAGTTAGTAGTTCAAACGTTTGCCTTATTAGACTCAAATCTGAGTACAACCCCTTTTCATACGTCTTTATGTCTACCCAGGGCCCAACACACTGCTAGATCATAGAAAATAAATGTTGGCTAATTAAATGTTTCTGACTCTGCCCAAGGAAGAGCCTGCTTTAAAGAGGAGAAATAATGTGTAGTAGAGGCTGGCAGTTCGCTGGGTTTGTTGAGCTTCAGGGCACTAACTGTGAAAGGCATGTGACTTTCTTTGTTCAGATGGCCAAGGCCAGCTTCTCATTTATAATTTGGTGTCCTGAGTAGACCTGCTCCCCAGGCATATGGTCCACTGTGAAGAATAGTCCCAATTTTTAAGCTACTAATATATCCATAAATAGGAATTCATTTGAACCCATACGCCCTTGGTCTCTCAGGCCCTCTATGCGAACCAATGCACGCAAAGCTCTGAATCCACCATGCTGAGAGTCAGCACATGAACAGAAAGATCGGGGCCAGGTCTCTGAACCCGGGCCACTCACCCCTGTCTCCTGGACATTCTGACGAGGCCCGTTTGCACGCCCCCCAAGTGGAAATCACGATGCTGCCTTGCGCTTCTCTGCAAGGGGATCGTCCGTCTGTGCCCACATGTATTTCTTTCTTCAGTCGTTTTTCCCTCTAAAATTTTATAATGTAAATAAATATTTATTGTAAAATAATACGTTGTAATTCGCCTAATCTACTATATGAATTGAAGGTATTATTCCTGTTTCCAGTTGTGAGGAAAATGGGGCTTAGAAAGATGAAAAGACTTGCTGGTGATCAGTAAATCAGCATTTTTTTTTTTTTTTTACTCCAAATCAACACTCTTTCTACAGTATCACCTGCCTCCGTATACGTATTATACAAAGATATTTATAATCCCTCCAATGAGGAATTTAAATTGAAAATACGGTCTCTAATATCTAAGAAAAGTTTCCTTTAATAAATACAGTAACAATTTTATAGGAGTTTGGTGAGAGGCCATTCCATTGCATGTACTTTATGTAATTGTCTGTTTTTCACGAGCATGACATCGATCCCAGGTTTACTGGGTATGTTTTAATGCATGCTTCAAACTGACTTAATGTCTGTTTAAAATTTTCTAGTCTGATTTGATTTGTTTCTGGGTCATGGCTGATGTTTGCAGACACTCTGAGTCTGGACTCACTGAAAGGTTTTATTAATGAATCCTCCTCAAGCTGTTCATCAGTGAAAACAGCACAGATGCATATGGATGATAGTGTCTGTAGCAAAGTATGTCATCATGCCCAGCCTCCCGGAAGACCTGAGAAGTTTGGCACCGCCCACACCCATTTCATAGAGATCCAACTTAAAGTTGTATATTTTTTTCTCCAAACAGACATATAGATGAGAGCTGGCCAGTGGGGAAATTAAGGGAAATAATGGATCTAGAACAGTGGATCAGAAGAATATTATTAATAAAAGACAAACAGAAACACCAATAGATTTTGAAAATCATTTTTTAATTTTAAAAATTTTACCTGCTCCTTTAAATCTATTGATAGAGGAATCTTGATTGATGTTCTGGGAAAGACTAGTACCTTCTTTCTTCTGTTTTGTTTTTTTTTGTTTGTTTGTTTTTTTTTTTTTCACTTTCCCTCTCTCTTTCCTTCAAAATTGTTGTTTTTCCTTTATAAAATATTCTTAAGACCATGGATCAGAATATACTTTGTTATATTTCATCTTTTTTCTTAAAATGCCCTGTCTAACTATAAAAAGGTATGTATTTCTTATAGAATACTTAGAAAACAGATTTTCAGAAAAGATGACAGGGTGGGTTCCTGTATTAAACTCTATTCGCTCCAGAGATATGGCAGTGGTCAATAAAACATATTTTTAAAATTAAGTAAGAATAGCCAAACTAAAAATAAATAAATAAATAAATAAATAAATAAATAAATAAATAGAGTCAAACCTTCACATAACAAACAAAAAGGAAAGAAAGAAACAGAATCTGTGTTGTAAGAGCGTAAGAAGGAGCTGCCTAAAGGTCAGACCTGCTGGGCTCCTGTCTGGGAACAGGCGCCAGGAAGGGGATTTACAGCAGACTGAAATAATCCGATGGTGTGTTTATTAGTTTGTTGAGCTGCCATAACAAAGTACCACAAACTGGGTGGTCTAAACAAGAGACATTTATGGTCACAGTTTATTAGTTTGTTGGGCTGCTGTAACAAAGTAGTTCCACATATTGGGTGGTTTAAACAAGAGAAATTGATTGTCACATGCTGGCCAGCAGTCTGAGATGAAAGAATCAGGGCAGGGCCAGGCTGTCTCCGAAGGTGCTTGGGAAGGGTCTGTTCCTGGCCTCTCTCCTCGCTGATCATTGCTGCTGGTAATCCAGTGTTTGTTTGCTTGTGGAAGCATCATGCCGCTTTCTGCCTTTACCATCACTTGACATTCTTCCTATGTGAGTGTTCTTCTCTTCGTGTTCTTTTTGTAAAGACACTAGTCATATTAACTTCACGACCCACCCTCTCCAGTATGACCTCATCTTGACTAATTACATCGCAGTGAACCTATCTCTAAATAAGATCACATTCTGAGGTACTGGCCATTAGGACTTCAACATACATGTTTTGGGAGGACACAGTTCAATCCATAACAGGATACCAAGGCCAGACTCGTGGCAGAAAACCAGGGGCCAGGACAGAATTTCCCCACCTTTGAAAGGAACCTGACTCAAGCTGTTTTTTTTCTAATTTATAGGCCTCAGATAGTGACAGGGAGTTAGAAACAGGCCAAGCCACCTGCTTTTTTGGAGACTGTCCATGACAGCCCCATTGCAGAAGTGTCTGTTCCCTGATCTAAGCAATACCTGTTCTGAAGGGTCCAGTGCAGGTGACTGATACGTGGGGAGGAATGAGCTCAGAGAGACAGCACAGACAAGCAGAGAAGGTAAAATTCTCCCTCTCGTGCAAATTGAAGTGGCCAGCTAAAATTCTAAAGCACATAGGAAAACAAATCTGAAGGAAAAGAGCTAAAAACTCAACTAGTTAGAAGACGACTTTTGTCCCGGTAACAAGCACATGCTATGCCAGTCATAAGTGGCTTTTAAATAAATGTTCAAGATCCTCAAAGAGAAAAAGAAGGAATACTAAGAACAAACAGCGAAACACAAACTGACAGATGTGAATCCAGAAAACAGGGCCATGAAATAAAATGCACAGAAACTGTGGAGAAAAAAAAAAAAATATATATATATATATATATATATATATATATATATATATATATGTATATATATAATCTTAAGAATTGAAACATAATGTTGAAGATTCCACTTATTATATACACAGGCAAATGATATGAAGGAAAGAAAGATGTGAAAAAAGAATTGACAAATAAATGTTCTATTGAGAAGTTGTATGTATGTACATTAGGAATCCCAGAAATAGGAGAGAAATGTCAGAGATGTAATATTTGAAGAAATAATGGCTGAAAAAGATCTTCCCGGAATTAGAGGAAGGCATATATTTTCAGGTTGGAAATGAATACTAACTGTTGTAGACATCATTAAAATTTAAGCTATATTTCAGTACATTATAGGGAAACATCAGAACATCAAGAATAAAGAGAAAATTCTCAAAGCAACAGGATGGAAAAGGCAGATGATCTAAAATAACAGATAATTTGTCATAGTAGCATCTCGAAAAAAAGAAATGGAGCAAGATCTTTAAAATGCTATAGAATATATACAGTCAATCCTTGTTATTTGAGAACTACATACCTGTAAATTCACCAACTCACTAAAGTTTATCTGTAACTCCCAAATCAGCACTCTCGGTGCTTGGTGATTTGTGGCCGTGGACAGAGCAGCTCATAACGGAGTGGCCCCGAGCACAGGTCCCCACCTAAGGTCAAGCAAGGCAGCATTCTGACTTCTCGTTTTAGCTCTCGTGCTATGAACAACTGTTCTTTCTACAGTCACTTTAGAACCACTTTTTTATATATTTGTACGTTTTGTCAGTGATTTTGCAACTTAAAGGGGTCCCAGCATATATATTAAATATAGCATCTTTATACAGAAACTCACATAAAACATTATGTATTGCTTGGTTGGTGAACATGTTATGACCAGAGGCTCACAGAAACCTAACTCTGTTTTCCCCCTTGGAACAATAAATTAAATCTCATCTAGGAATTAAAATTCAAAGAAACTATGGTCTTTATATGCCGAAATAGGGCATCACGTCTTTAGCAAGAAACCAGAAAAAGAATAACTTATCCCATGGACTCTATATTAGTCTGCTTGTGCTATCTAATGTTTACATAATTTCGGAATTCGATTTTCCCCCCTCATCGTTCTATGTATAGTGAAGAACCCAGTGATGCAAAGCATCTCGCTTTCATTGACCTAGGGCAGAAATCACCTTTCTTGAGTATCACTTGTTGTGTAGAGATTTTTATGTACTTCAAGTTCAAAAGAAATTGTCTTAATAAAAAGCACTTGCTGTGTTCCTTTCAAACTGTACATGCCTTGGCTGGCATTTTTCTACTTCCATACAGTATTCAGGCTTCTGCAAAACCCAGAGAAGGGACGCTTGTTTAGCTGCTAACAGGAAGCAGCTGTTTTCCATGGGAGATCAATCATTATTTTCTGTCTTTCTTATTCAGTAATCTTATTTTCAACACGTGTCATGTCCTGCTGGGAGAATGTTCAGGAGGTCTGTCATATAAAAGGACTGGACACAGCTGAGTTTTGAAAGAGCAGACCTTCAATGGAAGAAAAGGAGTCCAACATTTTTTTTTGTAATGGTTTTGCTATTATAATAACAATGGATTTTACGGAGACAAGTGGAGTGTAGATAAAACTCTATTTGTTGGATGGACACTTGGTGTGTTAAGTGGGGATAGGGCAGACTTCAGGAGAATTTTTAAGATCTCTCTGTTACTTTAGCTTTTTTGTTGTTGTCGCTTCCGTGTTCCCCTCAGGATACTGTTTTCACCTTTATCGGCACCTGTGAGAGCCCCAGTGGTCCCCCCCTTCTCAAAAGCAGCCAGGGAAGGATGGGATGGTGCTGGTTTAATTCCCAGCATTACTAGAAGTAAACTCTCCCTGAGAATTTTATATTTAGTTTTTACAGCTGGTCTTTGCTTTAAAAGATTTCAGAAATTCTGAAGTAGGCGAGAGAGAGACTTTGGAAGAATCCTCCTAAAACCCCTTAATAATAATGAAAATAATAAAACTAATAATCAAAGCTAACATTTATTGACTTCTCACTGTGCCTGGCTCTATGCTTCCATTACTGTAATCCTCCAGGCAGTCCTATGGGGGAGGCACTATTATGAAGCTCCATTTTCATGGCTGATAAATGTTTAGTGAGCTTAAGTAACCAGCAGCCTCAGGGGCACCTGGGACATTGTCACGAATGCAAATTCTCAGGCCCCACCCCAGACATGAAGAACTAGAAACTCTGGGGATGGGGCCCAGCAATTTGTTTTAACAAATCCTCCAGGTCGGGTGGATGCTGTCAAGTCCGAGTACCACTGCCCTAACTGCCCAATGGAACTTTTTTACAAGGGTCGGTTTGGCTTTGTGTGAGAGCTCAGGGGTGTGTCACGTCTGTGTCTGAGTCCTGGGAGGTGTCACTAAATGCACGGGACAGATTCATCCTCTAAAGCTCTATTGAGGGTGATGAGATGATCCGATACTTCACAACCCCACTTGAACGAGGTGTGTTTTCTCTTGTTTTGGGCAGGAAGATCTATCATTTCTTTCCAGCAAACATCAGGTGACTGAGACATCAGGACCAGTGTGTGATGATGGGAGGTCTCACTTGTGAATTGGAGCATTCTTCTTAAGACCTCAAGGGCTGGCCTGTACACTGATTCATTATGTTTATATTTTGACGGAGTGGGGGTAGGGATTGGAGGGCAGAAGGCTTTTACTCTATTCTAGGTATTCAGGAAGTCACAAATAAGTTTCCCTGCAGACAAGTCATGAACACGTAAAACATAAGCATCAAAGTTTGAAATACTAATTTAAAGCAACAAGAGAAGCCACATTTCAAAGCAGGTCATAATTAATAAAATAAATTATGCAGATAGTTAGTAAAGATGCCTGGTATTGTGTGCAGAGCACTCGAATAGGAGTCAGCAGACCAGGGCTCCAGTCTTCTGCCCGCCCTCTGCTTGCCACACGCTGAAAGGTGAATCATTGACGCTCTCTGAGCTCCGTTTTCTCATCTGTGAAAAGCCATCCCTACCTAGTTTATTAAGAAAAGAAAATTTTAGAAAAAACATAATGTACGGGTATTTTTACTGTAGCATGATTTCCTTTAAAAATAATATAAAATCACAGCCTTAAAAATAATGCAACTTTAAAAAATAAGAAGGGCACAAGCTCTATCTGAAACAACCATACCAATTAAAATACTACTGCAGCCCTGGCCGGTTTGGCTCAGCGGGTAGAGCGTCGGCCTGCGGACCAATGAGTCGTGGGTTCGATTCCGGTCAAGGGCTTGTATCTCAGTTGTAGTTTGTCCCCGGCCCTGGTCGGGTTGTGCAGGAGGCAACAAGTCGATGTGGCTCTATCACATCGATGTTTCTCTCTCTCCTTCCCACTCTATCTGATAAGTAGAAAAATATCCTCAGGTGAAGAATAATAAAATAAAATAAATACTACTGCAGTTCAAAAGACAAACTAAATTTATAAAAAAATGAATTCTGCAGTTAATATAGGACTTTCCATTAAAAAGAGAAAGAGACAGAGAGAGAGGGAAAGCAGCCTGATAAAAGGAGAATAAGGAATGTACCGAGTTTTTAATTATGTGGATAGGTCACAGTACTCCAAGGCAGGGCATGTGCTTTCGAGAGCAAGCACGGGGCCAACTGTGGTTTAGGGGAAGAATATGGGGTGAGTGGGTACTGCTTATAGTATCATAGTCCTTGACACTTGTTGCATTTCAGTTGTGTAGTGTATTTTAGCTGCTGATCCTCGGTGGGACAAAACACTAATATGCTAGAAAAAATTCAAATCTGAACCAATGTATTAAATGAACTTATTTCTCTTATTTGCCAGTGTTTTGTCATCAAGTTCTCATTCCAGGAATACTTATAACAAAACAGGTTTTATTAGAAAATATTGTAAACCATGGTACAAAAGCAGGCTAGTTTTATTAACATTAGTTTGTCTAAGTTTATATAGAAAGGCCCAATATAACCAAAGTCACCAGTGTAATCAAGTTTTCTATGAATTTTTCATTAAATCTTTCACAATATGCAAATGGTAGTATGTTATGACTTAAAAAATATTATTAGCCAAGTGAACTATTTGTGGTCTTTGAATTCTATTTGGAGTGATTGGGATGGCTCTTTGGACAAGGCAATCAATTAATGTACCTGTTTATAAAACTTTGCAGTGGCACAAAGATGATCTTGATGGCTCCAGGAATGACTCATTTAGAATAATCAGGTCTTCTAGAGATTTTTATTTATTTTTTTGTTTATTTACAAAATTTTTTTTTTAATACTCACCTGAGGACATTTTTGCATTTTTCTTCAGATAGAGCAGGAGGGAGACAAGGAGGAAGAGAGAGAGAAACATCAATGTGAGAGAGACACATCGAGTGGTTGCCACCCACACGGCCCCACTGGGCCGGGGACAAACTGCAACCAAGGTACGTGCCCCTAGCAGGGCACATTTGCTGTCCCTCACCTACATGTAAAGGATTGTGAGCACCCAAATTCAATGTGTGTTTGGGGCAGGGAATGGTTCCCCAATACCATCAACAATTGTTTTGGCTGGTCTGGTCATTAGATTGACATGAGATAGACTAATAAGAGAAAAACAAACTTAATTTCATACATATGGGGACCGCACATATATGAAAGGTTCGAAGACAGAAAGGTGAGATAAGGTATATATGCCATCATGAGCCAAGGAATGAGATAGGGGCCTAGGGATTCAGAGGTCAGGAGGGTCATTCTGAGGATGATAAAAAGAGCAGATGTTCAGTAATTAGATGTCTGTCCTGTCATACAGATCGGCCATAAAAAATTATTTCTGGCAGTAATTCTTATTATTGGCAAGGCCCCCAATTTAAATTCTTTAAGGGAGAGGTAAAAGCCCACAGAGTCTCAATTGGTTTTAGCTCAAAATAATCTTCATGTCAATGTGGCACGTTGTGGGGAGGCCTGTTTTGAACCCCTTCAGAGGAAATACAGAAACAGATCAGATATGATGAGACTAGAAAGAAAACGCCAACATGTTAACATAGAGTCTTTCCCAATTGTGGCTTAATGGGATATGTATTTCCTTTTTTAAATGTTTTTTTTTTTTTTTCCCTACTTGTTCACTTTGTCAACAATGGTAATGTATTATTTCTATACTTAAAAATATATTTTTAAATGTTTGTGTATGAGATAAACTTGAATTAGCACAGGGTAAGGTCCTACTTCTTTAAATTAAGATGACTGTGTAAGCTCTAGTTCTTAAAATTCTGATTTCTGTTTCTTTTTGAAGGGCAGGTTCTATGCTGCCCTTTATAGGGTTATTAGTGCTGGCTGACACACAGTGGCATATGCTAAAAGAACTTTTAAATGAACTTTTGGCTTTTCACTTAGGGGCTACACCAGGTTATTTATGTTTTTATTCTTTTATTTTCAAAAAAATGCAAATGTGTATAGGGGCTGTTTAAGGGTACAGTATAGTAAATGGGCCCCTGGACAATAATTTTGCAGGAGTAATTCTTTTTTATTTTATCCTGGAATCCCACCTCTAATCTTGATCTTCTTTACTTTTCTGTTCTCTCATTGAGCTTGTTGACTGACACATTTGAAAAAAGTAAGTAGATTTTGGGATGAGTGCTACCAACATCAGAAAGAAAATCACCCCAAAATGTATCAGCTGGAGTGGTCTTTGTCTTTTATTTTATGGGGGAGGTGGGAATAGAAAAGGAGGAAAAAAGTATATTAACCCTTTTTGCTGTTCCTTAACATTTCAGGAAATTATTATATAAGAAGACTCATTATCTTCATCTCTTTGTGATGTTGCCAGGGTTTTTAATAAAGTATTCTAAGGGGTTTGCATAAGATGTTAATGAGCATGCTAACCCTAAACCATATTCACTGTATGAAATGGATTTGTTTCTCCCTTTCTATGTTTACAAATGTTTTTAAGACCGGTTACTACATTATTCCCCTTTTCCCCTATAATAATTGAAATAAAATTAAGTTTAAGGTCTTGAACTCTGTGAGTTTGGTATGGGGAAATAAACAATAACTTTTTAATGTTCCAGTTACTCCTAATAATAAGGAAAGCCTTCCAAAATTGATAATAGAAAGATTCAGCATATTACTTTTGAGATGACATTTTGATAATGTGTGATTTAAATCAGAAAGATGTGCATTAAATTTCTATGAGAATATTCATGAGAATATTATGCATATATTTTGATGTAATAACATTTTTAAAGATCTAAAGTCTTTCTCTGGACTCAAAATATATCTCTTAACAATTAAATTTGTCAAGCTCTATTATTAGATTTTTAATAAAGAAATGGAAATGGTGCTAAATGTTGAAATTTGCCCTGGCCGGTTTGGCTCAGCAGTTAGAGTGTTGGCCTGCGGTCCAGAGAGACCCGGGTTCGGTTCCCGCTAAGGGCATGTACTTCGGTTGCAGTTTGTCCCCGGCCCTGGTTGGTCGTGCGGGTGGCAGCCACTCGATGTGTCCCTTTCACGTCGATGTTTCTCTCTCTCTTCCTCTCTCTCCCTCCCACTCTATCTGGACAAAAAATGAAAAAATGTCCTCAGGTGAGGATAAAAAAAAAAAAAGTTGAAATTTACTTTCAAATATATAATATTTTTTAAAAATAAATCTTTAGTCCTGCTGATGTGGCTCAGCAGTTGAGCGTCGACCCATGCACCAAGAGGTCGCTGGTTCGATTCCCAGTCAGGGCACATGCCCAGGTTGTGGGCCTGATCCCCAGTGGGGGGCATGCAGGAGGCGGCCAGTAGATGTTCTCTCTCATCAATGTTTCTATCTCTCTCTCCCTCTCACTCCCTCTCTCTCTAAAATCAATAAAGGAAAAAAATTTTATTAAAAAAAATAATAAATAAATCTTTAACATTCTTATTTATTGATTGATTTATTTATTGATTTATTTATTTATTTTTTATCCTCACCCGAGGACATTGCTCCATTTTTTGTTCAGATAGAGTGGGAAGGAGAGAGAGAGAGAGAGAGAGAGAGAGAGAGAGAGAGAGAGAGGGAGAGAAACATCAACGTGAAAGGGACACATCAAGTGGCTGCCTCCCGCACGACCAACCAGGGCCGGGGACAAACTGCAACCGAGGTACGTGCCCTTAGCGGGAACCGAACCCGGGTCTCTCTGGACCGCAGGCCGAGGCTCCAACTACTGAGCCAAACCGGCCAGGGCAATCTTTAACATTCTTATTCTATAATCATTATACTTATACCAAATGTTATTACTCTTATTTCAATTCATTTTTTGAATTTATTATGTTCAGAGTATATTATAATTATAGTTGAAGTTCTGTATGGGTAATTATTAATAAATATCTATTTATTGATTCAGTTAACCAGAAATTTATATGCCATCATTATTTTTTTTTAAGATATCATATAATCTACAGATTATTTGGAGAGTTTCTTAACTATGGCCATTAGAAATAATATTTTTTATATGTTGCTTTATGTATGTCTTGGTTAAGAATTTGTCACTCTTTTGTGTTGTTGGGGAGGGAGACATTTTTCTTCTACCCATCCAGGTTCTTTGGCTAGTCTAATAATTAAGGTGACATAAGAGATTAACAGGAAAAAAATAAATTTTTAATTTTGTATGTACAAGAGCCCCCAGAAAATTTGAGACCTTAAGGCAAGTGCGACAGTTAAGGCTTATATGCAATCCTGAGCTAAGGAATGGAACAGGGGCCTGGGCTTCCAAGGGGAGGAGAGCAATGCACAGGACAATAAGGAGAGCAGATGTTTGGTTATTAGATGTTTGCCCTGCCATACAGACAGGTCATTCAGATAACGCTTATCTCTGGTAATAGCTCTCTCTCTCTCTGAGCCAGGCCTCTGACTAAATTCTTTTAAGTAGTTAAAGCAGAGGTAAACATTTTTCTTGAGTTTGCTGGGTCTTGATTGTCTTTAGCTCGAAATAATCCACGTGCCCAAGTGGCACGTTTTAGGGTAGCCTTTTCTGCTCCCCTGCGGGGCTTTGTTCAGGTTCCTGGATGATCTTAGCACTTATTTTCAAGTAGAGGCAATTTTACTTGCACCTAATAAACAGCTAGTCCTTATTATGCTTTTATCTCTCTTTAGTATGAACAGTTTTTGTTTTCATCTCATGAGAACCTTACTCACAGGGGAAATTTAATAGCTTCTCCCAAAGCTTTCCCAGGGAGCAGACTCTGAGATAGAGATTAATATGCAACAATTTTACTCAGAGATGCCCTTAGGATGAATAGCTATAGAAAGGAAGGAAAAAAGATACGTGCAGAGAGAAGGGGGAAAGGGGCCTGACACAGTCCGACAGAAACTTCAGTGGATTTCATGGGAAGCTCTGAAGCTGAGATGGCCCCTTAGGGTTGTGCTGACGTGGGGTCAGAGGCTGGCCTATTATACTGTGCGTGCACCAGTCTTTGAATTGGGGCTGCCTCAAGAAGGGGACACATCCTTGGATAAAGAGACTATCTTCAGAAGAGATAGTTTCCAAAGAGAGATGACCGCTAATGGGTGTAGAAGGGCAGCCCTCCCGGCACATGGTAGAAGTCCTTTATTTCTAAATGGGGGTCTGGGTGGCATGTCACAGCGTCCACTACACTGGACCGCCACGAGCAGAGCTGGGTGTGTTCAGAGAGTCGACATCAAGCTGTTTGGAGCTGAGGAGCATTCCCAGCCCTGGCACACAAAATCATCGAGCAGACGCTGCTTTCTTTGCCTCCCTCTTTGCTTCCCTGACATTTTCACTTTCTGTGCATATTTAGAAGACCAACCAGTGATGTGCTTTGTTTTCTGAGCTTTTATGTGTTACAAATCAACCTGAAGAGTGTGGATAGATTTAATGGACAATGCTTTTGTTATATTGTTCTGTATGTGTAGTTCCCTAAAAATATTTGGTAGATCTTAATATAGTTTCTCCTTTGACCTCATTTAATTTAAATGGACACTTTTAATTAGAGCCTGCAAAATTTCTAAATGTGCCATATGGTTTGCATAAAAGATTTAGAATAGAAGGAAGGATAATTATTGTCTGTGGAATAGCTAAAAGAATGTTCAGCTAGCCAGCTATCTATTGAGATTCAGATGCAAAAGACAAGCTGAAGAAATAGTCATTGGTTTTATTTTTTTTTATTATTATTTTTTTTTATCCTCACCTGAGGACATTTTTTCATTTTTTGTTCACATAGAGTGGGAGGGAGAGAGAGAGAAACATTGACGTGAAAGGGACACATCGAGTGGCTGCCACTCGCACGACCAACCAGGGCCGGGGACAAACTGCAACCGAGGTACATGCCCCTAGCGGGAACTGTACCCCGGTCTCTCTGGACCGCAGACTGACGCTCTAACCGCTGAGCCAAACCAGCCAGGGCTAGTCATTGGTTTTAAATTACATGTAACAATTCTCTTCTCACTCTTTTATTTCTATAGAATTTGTGGGTAAAACTTTAATAAAAGTAGTAAGGATCACTCCCCGCGAAGCTTACATGTTCTATAGTGGTCAGATGTAACTTATTCTATCACGTATTTGTAGCAGTTACTTGGAAATACATTAAACCTTGAAAAAAGAACATATGTTCTCTGATTAGATCAAAATTTTGAAAGATCTTATGTATGGGAAACATTGACACTCTTCCCTTAAATTCAGATTTTGAAATGTAGGAATAGACTTTGCCTCTAGTCCATCTTAAGTTACCGAGGAAGTTACAGGAACCCCTAGTAAAGATGTGGTTATAGCTATGATAGAATATATAGAGTATATAACATATTTAACTGTCTGATAAATAGAGAATAGTATCCAGGTGCCATTGGTGATTTCAGTTACCTCTTTTGGAGACATCATGCAAGTACTTTAAAAGATATATAAGTTATTCATTCTCATTATAATATGTATAAATAATAAAGAGAAAAAGTATCTCTTTAATAACCCTTTCTACCCTTTGCACTCATCCTTTCTTTTACCGAAACTTAGCCACTGGTATCAGTTGTCTGTGCCTTCTTAGTTTACAGACATGCACATACGTGCATTAGTATAAATATATTTGTATATATAATCATAGATTCTAAACATTTCTATACATGTCTGTGCATGTATACGTGATTAGAAATGTGTATACACACAGCACACAACCCATATTATCTGATATACGCCATATGTATTGTTCAGGAACTTTCTCTCTCTCTCAGCATTATGACATAGACATATTTTCGTCCAGCACATTTAAATAGAACTTATTATTTTAAAACTGTTGCATCATATTCCATATGCTGGATTCACCATTTTTACTTAACCAGTTTAAAGTATGTAAAAGTGTTCTTTGAAGATATCTTTGGTTGATTTATTGCAGTTCTTCTATTAAGTAGGTGCACAATTTGGTATTATTTTATTTATTCCCTTCTAAGATCAAAGTGGTGTTTTTTTCTCTGGTTTTTGATGCTTAAATTTTGTAAAACTTTAAATATCACATGTTTATTTAGATATTTCTTAAAACAAGGATATTAATTTTAAAATAAATATTATATTATAATTTTTAAAACCTTCAATCCTTCTCTTCCATACGCTCCTTTTCTCTGGAGCAGCCTCCTCTGGGCTTTTTTCTGAGAATGTAGGTTCCTCTACAACAGTATGTAATAAGTAATTGCAAATTCCAGGTTCTTCATAAATAGGTGCAATCCTATAAATTAAAATCGACCTCTGAATAAAGATTGTATTTTCGGTTAAACTCCCCATTTTTGAGACATGCATTATAAAAACCTAACCTGCTACAGCACATTCTTCCAATTTCTAATCAATGTCCATTCAGCCAGAGCACTAACTGCTTCATAAGCTAAATTAGAGTGCCTCCTTAAAGCTGATAATTCCTGGTGCAGCCTCTTGAGCATCAAGTGCGAATTTCAAGAGAGTCTGTCCCTGGACAAATTCAGCGTTATCAGCCTGAATCCAGACAGCTTTTGCTTCCCTTTGACTGTTACCAGCCTGTACTTTTCCATCGCTTTCATTTGTGCTGCCTTTGTGAATCCACAAAATCACGCTCAGAACGCCAGTGGAAGAAAGAGCGCAGGGGCCGGAACATGTGTTTCCTTTATGAAAGCCCTTCAGCCGCCACACACTTCTCCCTTGTTCGGCTCTCAGAGAACCTCGCCTGTGTCCTGTTTGCCTGCAGTCAAAACTCTGAAATGATGAGCCTGGAAACGTGTTTTCCTGCACTGTCGCATCAGGGGCCAGCACTGTTGTTGCTTTCTTATCAGATCCACTCTCCAAAATGAATGGCTTAAATCTCAGTCCGTTCTGTGACATTTGTTGGGTCGTTTCTAACATCGGTCAACTGTATTCTTGGCACCCCTGACTCTTTTGGGTTGAAGATATGTCTCTTGATAAGTGACTTGTTTAATTAGATGTCTTTATGGTTAGCAGGCTATCTTGTTTCAGTGTACTTTTGTTTATATTTGTGTATATTATCATTTATGTATTGAATGAATACACGTCTCTTGGCTATCTACTATGCCCAAGATAATACACTAAGTACCAGGGGTCATTAGACCACATAGTATGGCTGTAGGCAGTACAGTATAGTATGAAAGAGAAAGAACACTGGATTTAGCGTCAGAAACTATGGGTTTGAATCCTGGCTTTGCTATTTAGTTGCTGTCACACCTTGGCCAAATTACTTTGTTTATCTCAGTTTCAGTTTTTATACATATCTCAAATGGGGCTAATAATAGAGTTTTCATTGACTTCACAGTAATTAAATAATGCTAAATTTCTTTATAATTGACTAATGAAAGTGATAACTATAAAAAATAATTGTGTTTTCTAATGAACTTATACTTTAATGGCAGAAAATATAAAATGTATTTACAAATAACTGCAAGGTAAGGTACACTGTTCATAAGAGAGAAGAAGGACAGAAATGAAAATTTTGAATTTTCCTGGGGACTAAATTATGTGTAGTGGAAGAGTGGAGGAAGTCCGTATGGAAGACGAGGCATCTCAGCTGGGACCTGAAAGGGTAGAATTGTAGCCTGTAGAACATGGAGCAATCACTCCTCGCACGGGATTGGATGAGCCAGTACGTGGAGTTAGCAAAAAGCCTCTGCAATGCTGAGAAACACAGTTCAGTTAGGCCCTTGTGCACACAGTGAAAAGCAGTGAGGTGTGAGTCTAGAAAGGGGTGTTGTACCAGAGAAGAGCGGACCTGCAGTCAGATGTCAGGAGTTCACACTCCATCCTGTAGGCATCAGGGACACACTGAGAGTTTTGGAAATTACCAGTACATGAATATCTTTCAGCAAACATCCAATAACTTTTAGACATCAGTTTATAAAACTCTTTCGACATAAATAATTGTTTTGATGGAAATACAGTCTTGTCAATACATCTAATTTATATCCGAAACTAAAAATTTTTATCTTAGTCTAAAGTGAAAAAGGTGAAGGGATTAACCAAAAGAAAAATTCACAGACATAGACCACAGCATGGTGATTACCAGAGGGGAAGGGGTGTGGGGGGAGGTAGGAAAGGGTAAAGGGGGCACAAATGGTGATGGAAGGAGACTTGACTTGGGGTAGTGAACACACAGTACAATATACAGATGATGTACTATAGAATTGTACATCTGAAACCTATATGATTTTATTAACAAATGTCACCTGAATAAATTCAACAATAAATAAATTAAGTAGCTGCATTTGAGTTATCTCACTAATTCTGAGATTCCTGGACATCTTAAATAAAAGAGTACACCACATAAATCTCTTTTAGAAAAAAAGGCAACAATCCAAATGGAAAATTCCAGTCTCTACCCTTAAAAGCATGTACAAATTGTGGGCCCAGAAAATGTAATATTTTAACTTCAGATATATGAAGATCTCTATTGGGCATTCTGTTAAACTTCCATTTGGTGAGTGATAGGATGGAAAATAGAAAATGCCCAGGACTGCAAAAAACAGTCTGGGAGGTGAGAGAGAATCACTGAAATGCCAGGACAGAGAGAGTCCAAGGTAGAAGAGGGAACTAGGGGAGTGAACGTTGTCAGTATTATCGCCATCTACAGGAAGGACCAGGTACTAGGACTGACTGCGCCGTGCTCTTTTCTTTGGCTGTTAGGCAGTCTCAGGAACCCTCTGACCAGGCAGTTTTAGCAGGATGATGAGTGACACAGCTATACCGTGAGAAGAAGGGATGACAGTGAAGCAGAGACAGTAACTGTAGGACCACTGGTTTTTGAAATTGGAGGAGCAGCACAATGAAGGGGAGATGGGGTGGAAAATGGAAGACGGGGTGAGGGGGAGCAATAGCAAGGGAGAGACGAAGAGTTACGCTGAAGGGAATAACTGATGTTACAAAGCCTGAAGGGTGGACGTGGAAGCGGATCAAGGACATGAAGCAGAGAACTTAGAACCCACAGGAAGAGGAGGCAGAGGCCTGGAAATAGGAGGCATTTTGTGGTAGAAAGAAGGGAGTCCTCACCAGCTAGATCAGTTCATAATGAGATGAAAGGGGAGCGTCTCTTGGAACCTGAGAAGTGTATGCAGGCAGATACGTAATTCCCAGGGCCCAGAGCAAAAACGTGTGACCTCTGTTCAGAAAGCAGGGGGGACACTGTTGTTATTGGTACGAGCATAAAACACTTTTAGTTTTTATATAATATATTAAAAATGGTATCATTCTTTCATTAGGTCATGTTTTTTATTTGCTATTATGTTCCTGGGCATAGGGATGCTTGGGGAAGAGCAGATTCTCAGAGGTGCTGGATAGTCTCACCTTGCAACTCAAAACATGTATGCCTGAGCACTGACGTAGTGCCCTGCCTGTGGGCAGGGGAGTGGGGAGGCCAATCCCTCCTTCCTACCAGCTCACACCCCTACCCACAACAGATGGACAAACCCCAAGGGTTCTCCTTACTCAGACTGCCTTGGTACTGATCAGAGCTGGTGGGAGGCTCAGCCCTACAAAGTCACTCTCCAGATGCCCTGTGATGCTGGCAGCCTGGAGTGGGACCAGTTACTGCTATAACCTGACAAGATGCTAGAGATACTATTTCCCAAACACTGACCCTCTCCCAACCTGTGCTCAGGCCCCCACAGAGGGGTGTGGGTGGCAGAGAGCAGCAGTGCTCACTGGGTACAGGCAGAGAGGGGGACACTGGGCAGCCTGGAAGAGCCATCCCAGAGGGGTAGGAGATGCAACATGTGTGAGCTGCATCTCCAAGTTCCTGGTTAATGCTCCATTGTCCCACCTGATTTCACTTACAAGACACAAATGCTACCATAAAATATTTGCTATCTAATATTTCAAAATGGTAAAAAAAAAAAAAAAAAAGAGAGCATTAAACCCTACGCACAGGGCCCTTCTGGGCCTAGGGTTCTTTGTCATTGTACTGGCCTCATGCCCATGAAGCTGCCTCTGACTGTGTGTGTGTGTGTGTAGTGTGTGTGTCATAAAAAAAACTTAGAATTGTCACTGTGGAATTCAATAGGGAATTGACATGAGCTGACAAGGTGTGAGACTGTCGTCAGTGAAGCTATCCTTGGTTGGTGTCTTTGAAAGTAAAATCGAGTACGTGAATGGCAGGGCCACATTATGATTTTGATGGGCCCTAGGCATTTTTGCCTTTCTCCATAAAAAAAGTAAAATGTATATTTTATGATTGCAATGATACAGAGATGAATGCATGAATAATTATATATTAAAAATATTGTCTTCCACCTAAAAGGTTAAGATATTAAAACATTTATGTGGGCCTCAGAAAGTATTGTGGGTCCTAGGCACCGTGCTCAGAAGATAAGTTGTCCCTGGTGGATAGTGGGATCCGTTCAGAGCCAGCACAAGAGATATGGGGTGGGATCAGGGGAAAGGCTTCTGGAGACCAGTGGGAACAGCATGATGCCCTGGCTGGGTGGGGAGAGATAGGGAAGTCTTGAGGGAACAAGGAATTGTTAGATGATGGTACTCAAGAAGAATGGAGTAGTTAACAAGTTTGGAGTGATATTGGAGAATAGTCTAAGTTTTATGGTGTTGAAACATTCAAAAAACAAACAGATTCAATGCTTTGATCTAGAGATGAAGGCCAGACATGGACTGCATACTTCTTTTACTTTTACGTTTAATTTTATTTATTTGCTTTTCTAGATATATAATATATGAAGTCATGAATAAGTAATTCCACAGGTAATAAATTCTGAGGGGAAACAAAAGCTTTTAGATGATTCTTATATTTTATGAAGGAAGGATCTCTAAATTAGATTCTCCTCATTTCAGTTTATTTGACTGTGCTTTCCAAAAAGAAATGAGAACAGGAATATTGTTTTGTTCCAGTTGGGGCTTTTAAATATAAGCAGAGCTCCAGTTTTTGTAAATAGTAACTTTTGGGTTTGAATTCAGCACACTTATAATTAATTTACAAATGCTAATGTTTCTCAGATAATTTTAAGCAATATAACATCCTATTATACATGAGATATTTTGTAATAATAGAAGTTACAGTTAACTATAGGTTAAGTGACTACATTAAAATGGAATACAATTATTTTAATGGATTTCTAATTAAATGCTTAAATCCTGGATAGTGTAGAGGTACACTTTAAATAAATTGATCTTTCTTGGAAGTTCAGTTAAAAACTGTTGGCAAAGAGAAAAACATTTTTTAAATATACTGTTTTTTGTCTGATATTTTATGATAATTGTTATGTACAGAGAAAGCACAGGAAAATATAATTTAATAATGGGAAAAACACATAAACAGTTATTTTGCCAAAAAAGAAGTATACCTGAAACATAAAATGTTTATTCTCGAAAGTAATAAAGTGCAAATTAAAGAAAGGTACTAATTTTACCAAACGAATGCATTAGGAAAATGTTGCCTATTTGCACTATTTGGTTTGCTATTTTTTCATATTTTAAAATAGCTATTTCTGTTTGAAAAAAATACATAATTACTGGTGTTTTTTTTCTTTCAGATGTTTTGTAATGTGGTTGTGTTACATAAATACAAAAGGACAAGGGGAAGGAGAGAGAACTAGGCGGAGGAGGGAGAGAGAGAAAGAAGAAGGCAGTGAGCTTTCTGCTGTTGGAGGTGTTTAATCAGAGTCTGAAGAGCCACTACTTAAGAAGTTGAAGGAGGGACTCCTACGGTGTGTAGGAGTTTGGACTGGTTTATCTTTTATGGTCTTTCAAGTTCTAATTGGAATAAATAGTTATTCCTAGCATAGTAATAAAATGTTTTACTAGAAAACAAATACAGGTAGCATTAGAAGTGACACAATTTATCTTCACGAGAATATAAAGGAAACTCACGATTTTGTAATAGAAATAGAGAGCAACTCCAAGCGTCCTACAGAAAAGATGGTCCTGCTAAGTCTTTCCGAGTAGCTTGAGCAAATGTCCTTGGTAAGGTTCTGTTTCATCTGACTTGAGTCAAATGCCCTTCCCAGTCACTGTGGCTAGGGAGATGGAATTCTCAGGTTGTCTCAGCCAGGGTCTTGCACCCACCTGTAATTTAGGGGTGGCACAGGGGTACTAATAGCCCTCCCTCTACCCCAGCCCACAAGAGAGGAACTCTATCACCAGGAAAAAAGAGAGGAGGAAAAAAGTTCTGTGCAGATAAATCATTACTACAGTGCTCAAAAGTCATAACAATTCATCATTATAGTTTCTAGCGAACTCTTACACTTGGTATAAATGATGAAATTTTGGGGTGTTTTAAAAGAGCCAGTTTGTTTTGGCCAATTTGACCACATTTAGATTGGGATGTGGAGCGGAAGTGGACTAAGGAGGTAGAGTTAATCAGAAATATTGAAAAGGAGAGGGATTGGTGTTTGAGGTTCTTTTCTAAGTCTTAATTCCCAGCTTCTGTATCCTCATCCTACTCCCACGGCTGCCCAGTGACCTAAAGCTGTCCAAGGCCCCATGTCAGCCTCACGCCTAGTTTCTCTGCCAGCTGCTGGCTGGCTGTCACCTCACTCACTTCCATAAGAGATTTTTCTCTTTTCCTGAATCTGATATGTGGGGAAAAGGCTAATCAAAACAAGCTACCCTGAGATGAAAATGCTAGCCTCATACAGACTTTTCAAGAATTTTTCTATTGACTCATATAATCAATGGGAAAGAAGAGGTTTGGGCCTTGAGACTCTCTATCTATTTATCTATCTATCTATCTATCTATCTATCTATCTATCTATCTTTCTATCTATAATTTATCTATCTATCAATTATATATCTGTCTAACAGAATCCCAGTGTGTATTTTGTTCTGTATCCCAATACCTGGAAAAATATGTACCTGTCAAGTGGTGACCTCTAGGGTACCCAGAGCTTTAGGTGTCCTCCCACCATTCATATGAGACCCTTAGAGTTAGGTATTCAAGGGTCTTCAGAAGTATCCTTGAATAATTTCTAGATAAACTTAGTTACCTCAGTGAAGTGGGCAGTGAGCCAGAGAATCATTATTCATTACCCACCTCCAATTTCCAAGCCCTGTGTTGGCCCTCCCATCTCCTGTGGCTGCTCTTTGCCCACTCTAGACGTGTCTTCATTCACTATTCATTTAGGAAACACTAAGCATGGTATTGGGTCATGGTATAGATGAGGCAGTCATGTAATAGATCTATGAAAGCATGACCGTGGCAGCTCTATTTTCAATAATGAAAAAAGAATAGATTATTCAGGGTTTAGAAAAAAATTTAAAGAAATAGACATTCCCAAAGGCTAAGTTGCTATCCATATTCTGAACTTTAGCTGAAACACCTTATAATTTCCATATCTACCAGATTTTTTTTTCTGGCCCCATTTTATTTGATTTTCAGCAATATTGATAGTATATTCACTCCGTTTTAGGAAGGCTCTCCTCCTTGAGTACCAGGATTCCTCATTGTCCTGCTCCTTTCCACCTTCTCTCTCTCATACCTTCTCAGTCTCTTTAGCTGAATTCTCTTTCTCTGCAGATTCACTATCCATTACTCATTTATTCTTTCTTTTTCAAAATTTTAACAGATATTATTATATGTATACTATAGGCCAGACACTGTCTTAGGTACTGGAAACCAATGATAAGCAAAATATATATTATCTCTGTCCTCAAAGAGCTAACAATAGAACAAAATTTGTGGTTCCTTGGATTGCGTATTTGTGTTCTCACTGTTCTTTAAAACCATAGGAAGGCACACCAGCATGAGATCTTTCCTTCCTCCTTTCTGAGATAATGCCCAGGATCAGATTGTCAGGCTCAGGCAGATAAGACACCTACTCAGTATCATGTTTTACTAATAATTTTAAGGCTACAAGCAATTAATAAGTATAAGTGAAACAGAGGCGACAGAAACATCCTCCATGGCTTCTAAGATCCTTCCTCTCTGCAATGGACATGATCTGTATATGTACTGTCAAAAACTGAGCAAAGTCTGGGATTTTACCCTACTTTTATGTTAACAAGTTAACCTATTACTGTTTCATGGATGCTGACAGGAGACAGGAGACTACTGGATCAGAAACAAAGGACTTTATTACTCATGGCAAAAGCAGTAGCCAGAGCTTCCTTTGTTTGTGTCAATTCCCATGTTCCCCAAATCCTACAGCAGTGACACAAAGGGCTCATTCTGGATGCCTGCATGTGCACGTAGTCACATTATACAAGAGAAACACTGAACTTGGGGAATCCACCACTTTTATAGTTAGTAGAACAAGCCTTTTTTTCTCAGGGAAGATATTAGCTCATCTCTCTGTGCAACACAGCACTGAAAAACGGCGTGGATAAAGAGTGATCAGGGCTCTCTGCATTCTCTGTGTACCCAACAAAGATGTGTGGGGATGCTCGGGGTCCATGGTGGATTGTTTCTCTCAACACACACGTTCTCTTGGAATGCACTAGTGTGATTTGAAATTCTCAATAATTTGAGAATTTTCTTTTTATCTTACATCTTTAAATCAACCCTCTCTATTTGCCCCTTTCCATCAGAATTTAAACTACTGCAAGTCTCATCCACTTTAAAAACCCTCTCCCTTTACTACTCTCCTACTCAACTACAACCTCCTCTCCTTAATAGTCAGACTTAATGTGATGCATATACTAACTCTCTGTCTTCCTTCTTTGTCTCCCATGTCTTTTTCAATCCAACCCACTGCAATCTTGGGTCAATTTTAGCTGCTCCACTGAAACAGCTTTCTATTTATCAGCTTTCTCCTCTGTAGGTAGGGCTAATAACCATCCATTTTGCAGGACTTTCTTGAGAATTGAATATGTATATGTAAAGAGTTTAGAGCAGCGCATAGTACATAGTAATTGTTCAATAATCATTAAGTGAATTGTTTTTATTAACATTCTTATCATCAGTGTCATCAGTGAGATTCTTGTGGCTGAATCCAATGCTAAATCTTGTTGCTAAATTCCAGTTTCTACCTGACATCCCTGTATTGACCATTTTTTCCTTCTTGAATCTCCCCCTCCCTCAATTTCCATAATGCCAGACTCTCTTGGTTTTCCTCCTACTTCTCTGTATTGCCTTCTTGGTCAGCTTTGTGTATCCTATCTCAGTCTGGCTTAAATGTGGATATTTCTCAGGGTTCCTTATTAGACTCCTTCTTTATCTACATGCTTTTGCGTAGGGAAATCATCAACTCTTGCGGCTTGAATTACTATCGATATAGAGATGCCCAATACTCTGTACCTCATTCATTTACTTCTTTAGCAGATATTTACAGAGCGTCTTCTACGTGCCAAACACTAGGATTACTATTCTGAGCAAAAATTGACAGGGTTCTACTCTCATGGAATTTAGTCAATAATGGAGAACACAGATATCAAACAAATAATTATACATATAAATCTATAACTATAGATGAACTAATTACCCCATAGGAAAAGAAGATAATCCTAAGAAAGTGTAACATAAATTTGACCTAGACTGAAGGAGACATGCAGGCCTCCTGAAGTGGTGGTGCTTGGGTGGACATCTACGAGAAGAATAGATACTCACTAGGTAAAGGAAGGGAAGTGGAAATAAAAGGGAGTACAGAGCACTCAAGGAACTTAAAGATGATCAGTATTGCTAAAACACAGCTGGGTGAAAAGAATTGCAAGATAGAATTAGAAAAAGAGGCAAAAACCAGACCACAGAGAGATCTGAGGATCATGTTGGCGTTCAGTCTAACCCTATGAGTAATGGGAAGTGATTGGAGGGTATGAAACTGTGACAGGAATGAGGGAGTGGGTGACATGATCAAATATTTGTCTTGAAAACCTCACTGTGGTGCAGCACGAAGACAATGGAGGGAGATTTAGCAGGCTATTACAACCATCCATGCAGTTTGGATTTAAGTGGTATCAGTGGAAGTGAGAACTGTACAGATTTTATATGTTTTAGGAGAAAAGTTATGTACAGTAAAATTTGGTATTTGAGCAGATACGGGTAAAGGAGAGGAAACTCTCAAAGATGACTCCTGATTTCTAAGCTTGTGCAGGTAGGTAAATGGTAGCTGAAAAATTAGCCCATATTTTTCTCCTGATTTTAGTCTACATACTCAATTTCCTACTAGATATCCCCAACTCCCCATCTCACTTGTTCATAAAATCATTTATGTCCAAAATTGAACTATTTTTCTAGTATTAAATGTCCCTCCTCCTGTGCTATTTGAGTGAATGCCACAACCATCAATAAAATTGCTCAAGGCGGTCGACCTTAACTCTTTGTTCTCCATCACATCCAGTTAATAATGAAGTTATGTTGATTTTATCTTTTTAACACCTTTTATATCTGTACACATCTCTCTATTTATTTACACTTCTACTAACTTCCTCATCATCTTTCGTCTGGATTTTGGCAACAGTTATTAGTTGGCTTCTCTGCCATCAGTCTCCCATTTCTCTGATCTCTTCTTTGCCCTGCTGGTGCCCACTGGCTATAAAGTAAAGCCATGTTTCCTTAGTATGGCAGACAGTATTCTCCATGATCAGACCTAGTCACATCTTTAGCATTTTCCAAACGTTTTCCATTTTCTATGAAAGCGTATACTCTCCTATTCTCAGCACAAGTCCTTTGAGCTTTGTTTCTTACAAGTACTGTTATTCTCTTCAAAATACACATCACTCTCCTGTTTGCCTCCTTATAAACTAGGTGGTTTTTGCTGAGAAAGGCCACTTTTATTACTGAGTGAATGTCTAGGCTAAGGCAGGGGAGGTGGGCAGGAAGAGATCAACCAAAGAACTTACATGCATGTATGCATAACCCATGGACACCGACAATAGTGTGGCAAGGGTCTGAGGGGGGTGGGGGTGGGGTTCAATGGGGGACATCTGTAATACTTTCAACAATAAAGATAAATTTAAAAACTTTTTTACAAGGGCAGAATGTAGAGAAACAATTATATCTGCAAAGTTACTAGCATGTACTTATTTTCTACCAACTGAGCTACCTGAGGTTTTAGCTACCAAGAAAGGAACAAAAGGAGAAATCAGAGCCCAACAGTTGGGGGAAAGCTAGGGAAGGATCACTTACAGGGGGATTCTGAGGCAACCACTCAAGAAGGCATCTTCAACCTCTCTGGCACTATCAGATGTACCACAGCTTTTCATAGGCAATTTGATTAAACCCTTAATATTTGTAATAAAAAGAACAAAAATTGTGACATATCTCCAAGTTTGTTAGAATCTTGATGGAATGTAATTATTCCAAAGAATGCTATCAGAAGAACTAAATGAATTTTCCTGACCTTTGATGAAATATAGATTAAAGCATTTTACTGATTAAAAGGCAATAAATATTTTTGAAAAGTGTAGGCTGAGTTTGAGCTGCACTTGGTGGCCTCCTCCAGCACACCGGCTTTACAGTACACATGTATCCTAGGATGATTTCTCTTACAAGCAATGGAATCATATAACTGAGATGCTTAATCAATAAAAGGAGGTTATTGGATCACTTAATTGAGAAGCCCAGAGGTAGGAGGACTTTAGGCACAGTTCAGTTAGGGCTCCAGCTCCTGTTCTCTGTGAGTCCTTCAGTTTTGTCCTGTTTGTTGCTTTTATCTTTAGTATAGCTTCACTCATGGAGTGTAATGGCTGCTGGAAAATGTCACATCCACAATGACAATTTCTGAAGTGAGACAGCATCTATGTCCCAGGATTCCCAACCTTGTTGTTGAGCTTCATACTCACTGGATCACATCTGAACTAATTCATTCATTCCTGAGAAATCCTTGTGCTATTGAAGAGATTACCTTGTCCGATATGGTGGCAAATGGAGGTGAGATTTTACCAACTAGAATCTACCTCCAATTTAGGAGAGGAATAATGTTCATCAATCCCTCAGAAACTACATGACTTCTCTAAGCAAAAGAGAGAGAAATTCCCCAAAGGAAAACCTTGGAGTTACTTAGTATGTGTGAAGAAGAAAATGAGTGAATTCCAAGCAGGCAACCAGTGAATAGACACTACAGATGCTGTTCAAATGTGTTCATTAGCAAACTGAGAAATTATTTTGTGTTATGGATTTTTAAAGCTAATTGTAAATGGTCAAAAAACAAACATCAAGAATTTACTGCCAGGGTAAAGAGAGGGTAAATGCAGTCAGAGCCCAATTTCAAGAAATTCCATTGATAAATATGGGTGGATAAGAAGACGGAATGCTGTGATGACTCTCAAACCACACATTCATTTATTCGTTCATAGAACATTTATGGACTATCGACTTCATGCCAGAAAATGCTTAATACAACAGGATCTTTGACCTTAAGGAGTTCATTCAATCAGGGACTAGAGAATTACAAGCAAAAAAGTCAGCAGTTTTGATATACTGTAGATATCAGAGTGAAAGTAGTGTAGTAGAACAGGGTGAAAATAAAACCACACGGAAGATCCGGTGGAATCGCAGCCACACTTCCCATATTTCCTTCAAACCTAACACTCCTGCAATTCAATCTCCAACACAAAGCAACCCAGAAACACTTATTTTCAATCAACGGGTTTCTGAAAACAGTATGTTAAATGGCAAATGGAAGTATAATTTATCTTACTCTGGTTGCACAGTCGAAGAAAAATAATATGAAACTATTCTTTTTTAGAAACAAAAGTGGATCATTGTTGTCACAGGGAGCTTTTATGTGCAAAATATATTTGATAATAAGGTGAATTCTTTTAAGCTATTATATTCTGTGACCATCTGGGGAGATAGTTTGGGGGATAAATACAGCAGAAATAATTAGAGAAGGGACATTAAGGAAAAACAGCAGACATGGTTGATTTTCTTTGATTTTTTTTATAGTATAAATATCATGAAAGCCTTGGTCCATATCACAGTGAGAGTGCTGAAAAGATTCTGATCACTTTATCATTATTCCCAACAGTGTCCTGAAGCTCCTATTCCAAGGGCTGGGCTTTCTGTGAGCATCTAACATAATCATGCAACTCAGAGAATTTTTGTAGAAATAGTTTCTTCACATGAAGTATACTTGATAATAACATTTTAATGTAATATTGACATTTCTAGTTTTTAACTCTGTTGGGCAGCATCTTGATGGAAAAGAAAATCACTTGTGACAGCTTCAGCATGAATGTCTAATATTATGGCAATTTAACCTGGTTTAATCCTATAGCAGAGATATTCCATCAGAAAAGAACTAATGTGTCCTTCATGTTTTACAGAAACAAGTCATTTATAATAACAGATGATGCTAAAAATGTCTTAAAATTATTAACTATTATTGAGTGAATATTGTAGGAAATATTGGTGGTTTATTTTCAGAAGTTTTGGTAAATAATTAATATATATATATACTTATTATATATGCATAATATTTTGTTCAGAGCATTGATTATCCATTTGGACTTAATTGGTCTATTTTGGGAAAACAACTGAGAAATTGAGCCAAATCATGACATTTGTGATCCATGTGACATGAATGGTTGGACAAAGGACTATGTATACTCTTGCTTCTCAGAGTATGGTCCACAGGCCAATAGCATCAGAATTACCTTGGATCTATTAGAAATGCAGAATCTTGGCCCCCAGCTCCAAGTCTATTGAATCAGCAAATGCATTTTAGCAAGATTCTTAGGCGATTAAAACATTAAGTCAGGGGATGGATCTCAACTCTGGTTACACATTAGCATCACTTAGGGTGCTTTTAAAGTGCTTCTCAGGTCTTACCCAAAACCAGTAAAATCAAACTCTTTAAGGGCAGGACCAAGGTGTGGGTTATTTTATCATGCTCACTGTGATTTTAATATCAAAAGGGCAAAAAAGGAAGAAGGAAGTCAAACCAATTACTTTGTGTTTGGTACCACTCTATAAATGATCGATTTTTTTTAACTGTTAATATGTTTGCTTAGCTACTGTGTGAACACAGCCTATTATGTCTCAACCTGCTTAAAAGTGTATTTTATTTTAAACCAAGTCCAGGAACACTTTGCTTTCCAAATTAATTGAAAGTAGATTTTAGGTTTGTGTTTCAACTTTATTTCCCTTTGCCAATCTTATTTTCCAGCCTGACAGCTTGACTTGCAGAACCTCAGACACTGTGCATCCACTGTACCTTTGGGTTGCCCTCCCTCTTCTCCATGCACTCGGTTCTCAGATTTTACCCCAAACATTCCCTTTTCACTCTAGCGCACTTGATTTCTCTCCCCTGAACTCAGATGTTGCAGCTGTTTCTATCATGCACTCTCACTTTATGGTCTTACATTGTTAGCTCCACTATTTAGTGGAATAAAATTACCTGTTTTTAATTTGTATTTATTTATTTTTAATATTTTTTTCTTTATTGATTTTAGACAGAGAGGAAGTGAGAGGGAGAGAGAGATAGAAACATCAATGAGAGAGAACATCGATTGGCTGCCTCCTGCATGCCCCCCACTGGGGATCTGGCCCACAACCTGGACAGGTGCCCTGACCAGGAATCAAACCAGCCACCTCTTGGTGCATGAGTCGACGCTCAACCACTGAGCCACACCGGCCGGGCTACCTGTTTTTTAATTTCTACATATAATTTCAAGCATTAACATGATAGTCAAAATTATCATGTAGGAATAGGAAAAGAAAAAATAAATCATAGCATAGTGCTTATGGTAGTCATTATCATCCCATTTTGTAGCTGAGAAGACTGGGTTTCAGAAAGGCAAGGTGACAGGCTAGTAAGTTTCAACACTAAGATATTTTTCCCAATGCCTTGCTGGTGTGGCTCAGTGGTTGAGCGTCAACCCATGCACCAAGGGGTTGCCGCTTCAATTCCCGGTCAGGGCACATGCCCAGGTTGTGGACCCAATGCCCAGTGGGAGGCATGCAGGAGGCAGCCGACTGATGTTCTCTCTCATCGATGTTTCTATCTCTCTCTCCCTCTACCTTTCTCCTCTCTCTTTAAAATCAATAAAGAAAAGAAAATAAATAAATATATATATATATATATATATATATATATATATATATATATATATATATTTCCCCTCAAGACTATTTGATTCCAAGTACAGAGAAAGTTTGGTTTGCTTTCAACTGTGTGTGTGTGTGTGTGTGTGTGTGTGTGTGTTTCCAATATAGTACTTTTATTATAGTTCTGGGGCAGATTAAATATATGAATACACTAAAACATACTGAAAGAAGACTCTTCTTAAAATCAGTGTTCACTCTTATGGTGTTTTGTTTTGTTTTTGTTTTTTACACTAATCTGGTTTCTTTTGTCAGAAAATTATTGAAGGTTGGTGGGTAGGAGCAAGGGAAGGTCACCATAGTATATTTCCTTTTATAAAATTACTTTTTATTACACAAATAATACCTGAATAATGTTTTCTTGTAAAAAATTAGAACATTACAGATATGGATTAAATCTCTTGTCCAGCACCCCCATACCCACTTTACCCAATCTTTATATCCTTATTCCTCCTTAGAAATAATCATTTATATCTGTACACATCATTTAAGACATTTTAAATGTATTTAAATATATATATAGTACATTATGATAATTTTGATTATGTCAGTTTTTGGTGTGTAATCATCCAAAACATAGTACTTCAGGTAGTTTTATTTGTATGTCTAATATGAAAGACCTGGGAAGGATATCTAATTCAGTGGTTGACAGTTAGGATTCAAGGGTGTATCTCAACACTATGGAGTAATACTCTAAAACTTAGAAAGATAAAAATTTAGATAGCATAAATATCAAAGTGCATATAAGAAATGGAGAATTCTGATTTGACATTAGTTTATATGAAAAAGTCTTAGGGGTTTGTTTATCACCGATCCAAAATTTAATAAAACTTCTAATGCTTTGAAAAGTTAGTACTTATCTCTAAAATAGGATTCTTTTAAATATATCTGAAATTACTCCAGACTATATCACTGTAGAAGGAAAATACTAAATTGAGTAAACCGTGTATAATATAGTGGACTAGTAATTTTAAAAGGTGGGCCTAAACAAAATTTCAGACATCATACGCAGCAAAATTTTCACTGATATATCACCTAAGGCAACAGAAACAAAGGAAAAAATGAACACATGGGACTACATCAAACTCAAAAGCTTCTGCACAGCAAAAGAAACAACCATCAAAGTGGAAAGGCAACCCACTGTATGGGAGAGCATAATTGCCTATGATATATCAGATAAGGGACTAATTTCCAAAATATATAGAGTGCTCATACATCTCAACAAAAGGAAGACAAAGAACCCAATTAAAAAATGGGCAGAGGAACTAAATAGACACCTCTCCAAACAGGACATACAAATGGCCAAGAGACATATGAAGAAATGCTCAACTTCACTAATCATCAGAGAGATGCAAATTAAAACAACAATGAGGTATCACCTCACACCTGTCAGAATGGCTGCCATCAACAAAGCATCAAACAACAAGTTGGTTAGGGTGTGGAGAAAAGGGGACTCTAGTACACTGCTGGTGGGAGTGCAGACTGGTGCAGCCACTATGGAAAACACTATGGTGTTACCTCAAAAAATTAAAAATTGAATTACCATTTGACCCAGTGATCCCACTCCTAGGAATATACCCTAAGAAGCCTGAAACACCAATCAGAAAGAATACATGTACCACCATGTTCATAGCAGCACTATTTACAATAGCTAAGATCTGGAAACAGCCCAAGTGTCCATCAGTAGACGAATGGATAAAAAAGCAGTGGTACATATACACAATGGAGTACTATGCAGCTGTAAGAAAGAAAGATCTCTTATCCTTTGCGACGACATGGGAGGACCTGGAAACTATTATCCAAAGTGAAACAAGCCAAGCAGAGAAAGACAAATATCATATGATCTCACTTATT
Source organism: Tadarida brasiliensis (assembly GCA_030848825.1). Taxonomy (NCBI): domain Eukaryota; kingdom Metazoa; phylum Chordata; class Mammalia; order Chiroptera; family Molossidae; genus Tadarida; species Tadarida brasiliensis. The sequence goes on from CM061260.1 coordinate 34,876,304, forward strand.
TCTGGAATATAATGAACATAACAGTCTGAGGAACAGGGTAGTCCCAGAGACGTGGAAGTAGGGTACAGACTGACATTTGCCAGAAGAGGGGGTGGGGGAGGGGAGCGATGAACACAGAACTTGTACGCATGTACTCATAACCAATGGACATGGACAACAAAACTGGGGACGGGGCACGGAGGGAGGGGGAGGAGGGTGTCAATGGGGGAAAAAAGGAGAAACATCTGTAACAAAAGTAAATTAATAAAAAATAAAATAAAATAAAAAGGGTGGGCCTAATTTTGTGAGTTAGTATACACTTTATATAATTTTTTCATATAAAAACAATGCCAAGTAAAAGAAAATTATTTTGCCTCCCTTGTGTCAAGTGCTCTAGTTTGTATTCTAGTACAAAACTTTTGTTACAGATCAGATGATTTTAGCGTGGAAAGTTCCTATTTTAAGGCTTTGCAGTGGTATCCTTCTCCACGTGGATGTCTTCTCACGTACGGGTCTTGCCCTGTGGAATTAATCTCACTCAATGTAAAGCTAATTGTTATGCTAACACGACTTAGTGAAAAATATTCACACCCAACATTCTTTGCCTGGATGTCCGGGATTGGGGTATGGGAAGTCAGGGACATTCTCTGCATGACACACCTGCTTTTCCATGTTAATATCGACCCCGCTGCCTGATGTTTACTTCGACTTGTGCCAAAAGTCATAGATTTTGAAGAAACAAATTATCCTACCAAAAAAATTTAGAAGCTCTTAATCCACTGATTAACTGAAAAGCTTTCCCAACTTTGTGAATATCTTTTTTTTTTTCGTGATTTCAGACATAAGTACTGAGTATATAGGGTACAAGGAAGTATAGGTTATAAGAGATAAATTGATTTTCCTTTCCTAAAAGCAGTTGAATGTAATATTCATTTATTATGACCTTGAATGATTGTAAGATGTAGGTGACTATGAATCTTGACCTCTTTTAAAAAAATTTTTTTCTAAAATGAAAGTAACCTCTTACATTAAGTATTTTAGAAAATGGAACCCTGACTAAAAAGGAACAACGTGAATCAATGAGGCAGATGTACTGGTGTATTTGTAAGAATGCCAAACCATGGTTTTATTTGACTATATCTGTCTATTCCCTGATGTCCAGCATAGCACATGAGAAGGAGATTCAAGGTCTTAACTTTATTACTGGCTTTATTCAGCAGTATCAGACCAATGATAGGTATTTATCTACTAATGTGTGCGTCTCTAGATAAAGTAGCTCATTGTAATTCTCGCCTCTGGTTTTCCTGCCCCAAGGAAATACCTGTATCTCAGATCTGTCTAATTAACCAGTATGTGAAGAATAGAGAATTGCCAGGCAATCCTTATGTTCATCCTTGCTGGGCTTTGAAAAGCTCAATAAAGTTTCTATCTACATTTTGTTGTTTACACTGTGGAGCAAAATGGATCAAACAAGCAAAGATCTGTGACAACAGAGACAGTGCCTTTGTATAATATAACACATATTGTGAATCAAAGAAATATTGTGCCACTTCTCCGAAGCTGACATTGGAATGACATTGTAATCCTGGCCATCTGTCTTCCTCCTCTAGATATCGATGAATGTACGGTGGTGAATGGAGGCTGCCAGCAGCGCTGTATTAACACTCTGGGCACCTTCCTCTGTGAGTGTGATACAGGATACAGGCTCCATGCTGATGCACGCACCTGCATAAGTGAGTAAATATTAGGACCAGCTTGAAGCCATTTTGAGTGAAAAATCAACCTGCCTGTGTAGGGGCAGGAGAGAAAGGTTTTCTATTGTAAAAATATCTATAGAAGCTGACAGTTTTCAAGCACAATTCTATCTCTTAGAATAAAAAAGGTTTTTTTGCTATTAATAAATTAAAGACAAAAAGAAAAAAAAGATGGGAAAGGAAATATAGAAATTAACATTCACAAGCAAAATTTGAATCCCCATGTGGGTGACTATTTGCATAGCAAATCATTCTGTCTCATGCAGTCAAGTAATATTTGTTAGTTATTGCTATGCACAGAGCCGCAATGAAAGAAGGATGTTGGGCTGTTACCGTCACTAGCTACAATGTCCACTCATTTCAGACCAGACTCAGAACTGGACTCAGGATTGTAAAAGCAAACATTATAACAGATTATATGCCAATTTTAGAGTTGTTCAAGAATAGTTAAAACTACACACATTCAATTAGGTTACTATATATTTATTGTACATCAAAATGTTCTTAGATATTTGTGTGTGGTAGGATTATTATTTTAAGTCGTATTTGTATATTTTTGAATTTTATAAATTTTTAAGATGACTATGTGCATTTATACACAGTAAAAGAAAACAGCAGAATACATTTTTAAAACACTGTTCTTCCTGTATGATTTATTACTGCTCTGATTTTGTTTTAGCTGGAGTAGTTTACATAAATGTGGCTAAGTGGTTTTTTCATTGAATGATGACCCTCAAATGGCATCAGGCATACTCTGGTTTTCTCAGCAGATCCCTTTTAAAATATTTCTTATATTAAAAAAGGAGCACCTTGAAGAACATAATTTAATTGCTGGTTTAAATAGTCCATCTATTCAAAATTACTAGTATTTTATAAGTATTCTATAATTATGAAACTTGGAGTAAAAATAAGCTAATTTGACCTAGTTTTATAACATATACTCCCTCTTTTCTTTTTCTGAACATGCCTTGTAGGAAATGAGAGAGGTCAAGGGAAATAGCTAAAGATGTCCTAGTCAGAGGTCTGATTTTGATAAGAGCAAATAATGGAGGGTCTGAGAGGAAGATAAGGACTTTTCCAAACTCAAGTGAAGATACAAATAGAAGTCATACCCTAAAGCCCAGGGAACTCAATACTGGAATTGTATCTGCAGCAGGCAAAGTGGGGGTGGGGCATGCATAGTTACAAAACCAGACACCCTCTTCTTCTTGCAGGATTACTGCTCTTAGTAATAGGAATTGCTTTCCCATCCCCATTCCAACCTGTAAGGTCTTCAGCTGGTGTCATCCCTAAGCGGCTACCATCACTTCTGTCAGTCACAAATATTTAGAAGCAGCAGAATTATCAAGACATGCAGTTGCGCTACTTATCAGAAAAGGTTGAGCCAGAGAATTATTGTGTCTGATATAAAAGTACTTTGCAAATTAGTGATTTATATAAATCTATAATATCTGGTCTTTCTGATAAGGCAAATTAAATACTCTAGTAGCCAACAAAATTATATTTACAGGTAAAATTAATTTCTAGACCCTGGCAGTCATTAGCTATTTCTTAGTAAAATCATTAAGCTCTTTCCTTATTCCTCGCCACCACTACCCTTGAATTTTCCAATTTTAGTTTTAATGACATCAGGTCAAAAATGAAGTTGGGTAATGATATTATGGTTTGTCTTTTCTATTTCTTATCCTTAAATCAGAATTCCTATTGAACAAATACATTGACAATATGATAATGGCTTATTTACAGTTCCATATGGTGATCTTCTCCCTATGCAGAATTGCAAAATAGTGTAAAATTAAATTATATATATATGTATACACACATATGTGTGTGTGTGTGTGTGTGTATGGTGTGAATTAAACTTATGAAAAACGCAATCATTTTAAAGCATTTAACCATTGAATGTCATTCTACAGAAGTCACTGGACTGAGAGCCCAGCACTTGCCCTTCATTGAAATTTTGATGCCTTTCTCACATGCATATACTGAATTTTTGGTTGCAAGGAATATTCTTAAAAATCTCAGTTGATGCAATGAGAAGAATTTAAGCCCTTCATATTTAAAGATTAATAATGTGAATATGAGGATAAGAATTGTTCATTTGCTTATTTGTTTTGAAAGAAATGGTTTATGGAGAACTAAGTTTACAGACTAAGTATACAGACTGTTTCAGATTAGTCTGTATTTTGAGTTATATTGTAGGAAGTGTCAGATACTTTTAAAAACAGGAAATTAAGTTAGCTCACTTTCCCTTTGGGAGCTTTTCCTTGGCAGGAGACTGAGGATTGTAGTAGAAATTCATCATGACCCGTGATCGAGTCACAGAAGAGAGGATGGAGTTATGGAATTGTATGATTCCACTACTTTGGAGTAATTGAAATTAACTGCCTCCACTTATTTCGCCCTCCTCCCTTCTTTTCTTTCCTTTGCTCCGTTCTTCCCATCCATCATAGACCTACGCTAGTGTGACTTTCTGAATTAGAGCCTCCAGCTCTTTTTCCACTTTCTTTTAATCACAGCTACAGGAAAGTGAAATCTCTGCACCCCCAAACACAGAGTTTCAAAAGATTTCATTTTGAAACGGGTCCCATCTCTAAGGGCTGTGCACTTGTGTTGATATATGGCCAGCAGTTACCAGTCAACCTCTGCCAGAATGATCAAGTCCCACAGAGTGGTGCAGGAGAAAGGCCCACACTAGCTGGTGCGGCGGCCGGGAGTGTGACAGTCCCCGGCCCACTGAAAGGCAGCATCAGGAAAGCCAGTCTGAGGATGTCCCCTGGGTGAGGAGGATCACAGCAAGGAAACCCACCGCACCTGATCAGTGGCAGGGCACACATACAGCATGGGAAACTGTGGAATTCTTGCCAGACTTGATTTGCTGTTGGTGGTCTACATTAACACAGATATGACCACACAATTCATATACTTTTAAATCTCCTTTTATTTGGAAACCAACAACTTAAAAAAGGTAAACTAGATTTCAGCAATCACCAGAAAGACAGAGATGTTTATCTTCTTACTAGTGCACCATTAAATCTTGTGCTTGTGGACTAGGGACACTGGTGTGGCAGAGTCCACGTTGGCATGTGGCCTTCAGCTTAAACCCTTCAATCACTTCATCTCTCTACACCCCCGTTGCCTCATGTGTCAACTGTAGAAATTGGGTAGAGTGACCTTAAAGTTACTGCATTTCGGAAGTGTAATAATTTTATTGAGTTTCCATAATTAGTAATTTTTTTATAAATCATCTGCTAACCTGTAGTTTTTTAACCTCTTTGAATTATGTGTGATAATCATTTTTAAAAGTGTTTAAAGAATTTAGAATTTTGAAAGTCCAAGCATAAAAAGAATGTGAGAATTTTATATCCAGTTTAATGAAAATGAGTGTATAACTTAAATGTTTTTATTGAAAAGAAGTATACTTTGATACTTTTGTAAAAATATTATTTTCTATGCTAAATGATCATATTTGGGGAAATCCAAGAAATAATCCAGCCCGATCTCCTACCTTAGAGATAAGAAGTCTGAGAGCTAAAGAGATCAAGTAACTTTTACTTTGAAAAAGAAAATGGTAGTTTTCAGGAACACCTGGCTAATTACAATTCTGATCAAATGCTTTAAAATAATTTCTGATAGGTATTTTAAGACTAAGAAAAATCATAAAGTTACTGTGAAATTATATTCATTTTTAAAATTTATTTTTAATAGTGTTTATTTTTCCTTTTTATTGAATTTATTGGGGTGACACTGGTTAACAAAATTATAGTTTTCAGATGCACAATCCACAGTACATCATCCGTACACTATATCATGTGAAATGATATTCTTACATACTATTTTGGACATAGCGCTGAGGGTTAAAACAATGTGTTTTAATAGAAATTGATAAAAGAAATCCACCTTATATTATTAGCCTGTAATCACAAATTTACCACTTCTCTCCTACATTTCTGTGATATGCTCCAACAATCCTGGCTACTCTCAATTTTCCAAGTAAGCCACACCCTTTCCACCTTCACACCTTACTTTACTCTTAAGGTAGACTCTCTCTCACCCTCAAGTCTTCGCCTGTGAGAACTCTACTTACCGTGTTCCATGTTGAACGTTATTGGCCTGTTAACCCTCCTCTAGTTACCCTAGCCAACGGTATTCTCCCTCTCTCTCCCTCTCTCTCGTAGTACCATATAATCTTGTGTTGCCTTAATGATACGTTGTAACAAATATATGTGGGTAATTGGACTTTGGGCCCAATGAGAGACACTCATGGCCTCCTAATTATCAGCTTCATGTGGAGTCTTTTCCATACCTTTCTTGATGGCCTCTGACACTGATAACTACTCATTTTTATATATCTTCCTCTTGTCTTCTGACAGCACAGTTTCCCCCTTTAACTGCTGCCTCTCTGAAGTTAAAACAAAACAAAACAAAACTCTGTACCAGGGTTCTGACTTTTGATCACCTTTCCTTGCTGTGGACTGAATCATGCCCCTCAGATTCATATATTGAAGTGCTAAGACCAGGTGTAATAATGTTTGTAGATGGGCCTGTAGGAGACAATGAGGTTTAGGTGAGCTCCTGAGGGTGGCGCCCTCATGTGGGATTAGTGCCATATAAGGTGAGACACTAGGGAGTTTGTTCTCTCCACCACACAGGGATGAAGGAAGCAGGTGACTGTCTGAAGCCAGGAAGAGAGTTCTCACCAGAAACCAAACTCTGCTGAAACGCTGATCTTGGAATTTCTAGCCTCCAGAACTGTGAGAAAATAAATTTTTGTTGACTAAGCCACCCAGTCCATGATATTTTGTTATGGCAGCCTGAGTAGGCTGATATACTCATCTGATTTCCTATATTCACCCCTTCTGCAGTCTGTCTTCATTTTACTTTTGTCCTTTCAGATAGGTCAATCCATATAAAATATCTGATAAGTATTCGTTTAAGCCATTATTATAAGAGAATATAAAAAGATAGAAGGACTGCCCTGGCCGTTTTGGCTCAGTGGTTAGAGCGTCAGCCCAGGGACCAAAGAGTCTCGGGTTTGATTTTGGTCAAGGGCACATGCCTCGGTTGTGGTTCCTCCCCGGCCCTGGTCAGGGTCGTGCGGGAGGCAACCAGTCCGATGTGTCTCTCACGTCAGTGTCTCTCTCTCTCTCTCCCCTTTTCTCCCTCCCACCCTCCTCCCTCCTTCCCACTCTATCTGAAGATAAATAGAAAAATATCCTTGAGTGAGGATTAAAAAAAAAAAAAGATAAAAGGACTTTACCCAGATGGATTTGCTTGTTGGGGAAATATTAAATTTGTTACAGTATTTCTAGCTTTAGGACTCTTAGCAGTATTTTCTATTATAAAATATATTATCCTTTGATAGCTTTTATTGGTGATTTTCTTTGTCGAGAGGCAGACTTTTTTAGGTATTGCTAAATATAAATAATGATAATGTAGACTATAGTCCCTCTATTAACAGTGGATATTTTTAACAGCCTGGGGCTAAATACCAAAATAATTTATATTACCCCAATTTTTGTGTATTTAGCTGTGTAATTTGCATTTTAACTACCTTGTAAGATTTTAGATATAACTTGATATACTTCACAAAACCTTTCTCGAATTTCCAGTTTTAATAACAACACTGTGAGACACGCTCAGCTCAAATCTCCACTCGTAATCGTGTCCTTCCCCCGAGGTGTTCGCTAAAATCGGCCTTCCCAGAGGGGTGAAATAATTAAATGATCGAAAGTTTTAATGCTTGCATAGTTCTCTTACTTCAGCACATAGTTTTATTAACATCTGTACCCACAAATAAACAAATGAAATCACTGATGTCTGTACAGAGAAACCTCAGATAAACAACATTTTAATTGTTTTAGTCTATGATACAAGAGTTCTTCATTTACACTTCTTGGGAACAGCCAGGTGTTTGTTCAAAGGCTCCTTTTTATTCTCCCAAACGAGGGGGCGGGAGAATGGTTACCTGGAACTGACAACCGAAGAATGTTCTGTGTGATTAAGTGTTCAACACAGTGGAGTCAGAGGTCATATTTTAATTCCAAATAAGCAGAAGTTAGACGACAAGAAGATGATGGAACTATGATCTAGAAGCTTGGTTAAATAAAGATATTCTTAGTAAAACTTTGAGCTTGAATACATTTTCTTATATCACATTTTTATGAGTTTCACATTTTAAGATAATGCTAAACTTAGAAAAAATTTGAGAAAAACCATTAGACGTGGTGGTCTTCATACAATGGATTCTTTTATTTTTTTTTTATCTCAGTGTTCCGATTAGTGATGTCTGAGTTTCATTTGATAAAAGGAACAGAAGAGTCTTTCCAGGGAATGCAAAGACATTGCCCTCAAATTGGAGATGAAAGAGGTTAAAGACTTTCATTGTAACTACCTTTCAATTAGTTGCATTATTTATGAAGACAAATTAGAAACAGAATTCATTTCAGATGACAGCTGATGTCTTGAATAGGGCTATGTCAGGTTTAAAAAATTGTTTAGTGTGTCAGGCTGATGGCATCTCTCAGTCATTATCAGATTCATCGCCCTCGCAATATTAATCACTTTTCTGTGGTGGATGATACATTTTATTCCCAAAAGTTAAATTTAAGAAACACTTCCCCTCTGCCCTCCTCAATTCCAATCTGTGGTCTTGCAAAATATAAATTTCTCAAGTTTTTATCCAGAATGTTGATTATTAGCCCAATTCAAAAACTTTTTCAACTACTTGGATATTAGGAATACACTTAGAAAGCATCTTTTTTCTACAGTTTTCAGAGTTGGGAAAGTAGGACTGAGAGGTGTTGGAATTCTACACCATAGAAGAGTTGTGTGACCTTGGCCCAGTTTCATATTATCTCTGATCTTCAGAGTCCATATCATCTCTCTCTCTGTCTATCTGTATCTATGCCTAATAAAACCATTAATTCACCAAAATCAATAGTATACATTGTCCTAGGGATCATACCTTATAAAGAGTAACGTATGTAATGCACTAGAATGTTTGCCTATGGGGAATGGGGTGATTGAGAGTGAATTCTGGAGCTAAAAATAAAACAAAGGAGGTCCTTCCAAGGGCTAGGGGATGATAAGAATTTTCCTTGAACTGAGCAGGATGATCAACTCTTCCTTCTGTATCTGAAGTTAAAACAAAAAATGATGAAACATTGGAACAGTGGTCTTTGTCCTTGTGGTTACCTTTTCTTTCCTTCTTTATCTCTGTGTGAAAAGTATCTTCATGTGTCTTCCTTCAGAATAATCTTTAGGATATTTACTCTCGTATCATTTATAAAATATTTTTATTTTATTATTATTTTTAATCTAATTAATTTATTTTTGTTACAGATGTTTCTCCTTTCCCCCATTGACACCCTCCTCCCCTTCCTACCCCCCCAACCCCACCCCAGCATTGTTGTCTATGTCCATTGGTTATGCTTATATGCATAAGTTCTCTGGTTTATCTCTTCCGTCCCTCCTGCCCCCTCCTCTGAAGTTTGTCAATATTATTAAAAGTAAGATTCTTACAGTATACAGTGTATCATATAATTAAACCCTAATATTAATAAATAATTTTAATGTTGTCTAAATAATTTCACAGTATAATACAGAATACCCACTGTGTAGGATAAACTTAAATATGAAGAAATTAAAATGGTATCTGACACATAGTGGATGCTCAATAAAAGGTAGCTTGAATCAATAATTTATAATTATTATGTATCTATTTTTACATCATTTTCCCCCAATTAGAGCACTCAGTCAATACTCAGAGATACAGAGAATGGGAGATTCTGAATTGTGTGCAGCTAGAAGTACAAGAGTTTAGCTTTAAATTATGAAAATATAGCACGGGGTTTAAGGGTGAGAAAAATAATGTGAATCTGAGAACAACATGTCTTGGAAAACAATATTAACAATATTAACTTTACCATAGTTATTCCATAAATAAGCTGTGTGACTGAGTTAGTTACTTACCTGTTCAATCACACAGTTTGTCCATAGAGGGGGAAGTAAGGAAAAGTTACAGAACAGGTGAAATCCTTAGTACAGTGCCTGAAACAGAGCAAACACTCAACATGTTAGCTGATATTATTCATATTAGCTCTATACCCGCAGTTCACTGAGATCATAGGACTCAGTAAAATGATGGAACGTCAGACATATAAACTAAGGTATCAACTTGCTTTGGTGATCAGATGGCTTTTTTGTGACTAGTTTTTTAAAACATACATTCATTGATTCTTTTAGCAACTCCCTGCCTCACTTTTTTTTTTTTTTAGTGCATTTAGAATTTTTAGAGCAATATTTGCAACTATATTTTCACTGTATGATAAAATATCCCCATTCTCATTTATCATTAGGTTGAAGATTTACCTTCCTCTTTCCAGAAGCACTGGAACAGCAAACTTCGGGTAGCTTATATATTTTCACAGGGTACAAAGTGCAAAAAGACATTAGACATAACTAGTATTGCCTACATCTAAAAGAAACAGAAAAATTAAGTGCTTGCACTTATGTGAGCATACAACTTAAATCCAAATCTACTGCACCAGGATAGATTTGGGGATGCTCCTAAGAAAAGAGCCACATGGTTTCAGAGTTTGCATTTTCTAACAACAATCATAGAGACTGTTTTTTTTTTTTTTAATTCAGTGATTTCAAAATCCATTACTGAATATATATCTCTTATTCTGCAGAGAAAAGAGAAATCCTCAGCTAAGGGCCTCTCCACTTTTACTTCCAGCCAGAAACGTCAGTACTAACTGCCAGCTCTGTCTGCTTTGTTCTTCACTCAAAGGAAAAGTGCTTTGCTGGTATTTCAAGTTAATCCCATCCTGCCCTCCCCTTTGAGCATTGCTCCTAATCTTATATCCTTTCTCCTCTACCAACAATCTCCCTCTCTCTATCTTAAAACAAAACTCCTCTGTAAAATTTGTTTCTCCTGCTCTGGCCGGTTTGGCTCAGTGGTTAGAGTGTCGGCCTGCGGTCCAGAGAGACCCGGGTTCGGTTCCCGCTAAGGGCACGTACTTCCGTTGCAGTTTGTCCCCGGCCCTGGTTGGTTGTGCGCGTGGCAGCCACTCGATGTGTCCCTTTCACATTGATGTTTCTCTCTCTCTCCCTCCCACTCTATCAGGACAAAAAATGAAAAAATGTCCTGGGGTGAGGATAAAAAAAAAAAAATTTTTGTTTCTCCAGGGTTATCCATAAATTATTGACTGTTAAATTCATGGAGCACTTTTTGGTCATGATGCTTAATATCTTGAAAGTAGCATTGACATTCTCCCCTCCTTGGGTTGTAAAACACAACTTTCTCTTGGTTTTCTTCCACCTCTGTGATGAGTCCTTAGCCTCTTTTATATCAGTCTTTGCTGTCTGACCACCTCCAGAATTTTGATGATTTTCAGAGTTCTGATTTTGGCTTTTTCTTGACTCTCTTGTGTGTGTGACCTTTCCCACTTTCAAAGCTTTCCCTACTACAATTATTTAGAAGTGAATGATGTCCAAATCGGTATCACTAAGTTAGACCACTCACCTTGTTCTGTTGACCAATAGGTCCAGCTCCTGCTTGAGCTCTCCCATTGAGAATGTCCTCTAGCACTGGAAACTTAGTGGACTTAAAACTAAATATGTCTTCCTTCCCTCCCTAGCCTCAACTTTCCTCTTCTCTTGTATTCCCCCATGTCCATGAGTGGTGACAGCTCAGGCCACCCATTTTCCAGGCCAGTCTAGTACAGCTGGAGTCACTCATGGCTCCTCCTGTCTCTGATTCCATACATCTGGTTCCCCAGGAAGAATAATGGGCTCTACCTCCATAATAACCTCTGAAGAGCTGTCTCAATTATGCCTGCTTCATTCAAGCCCTCATAATTTCTTACAGAAAAGTTCATTGCAATTACCTCTTAACTGGCATCATCCTCCATACTTGCCCCCCTTCAACCCATTATCTAAACTACTTCCAGAAACATCCTTTGAAAATGCAATTAAAAAATATTTTACCAAGCCTAAAACTCTTTATTGTCTCTTTTATGATCTGCTTCTTTTATTAAATAAGAATTATATAGGCTGGCTGGTGTAGCTCAATGGTTGAGTATCGACCCATGCACCAAGAAGTCACCGGTTCAATTCCTGGTCAGGGCACATGCCCAAGTTGTGGGCCAGATCCCCCGTGGGGGAGGTGGCCAATCGATGTTCTCTCTCATTGATGTTTCTATCTCTCTCTCCCTCACTCTCCCTCTCTTCTCTCTCTAGCATCAGTAAAGGGGAAAAAAAAAATTTTAAGGTGATGTTTCTTACTGGAACATTTATCTAAAAAAAAAGAATTATATAATTCATGGCTTTGGATCCTTGGAAACCCAGCACTATATTGAAGTCTTAATTGCAGGGACTGTACTTAACCTATATTTCTATTCTATGGCTTATAAAATGCTTCAGGGTCTGACTTTTGGTTATTTCTGTCCCACCTGAAAATTTGCAGTTCCTTAAATGAGGGAAGATTCTAGATCCCTATGCCTCCCCATCTGTCAAACACACCCTCCTTTTGCACCTGCTTGTCCCTTGGTTTGCAAGTCAGCACTTTCCCTTTCCTCCCCATGGTCTCCCTTTTCCCGCTTCTCTTTACCTGGCTCCTGCTTGTCTTTCAAGATTCACTTTGGAACTGCCTCCTATGAGAAAACTTCCCAGATCTACTCCCATAATGATAAACCACATTTGCCATCTGTTTTATAAGATTTAAATATTCTTTTTATGGACACAATATAAAGAGACTCGGCTGGATGAATGGCAGGACCCTTTGTTGCTTACAGCTCCAAGTGAAAGAAAGGTGCCACCCAGGACTACACACTGGGTCACATGCGGGACAGTGGAGCAGCAAGCTGGAACTGCAGGATGCAGCTTAGATATGGCAAGTGGGGTGGGGTTAGGCTGAGTTCACTGTCTCTCTGGGATTGGGTATTTTAAATAATTCCACAAGCCCAACGAATAAGGAGTCATCCATGTGTATTAGATATGTAGTGACCTCTGCAGTTGGATATGTGTATTGTAACTCAGGAGCCTGATAAGGGATGTATTTGGGGTGAGAGTTCAGCAAACTGTCAGTGAAGGAGAATTGAGAGTTTTGAGCATGACTTTAAAACTGGGTCAAGACAGCACTGTGACATATTATATAATACACCACATAGAGAGCCAAGGGCACATCTGTAACATAGAACCTCTCACAATGGATTATAAAGATTTCTCTTCTTGTCTGTCTCTCCCATTAGACTTTAATCTCTTTTGTATCCTGAGTACCTAACATGTGACTGAAATAAAGTGTTTAATTTTATTAAATGACTCTATTCTGTGTTTAAAATGTAAAGATCCTTGCAATAAATGATGCTTTGTTTAGAAGTAGGAGCATTATTGTCTCAGTTATGATCTGCTGTTTTTTATTAAATAAGAATTATATGATCCATGGCATTGGCTCCCTGGAAACCCAGCACTAAATTGAAGTCTTAATTGCAGAGACTGTACTTAACCTATATTTCTATTTTAGCTATTTCTACCCTACTTTATAACATGGTTCTCATTTTGCTTCAATGGTTACTTTTCGTCCTTCTTTTAAACCTTAGGCTCAGTGGTTTTATTATAGATATGTTTCAGACTGTCTACTGCCTAAAATTATCTTTGAAAGTAGATGAAATATAAATGTAATAAAAGTAACTAAATTCAAGCCTAGATGTATCACCTGGCTCCTTGCTAAAACATCATGGACTATATTTTAAATCCCAGCTGTGGCAGAGATATGTGGCAGTTGGATGGTTTGCATATCGGTCCTTTGAAATCCCAGGTCTCGCTGCCAGTGCCAAGGTAGGAGGGAGGCAGAGCATGACAGGAGAACAGACTGGCCTCCCCAGCACGGGGTGGAGGGGGGGACTACCCAAAGCTTCACAGAGCCTAGAGCCTGATGCTAGGGAGTTGAGGGCTAAGCTGCAGTGAGACTCAGGGCGTTATTCCCAATCAGAGGATAGGACGTAGGGTAAGATGCAACTCCTGAATGAAAGGACCACTATTCAGAAGTGCAGGCTGAATTCCGAATCATAAGTAAACACATACAACTCTGAGAGTTAGAGTTATGAACCCAAGGTGGAGGTGGCGCCTAAAGGATGGGCCCAAGTGAAGGTTAACGCTGGAGTCAAAGATGAGACAGGCAGGAAAGAGTTCAAACTCCAACAATGAAAGCTTTGCAGGGAACATCTCCTCAGTTGCCATAAAACAGGAATATAAACATTAACTTATCAATCAAGACCACGTGTGCCCAGGCCCTGCAGTCTTGCTGGTTTGAGTGGGTGAAGGCTCCCGGGGATTGGAGACTCCCAGGGAAACGCAGGTCTCTTCAAGGCTTGGGCATGTCACCCAAAGGCTGAGCAAGCACAGTTCAAGCACTCTGTCTTCAAACACATTAATTATCTAGAGATACAAACTCTAGAACCTAGATAATTACAGTTTGAAAGTAAGTTTGGCTATGTTCATTAGTAACAATAACTACTGTGGTTTATAAACTATTATCTCTAATCCTTGCAACAATATTAAGAGGATGATATTATTACTCTCATTTTAAAGGTACTGAATCTGGGGTTCACAGATATTAAGATTACAACTTTGGAATCACAGGCTCCTGTTTACAGCCCTATAGATGAATGCTCTGAAATCAGTAAGCACCGTGGGGAAATATACGGAAATATGCTTTATAGTCTTAAAGGAGAAGAAAGAGACAGGTAGACAGTGGAGTAGCTCTGCCATGTGAGCTTTGCTACACTTTTATTTTCAAGGCTATATGGTATGATAATTTACAGTCTTATTTCATCCCAAGTTTGGGAGCTTCAGAAGATTCTCTGTGTTCCCTCTTGGAAAAAAATTGTTGGCTCATTCTGTAGACACCCAACTGGTTGGTCTGGCTGGCTGTGGTGAGTTGGCCTTCTGTCTGGGCAGGAATACAAGTCAAACTCTTAAGCTTTCACAACAGAATGTCAGCCTTGTCTCCCCAGTGTCTCGTGTCTAAATCTTACGGCTCTCACTTTAATTGACAATATAGAAACTCAGCACTACAGGCCTGCGTTAGAGGGTTTGACCGTGAACTGAATGGGAGCCAACATTCATCCAAATCTCCCTCCAGACATCAGAAACACAGAGTGCACAGCGGGAAGATCACAAGCCTTGGCACCAAAAAGCTCTAAGTTAGCCTCTCAGCTTTGCACCTACTAGCTGTGTGAATGTGGGCATGTTGCTGAATGATAACAATGGCTAGTATTTATGGAGTGCTTGTTATCTATAGGGCACAGTGTTAAGCACTTTATAGTCACTGTTTCATTTACACCTCCTAAAACCCCGTGAGGTGGGTGCTATTGATATCACTACGTTAGCACTGTGAAAAAAAAAAAAATGAGACTTAGAAAGTTTCAGCAATTTGGGGAAGGTCACTGAGCATGTAAGTGGTAGATGCAGGATATGTTTTTTGGGCATAGCTGATCAATGGAATCCAGCTGTGTTCAAACAAGCAAACATGTCTATGCAAACGTTAGGTGTTTATTTTTGAGGGAGGAAAAGACTGCATTTAAAATTTAAAGGGCTCACATCACAGTGTTGTGTGGAAAATGGATTAGACATATGTGGAATCAGGGAGAACTAGTCAAAAGATCATTGCTGTAAGGCTGGATGCAGTGTGAGATGTCTGACCCTTGGGACTAGGACAAGAATCAAGAGACCGAATGCCAGGAAGCTGCCGTCTTTTTTCCTATGTATGTTCAGCTCTATCAGTTTTATTTTACAAAAAAATAATATGACATAGACAATATAAATAGCATAGTTTGATTTTTCACAGTTTTAAAATTAGTTTTATCAAAGTCAATAAAATTATTTGAATGTGCATTCTAAGTGCTGAGGATTTGCATTAAGTTCTAAAATGTTGCTGTGTTCTTTAATAACAACTCAAGGATTTGTAATAAAGTACCAAAGAAGGAGGTTCCAAGACTTATTCTTGTTTGACATTGTTTAAAATTTGATTTGAAGGCTTTATATTGTGTGGTTTCATATTTACTAGAAGCCTTTGTCACGTTGGTTCCTACCCAATGACATTCAGAGGTTATAAACCAATAACAAGAAGAGTGCCTTTGCCCGTTCTGCTTTGCCATAACCTCAGTGTCCACATTCATTTACTTTAGAGTGAATAAACTCTATGACCCAAACTTTTAATAATTGCAATGGGGTGGCTTGCTTGATTTTCTGCCTCTAACATTTTCTATATTGTATGTTGGTAAAAAAAAAATCAAGATGTCAACATTTCTCCTGGTTTCCCTCAAAAAGATTGCAAATTTATTTATTTATTTATTTATTTACTTACTTACTTAATTTTATCCTCACCCATGGACATTTTTGCATTTATCTTCGGATAGAGTGGGAGGGCAAGAGGGAGGAAGAGAGGGAAACATTGATGTGAGAGAGACACACCAAGTGGCTGCCACCCACACAACCCCAACCAGGGCTGGGGATAAACTGCAACCGAGGTACATGCCCTTAGCAGGAACCGAACCCGGGACTCTCTGGTCCGAGGGCCAATGCTCTATCTGCTGAGCCAAACTGGCCAGGGCGCAAATTTCTTTTTATACCAAGCCAATTAATTAGTTCTCTTTTGTCTGGGGAGAATGCCCTATTTTCTACAACTCACATTTTTACAAATCAAGCCTTGAAGTTTGAAAACAGTCTAATGTCAACCTGGCCTTATTTACAAAAGAAAATGACTTAATAATCGTTCTTATTTTTCATTATAACTTTTATGAGGCCCTGTGGTGTAAGCACCACATTATCCCATCTCTTAGTCTTCCCAGGAGACTAGAGACAGTTTTGCTAAGTATCATACCACATCTATAGCAGCACAATGGGTTAAAATAGGAAGAAAATACTGTGTGTGAGGCCTCCACAGCCCCTCTCTGAATGTTGAAACAGACTGTCCTGCTTTTTACACAGTTGATTAAATCCACGGTGCAATTTAAACTTATGTAGAATCATCGAACTACAAAATTTAAGATGTGGAAGAATAGGCTTCCTTCATTCCAGTGACTGACATGTTTGCTAACCCTTCTATTTGTAGAAAGCATAAATTAATAAGTGCAGAATCTCAAATTCACGAGGATACGTACTGCATTGGAAGCAAAAATTATGAGATCAAGAATAATTGATATTCCATGTGACCCATTAAAACAGGTCTCATTTAATGCAATACTGTTTAAAACTGTATCCCTTTTAAGTAGGCTAACCTGAATGTAGGCACCCTTTTTTCACACTTTTACAGCAAAACTGAGCAATTCCATCAACCATCCCCACCAGAGGACCTTGAACTGAGAGCACATGTTTAATGATGCCCGGACTAGCTATTGATTAAACACTGACAATGTTCAGAAGAATCGAGAATCAAAAAGCCTCCCACATGGCTGGCTCAGCCATGCTCACTTCTTAATAGATGGCAAAGGAGGATTCTAAATGAGATCTGCTGCCCTGCTCATCGTCAGAACTCCGCAGGCAGTGGGATTAATTTCTGCTTTGCAGTCCTTTGCAACTACCATGTCTGCAACGTCCAGAAATGAATACAGATGTCCCTCCTTTTTTATGTCCTGGTTCCTCCTTTTGAAGAAAAAAAAAGTATCTGATATGAATAAAATGCATAGAATGATGTTGCTTAAATGTGAATTAATGAAAGCTCACCATTAATTCATACATAAAGAATAAGATACATCCTGGGCAGTAATTCAGGTTGAATAAATTCCCCAAATCAAGCAAGCAAACAACCACCAAAAGGTTAAAAGGAAATAAAGAATAATAAATAAAAAGGAGAAAAGGGGTTTGAAGCCGGGACGAATCTTCCCGCCGCCATTGCTGTGTTGAGTGCGTTACTATCCAGAGGCTAAGATATTTTGGGGATATTCTTTTGTCTGAGTAGGAGATGGTGACACAGAACTATGAAGTCAGGCTGTTTCTGCACTTTAAAAAATGTGACTTTAATGCTGGAACCACCCAGCTGATTTACCTTCAACAAACATTGGTGGAACCCCAGAGGGTGTCAGGCACATTGCGGTGCTTTCCCCTTTAAAGGTATTTAATCCCTCCAACAAGCCTGTGAAATACTCATTATCATCTTTCCGAAGATGTGAAAACTGAAGCTCGGAGGAAATAAATAAATTTCTTATCAAACAATAGTAAATAGGCAAAACTAAGGTCATGCTGCTAGAAACTGTCAGAGTGAGGATTGAAATACAGATATTTTGAATATTATTTTATTGAGCTAATCACCACATACTATTTTCCTTAGTTTAAATAGTACACACTTAATGAAAGGTTTTGTGGCTAGCTTAGGTTTTTATTTTTATTGTTGTTTGTCCTTTTACTAATTTTTTTTTTCTGATTTCCTAAGGGTTACATCCTTAGGGTAAAAAAAAAAAAAATTAGAAGTACAAAACAGTATAAATAAGGAGAAAATAAAGCAACCCTAACCACACCACTCAGAAACAACTGTTATATTTCAGCTATTTTCTTCCAGTCTTTTGTTTACATGTTTTTTCTCTTCATAATTGAAACCATGCTACTTTTGTTGTATACATTTAACAGCACACACACACACACACACACACACACACACACATCTCAATATATATTGAGCTAAATCTATTAGCAAAACATACTTCAATGGTGGCAATTCCTTTTGATATGTGTTTATATAAACATATATATATCAGGGATCCTTTTTCTCTTCTAAATAATGCTAATATTAATATATATTTGCATATATTATCTAGATAGTTTATTGTGTTCTAGGCAAGATTTCAACCAGGGGGATTAAAGTAAAAGAAGTTAAAAGAATGTACCTATTGTCAAAATGTTTTCCGAATTTTAATACAATTTGTTATCCAATACTACTATATGATAGTTTCTGCCTTATTCTCACTGACATCAAACTTTATTGTCTTTTTTAGTCTTTAGTAATTTGATAAGTGAAATCACGTACATCCTTATACTTCTTTCATTAAGTTCAGATTCTAAAAACTATATGGGTCATTTGCATTTCTTGTTCTGAGTTTACTGCTAAGGTACTCTGCCTAATTATTTAAATTGTGTATTTCACCTTTTAAACACACACACACACACACACACACGGAAAAATATTTATAAAGCAAGCATAACAATCTTTTGTTATTCTTGTTGCAAATATGTTGTCATAATTTATTCTGAGTATAAAAGCAATATGTGTTTTTAAATTTAGAAGATATAAATGAAAAAGATGTAAAAAAAAAAAAAGTGAAAAAGTCACCAACACTAGAGTTAACCAATGTCAATATTTTCATTGTACTAGGTGGAAGTTTGGGTACTGAGCTCTGGACAAATCCTTGGGCCAGAAGTAGAGACAAATCTAACAGAGACCAATGTACTTCTAGCACTTTTTTTCTATCCATTATCAATCAATCATCTATTCAGTTTTAAGAGCTTTTGCCCTCCTTTCTCAGCAGATGTGACTGTTCCTCAATTCTCTGAATTGTGACAAATGGAAAGCAGGGACTCCAGGAGTACGAGTAATCAAAGGGTCCAGTGCTCTGTATCCCCTAATTCTAACAATGCCACGCTTCACCGGCCCTGACGTAGGTGGTGCCTGACAGTGGGATTCTTCTCATGGACCCAGAGCTTGTGTAGAAGCAATTCTTTGCAGAAGGGTCACTAAACAGAGATGGTCTAGCTAGGATATCCAAGAAATTGTTCAAACAGAGAAACACTTCTGACCTTGTACATGGTTGAAATGCAGTGAAATTTCAACGTGTGCTACAGATCTTTACAAAGAACTGGAGAGTTGGGATGTTTCTTCTAAACAGCCCGGTCTTGAGGCAAGGGGACTGAACTTGACACCCTTGTAACAAACTGCAGGCTGCCCTGGGAGATGCATGACCTCAGATGAGGAGGTTCTCTTCAGCCCAGGGCAGCTCTTCTGGAGAAGGCCTTGGCCATGTGCTGTGTGCTGCCCACATGGCCAGCAGATGAGGGATGTGTGTGGTTCTGAAGAGAAAAATGGGTTGTTGTTGCCAGAGACACTACTGCAGTCCATGCCTTGTACCACTCAGATCTACCTGCTTGGTGTAATAGTGAGAACAGCTCCTCCAGGATTCTCATTGGCTTTCTTTTCCAGGAAAATTTGCAAGAGTAAGGTTAATGAAGACCAACAGTCCCTACCACTGCAGTTGGTCTTGAGACTGAAACTGATATCAACATCTTTCTTTTCGTTACAGTTCTAGATTTATGCCACACTACTTCCGTTACCAACTGTGCTAGGTAGGGCTGCCTGAGAAACGGACTCCAAGAGTTGCATAAAGGATGTTGATCAGCCAGTGCTATTGGAAACAACTCATGTGAGAGCTGAGGGAAGCAGAACTGGGCAGATGGATGAGTTGAACTGAGATGAACTTACAACTGGCCTCAGCTAATTCTGCGGAAACTTCAAAGTTAGAATAGCTTTTCAGATCTTTGTACAAGGGGGCAGGACCTGGTACTCTTGTCTTGGAACTGTCTTTAGATGCAGGGGATGCAACCTTGAGCGAGATAGCTCTCTTCAGTTAATGCCACTTCTAGGGAAGGACTCAGCTGAGATCTGTCGGTTGCCAACCCCCCCCCCCCCCAGTAGCTGAAGGAATATCATGTCAGTCCCAAAATGAAATCTGGGCAACACACTATGGTATTGATTATAGGAGTTTTAAATGGCACCTCATTATTACTACAGTTTGTATTATTTGATGTCTATTAACAATATGCATTTTTTATTTTTAAATTACCTGCATATTTCTTTCCTCCATTCTTCTATGTAGATAATATATCATTAATTTTTTTCTTGTCACATACGTTACATTTATTTCATAGTTTTCATTTCTGTTTTTAATATATTTATGTTTAAATGTTATGTAGCACAACATATTTATGTTTCTTTTTTGCATTTCTTCTTCCATTTGAGTTTTAGAAGTCTTTTATCCAGCTTATGGACAGATTCAGATAATTTTATCTAGGAGTTTTGTAACTTTATTTTGTTAGATTTAAATGTTTAATCTGCTTGGAATTTATGTTGGTATGCGGCATGAGGAAAGGCCTTAAATTGTGTGTGTCTTTCAGAGAGTTCAGCAATTATCCCAGCACCTTTTCAAGTGATCCTTCTCATCTTCAGTGATTTTGTGCATTCTTTTTAATATATTAAGTATATGTTCTTTTACATATCAAGTTTTCTCTATACAATATTCTTTTCATCAATCAACCTTACTTATGTCAAAAGCACATTGTCTAAATTATTATAGTTTTATTTGTATGGTTTACTACTCCATTGAGCTAACCCACCAGAGTTATTGATATAGGAGGAGATGATTATGGTTACGTTAGATACCTAAATTTTCACAGCTTTTTTGCTTATATGGACACATCTATATTTCTTCACTTCTGACCATCAATTTATGCATTTTGTCATCTGACAAATGTTAAATGCAGTTTGAAAGTGTCATGCTCTGTCCTTTCCTTTTCTCCCCTCTTCTTTTCCCTTAGAGTCCATTTTTGTAAAAAATACTTTAGCATTGTGTTTCTTTTAAAATGTCCTATATTTTCCATTTCAGGCCCATTATACAGCATAAATAAATATCTCGTGTTGAAGGAAAAAATATCATAATTTTCTTTCTGTGTCAACTCCTTGGCTTTTGATTTCTCTACCTTGCAAGTCATGTCTAGAATACTTCACAATGTGGTAGGAAAATATGGAAAAAAAGTGTTAAACACAGTTGAAAATTTTGGAACTCAAAGAATGAAAAAGCTAGATAGTCATTGCTTTTTTTAAACGTTGTTTTTATTCATTTACATATGTACTGAGTGAAATACTGGCTACCTGATTTGCAGGAACAAATACAAAAGTGAGAAGGTAGGGTGCTAAAAATGTATCAAGAATTTCAACATGTTGGTGGCCAAACATTCCACCACATGCGGGGCCCTTTTGCAACTGTGTAGTTTAACACCCACACAGCGGCTCGCGGAGGAACACAACCCGTGCTTTGTCTGGTCACTGTGTTACAGCGAGGAGGCTGCCTTTCTGGTACTCTCAGAGCCGATGTAGATGAACGCACAGAGTGCCAGTTTACATCCTTGAATAGTTCTATCGTCTCTAACTCAGAATTGGTTTTAGAAATTTGATTATTTTACACTCATTCCCAATCCCCAAATCCTTCGACCTTCGTGTACTTGGAGAATCATTTTCAGAATCTGTTAAATGATCACTATGTGCAAGACACCCCACTATGAGCTCAGAGAAGATAAAATAAAATTAGAAACTTGTTTTTATCATTTAAAAAATCATTCCCAATAAGACAGTATAAAGACCCTTTATAGAGGTTTTTTCCCCTCATATCTATAGTGGGCATGTATGTACTATGAATGGTAGCAGCAGCTGGAAATTTCCTTCTCATTACTCTAACTCCCTGAAAGGATATTGTTCTCCAAATGTGAGAAGGCCCGTCCCTAAGGAAGAAATGCATTTTTTTAGAGAATGTTGTAGAGAATAATTGCGTGGTTCGTCTTGAATTTGGGACTGATATATACGTGATGGTTTTCTTTGGGGGAGAGGGGACATATCAAAATATATTAGCCACAGACCCTCAGGAGTAGGTAGAAAGTAGACAGAAATAGACTTCCTTTACCAATTGATTCCTCAGCATGCTAGTTATGCCCAAACAGGCAAAGGATTTTTTTTGACATCTGTTTTATTTTGTTTCTTGCCCCTTCCAGCAGTCAAGCTGTCAGCTCTTGCTCTGTGAACACTGGGGGCGATGCGCCAGAGTGTATTCAGATCACTGCCGAACGCTCCAGGCCCCGTGCCTTCCACACCCCTCGCGGAAATGAGCGGGCACGCACTGTGGGCGGAGGGCGGGCGAGCGCCCACGACCTGCACTAAGGAACAGCATGTTGAGTGCAGTGAGACTTTTTCCAGCACCATGCACTATTCTGCAAAATTGTGTGTTTAAAACCATCATTTCCCCCCCTACAATCTACTTCACACGTTGCTTTCCATAAACAGCTGTTGCCTCTTTTGTCTCTGAGACCATTCGCCGGCTTTTAGGAAAGGGCAGCAGGCTATGGCAATGTGGTTCATGGCGATGAGCTGTGATAGAATCAAGAACTGAAAGTGATGCTAAGTGTCCCACTGAGCTTATAAGAAATCCCAAACAATGCTTACATGCCCAAACTAAGCAGGATGGGTGAGGACTTCTGTTCTCCACTGAGTGTTTGGTCCCTGGACATCCGGAGGAGATGGTGTGCAGAGTCAATAGGAAAAATTGCATACATTCATAGCAGTGTTTTTGAGAAAAGCACATCTTCTCTTTTTATTTTTATTTATTTAATTAAAGGTCTCTGCAAACCCTTGCCATGCTAACCTCAAATCATTCAGTAGGGCTGTCAAGGGGAGGCTTTAGCCCTCCTCCCATAATTTTCATCTGTTACCCAATTGTACCCCCCAAATGATAAGTGTCTTCTTTACTATGGGCAATAGATTTTTCTCAGTCCTAAGTAAGATGTAAATAAAACCATCCTTTAACATTTTGATACTCTTATTAATCTTTATCATACAATCTAACTGTAAAAAGTGCGCTTGCTTCTGTGAAATACAACTTTAAGACTACATTCTCTTCCAGAGGGCTTTCTCCTGAGATCCTTTTGTATAGAAATTCTAGGACCACCATTGCTTATTCCCAAGATACAGCTTTTTCCCCAAAAAAATAAGGTCTTCTGGTTTTTTTTCTTTTCCTAACTTCCCAATGTTTTCTTCTCTTCTAGTCTCCTGGTCAACATACCCCCAACCTGGCAACAAAGCTCTGCTTACTAACTAACCTCCCCTGGGATTTTAGTGCTGTAGCACGGATCCTCTGCCCTTGTCTCCAAGCCTTCTTGCTATCAAAGATATGAACTCCCTTCCATCTAATATTCTAGGGGTTCCTGATTAGGAATGTTTCTTAGGCCACTTGAAGTTATGCAAAAGGATGAAAGCTTTTTGTGCACCCTAGAATTTACTTTCCTGAGAAAATACTATAGAGAGCAATTGAGGTTAAGTGTAAGACTGCACGATGGTGGGGCAAGGCTAAGTCCCTGTTATAAATTGAAAGAAAAAATACTCTAGCTATGTTAACACAGTTGACAAAGAATGGCGTCCTTCGTAACTGAAATTATGCATGTTTTATCTGAGCAACTGTGCATGTTCTGAGTTGTGAATTATTCTGTTACAGCCATTCAGTGGAACCAGTAGAAAGAGACAGAGGCCATTTGGCTGAGCATCAGGGGAGGTGGGTGTGAATTTACAAGTGCAAGTTCATGGTCTTGTGATGGCTAATGTTTGTCACCCATAAAGTCCACAGTTTCCCTGCAACCCGAGTAAGTAACAACTGGCGATTTGAGAAAGAAATGGGAGAAAGATTATTAACATATGAAAGGATATTTTTTGCTTTTAGAAGTATGTGGGTGAACTAAGACTTGATGTATTATATAGTGTACACAAACTTCCCAAACTGTGGTTTTGCTACACTGGGGATGGAACTGGGGACACACAGCTGTTTTCCTCCGATATCCTGGTGTCCTGATACACTTAGTAGGAAAAGAGTCCCAAAGAAAAGCTGCCTTCCAGCAACTATTGACATTAGCAATTACTCTGCTTAATTAAGTTCTGTGTTGACATAAGCAGATTCTCTGTGTACAGTCATCTACTCCTAATCCAGCAAAAGATGGACTTTTCTTCGTTTGTTCAGCAAACGTTTATGGATCGCCTCGTTGCTGTTTGGCAGCAGGCATGACAGTGATTTTTCTGTCCCTAGGAAGGCATTCATTATAAATGTAGTTGACAGGCCAGTTCGGCTGTAAACTGAATTTTGGTGGCAGCACCTCTTTTCCTAGAAGTAGATCAAGGAATACTGAATAAGACATGACAGGGAAGTGGAGCCATTTTCCAACACCTGACTTAGACTCTCTTAGCGTGGTTTAATTTCTTTCAAGTTAATATTTGGGACTTTGCTGTTACACATATATTTTTCCATCAAAAGAGAGTGGGATTATTTAGATTACATTCACCTCTTGTTTCTAGTTATGAAGTCCAATGGTTGAGATTCTATTGATTTGATCACATTGATCTGTCCTATTGTTATTGTTGTGATTAGCGAGTTATTAATATTAATAATAGGAAGAGGGTGAAGGGAAGGCCACAAGTCCATTCAATTCTGACATTACCTACCTGGAGTTAACACAGATCTCACAGATTTAGGAACTTAGTCTCACAAGACTTCCTTAATTCAGATGCCAATCAAAAGTGCAGGCCTCCTATACTTCTGACCAACTGGCTATCAACTGGGGGTTCCTATGATCTCCTCCTCGGTTTCAATAATTTGCTAGAATGACTCACAGAATTAGTTACTATTAGCAGTTTATTTGTTACAACTCAGGAACAGACAAATGGAAGGGATGCTTAGGGCAAGGTATTACAAGTAGAGGGCATAAAGTTTCCATGCCCTTTTTAGGTGTGCCACCCTACCAGTACCTCAGTGTGTTCACCAACCAAAACTCTCCAAACCCCATTGTCCACGTGTTTTTTTATGCAGGTTCCATTACACAGGCATGATTGATTAAATCCTTGGCCATCAGTGAGTAACGCAATCTCCAGTCCCTGGAGTATAGGGATTGAGGGAGGATGAGGGGACCAAAATTTGCATCCCTCTAATCACATGGTTCCCCTGGCAACCAGTCCCATCCCAAAGCTATTTAGGAACCCACCAAGAATCACCTCACTAGCATAAACCACGTATGATTGAAAGGACATTATTATGGAAAGACAAAAGATGCTTCTCTCATTCCTGTTGCTCGGGAAAGTCTAAGGATTTTAGAAGTTCTTAGGGCCAGGAGCCAGAGCATGAAGACCATATATATATTTCTTGTTATATCACAATATCATAATTGTTATAGTTTATTTGACCAACTCTTGATAAATAGAAACTTCAGTTAACTTCCTGGTGTATAATCATTGGACATTTGTCATATTATTTCCTGAGAGTAAATTTCTAAATATAGAATTATTGAGTGTAAAATATATACTTTTTTTAGGCTTTTGAAACAATTTACTAATTTGTCTTCAAGAAAGGGATCCAGTTTACATTTTCAGCATGTATAAGAGGACTAGTTCTTTCATATCTGCCAACACAGGGTATTGTCATTCTTGTTTATCTTGCATGTGGATAGACAAAAATAATTTTATTAAATTATAACCTGTAAATGTAACTGTTTTATAAGGTGAGTAGAGGAATCAAGTTTTAGGAAGCTTTGAAGTCAGGTTGAGTTTTGACTCAATGTAGAAAAAATTAGGGGAGTCTATATCTGTTGTCAGTTTGGAAGTAATATAATAAATCACTCTGATTGATGATTAGTCTGTTATGATGATTCAGGTATGATTAAATAAAGTTCAGCAAAGACATAACAGGAAGAGTTATAACTGCGTTGAGGATGTGATGAGAGATTGAAGACATTAAGAGAAGAGCATTTCAGGGTTCCCTATTTGGGAGTCAGTAATGATAGTAATATCATTATGATGACAGGGAAGTTGATAAGGAGAAGACTATTAGGCTGCTGAGTTTAAGATGATGAGGGACTAGGGAGATGGAGGGCTTATCCACATGGAAGGCCCATTGCAAGTTAAATAGGGAAGAGGTAAGCAGGGCAGAAGAGAGAGCTCAGGAATATCTCCATGATGTCCCTGAGAGAACATCAATAAATATCATGCTTGTATTTCTGGAATTGCAAACCAAGGTATAAGAGAAATGGGCTAATGGGCTGATTTTTTTTTTTAATTAATGTAATTTGCTAATTGGTTGAGAGGTTGGAGAGTATAAAGGAGAACAGCTGAGCAGCCTTTGTTGAGACCTAGAATCAGTGATAGAATCTTAGAGATTGCCCAGTTTAGTAGTTTTTCAATTAAATGCTCATAGGAACTTGATTGAATTTAAGAGGTTGAAGAGTTTGAAGGTCACTCGAGGACCCTGTGTGTGTGTGCACTTGTGCGTGTGTGCACCTGTGTGTATGTGCATGTGTGGGAGCAGGGAAGAATATAAGTGTAGAATTGCTCCAGGGCTTTTATTCATTATTTAATCAGAGAAACTCAGCTTTTAACCACTTAGTATATTAGACTTTTATATAAGATTTTATGTAAAATGGGTTATGGTGGCCTTAAAAGATTTGAAACCTAGTAATTCTAAATTTACAAATGGGTAAAAATTGAGTCTTGAAGAGATTAAATAACTTGTTTAAACTCATCCACTTGTTCATTTGTTCAATAACTTCTTCGTGAGTGCCTGGTTTGGGCCAGGGACTGAGCTAGGTACTGGAGGTACAGAGCAAATAAGACCAAACAGTCAAGGGGAAGAGACAGACATTGATCATAACCACCACACAAAATGCAAGGTCAGTGACAGACCTTAGCTCAGATGTCCTTCCAGTATTTGTCCACTTCCTTTCAGCGTGGGAGTGGACCTGCCCAGACCCTGAAATGACATCTAAAACTGAATTAGAAATAAAAATATCCCCGAAAGAAAGCAAAAAGAAGTTTAAGAATTTAATCAGAGCCTTACATATTTAACTTAAAGAAAATCACTCTATTTTCAGATCATTAAAAATAATTATTTCGTATTTCAGTGGTAGTGATCTTAATTTTGAAATTGTACCTTTTCTTGTTTTCAGCAGACATTGACTTTTTCGTTCTACTGTCATCAACTTCAAATTCGTTTACTTTGTATTGAACACTGAGTCCCTCTCTACACCTGTCTTCTCCCTGTGGTCTTTTTGGTATCATAGCTTCTCTTGCCTCAGGAACTATTGACATACTGATAGCAGCCACTTCTACCGAGGTCCTTTTAACTTTGTCATGGATCAATGTATACGTGCGATTTATTTTATTTTTATGGCTTTATACTTTCTGTTATAAAAGCAATGCATGTTCAGTGAAGGAAATTTGGCACAAAAGGATAATAAAATAACACAAAAGAAAATAACAGTAATTACCCATATCACCATATAGAAGTAATATTTTTTATATGTTGGTGTATACCAAGTATTCTATTTGCATAAGTAAACATTCCTCTATGAAATATAATTATACTGTATCTTCTATTTAATAATTTATTGATTAAAATATTTTACAGTTATTCAATATCATAATCTAACTTCTATATTTTTAATGACTGCACTATGATAATAGCTTATGTTTATTTAAAATGACCTTTGGGTCCATCACCACTGAAGAGTAAATTTATATGTATTATCTCATTTAAATTCACAGAAATTGTATCAAATAAACACTTTTACTATCCCCATCTTACAAAAAAGAAGATGAAACACAGTAGAGGTTGGCTAATTGGCCCAAGATTTCATAGCATGGAAGTGGCAGAACCAGGATTTGAACCCAGGCACTAAAACTCTGAAACCCAAGAATTTTCACACTGACTCTATAATGCATAACATACTATTGTTTTAATAATAGCACTATTCCATTTTCTTGATGGTAGATACTTAGATTTGCACATTTTAATTTATTTTAAAGAAAATTACTAAAAATATTCGTATAGATAAGTCTTTGCCTCCCATGCATAATTTCTTTAAGATAAATTCTGGAGTTTAAAATTGTAAGGATCCAAGGGTTATTTGCACAATGTCTGGCATCTAACTTTTATGCACACTTAAATCTTCAGGCAGCCCAGCCTAACAGACACAGACTGGAACTGGAAGCAATGGAACGCCGAATTCAAATCCTTTCTTGATTTCTAGAAAATCACATCACCACTGTGTGTCTTCTGGGAAACAAGCTAATATTCCTGTTCTGACCTTAGAGCTATGAAATAACTCAGAAGTCTAAAAGGTCATTCATATAAATTCAAATTTGACAAAATCTTTGAGATGCAGGTGCCCTACGTATATGATGGGCTCGCTCAGTAAGGCCTTGAGGATTGAGCAGTCCAGATCCGGAAGGTGACCTGTGTTTCCTATTTTTGTGATATTTGACCTAGGGAAATGTTCATCTGAATCCTTTGATAATTACAGAGATCATCTGAAGCAGAGTAAATGACATATTGGAGGATTAAAGTCTAATGGTCTTCACTGACCTATTGTACCTTTTGAAAATACATCAGGGCATTATGCCGACCATTGCTTTAGTAGAATTTCCACCTGTGCCTGTGTTCAATATTGGTATGTCTTAAAATGCCTTTTTACATGGAAATAATTGATGGCAGATACTAAGCTACAGTAGCACTTTGGAAATAATTTGAACTGTTTGTACTTCTACATTTTCCAAACCAAAAATTGAAATAAAAGATCTAGCAAATATATGTATGTATGCATGTAAATACATACATACATATGTATATATAAATTTTAATTTCCTTGAAAAGTCTAGTATCCCAAGTTGTAAACCAATATTCTAGCATCCTTCCTGCACCATTAAAAGAAAAGTTCTTGTAAAATAATTTCCACTAAATTTAGGAAGAGCTAAGCAATGAAGATTCATTTATATTGTTTTTCTTCACTTTTGAAATTATCTGATGTCATAGAATTCTTCCCAAATTACTTCTGTACATCCCTTACCTCAACCACCCACTTAATAAGTGCTACTGCTAAACAAAATTGCTCACAACAGCGGGAGCAGGTTTTCCCTAGCCGGCACGTACACTATGCCCTTGGTTTCAAATAACTGATCTCCAATTACCACCCCTGCCATTGCTCTCAACCTCCCGCCTTCCTATGTTTATGCACCATAATTGTGGATTTGATTCAACATCCTCAAACCTATTTTTTTCATTGGTCATGTTGGGTTGTTAGAGAAGCAGTACAACCGAATGGTCTACAGCACTGTAAGGTCAGATAGATCTGGGTTGGAGTCTCGGCTCACTGTAATGATGAGCAGGTATCTAAATCATTGGTATTTCCCATGTCTGATTGGGCTGTGATAGTTACACATATATCATGATGCTGTGAATGAAGATGAAATAGGATAATGCATGTAAAGAGCTTAGTAAGTTGCCGGACTCACAATGAATGGCTAGAAAGCTATAGCAGAAAGAGCACATTTCAGCTGCAGGGTCAGAAAGGTGTTTCTTGACAGAGTCAGGACTGGAATTCAGACTTACTGAAGACACCAAATCCTATGCTCAAACCACAAAATCCCAGTCCAGGTCAGCCTTCAAAGGCCTCACCTTGCAGGCTCTCATTGCTTGCTTACCGAGATTTAGCAATCAATTCCTGTGCGTGATCAAACTGTTGCCTTCACACCATTTTTCCCAGGAAGAAAAGCCCCATTTGCCCTTTAGCTTTTCTGTCCGCTTTATTCATCACTGTTGTCCAACTTTAACTCTCTCTCTTTACCAATTATTTTCGGAAGCCCTCACCTGCTGGGTACATCACCCTTTACAGGTATCTTGGTTAGCAGCTCATCTCTAAAGCTGTCATGAGAGAGAGTACCCAGGGTCTCTTCCTCCAACACAGTGTACAAGTTAGGAAACAGGTTCTGAATTCAGCCATCTGTGTTTAAAGCCCTCTTTTCCCACAAATTCAAATTCTGTCACTTTTTAGCTTCGAGACCTTGAATATATTTTCTGCCTCAGTTCCTTTACAATAAAATGGATATTAAAACCATAGCTACCTCCCTGCCGGTTTGGCTCAGCGGTTGGAGTGTCGGCCTGCGGTCTAGAGAGACCCGGGTTCGGTTCCCGCTAGGGGCACGTACCTCGGTTGCGATTTGTCCCCAACCCTGGTTGGGTCGTGCGGGAGGCAGCCACTCGATGTGTCCCTTTCACGTCGATGTTTCTCTCTCTCTCTCTCTTCCTCTCTCTCCTTCCCACTCTATCTGAACAAAAAATGGAGGAATGTCCTTGGGTGAGGATAAAAATTAATTAATTAATTAATTTAAAAAAAACTGTAGCTACCTCACTGAGTTGTTATGAAGATTAAATTAATGAATGTATGTAAAACCCTTACAACAGTGCCTAGAACACTATATAAATATTATCCATAATTTTAAAATCATCTATAATTATAATAATCATTATTATTTGTTAAAGATTTCCAAATGTAGATCAGAGCTATCATCTCTTCCAAATGCATCTCCTTGCTCCCTGCTACCATCCAATAAATACTTGTCCTCATCTTACTTGAATGATATATTGAACAAATATGTGAGAAGTGCCTAAAACTATGCCTGGCACCAGGGAAGCACTCGTAAAATACCAGCCCTTTTGTGGACTCTCCACCCCTCAGCAACTGACCCAGTTTGCGCTTGACTTTCTTCTTGAGGGTTTCTTCCTTCAGATTTTGAGGACTTATTCTTTCCTCATCCTGGTTCTTTTTCTAATACTTGATCTTCTTCTTGCACCTCTTTTCCTGTGTGTACATACTTGTTCATCTCCCCACACAGAGTAAACTCCTTGAGGGCAATGGGAATACTTTATTTATCTGTTTCTCCCAGTGCCTTACACGTGGTAAGAATTTCATAAATCTTTGCTGACTGTAGTATTTGTCTTGAGTCTTTTAACTCCCTACATAAGAATTCTTTATTTCCCCAACTCCAGCCAGGTTTAGCCATATACAAGCCTGAATTCACTCTGGGATTTTCATACCATTCCCTGTCGTTGTACTTCAAATATCTTAAATCCTAAAACCTCTCTTTCTGATGCTAGCTTGTTATTTTTTATTTATTTCAATGTCTCTCTTTACTATACTAATAACACCTGACATTTGCTGAGTACCTGTAATATTGTGGTATAGTGTTAGTTTCTTTGCATGCCTGATTTCGCTAAATATTCATAACAGCCCCATAGTTAGTATGATGCTTGCTTTACAGATAAGAGACTTAAATCTCCAAGAAGTGAAGTGATTGTCCCAAGGTCACAGAGCCAGTGGACTTGGCGGAGTCAGGCTACACGTTGATGTCTCTTTGATCTTTCCTCTGTGCCATTTTGAAGGTTTAGCATGTTAAATGCCAACATGAATATTCTAGGCAATAATTATCAAAGCAATTCTGAGGAAGAGAAATTTTTACATTATATATTTAACTTTTAAAAGAATGTCTAGTTCCTGTCCATTGCTTTTCTCATTGCATCTATTAATGCTTCACAAAGCCGTCTCCAAGTACCTCAGAGAATGTGGCATTTGACTACCAGACCTCTTGTCAGAACTAACTGCAATTGTGTTAGAAATTGGCTCTCCAGCTGGGCTGGGCTGCAGTTAGGAAACATGATTGTAGATGGTGAACTGCCACTGCTGGGATGTGAACCAGACATGAATGTTAAGCAATAGTATCCACAATTTGCAACCCAGGAACTGCCAAATTGACAGCTAGACTAAACTACAGCAGCCTAGGAAGATGTGGCTGGTTTCTCCGTGCAGTCAATACAAAGTCTTAGATTGTACTTTGATGAATAGATCGTACTGTCCCATAAACTGAAATGCTGTCCATTATGCATCTCAGTTAATTCTTAGTGAGCATTTCATATCTGAGTGCCCTGGCAAGCCTCCTAATGACCCTACCTCTAGTGGGTTTGGATTCGTCTTTAAAGGGAACACGCAGTTCATTAAGCATGTAGAAGCTCCAAAGGCAGCCGCACTCCTCTCCATGCACTAAATAGATTTCTTGCATTTTATCTAGGACTAGATGAAAGGGATCCATAATGCAGTGCTAGAAATCAGACTTGACTCACGGAGGGACCTGAACAGATATAGTGAATGTATGAAATGAATAATATTAGTAATGAGCAAAACTTAAAAGCAAAATCGAAAGGTTTGGGGGATTTTCTGTCTCTTTTTAAAGAGCGTGTACTGGATGATTGTTTCATCTCGTCTTTGCTTTGAGGATTTATTTATTTCAGGTTTGAAATAGCCACTTGGTATTTCACCAGATAGAAAATTTACTTATCTTCCTCGCCATCCTGTCACGTATTGCGTTGTCATTGATTTCCTTCGTGCAAGGGACATTTTCAAATGCCTAATACATGCCAGGCACTGGGATTGGAAATGAGGAGTTCTTTAATGCAAAAATCAAAGGTCCCTACCCTCAAGACACTCGTGGTCTGCGGAGAAAGACAAGTGCACAGGTGGAACTGCACAATGGTAAAGAGATGCACAGTGTTAGGGGAACCCAAGTGAACAGCACGTCAGCCAGCCTGCAGGGGTCGGGAGGGCTTTTAGAAGGAGATGACACCTACGTTTTGAAAAAAGAGTAGGAATTGACCCAGAGAAGTACCAAGGTCCCAGGTACACTCTATATTATATGATTACTGCACAAATGGAGAGTCCATTATATTTCAAATATCAACAATTAAAGAAGCTATTGGAATTTTAGAGTGGATATTTTTTATTACCGTATATTCAACTAATTTTTCTTGGGAACACATTTGTTGGGCCAGAACATGTTTCCTGGTAAAATGTCACTGTACCCTCATGTCTGAAGATGTGCATGGTTGAGACTTGTGGGTGCTTTGTTAAACACAGGTATCTCAATATTGGGAGTAGAATCACTGGCTTTGAAACATGTTTGAAAGTCAAGAGGTTAAAATCTAGAGAGAAAATCAGGGACTCTGACTAGTAAGTCCCTTTAACAAATGCTCTGAGGCCTATGGGGCTGCGTGCGGAGTTTAACAACATGTTTCTGAGAAAGTGATTTCTTCCCTTGACATCTTCAGTCCTGTCTTTAACTGCCAAGATTCTGGTTCCTGGAAAAATGCTGGTTTAAGTTTGAAATTTGTGTAACCGATTATAACAGAACAATATTTATGTGCTTTAGTGTACATGTGTACAGGTTCTAAAAGTGTCTTTTCCTTAAAATTGAGAGGCATAAATTGGCGCATGGAGTTTGCAAGGTAGGTATATGTTTAATTTTGTAAATAACTCAAGGGCAGCTCTCTGGCAGCTCCTTTGGGTAGAATTATGAAAAAGATTCATCTGAGATAAATATTATAATTACAGCCAAGTTTTGAATGATTAAATCTTATTTTTAACTCTTATTTTTTAAAAACCCAAATAAGTTTTGAAGTCATACTGAGAATATATAAAATAAGATTTTTTTTACTTAAAACATTTTCCAAAATTGTGACTAATAACCCAGTTTTTAAAAATGATTTCCAGAGTTTGAGCTATTCAAGATAAATTGCAATGTATTCTTTTAATCTGCTGTTAAACTAACATATTTAATGAAATCATGCCAGTTTATCCATCCAAATTACCTTCTTATTTATGTTCTCCAAGTTATATAGGAAGCAAAAAAGAAACAGCAATTTCTTTTTCATTTGAAATGTCTCAAGCGTGTATAAGCATGCAAGATACTGAGGGATTGAAGATCACAGTCGGTGAAAGATTTTTATCCTATGTGGCTTCAGGGTGACTGTTTGGAAATGAAGAATTTTCTTAATAAAATAGCATATTTTTATCATCTTTAATAAAGAGAAAAGGATTATTGAACCAAAACTCAGGAGACCTGGAATTTTTACTTTTGACCCTACCACTTATCCACTTAAAATCTTCAGTGGCTTACTATTGAACTTAAAGTAAATCCCAGAATCTTTAACCAGGGGCCAGAATGTCGTACACGTGCAGCCAAAGGGACCCTATTGTTCTCTGAATATGCTGTCCTTTTCTAGCTCAGTGTCTCCAGACCTGTACTCCGAGTTCTCTTTGCAAGTCAGGCTCTCCTTCCTTAGCTACCGTCTGACCGCATCTCGTTTATTTCCTTCACAGCACTCACAAGAATCTGCGATGGATTTTTTCGTATTGGTTTACTCAGACCCTGTCTGTCTCACCCACAAGAGTGTGACTGTTCCATGGGGGCAGGGGCGTGGTCTTCTTCCCTCCTGTGCAGCTAGAGTCTACACTGTGTATCTATTGCCATTCAAGGTAACTAGCAATTGGCGGACCAGAACCTAAAACCAAATTGCTGAGAGCTACAACCTTTTCCCATCAAACCACAGTTCATGAAGCACCTTCTTTTTTTTTTTTTTTTTTTTAAGATATTTTGTATTCCTTTATTGATTTTAGAGAGAGAGGAAGGGAGAGGGAGAGAGAGATAGAGAACATCGATTGGCCGCCTCCTGCGCGCCCCTTACTGGGGATTTGGCCCACAACCTGGGCATGTGCCCTGACCAGGAATCAAACCAGCAACCTCTTGGTGCATGGGTTGATGCTCAATCACTGAGCCACACCAGCCAGACTGAAGCACCTTCTATATAGACTATAGACAGATGAGGATGTCAAGGTATATCCTCATGTACCTTCCTTCAAGAAACTATAATCTATTCAAAGATATAGAATGCGTCCTGTTATTGATCTATTAAAGTTTGAATATCATATTATAAGAACTAAATGTATGGCATCATCCATTATTTCCCATATTTGTTCTGTAAAACAGTAACATATTGAATTGTTTTACGGTAAAAAGAGTATAATGGTCAAATAAGTGTGGCAAATTTAAATACCATATCATCTTCTGGATGACCATAATGCAAGATAGCACATTAAAGGCTCTGAGAAATTCAGTGGAGAACTGCTTTGCCTTCTTTAATCGGCTCAGGTGATATTAAGAACTTTTATTGCATAACTTCTAATATCCCCTAAAACATATTTTAAGGGGACCCATTTAAGAAAAGCTGACTGCTTTTAGTGATGAAAGCCATCACTGAGGTCACTGGTAAACATTTCATGGGGGATGGAACTGAATGGTGGAAGAACAAGAGAGCTCAGTCAGATAGTCAGAACAATGACCTCTCTGGACGAGGAGAGCAGGAAATAAGTGAGGTTGTAACCACTGCTCTCCGATAAAAGAAAGTGAGAAGAGTGTCAGTTATTCACTCTCTTCTTTAAAACATTGGTATTCATTTATTAAGCAATAAAATATGGTACTTGTTCTGAAGGGGACTAAAAATCCATTGGAACGTATAGAAAGAATGGAGTATCAATGTATATTTACTATAAATCACAACCTATCAAACAAAAATAGTCCCTATTTTTTAATTGAACATTTTAAAGGTATAATTTACATTCAATAAGATGCAACAGTTTTAATATTACATACTAAGTGTATACACCACATTTATTACCACAATAAAGATGTGAATACTAGTATCACCCTAAAAAGGTTCTCTAGCCCTGGCCAGCATGGCTCACTGATAAGAGCGTCGGCACACCACACACCGAAGGGTCATGGGTTTGATTCCTGGTCCAGGGCAAGTACCTGGGTTGCAAGTTTCATTCCTGGCATTGATCAGGGTACATGCAGGAAGGCAACCAATGACGTGAGATGTTTCTCTCTCCCTCTCTCCTCTCTCTCTCTCTCTCTTTCTCTCTCTCTCTCTCTCTCTCTCTCTCTCTCTCTCTCTCTGTCACCCTCCCTTCCACTATCTCTAAAAATATCAGTGGAAAAAAATATCCTCAAGTGAGGATTAATAACAACAACAAAAAGTTTCTTTTATTTTCCTTCTCAATTACTTTACCCCCAGTTGTAACAACCAGTGATCTGCTTTTTGTCTCTATGTTAGATTTGTGTTCTCTAGCGCGTCATATAAAAAGAATAATTTGGTATGTAATCATTTATGTCTGTATTCTTTCATTCAACATAATGTTTTTGAAATTCTATGTTTTTGTTTATATATAATAGCACATTCCTTTTTATTACTGAATAATACTTTAAGTAAATACCTAAGAATACAATTATTGGGTCATATAGTAAGTACATATTTAACCTCATAAATTACTGCCAAATTATCTTCCAGTATTATATAACTTGATATTTCCAGC
Source organism: Tadarida brasiliensis (assembly GCA_030848825.1). Lineage (NCBI taxonomy): Eukaryota > Metazoa > Chordata > Mammalia > Chiroptera > Molossidae > Tadarida > Tadarida brasiliensis. The sequence goes on from CM061260.1 coordinate 34,912,918, forward strand.
CAGTGTGTGTGGATTCCTGGTGCTCTGCTCTCTTGTCAAAATTTGAAATTATCAGTCGGGAGGCTACGTGAGATTTCTGCATCTATGTTAATTTGGGTTACTCTATAGTTTTCTTTTTTGTAACATTTTTCTAGTTTGGGTACAGAGTAATGCTAGCTCAGTAGAATGAGTCGAGAAGCATTCCCTCCTGACTATTTTCTGTAAGAGGTTGTGTACAGATGGTATAATTTCTTTCTTAAATGTATCAGATAATTCACCAGTGAAACTGTGTTGCCCTAGCATTTTATTTAAGGAAACATTTTTATTTAATAACTCATTTTTAAAAATTGATACAAGATCATTTAGGCTTTGCATTACTTCTTGAGTCAGCTTAATGCATTGCAGTATATTGTGTTTTGCAAAGGTTTGTCTATTTCATATAAACTGTCATATATATTTTCAGAAATTATTCATAATATTCCCTTATTAATTTGTGCCCTGTCTTTGTTCTTGCTCAATTTGGCTAGAAGTTTATCAATTTCATTGACCTTATAAAAAACCAACTTCTCACTTGATTGTCTCTATTGTTTATTTATTTCACTGATTACATTCTTATCTTTATTATTTTTCTCTTTATTTATTTTGGGTTGACTTGTTATTCTTTTACTAGTTTCTAAATTGTACACCTTATAACTTTTCTAATATAAGCACTTAAATTATACATTTCTCTAAACACTGCTTTATTTTTTCCATACACATATTGATAATGTATTCATTCAATTTAAAATAATTTCTAATTCTCTTGGGATTTTTTCCTTGAGTCATCAATATCTGAATTGCATTGTTAAATTTGTAAAATTGACTAATTTCTAAATACCATTTTGTATTCAAAGTTAATTCCATTTTGATCAGAAAATATACTCTTTACATCTGTAGTCACTTTACATTTACTGAAACTTGGGTTTTGGCTCAGAATATGATTATCTTTTAAATGTTTTTTTTTTTATGTGTATTCTGCAGTTATTGACTAAAGTTGTTACAAATGTCAATTAATTTATTTGATAGTTGTTTAAGTCATACTCACTACTGTAGCCTATACTATTCTGCCACTTGTCTTATAAATTATTGATTGGTGGGGGGGGTTGAAATATCCAACTATATGTTTAGGCTTGTCTGCTTCTCTCAGTAATATCAATTTGTGCTTCATGTATTTTGAAGCTCTGTTATTCGGTGCATACACACTTAGAATGCTATTGTGTTTTCTTGAAAAAAAACTATTACTTTATTAATATGAAATGCTCCTTTTCATACTAATCAACTTTGCCTGAAATCTATTTTGTGTCAAATTAGCATGGCTCCTTCAGATATTTTTGGTTAGAAACTATTGTAATATACTCTTTTCATCCTTTTAAGAATGGTACTTACATATGTGTGTGTGTGTGTGTGTGTGTGTGTGTGTGTGTGTATTTGTTGTTAATCCTCACCCGAGGATATTTTTCCATTGATTTTTAGAGAGAGTGGAAGAGAGAAAGAGAGAGACAGGGAGAGAGAAACATCGATTCCAGGGAGGCACATAGACTGGTTGCCTCCCACACGGGGTTGGGGATCGAACCTGCAACCCTGGTACGTGCCCTTGCCTGGAATCAAACCCCAACCCTTCAGTCCATGGGCCAACACTCCAACCACTGAGCTCAACCAGCCATGGCTAAAAATGGTATATTTTAAAATATCTGAATATCTATAGTTAATTCTTTTTGGTTAAAGTGAGTTAATTGTAGATAGCACATAGTTGGTCTTGCTTTTTTCCATGTCTGAAAACCCCTACCTTTTATATTTAATATCTTTTTCTATATGGGTTTAAATCTATGAGAATACCATTTGTTTTCTATTTATCTAATCTGCTCTTTTTTTTTTCTTTTCTGCCTTCTCTTTAGTTAATTAAGGATTTTTATATTTAATTTTATCTCTGATATTGCATTACTAATTATACCTCCTCAAAAATAGTTGTTATTGTATGATTTACAATATACATCATTAACATATATCACAGTCTACCTTCAAAATAATATTTATGTATAATATTAGAACTTACAACAATATACTTCCATTTCTTAATGTTTCAGTGTTCTGTACTATTGTCATGTATAACAAACACATTAACATATTTTTATGTTTTCTTTAATCTACACAAATATGTTTTAAATATATTTTTGAATGACAAAACTATGTTTTATTTTTATTCACATATGCACAATTCCTTGCTCTCTTTATTCCATTGTGTAGGTTCAAATGTCTGTCTGGTGTTATTTACCTTCTACCTGAAAGATTTTCTTCAACATTCTTGTAGTTTAGATTTGTGGTGAGGAATATGCTGAGCTTATTATTTTTTTCTAAAAATGTCTTCATTTTTTCCATTTATGTCATATCCACTTTGGATATGTACATTTTGTTAGGTTTGTTTTTATTTTCCCCCAGTATTTTAAAGATGTTCCCTTGTCTTCTGTCTCCCATGGTTTTCAACAAGACACAAGCAGTCTTTTTTATCTTTTCTTCTCCTATATGTAATGAGCTTTTCTTTGTCCTCTGGATTCTATTAAGATTTTCTCCTTATCGCTGGTTTCCATCAATTTCTTCATGAAATGTCATGGTTCAGTTTTCTCTGTTTCTTTTTCTTCTGCCTGGAGTCATTGAGACTCTTGGATATGTGGGTTTAATTTTCATCAAATTTGGAAAATTGGTCATTTTTTCCCAAAGGTTTTTCTTTTCCTTATTCTCTTTTCTCTCCTTCTGAGATTCTAGTTATATTATAAATATATATATACATATTTTTTACCACTGGTCACTGAAAGTCTATTCATTTGTTTTCATATTGCTTTGCTTTATTCATTAAATTTTTTAAAAATATGTTTTTATTGTTTTTTTTTTTTTGGAGAGAGAGAGGAAGAGAGAGAGCTAGAAACATCGATATGAGAGAGAAACATCAGTCAGCTGCCTCCTGCACGCCCCCTACTGGGGATCGAGCCCGCAACCCAAGCATGTGCCCTGACTGGGAATTGAACCTGGAATCGAACCTGGATCTCTCAGTCCATGGGATGATGCTGAATCCATTGACCCACAGCGACTGGACTAAATTTTTTTTTTGAGATAACTTTAGATTTATCTGCAGTTTTATGAGATAATATAGAGAGATCTCATGTATATTTATCCAGTGTCTCCCAATGATGACATTTTGCAAAATTTTAATACAGTATCACAACCAGGATATTGATATTGACACTGTCAAGATTCAGACCTGTTTTATTACCACATGTTGCCGTTTACCAGCCATAATCACTTTCTTCTCATGCCTATTCCCTTCTTAACCCCTGACAAATACTAGGGTGTTCATCCTTTCTATAATTTGTCATTTAAAGAATATTATATAAATAAAATTACACAGTATGTAACTATTATGCGTTAGCTTTTTTCACTCAGCATAATTCTCTGCCGATACATCCAAGTTCTTGCTTGTCACAATAGTTAGTATTCCATGGTATGGATATCAGTTCATTTATACATTTTTATCTGGATTGATGCCAGTTTCTAGTGGTTATTAATAAGGCTGATTTTTTAAAATAAAAGTTTATTTACACTCGTTTTCTAATTCATTTTTGTTTATGTTTCTGTAAGATATAAATTATATATAGAAAATTGTATGGAATCCACTTACAAAAAATATTGAAACTAATAAAAAATTCAACAAAGTTGTAGGAAATATGGTCAACACATAAAAATCAAATGGACTTCTATACACTAGCACGGAACAATCTGAAAGTAAAAATAAGAAATAATTCTATTCACAACAGCATCAGAAATGATAAAATACATAAAAACAAATTTAACAAAACAATGCAAAATTATATACTGAAAATTATAAAACATTGTTGAAATTAATTAAGACCTAAAATAAATGGAAAGACATTTCATGCTCATGGATCAAGCACCTTCATATTTTTCAAATGGTAATACTCCTCCAAATTGGTTTACAAATTTAACTCCATCTCTTCCTACCATAAAAGCAAGAAGCAAAACAATGTCTATTGCCTCTGAGATAGATAGATAGATAGATAGATAGATAGATAGATAGATAGATAGATAGATAGATATTTATATTACTTATATTTTCATACTCTGAAAGGATTTATAAGAAACTAATGAGCCCAGCCGGTGTGGCTCAGTGGTTGAACGTCAACCCATGCACCAGGAGGTCGCCAGTTAGATTCCCGGTCAGGGCACATGCCCAGGTTGTGGGCCAAATCCCCAGTAGGGGGTGTGCAGGAGGCAGCCAATCAATGTTCTCTCTCATTGATGTTTCTATCTCTCTCTCCCTCTCCCTTCCTTTTTCTCTAAAAGTCAATAAAGAAAAAAAAAATTTTTTTTAATAAAAAGAAACTAGTGAAAGCTTTTATATATGGTAGTGGTTGGGTTAAAAATGGGGGAATGTGGGGACAAGCTAGCTTTATAAATTGTTTTGCTCTTTGTATTCTGTGCATTATTTATTTATTTTTTTTAGTATGGGGGAGGGCAGGAGTAGAAATCCTGTAGTCCCTCCAGCAGCCTGAAGTGTAGACAAGGCTGGATTCAGACTCAGACCAGAATCACTTAATTCATAAATTCAGTAAGCTCTGTGTGGAGATACTCCTGATAGGATGTGTGGCTTTACATTATTTCGGACTTTCAGAGATGATAAAGAATACTAAGACAGGAGCAAGTGAAGGAAAGAAGGAGGCCAGCTGACCAATCCAGGGGGGTCGGAACTTCTTGGTTTCATTTCCATGGCAGCTGCAGCAGAGAATCTCCCGTCTCTGGCCTTGTCCTCTCACAATGAGGCAGAGATCCAGGGGAGGTAAAAACAAGTTTGTCTAAGGATGGTCCTGCTCTCAGATTTGGGGAAGGTGTATAGAGGGACTTCTGGTGCCTCTATTTAACTTTGGGCCGCAGGTATACTTTGGGGAAGAGTGAAATTAAGCTAATTCTTTGTTGGCCTCAATCCATGTTTAGATTCGTACAAACCTGGGAGTTCAGATCACACAGTGGGAAACGTTTTGGTGAATTAGTTACATCTGAAAGTGAGAAAGAATTTTCAAGAGTCCTCACCATCTTTCCGTGAGAAACCCAGTGGCCCCAGGTCCCTCTTTACCTTTCTCCACCCTTCCACTCTGTATATCTTTCTAAAGTTAATTAATTGCAAACTATCACTGCTTAATTGCTTTTAGAGATGGACCCCTGCACAGGTGGGAATGGATGTGCCCACATCTGTCAGAGTGAGAATGGAATGGCCAGGTGTGCCTGTCACCCGGGCTACCAGCTGTCTGAAGACAAAAAGGCCTGCAGAGGTAGGAACTTGAATCTGATAGCTTAATTATGTAATTGTTTGAAATGGTGTGGTAATGCAATTTGAATAGAACAGCTAGGAGAAAGATGTTTTCATTTATGCTTAAAAAGGAACATTTATACTTTTATTTGATCATTCTGAAAGGTATTTTATGATACTATAAAAACTCAGAGAAATTTTTAATTATTTTAAAAAAGGTCTCATAGAGTTTCAAAATTAATGTTTTCTGTTTCTCATTCTGAAGTGAATTACAGAATTAATGTTTCAAAATCTTCTACAACCACACAGGGAGTTTTATTATAGGCTACAGAAAGTACAAATAACCTTTGAAAAGCAAGTATGTCCAAACAGTGTTCTTAGAAGTAGGGATAATTGAAACAAGAAAGAAAGAGACAGAAAGAGAGAAAGAACGAAAGAAACTCTATAAATACAAGGTTACAGATTTCTGTTTCCTAGAAATAACAAAATAGCCATGCTTCAATTCAAAGATGAAAATGATAAGTTATTTGATGACCAGAACTGATAAATGAAGTCATTCCTGTGGGACAGTGTTTGTTTTAATAACTTCTGAGAAATCACAGAATCCTTCGTTTCATCATGACATGAGAAACATATTTGGATTAAGTATGAAAATACCAAAATATTTCCTGACTTATGGGACTGATAAACATTGAGAAGATGAAAACGTATTAGACATAAAAATGAGTGTTATTAGTTTTTTTCCCCTGTAAGGCAAAACTAAGATAAAATTTTATATGGACTGTGTTAACACACTTTTCTGACAGAAAACATTTCTGCTCTGGTCCTCTGCTTACCTGCCTCGCTGAGCACCTGACACAGAATACAGACTCTTGTTAAATATTTCTGGAAAATGGACAAATATATACACATATAGATATATGCATTTACCTATATTCATATCTATTATGATATATGTGTAATCTCTTTTCAAAGTTTATTTAATGCCATTCTTCCTAGAAAATCTATCCCCCTAATTACTGCCAACTTGGGGTTTTACAAAAAGGAGTATTTCTCTTAAGGGTAAGGATGGCATCAGGACAGCACAAGGAGGACATTGTAGTATGGAAAAATGATGGTGAGACCTATCTATTTAAAGGGAAGGAGCAGGGTCTACCTGGGACACAGAATGAAGTGGCACTGAATAGACTTGGCTCTCAGTGTCAGGAGAGAGAGAGGACACCACTGTCTAAATAGCACGGCCCAGTGACAGTCATAGGTACAGCATATATTGTGGATTGCTGCATACGAAGGCCCCAAATCTGCCTTGACTATGGCCACACGTACCGACTACTAAATCAGGGAAATAGCATTTTGGGTTATGAATATGATATATATCCCTAAAGGCAAATTATAATGACATCTACCTGTATTATTGGGGGACAGATAATGTCTTTTTTTATTTGTGTTCTTTTCTCTTTCTCCCAATTAATAGATACTAGTAGTTTGTAATAGAAATAAGTGTGTGTGAGCATAAAACCAACACTAGAATTAATGTCATTAGTAGTTTATTTGTAAATATGGAGCCTTTGGGGTATCTTTTTAAAATGTTTTTATTGATTTTTTTTTTTTTTTTTTGAGAGAGAGAGAGAGAGGAAGGGAGAGAGAGATAGAAACATCGATGTGAAAGAAAAACATTGATCGGCTGCCTCCTGCACGCCCCCTACTGGGGATTGAGCGCGAGACTCGGGCATGTGCCCGACCAGGAATCAAACCAGGACCTCCCAGTCCATGGGACGATGCTCAATCCACTGAGCCACACCGATCGGGCACCTTTCAGGTATTTTGCTGTTACAATGGATGTTGGGGTTGAAGGGGAAGGAGCGCTTTAGTTCATTTTTATAGTTTACACATAAATCTTAATTCAACCTCCTACGACAGCCGCTGTGCCTCTCTCTGCAGACATAAACGAGTGTGCGGAAGGGCTTGCCCACTGCGGCCACCGCTGTGTGAACTCCGTGGGATCTTTCACTTGTGCCTGCCACCCCGGCTCTGAGCTGGGAGCTGACGGAAAACGGTGTTACAGTAAGTGGCAGCATTCACAGCCCTGGAAATGTGTGGCATTTGACAAATATTAAACAAGAGTAATAAAAGAATAACACAATATCTTGCCAAAGCGAAGCTCCTGAGAATGTTTTCCACTGGGGTGGGTAGGGACGAGAGCTTAGAAGTTCAACCATGTTTTTTTCTTTCTTTCTTTTCTTTTTTGCTGTTACATATTATTTTATAAGAGCTATCAACTCATTAGCTAAAACATTTATTATCTTTTTTGTTGATGTTGAAAATATTATAGATGTCCCCCTTTTTTCTCCTATTGACCCCCTCCTCCCTGCTCCCACCCCCCCATGCCTTTATCGCACTATTGTCTTGTTCATGGGTTATGCATATATATATATACAAGTTCTTTGATTTATCTCTTCCTGCCCCCCTCCCCCCCCCCCCGAGATTTGTCAGTCTGTGCCATGCTTCCATGTCTCTGGGTCTATTTTGATCATCAGTTTATTTTGTTCATTAGATACCACATATAAGTGAGATCATGTGATACTTGTCTTTCTCTGACTGGCTTATTTTGCTTAGCATAATGCTCTCCAGGTCCCTCCATGCTGTCTCAAAGGGTAAGAGAGCTTTCTTTTTCACAGCTGCATAGTATTCCATTGTGAAAATGTACCACTTCTTTTATCCACTCGTCTATTGATGGACACTTAGATTGTTTCCAGATCTTAGCTATTGTAAATAACTGCTATGAACATAGGGGTGCATATATTCTTTCTGATTGGTGTTTCAGGCTTCTTAGGGTATATCCCTAGAAGTGGGATCACTGGGTCAAATGGCAGTTCCATTTTTAATTTTTTGAGGAAACTCCATATTGTTTTCCATAGTGGCTGCACCAGTCTGCATTCCCTTTAATTTAAAGAAATGGGCTCAGAGTCCATAGAAAATGTTTGGCATAATGATCCCCGATGTAGCCGGCAAGGACTACGTCTCAGGTCTTCTGACTTGGGGCTCCCTGGGACCCATGCTCTCCTTGTGAAGAGTCTGCCTTCCTTCAAGCTCAAGGAAAAGAAACTAGCAGGAAGGAAGGACCCAGCAGTACGAGGAGCAGCTCCAGGTGATAGGAAATATCTGCCACACTGGATGCTGTAAAGAGAACTTTTGTGTCAGCTCCTCTCTTCTCTCCCCCAGTGTTGCTTCCTTTCCATCAGGCCTCCTTAAGCATCTCCTTCCAACTCTGCATTCTCGTTCGCTGACCCATCCCTGTGCTCCTATGATCCATGTCATCTAACCTTAACCTCTTCCTCACCTAGGCTCAGTTATACAGTGTAATATATCCCTTATTGGGAATATATTAAAATGGGAATGTGCTGAATTATTAGCTGCTACTAATAGCCATTGCCGCTATTTTCTTCTCTTGTGTCTTCCCCACTGGTTTCTGATTAACCTGTAGAGGAACACACTTTCTGCTCACCTAAGCTTAAAGTCCTCTGACACAGATTCCATGTTCCATGTTCTCTGCTTCAATGTTTCCCATCCTTACCCACCCTCTGCCTCTTCCCTCCTTTTTCAAATGACAGAATATCTTTTTTATTATTTCTTTGGATGACTTTATCTCTGCCTCTTATGTGATCGTGGTATATCAACAATTCATTTTTCTTCTTCTACCTTTTTCTCAGTGGCTTCTTCCTTTCCTTCTCCACTTCACATCTATACCTTACCAGGTGAGTTTTGCTAGGTTTAAAACACAACCATGTTAAGTGGTTTGATTTGAAATTCATAAATCTCAAATGAGTAAGCCACATGGCTAGACAAAAGTATACTATAAAAACATGTCTACTTTCACCCTCTTCAAAATGAAAGTTGAATGTTTTCTTTCTCTTCTAAATCTTTATATCACCCCCACCCCCTTCTTTTGCCTTTATTCTTACCTTGTCCCTGATGTTATCAATAAAATGGATGCGAACTACAATTTAAGTTAGCAACTAATCTGAAATAGTTCGAAGAATTATATGGGGAAGCCTTCACCCCTGTTAGCATGAAGGAAGTGGTCCTACTGCTGTCCAAGGGTGTCTTGTCCATTGTACTTTGGATTCCATTCCCTCTCACTATCTGAAGATCTTTGCTATTGCAGTTGTCTGGTGAATCATTCTCAGCAGCATATCAACATTGTCCAGTAGCTCGTATCTTGGAAGTACCCTCTCATAAGCCTATATGGCACCCGAGCTTTAATCGGATCACCTTCACACAAATGTTTTATGACTTCACCCGTGTCTCCTCTTCATCTCGCATTCTGTCATCATCCACACTAATTAGATTATCACCTCTACCTCCATATGGTCACCCATGACCTCCGTGTGACCAGACCGCCTGTTAACTTCTCCGGTTTTATCCTGTTTGAACTCTCAGCAGCTTTCAACACAGTTGACTAGACCCTGTTCTTCTTGAAATACTTTATCTCTTCCATGTTTTCACACTTCGCAGGTTTTTCTCTCCATCTTTGGCCCCTCTCTCAATGTCTAATTTATATTTCCATTTTTCCTTTGACCACATGTGAATATACCCAACTATGTATTCAATATCTCTATTTGCTTGACTAATAAGCATTGCAAATTTAACAGTCCCCAAACAAACCGCTGATTTCCTGTCTCAGTTCCAAAGATGCTCTTCCCGTGCCCAGCTGGTGTGGCTTAGTTGGTTGAGCATCATCCCATGCACTCGGGTTCAAATCCCAGTCAGGGCACATGCCTGGGTTGTGGGCTTGGTCCCCAGTAGGTGGCGTGCAGGTGTCCGCCAGTGGTTGTTTATCTCTCATTGATGTTTCTATCTCCCTCTCCTTCTCCCTTCCTCTATGTAAAAAAAAATCAATTAAAAAATTAGAAAAAACAAAGATGCTCTTCCCAGTTCTCCCCATTTTAGTAAACTATCTATTTAACATTGAAGTAAAAAAACCCATGATACAAAATTAGTAAGTGACAGAACTAGGACTTGAACTAGGGTCTTTAGGCTCCAAATAGACTATTCGTTCAACTTCATGATATATATATATACATTTGTTGTTGTTGTTAATCCTCACCTGAGGATATTTTTCCATTGATATTTAGATAGAAGGGAAGGGGGGGAGGGAGAGAGAGAGCAAGAGAGAAACATTAATGTGATAGAGACACATCGATTGGTTGCCTCCTGCACGACCCCAACAAGGGACTGGAGATCGAACCTGAAACCCAGGCATGTGCCCTTGACTGGGACTCGAGCCTGCGACCCCTTTGGTCCATGGGCCGATGCTTTAACCACTGGGCCAAACTGGCCAGGGCCATCCTATATTTTTATACAGTATATATCTCTCTGTCAGTTTTAATGAACGAGAAGAATAAACATGGATAAACACAGTAAATAATTTTGTGTGCTTACCTAAGCTTTCTCATGTACAGACATTCTTAGGATCACTAAATTCTTCATTCCCTTCCACTGCACAAAATTCTATGTATCTTTCATGCCTGGCTTGTCAGTGAAGTCTTAAGGTCTGTTGGCATACTTCTACTGCTTAGAAACAGTGCAGTTTTGCTATGGTGATATCTGTCTTCTAAAGAGCAAACTAAATAAAATGGGAGAGAAGAATTAACTACTAATTAGGATCCAACTTCTTCTGATATGAGCCTTTCTCTTAATGCTCTGAAGCAGAGAGAAATTTGGATGGGATTTTTTTCTTATTATTAATATTTTGGCTTTTGAATGTGACCAAAGGTGTAGAAGCATTTTACCAATGTCTGAAATAAAATCTCTTATAATCTGACGGGTGCATTCTCAGTTATTGTGAAAGAGGGGCCATTATTAATGAGTTATGAAGTAAAGGTTCTCTATAAAGGTTACTTGGGAACGCAGTTTGCCCTGGAGTTGAATACATGTGGTAGAAGTGTGTTTTTACATTTATTTTTCTTATGTGAATATTTGGCCAGCTAACGTCCTTGTGCGGCTCTCACCATACCTCAATATTGACTGACTGACATGCAAAACTTTCTTCCTGAAAACTGATATTTTGAGTTGTTTCAAAATCTGCAGGTGGGGGTAAATGTTTTCAGAGCATGGTAATGTTTAACGATGAATTGTGTGTCCTTTAGAGAACAAGTGTATTTTGGGAAAATATTGTTTTAATACTTTCCTAGGAAAACAATATTTTATATTATATAATCTCTTCACAGAGGCTCTCAAAACATCGAATCTCCACAGTGTGCTGTGAATGAACTATTACTCTCTTATGATTAGAAATTGAAAAATTCCAGATTCAGCATAGTTAAATAAAACTTCCAAATTTCCAAGCAACATTTAATTGAAGTTAAATTTACATATTGAATGCATATATATATATATATATATATATATATATAGAGAGAGAGAGAGAGAGAGAGAGAGAGAGAGAGAGTAAATAATAAGTATTTGCTACCTATGAGAAACTACAAGGGTCATTTTAAAAAGCCTCCCCCCCCATTGATTGTTATAGAGAGTGGAAGGGAGAGAGGGAGAGGAGGTAGGGAGAGAGAGAGAGAGAGAGAGAGAGAGAGAGAGAGAGAGAGAGAGAGAATGATGTAAGGAAGACACATCGATTGGTTGCCTCCTGCATGTGCCCCTACTTGCGCCGGGAATCGAACCTGCAACCCAGGTACATGCCCTTGATCAGGAATTGAACCCGAGACCCTTCAGTGTGTGGACTGATGCTCTAACCCCTGAGCCACACTGGCCAGGGCTAAAAAAGTTTTTTAAAGTATAATTTTTTAAAAGTACTATGGTTAAACATCATCATTTGTATCAAGGACGCAAAATCTTAGCTTACTTCTAGAGGGCAGTTATAGATCTGAGTACACCCTTGTTTTAGCCTCATATATTTTTTCCATGACATTATAATAATATAATTCTTATTTAAAGTAAATTACTACCAGAAGTCTTAGAGCGGCATTGATCACAGAAAAATAACAAGAATAGCAGCCAAAATTTGAAAGATGTTTCCCTGAAGAGTATATGTTAACATATCATGAAAAATACCAGTTCCTTTCATTATTTTAATCTTTCCTTTAGCTCTCTAATTTTTCTCAGACCTTAAATAGCTGTTTCTAAATCCTAAAGGGCTTCTTATTTTCAACAATAAATTGATTAGCATAATTCTTCTTTTGTTTATTCAATTATTCGAAACCTATTTTTGAACATCTGTTATCAGCTTGGTAATAGGGGATAATGATGGCCCAGAGGGAGGTGACCGGGACACAGGGGCTGCTGCCCACCGGAGCCTGGAGGCTGGGGCAGAGGGAGGATCTATTCTGTTCTGTAACTTACAGGGACCATAGCAGACACCTAGGAATATTCAGTGATGATACAGACTTTCAAGAACTACTGCAATTCCAAGTACCCTTACCCTGTTCTTTCTCCTCTCAATTCTTTTAAATGATTCAGGTCAGGCATTCAATGAACACTGGTTCATTTAATAAGATATCTGTCCAAACAACACAAATGAAGAACAAGAGAGGCCAATGGTAAAAATAGCAGAATACCTGAATTCCATACTTTTAACAATGATTCAAAGCATTTTTAAATTTGTCATTTCCTCACTAAGAAAATGATTGATTATAATGTCTGTGTGCTCAGTACAATTGGCGTCCATATGATGAGGCTGATGTCACCCTAAATGCCCCAAATTAACACGTACTGGGATCAGCAAATTGGTTTTCACAGTAATAGTTTGTATAATAAGTGACTCCCATATACCTCAAAACTAATTAGCACATTAACATGATACTAGTTAAATATGATCAGCTAATTCATTGGTTTTGTGTTTATACTTTTGTTCCAAAGCTATCTTTAACAGTATTTTCATGTACTCCTAGCCACTAAAAAGGACAGATAATAACATACCATTAGCTAGAGAACAGAAATGTCAGCTGGAAAACAACCTATTTGCTTTCTGTTTACTGATTCAATACACATACTTTTATGTCTCAAAATTTTTTATGTCCCAAAAATACTGAGAATTCCCAGAAGTAAGTGTCCTTTAAGATAAGTGTTTAATAACCACTGGTGGACTATTTACCTTTCTGCACCACTCTGTCAATTTCACATTATTTATAGGTTTGTTAGTATTTTGATATTGTATAGACATTTGCAATCCTTAATAGCCCTCAGACTTTTGCTTTTGTGTGTGTAGGGTATTGATAAATTTCCAATAAAATGTGTTGTCCTCCCAACAGAGTGTACCTATTGTTGACATATGTTCAGGTTTCTCTGTGGTTATGCTAATAACCGTCTTCTGCTTGTTTGGAAAGGGATTGAATTGGAAATTGTCAATAGCTGTGAAAAGAACAATGGTGGTTGTTCTCATCACTGTGAACATGCACTTGGTGGGCCCCGTTGTTCCTGTAACCATGGACACCGGCTGGATTCAGATGGGAAAACATGCATAGGTAATGTATGGTAAATGCCATCTTCCTTCAGAGTTCCCCGGGATTCACTTAGCCCTTTCCTCTCTAATACTTACTGCTGTGATACAAGCCTCATCTCTCAGACTGCACAGAGAAATGAACTGGACAGTGTCTCTGGCTACTGGACAAATGTAAAAGAAATATTACTTGGCAGAAGACATCATTAACTTTGAATACTTTGAATTTAAAGGAGCTTTAAAACACTTTAACAAAATATATGGACTTTGTCTTATTTCAGGAAAATATTCCAAGGCCTATCTAACCACTTGATGCGATTTGTAACTCCAACAACAGATGCTTCCAGGTGCCCTCCTTCTCTCTGCCTCAAGCAGAAGCTAAACCCTGGGCGTTCGTTTTCTGCCTGGCCAGGGTTTGGATGCACGTTCAACTTTGGTATGGCAGGCAGCTACGTTCCAAAAGGAAACTTGAAAAGATATCATTCTTTGGAAATCCCAGCTCAAACCCATTTTTAATAAATAACGTTTCCAACATAGTATTAGAACTCATATCATTAGGGACAATGAGAAAAATAAATTCCACTCCAGCCTTGCTTCATAATGAGATGTTGAATCTGGAGCTTCTGAGAAAAATAGGTATAGTGGGCATCAAACTGTATCATGATGTGCTCTGGGTCTGAGCGCACATACGAGCCTCTATAAAGCAGTTTGCCATTATTTCGGAATTAAGTATCACATTTGCTTGTTTCCTTTTGTGATACTTTATATCACCTTTCTTAAAAATTATGAATACTAAAAAAAAAGTCTTTGACCATTTTATGCTACTCAGTATGGTCAGAGACAAACTGGAATCTCATAAAAGAGGTGAATTTCAAAGGTCTAAGTATTGGGGATTATTTTTTTATCATGTGATGGTGTGAACTTTAAGGATTCTGGTTTCATAAATTATTTAACCAAAACAATATCATTACTTGTGTTTCTTGATCCAACATTGCCTTCTGCATATGTCTGAGTCTGCAGTGTTAACAATGCAATCCGTTGCTTTCCTTGCTTCTTCTTACGTAATGAAAAATGTGCTTATATTTTTCTACCTTGCTAATATCTGTATCTCTGGAAAAAATAAAGGGGCTCCTTCTTTTCTTCTCCCCTCCCTTCCTTGCTTTCTACTTGTCTTTTCACAAAACCTTTTGTTTGCAGTGTACAATTTGATGTCTTTCCTTATTCTTTGTAAAGTACGATTCAGTAAAATTCTTATTTATAACTAGAAAGGAAAAAAAAGAGGATCTGCCAGGGTCAAAATGTAGAAAATTACATATTTATGAGATTTCAGCGGTCAACATGACATTATATTGTTTATGGCTTACATTTATTTCATTTCCCAACAATAAATAACACTCATTCCTAAATACCAAATATTCACTCTAGTAAAGCAATGATTTGTTTGGAGTGTACATATATGTACTTTGCTTATTTGCCTGAGAACAGATTAAGGCCGTGGATGATTTGTAAAAACATTCATGTCTGAAGGAAATTAAAGAATTTTCTTTTTAGCTTATTTTAGGATTAGCTTCTTTTTTATATTTGAGAAAGTACAAATAAATGTGAAAATAAGTCATCCAGTCTGCAAATTGTCAATCTGCCTTGCCCAAATGCAAACATGTATTAGGGCTAAAACCCCGAGATGTGTTAACACAATTTTTTTTTTAATTTTTTTTTTATTAGTTTATTTTTGTTACAGATGTTTCTCCTTTTTTTCCCCATTGACACCCTCCTCCCCATCCCCCCACCCCATCCCCAGCTTTGTTGTCCATGTCCATCAGTTATGCATACATGTATATAAGATCTGTGGTTTATCTCTTCCCTCCCCCCCCACCCCCTCTTCTGTGGGTTGTCAGTCTGTACCCTACTTTCACATCTCTGGGTCTACCCTGTTCCCCAGACTGTTATGTTTATTATATTCCACAAATGAGTGAGATCATATGATATTTGTCTTTCTCTGCTTGGCTTGTTTTGCTTAGGATAATACTCTCAAGGTCCCTCCATGTCGTCTCAAAGGATAAGAGATCTTTCTTTCTTACAGCTGCATAGTACTCCATTGTGTATATGTGCCACCGCTTTTTTATCCATTCATCCACTGATGGACACTTGGGCTGTTTCCAGATCTTAGCTATTGTAAATAGTGCTGCTATGAACATGGGGGTACATGTATTCTTTCTGGTTGGTGTTTGAGGTTTCTTAGGGTATATTCCTAGAAGTGGGATCACTGGGTCAAATGGCAATTCAATTTTTAATTTTTTGAGGTAACACCATAGTGTTTTCCACAGTGGCTGCACCAGTCTGCATTCCCACCAGCAGTGTACTAGAGTCCCCTTTTGTCCACACCCTGGCCAACACTTGTTGTTTGATGATTTGTTGATGGCGGCCATTCTGACAGGTGTGAGGTGATACCTCATTGTTGTTTTAATTTGCATCTCTCTGATGATTAGTGATGTTGAGCATTTCTCCATATGTCTCTTAGCCATTTGTATGTCCTGTTTGGAGAGGTGTCTCTTTAGTTCCTCTGCCCATTTTTTAATTGGGTTCTTTGTCTTCCTTTTGTTGAGTTGTATGAGCACTCTATATATTTTGGAGATTAACCCCTTATCTGATGTATCATTGGCAATTATGCTCTCCCATACAGTGGGTTCCCTTTCCGTTTTGATGGTTGTTTCTTTTGCTGTGCAGAAGCTTTTTAGTTTGATATAGTCCCATGTGTTCATTTTTTCCTTTGTTTCTGTTGCCTAAGGTGATGTATCAGTGAAGATTCTGCTGCGTATGATGTCCAAAATTTTGTTGCCTACATTTTCTTCTAGGATTTTTATGGATTCACGAGTCACATTTAAGTCTTTTATCCATTTTGAGTTTATTCTTGTGTATGGTGTAAGTTGATGGTCTAGTTTCATTTTTTTGCATGTATCTGTCCAATTTTCCCAACACCATTTATTAAAGAGGCTGTCTTTGCTCCATTGTATGCTCTTGCCATCTTTGTCAAATATTAATTGAGCATAATGTCTTGGGTCAATTTCTGGATTCTCTGTTCTGTTCCACTAGTCTATATGCCTGTTCTTGTGCCAGTACCAGGCTGTTTTGATTATAGTAGCTTTGTAGTATAACCTGATATCCGGTATTGTGATCCCACCTACTTTGTCCTTCTTTTTCAAGATTGCTGTGGCTATTCGGGGTCTTTTTTGGTTCCAAATGAACTTTTGAAGTATTTGTTCTAGTTCTGTGAAATATGTCACTGGTATTTTGATGGGGATTGCATTGAATCTATAGATTGCTTTGGGTAATATGGACATTTTAATGATGTTAATTCTTCCAATCCATGAACAAGGTATGTGCTTCCACTTTTTTATATCTTCCTCTATTTCTTTTTTCAATGTCCTGTAGTTTTCTGCAAATAGATCCTTTACTTCTTTGGTTAAGTTTATTCCTAGGTATCTTAATATTTTTGCTGCAATGGTAAATGGGATTGTTTTTTTAGTTTCTCTTTCTGTGAGTTCATCATTGGTGTATAAGAATGCCGTCGATTTCTTGATGTTAATTTTGTATCCTGCTACTTTGCCAAATTCATTTATTAGGTCTAGTAGATTTTTGATGGAGTCTTTAGAGTTTTCTATGTATAATATCATGTCATCTGCGAATAATGACAGTTTCACTTCCTCCTTTCCAATTTGGATTCCTTTTATTTTTTCTTCACATCTGATTGCTGTGGCTAAGACTTCCAGTACTATGTTAAATAAGAGTGGCGAAAGTGGGCATCCCTGTCTTGTTCCTGTTCTTAAGGGAAATATTTTTAGTGTTTACCCATTGAGTATGATGTTGGCTGTAGGTCTTTCATATATGGCCTTTATTATATCAAGATATGAGCCCTCTATTCCCAAATTGCTGAGCGTTTTTATCAGAAATGGGTGCTGGATTTTGTCGAATGCTTTTTCAGCATCTATTGATATGATCATGTGGTTTTTATCTTTCATTTTGTGTATGTGGTGTATCACATTTATTGATTTGCGAATTGTTAACACAATTTGAAAGAAGCTATGCAAGTGTCTGACCAGCAATGAGCTCATTACATTTCACAATTGTTAGCTATTAGAAAAAAATATTTCTAACCTTTAGAGTTAATTCAACAACTATATATGGGGGGGGGGAATAAGAAGATCAATTTTTTCAAGGGTTAATTTTCATGCTTTTCTGAAGTCAGAGCTGAATGTTTAATTGTTTTGCCTGGCTACAATTGAAGCTCTATTTTTTATTGGAGCTAAGTTTTTATGAACAGGTGAATTTCTCTGCAATGTTGCAATATATAGCATATTGGCCAATGTAGGGAAAACATGATCATCAGAGAGGAGGAAAGGAAAAAGGGAAAACTAAGCAAGCAAAGATCTTACCGAAGATCTGAAAACAAGTCAAGAAATTTAGGAAACACATGGTATAAGAGTTGGGGGGCCATAGCCTTTTAGGAAAGGCTTGTGCTGTAAGAAAGACAAGGCTTCAGATGAGTTTCAGACTGAGGATGGTTGACACGAGACAAGCTAGATATCACCTCAGAAGAATGATAGAAGAAGAATCCAAAATGGATCATATAATGTTAGAGTGAGGAACTCATTTTCCAACTATGATCCCATTGTGCTCTTAGTAGCTGAGAACAAGGAATCCTGAGACATATGTTTTTGGAGGCTCTACTAGTATTTGAGAAGACTTTAAAATATTTTTTTAATATAAAAACACAAAGGATAATGTTTTAGGTTAAATAAAACTGATTTTTTAAAGGTAATTTCGCCCTCTGTATTCATGCTATTTAATCCAAGGGGCAAAGGATAGTTTAATATAAGAGAGAGAAATAAATCACCTAAATTTTTGTGAATAGCACTGCTTGTGACATTTTGCAGGAGAAAGAATGTTATGTGTCTAAATGACCTTCATTTAGATATTTCTTGGTGACCCCTCGCCTCAGATAATTGACTGCATGTTCTTTCCTTCCTTTCTCTTCTCTGCATTTCCTTACATTGGTACTCTTTCCAAGGTTAATTGAGATATTGACCTTTTATGTCTGTGGCTGCTCATATAGTTATGGAGCAATGGGACCTTGTAAACTCGGCACTGACAGGCCACCCAACTTATCAGCTCAACAAACACGGGGGGTTGAATGGAACCAAGGGCCTGTAGCCAAAATCCCTGACCACACAACTCCCAGGTGTCTAGCCTAGGGGAAGAGTCGGTTGCTATTCCTTAGCCAATTATGTTAGAAATGATCACCTCAAAACTGAAGCCAAATAGATTCTTCTTTGGCCAGAGGGTTTCAATTTAATATCTTCTGGTGCATTTTTATTTTCCCCAGGGCAGTTATGTGTGTGGAAGAAATATCCAGGATTGGAGAATTCTGGAATAGTAGTGCTGAAAGAGACTTAAAGAGCATCCCTTAGAAAGCTGTTTATCTGATAGGACATGCCAGGGGGATGTCACTGACAGTAATAAAAAAATAAACAAACAAAAAACAGACCCTACCCATCTCAGTCAAGGCATCATCGCAAAGTTCAAGCAAATGCTCTGAAATATTCTGTAATTTGAAACGTAACGTTTAAAAAGATTGTCTGCCCTCCCTCCGAATGGCAGCTGCCACCTCTGTCCCCAGTTTTGTGAATTCCTTTTGCTGCAAAGGCTCTGTTGGCTGAAGGACAAGACGAGTGTGAGACTGCATCCTCTTTGCAGCTCTCAAATGTTCCCAAAGTGGGATTTCGGTTCTTCTTGTTGTTGTTGCTGTTCTTTAAGTTCTCTGTTTATTTAGTCAAATTGCTGTTTAAACTGGAAAAAAAGCCCTGGGCGGTTTGGCTCAGTGGTTGGAGCGTCGGCCTGCGGTCCAGAGAGACCCGGTTCGGTTCCCGCTAAGGGCATGTACCTCGGTTGCAGTTTGTCCCCGGCCCTGGTTGGTCGTGCAGGTGGCAGCCACTCGATGTGTCCCTTTCACGTTGATGTTTCTCTCTCTCTCTCTCTCTCTCTCTCTCCCTCCCACTCTATCTGAACAAAAAATGAAAAAAAAAATGTCCTCGGGTGAGGATAAAAAAATAAACTGGAAAAAAAATAGCAGAGATCTCTTTTCCTGTGCTTATAATGCATTTAGAGATTATTTACATCCTTTTAAAATAAATGACAGGTGTAGGAGAAGCATGCAAGAAACATAAACCCGAATGTGGGCCTCATTCTTTTTGTGTCATAGTTGCTTTGATGTCTGTACTGTGTAGCCTGAGAAATAGAAGATGATTAGTAAAACAATTTTAAATTAGAAGTGAGGCTTATCAGCACTCCTACAGGCCAGTCAAACGCCTGTCTCTTAAACGAAGAAAATGCCATTGTGCCCCTCAGACCTCGATGAATGTGCGCGTGGAGAAGCCTGCTGTGCCCAGCTCTGCATCAACTATTTAGGAGGCTATGAATGCCGTTGTCAGGAAGGCTTTCAGATCCGTTCAGATGGCTGTGGATGCGATGGTAAGTTCCTGAGATCTAACATGGAATCATTGATGTGATGGGCAGTCAATGAAGGAGGAACAAAAGGGGGAGGGGGCTAGGGTGGAAAAGGGAAGGCCTTGACCGTAAGGAGACTTGAATTTCTATGTGGTTCTACCATGTACTATCACATGAACTTGGGCAACTCTAGCTGCTCTGAGCCTCAGATCCTCACCAGTAATGTGAAGATGACAATAGGATCAGTGTGTAAATGAAGGAAAGTAATAAATGTGAAGTGCCTAGTACAGTGATTGACACAGAGAAATCACTCAACTAAAGGTAGCTGTTATTATTATAACACTCATTGGCCCATAATCCCTTTTACATAATTGAATCTATATAGACAAGTGAGAGGTTCTGGCAGGTCAGAGCACACGGCCATACGAATTACTCATGACAAGCTTGACTGGAATTGGAAAGTTGGTGGCTAAAAGTAATTTTAATTAGAGAACAGTAGCAAAAGGATTGCCAGGTCATTGCCACAGTTCAATCTGTATCTGAATCTTTTGTATGTCTGATATTAATCTAGCCAATACAAGTCTTAAGATATCATTTTACAATTTTCTAACTTATTTACTAAAATTGGTTCACTTACTTTTCAGATGAATTCTATATCATGTATTTGTTTCCACAGGAGAGTTTGAATTTAGTGAGTGGAGTTAATTCACTTTTTTATACCATGACATTAAGAACAGCTCATTTAAGTGATTGCTATTTTTTTTTTAAGTTTCTTTTTAAAACATGTGATCTTTAAATTTTCACTTTATGATCATTGTTACCATTATTTTGAACCACATTTTTCTTTAAATCAAAACAAACATAAGATGATCTTTTTTTAATGATAGTCAAAGTATATAAGAATATCATACCTCAGAAAAACCAGTGTTTCTTTGTATAAAGAAACAAATTCCTGAATTATGTTGAGGATGATAGGTGTGTTTCTTCATATAGATGCCAAGCTCTCAGCCTTGTAGTGTAGATAACAGCAAAAACAATTGTGATAGCTATATATTCTAAGCACAGTACAGTATATTACCATTTACCATATTCCATCCAATTAACAGGGCCCAAAAATTTGAATTTCCTCAACCATCTGCTCTTATGCAGAGTGAGCCAAAAGATGATTATATGGTGTGAATATACATAGTTGGGTATCTACATCCAAATGAAGAAGATATCACAGTCTGAGGCAAAGCTCAGAAACCCAGCTTCATCAGTGAACCTCTACCATTGTGAACACACTGACCAAAGTCCAGGCTCAGATATGCACAGTCACATGAGCTCAAGGCTTCGCGTTCTGCCACCTCTAAAATTCTCCACAAACTTCGTACAGTATTATGCATAGAATAAATGCTTCATCACAGATATTTAATAATTCAAGAATGAATGAACATTATGCAAAATGGTACACAGCCTGAGACCATTGAATTTATTTTTAAGTTTTAAATTCTTCATCAAAACCTCATGAACAAGGTCCCAGAAAGACCTCGTTTATGTAGATGAACTATAGTAAACTTGGAAATGAGTGAAAGAAAAACATTGGCAGGATAGACTTGAGAAAGCGTCCAGGGCTGTGCTTTCTGTGTGACAGTACATTGCCACTAATTAATAAAGGTGACAAGAGGAACACAAATAGGCCCATGTGTTCATAATGTCTATATTCTCTCTCAGTGCTTAAAATGGGCATTGTTTAAATGTTCCTAGATGTGGACGAGTGTCTGGCTATCAGCATAGTCTGTGACCAAGTATGTATTAACTCTGTGGGAACATACCACTGTGCTTGTGAAGAAGGCTACAGAATTGGAAGTGATGGAAAAACTTGCATCTGTAAGTCACTGTGAAGAATTTAATTGTGTCTCTTCTAAACTACTGCCATCCTCATTTTCTTCTTCAGGAGCAAGAGAGACCACATATTCCTTAACTCAAACCTGTCCTCCCCTTTCTCTCTTCACAGACCAAGATCTTTTCCTCTTGTTCTCTCTGCTACAGTTTCAGCTTTGTGACAGCTGCTTGTCACCTTCATTTACAAGAGACTTTTTGAAATGGCCTCAAAGAGCTCTACTTTCAGTGGCCCCCTGCCTTGGCTGTCTAGTTCAAACTCTCTCGTTTCTCTCATCCGCCCTTGTGCAGTGTTTCCTTCTTTTCACCAGCACGTTGAATCCAGGCATTTTTCCTGTGTGGTCTTAGCTTTAGATGATGATGGGCTAGAGGAAGGAGAAGAGGAATTGGAAGTCGTGAGGTTCGCAGGCCCTCCGTTCGACAGCCCGCCTCAGCTGCTTCATTACATAGCTGCCTCCCTGCCTCCCACCCACCAAGACGAAGAAGATGAGGATGAAGTGGGAAAAGAGACCCGAGGAGAACTGGCTGCTTTGCCCAAAGTTGGTGAGTAAAAGAGTTTATCTCACTGTAGTCACCACTTTTCTTTATTGTGAGAGAATCCACATAAATTCTTTTATAAACAATTTCATTATCCATATGTAATGCCATCAAATGTTTTAACCTAATGTTAGCAAGAAGAGTGGGTCCAAAGTCACGTCTTCAGAGCTCCCTAACAAATCCGTCATTTTTATCTTTCTTCTCTTTGCACAATAAAGGACTGCTGTGGAAGTATGTGTAGAGGTGGGGGTGCAGGGTGTTGGGGCTCTTCAAGTTCAATACAGTGAAATTAAGCTGAAAAGTATCTTTAAATTGACATAATGGGGAGAAGGATTGGGACCTTTTCGTTTTGGCTATTAAAACTCCATTAAAAGTCACTTTTATATAGTTAAAAATTTACTTTAAATAACCTTAAAATCAAGATCCTTCCCAGATTTTGAAATACTGAGAAACAATTGTTTAATATGTTCAAGTGGACCAAGAAAATGTCTTAAAATCCTGAGCAGTTTTTCTTATACGTATACATGCACTCAGCAGAACTCAAGCATCAAATCACTTCTGATCAAAATAAATTAGCATACCCTCTTTCAAAAGGAACAGTTTGCAGCCAGACTGCTGCTTCCTTTCCTTTTCTTTTCTTTTCTTTTCTTTTCTTTTCTTTTCTTTTCTTTTCTTTTCTTTTCTTTTCTTTTCTTTTCTTTTCTTTGTCAAACTGAGCTGCTCTTTTTGTTCTCCCTCTATTTGTGGTAGTTTAACAGTGTCAGCACTTGACGATTGCTTTGGGGTGCATTCAGTAAAATGGCGGAAATATTTTCATGCTTTGGTGCATCATAATAATAATATCAATAAATACATCTGCCTAAAAGTAGACATGCTTTAATGTTTCTTAATCCAACTCCTGATACTTTGGCGATGCAAAGTCTGGATGGAAAGAGTTCAGGGCTCCCAAGGCAGTCAGACCTTGAGTGGCCAGGATCTGGAGAGAAGAGAGACCCGGACAGGTGAAATGGACAAGCTCTGCTGCTTTTCTCCTTGAGTCGTTTGCTAGCGTGTGGGCGGTGCCGGCAGAGGAGCCAGGGAATCTAAAAGAGCTGCTGAGACCACGAGGAGCTTAGCACAGGTACCAGCAGTGTCACGGTGACGGAGAGGTGGAGGCTGCAGCCCAGGGTCTGCCAGAGGAGAGAGGACTTGCTTAACATAACAGATGTTCAACTGGCACGTCTGAAAGACCCCACTAGAAACGGGCAAAACTGGAAATGAAACAATACTTAAAACAACTGAAATCAAGTCTCTCCATTCCTATTCAGATTAGGGTAATTTTCCTCCCTCAAGAACAGAATGGAAAAGCACTTCATGGTACACTTATACAATAGAATACCATACAGCCATAAA
This sequence comes from Tadarida brasiliensis, assembly GCA_030848825.1. Taxonomy (NCBI): domain Eukaryota; kingdom Metazoa; phylum Chordata; class Mammalia; order Chiroptera; family Molossidae; genus Tadarida; species Tadarida brasiliensis. Next base: position 34,937,013 of record CM061260.1, read on the forward strand.
AAAACAAGTGTACATACAATATGGGTGAGTCTCACAAACATTCTATTGAATGAAAGAAGAATGATACCAAGAGCACATACTTGACAATCCTATTTCTTTAAAGTTCAAAAAGAGGAGAAATAACATGGTGACAGAAATCAGGACAGTGCTTAATTTGCGAGGCTAATGATTAAGAATCATCAAGTCTCCTTTGAGTTTTTGGGGTGCTGGCAGCATACTATATCTTGATCTAGATGGCATTTAATGGGGGTTTTTACATTCTGGGGAAAATATAAATTGTAAACTTGAGACGTGTGCACATCTCTGCATCTATATTAAATCTCAATAAAAAGATTTACATGTGGAAAACAACTTTGTATAAAAATGCCTAGGAAGAAAAGCACCAAATACCAGGAATACTGATTATTTTTGTGTTCTGGAATCAATAATAATTTCTCTTCATATTTTTTTACTTTCTTAAATATTCAAAATACTCTTTGGGAACTATATTTCAATAGTATCAATGGAAAATATAAAATAAACTATTTTAAATTACATCTCTTTGCTGTTGTCTTCTTCTGGGGCTATAAGAAATATGCTCAAGGGTCGTGTGTGTGTGTGTGTGTGTGTGTGTGTATGTGTGTGTGTGTGTGTGTGTGAAATTAAGTGTTTCATTTCCATTTTCAGTGACGTAGACAGTTTGAAATAACTAAGATTGTATTGTATTCCAGTCTGTTTAGATCATACCTTCGGACATGACTGCAGTTTGAGCTGTGAGGACTGCATGAATGGAGGCCAGTGCCAGGAAGGAAAGAGTGGGTGCTCCTGCCCAGCCGGCTGGGGTGGCATTCTTTGTAATGAAAGTAAGTGATACCCTGAAGAATTGGTAGAGGGTGACATGTTCTCCTTCACTGCTGCTAAACTACTGGTGATGCGTTCTCCTATACCTGTGTCCTCCCTGAAATGTTTTAACAAGGTAAGCAATTGATATGGGTGAGAAACCAATTTATTTGTTGTGCATAGAGAATGCCTATGAAGCACTGAGGTTTTAAAGTGAACATGTGATTAAAAGGGGAGATTTTGTGTTCCCTGGGAAACTTGATGTAGTTTCTTGTTGATCCATGGAACGTAAAAGTTAATAAAGGATCCCAATAGTCTAGGCCTATAAAAGTCCCTCCATTTAAATAAGTCATTAGGCTCAGGCAAGCTATTCTCCATAAAGAAAAAAAAAGGAAGGATTTGTGCTACAAAGTGCAATCGACGCGATTGCTTGACTGCTGCTTCTTTTCGTTTGTGTTTTTCTCCTTTTATTTTTCCTTTCAAAATATGTCAGTGCAGCCAATAACACCTTTACGTTTTTTATATGTCTCTCATAAAAAATAGAAAAGATTTCAAAAATGATACCTCTAATAAATGTTTTCTTTATATTTTAAATGGAGGTGTCCTTGCAAGTGCTAAAACTGCCAAGTAATAAAAACAAAATATATTAACTATCTTTGTTTCCTCTTCCTCTTTTTAAAGTCACCTTATAAAAATTTTAAAAGAATGGTTTTCTTAGTCTTTGTGATTAGCTTAGAAGAGGCTATGAGCAGATTTTTCTTCTGAATCCCCAGCATATAGGAAGAAAAGGCACAAACATTGTTTCTGTTAGGCGATAGATGCGAACTTGAGTCACAACGTAGCGCAGTGATTCAACCAAGGTTTGCAGCTGGGGTCTTGCAGACCTTCCTTAAGCATCCCTCTGCCCGTATGTTACTTCTGCTCAAAACACTCTCAGAGTGTCCCATTTCCTGATGCATGAGCTTGGGCTTCCGAGCAACCCACTGGTGACCATCTGAAATAAGGTCCTTCTAAATCCTCTTTGCTCTTGATCCTAATCACATCTCTCTGCCCGGCTTATCATTTCCAATGAACTAAATCACTCACTACTTATTGCTTCGCACTTGTCATTTCTGTGCCTTTTGCTAAATCACCATCCTTGTCTATTTCCATTTATTGTATGAAGCCCCTTTTTGATGGCCCCAATCTAACCACACTATTTTGGTGGATTTAAAGTCACTGTCTCTCTCTCTTTCTCCGCCTCGGATCATATTAGAGTCCTGTTCCATTTTTCCGACTAGACTGAGCGCCCACGGGCAGCGTCCTATTCATGTTTCTCCAAACTGGAGGCACCTAGTGCCTGACTGAGCAAATGAAGCAGACTTGGCATTGAAGCACTCGGTTATTGGCCTGCAACTATATAAAACTGGGATCAGTCAGCGTTATGGCATGACTAAAAGGAAGTAAACATTTTCCTTACATTGTAAGTTTTGTTGGAAAATATGTGTCTTCCAAACCTTTGATTTCTAACATGGCAGCATGTGAAATGAAACTAAAAATCGATCTCAAATACATCAGCTTATAAAATGTCTGATGCAAAATTAACTTAGAAATATTGCAAATGAATTTGCTAATAAAATGAAGATAAGGTGTCCCCTTCTTTGGCTTTAGGAAATGTTGAGGATCTTTTACGTTTTCACATGGTCCTGGACAGGAGAGTCTATCCCTGAAAGCAGAAGATTATATCTTTTATTTGCATTTCCTCTCTGCCTTTCTTTAACATTTTTTTTACAAAAATGAAAACAGAACAATCCAAATGAAAAAAATATGTTCACTGATTATTTAACCAAAATGGGGAGTGGGAACATTTTTTTAAATCCCTATAAACTGTAATAAATGGACATAACCAATCACTCATCACCTGTATGTTTAAGAGTACCAGCTCTGCAAATACAGCAAAGGAAATTTAGAAAAAGACCATTCCGCAGAGATCTGGAAAGTTAGTTTTCCCAGTGAGTAGAACTTCTAGCCTAACATCTTTATTGGTCTATGATGAAGATAATCTGCTTTGATGCCTTAGGAATTTTCCAAGTAATTATAATGAAACAATTGAAAAATTATCACATATTAATTTGAATGGCACATTTCAGAACTCCATTTCTTTTTAAGAGATTTCATATTGACTATTTCATCTGCTTTTGTGAGCCTCTGTCCAATACACAGGGCAGATTAGAGTATTTTCATATGACAAATGAATGGAAGGGGAAGATTCATGACTCCTTCCAAATCATCCAGCTATGGTTTGGGGCATGTTTGTTTAAAATGTGTTTCTCCAGGGTAATTGCTCTGTTTGATGCTAATGAAGGATTTAGCAAATCCATGCACTATGTGATACCATATCCTACTTTGTCCGGGAGTGACAGGTAACAGTCTTGGTTTGCTGATGTTGATCTGATGATTTTCAGATACTGAGTAAGCTATTTAAGCTTCAGGTGGATTTAAAAATATTATCCCCTCTATTGTCACTGTAAGAATTCAAAGACTTACTACATATGTAGACCTACCAGAGGTGGGGACCATCACGAAATCAATACCAGTAACTTCATACGCCTCACCTTAGTCTGACCAAATATAGCAGGCTAATTTTTAAGTTGATAGTTTTGTATAGCCCTCCAATGATGTTATAAATATCCAAATAGCCCTTGGCAGAAAAAAGTTTCCCCGCCCCTGAGTCAAAAACCAATATTTATTGACAGTTTTTCTCTCTCTTATTCCTTTTGTTTTCCTCTTTTCTTTTTCTTTCCTTTTTATAGTAGCCTAGGGCTTGAAAGCAAAGAAAAAAAGTGACTAAGAAGCCAAGTTTCCATATTAGCATCTAGAACGGTGTGGGTGGGTGAGCAGAGGAGGTGATATACACTTAATGTATATTACTTCGCCTATTATGATAAAATTTCAATGAAAATGGTTACTGAAAATTTGTAAACAACTGTATGTACCCAAGTTAAAATTAAAATAAAGCTACAGACATTTTTCCCAACTTATTACTTTTATTGGAATACTGAACACTTTCCCAAAAACCAACAAAACAGTTCTTCGCTTGACTTCATCATCCTGTGACGATGCAAAACACCTTGGGACGCTCCAGGCAGTCTTAGCTGTATTCATTTCTGGTTAAAAATACTCACCATTCTTTTCCTACATTTTCTTCCCACGTTTTAAAGTAGAAGGTGCAGTTTGTTTCTCATGAAGGTTGGTTAGAGTTAATACAGCAAGGATATCTAAGCTTTGAAAATGTGCAGGTTAGAGTTTAAGGAACAAAGTAAAAATTTGTTATGTAAAGCTTCCGAGCAGTCCCTCGGTCATCATTGTCAGTGGCTGTATCAACAGTCCCCAGGAATGACGATGCCATTTATACTACGAGCATGCTGGACACACTTCCCAGGTCTGCAAATCACAGAGATTTTAATTACTTGCTATCCATTCTAATATGGAAGACAAGATTGTTTTTTCCATTTGTATCACACTGAGTATGGTATATATTGCTTGCTCCACTTTTCCATTTTCTTCATAGCTTGTGCCCCAGAGACCAGCGGGAATGAGTGTGGAAGCGTCTGTGATTGTCAGAACGGCGGCACCTGTGATCCTCTGACAGGGCAGTGCCAGTGCCCCCCAGGGGTGCACGGGAAAACCTGTGAACATGGTAGGAATGTGTGGTGCTGGGCACATGAGACCACTGTTCAAGAGGTTCCTAATGGGAAATTAAGTGAAAGTTGCATCTGTGTTTTTAAAGGTAGTCTTTTTCTCAAGAAGTAGAAGGCTGTATCTGTATATACAAGGGTACAATTGCTTTCACTGATGATGTGTGGAACAGAATAAGTGATCCTTGTATCTCCAACTGTGATCTAAGCAGGGTGAATCCTGATACAAAAGAAAGCCTTTTTCTTCTATTGAGCAAAAAACTGAGTTTGTGTGTACAGGTTTGGATATAGGAGCTGGAGAGAATGTATTTGCTCTACATAATAAAATGAAGAAAAATAGAGCTCCTTAGACAAACCCAGGAGGAAAGGAAATGAAAAAGGAGTGGAAAGGAAGAGGAGAAGAGAAAATAAAGGATGGATGAAAACTCACAAAATGTCAAGGAGGGCTGTGTGTGGAGTTTTCATGGCAACCAATGAAAAGGCCACATTTAATAAAGCCAAAAAGAAACTGCTTGTCCTGGCCCAAGAGCTGAAGGCAGAGAGCCAATGAAGATATAAGTCTTTAGGGATTTCCAGAAATTATGAAGAGTTTATTAGATTCCCACAGGTCACGGAACTGGGGAGATGGAAACCAAGTTCACTTCACTCTCTGGGAGGTGCAGGAAGCCTCCTGCTGGCACCCCAGTTATGTTTCTCCCTGAATAATATTTATTCATTTATTCAAAATATATAGTGTTTGCAAGGCACTGTACCAGGAATTATGATACAGTAATGGGTGCTTTGTGCTCAGAACGTGAGGAAAATACAGTGTGAGCCAGAGCAACTTCTAGAGAAGCAGAAGCCTGCAAAAGGAGGGGCATGAGACAGGGAAAGATTGAGGGCATTGCCAGACTCTGAAGTGGGTGAGAGTGAGCGCATTAGAGGAACCTGAAGAAGGCCAGCTGGTGAAGCAGAGCCCACTGGGGAGATGCAGTGCCACGTGAGGTCAGCCACTGTCGAAGCTCAGTCTCGTTAAGTTTGGAGCTTTAACCTGACAGCAATGTCCAATCATTGTAGAATTTTAGACAAAGGATATAACATCATATGTGTGGTTTTTACAAGATCTCCCTAGCCTCAGTTCAAGCAGACTGGAAACATCTCACCTCTTGCAAGCTCTTTTTTTCATGTAGCAACAGTTCTGGCAAGTTTTCTGTGTGGTTTAATATTTGCTTTGTTTGTCCTTCTGCCTCTAGGGTGCCCAAGAGGACTCTTTGGGAAGAACTGCAAAAGGAAATGTAACTGTGCCAACAATGGCCATTGCCACAGGGTGTACGGGGCCTGTGTGTGTGAGCCAGGGCGCTATGGGAGATTTTGTCATCTGAGTAAGTCCCAGGCATTACATTTGTTCTCTGTGTGAAGAAAGGAGGCTCAGAAACGTACCAAAAATACCTTAGACAAAGGAAGAGACTATAAATCATATTGATATAGTTATATATCTATATATATATAACTATAAAAACATTTATATAGTTATATATAAATATGCATAACTATATATATTTAACTATATATATATATGACAATTTATGTTCTAGTTTTTATTTAGGCTTATTTTAGAGCATCTAGATTTTGATGAATGAAAGAGAAGTATTTCTAAATTCTTTATATTTTTTCTCATTAGTGTTTACCTTAATTATTGAGAGAAGATTGTTAATAGCTCATTCAGAAGGAGACTTTGTGGAAGCTGAATATCAGAAGGACCAGGAAAAGTCTCCATTATTTCCGGGTTCTTGTGGATAGCAATATCATTCCCTAAAATTTCTGCAACAGGCCATTTTGCATTTTGCAGAAAATGTGAGAAAATACAATCATCAATAAGTGCTTCAGCCTCTTAAATAACTTATAGGATTTCCCCTAATGGGAGGTCTCTGGGCTTGCCCACCCTCCCATCTTGAAGTCATGTACAAGCACCTGTGGGCCTGAAACAGTCTCCTCCCTACTTCTCTGCCTTTTCTGTGTGCCCTCCTTGAAAATCCTTCCTAAGGGAACCTGAGTAATACCATGACCCATTTCATAAAAAACAGAGACCTTTTAGAGTTTTATATTGTAATTTTACTTGAATGTCCATCGATTTTGTCTATTTTATAAAAGGTATGTCCCTAGAAAACAGAGACTAAATTGTAACTACTCCAGAAAGCAAGCCAGTGAAGCCTCATGGAAAGCTGAACCAGGGTCGTGAGGAAAGGTCCGGCTTGGGTAAGCAATACAGGAGAGAAGGGAAGCAGGCAGGGGTAAATGTGAAAAAGGCAGGTGCAGCCCTGGCCCGTGGGGCTCAATTGGTTGGAGTGTCATCCCGTACACTGAAGGTCAAGGTTCGATTCTCAGTCACAGCAAATACCCAGGTTGTGGATTCAGCCCCCAGTTGGGGTATGTACGAGAGTCAAGGAATCGGTGTTTCTCACATCAGTGTTTCCCTCTCTCTTCCCTCTTTCCTGTCTCTAAAAAAAAAAAAAAAAAAAAAAAAAAAAAAAAAAAAAAATCAATAAACATACACTCAGATGAGGATTTAAAAAAAAAGAAAAATGCAGATGCAGAGGGAGTGTTCTAGAACACCATGTACCTCCTAGAACATGCCAAGAGAAGAAAACTCACCTAAGAAAAAGATGACATCATTTCCATTATTGTTCCTTTAGGGCAGCGATTTTCAACCTCTTCATCTCATGGCACACATAATCTAATTGCTAAAATTCTGCACCAAAAAATATATTTTTTGCTGATGTGACCCAAAAAAGGTATAATTTTGATTGATTTACAAAAATAATAATAGTAATTACCTACCCTTTGTGCTCCAAAGTAACTTTTTAAAAAATCTGGTGCACCCAAGCTGGTGTAGCTCAGAGTGTCATTCCATGCACTAGTAGGTTGCTGGTTCAATTCCTGGTCAGGGCACATGCCTGGGTTGTGGGCTTGATCCCCAGTAGGGGGCATGCAGAAGGCAGCTCATCCATGTTCCCCTCTCATCTATGTTTCTATCCTCTCTCTCTAAAAATCCTTAAAACATATTTTTGTTTTTAAATCTGGTGCCTGTACTTATATATAAGGATTTCTGGTACCAAGAATAAACTAATCAGACACAACCTTATTATGCAATGTGACCAATAAGATTCAACTCTATTATATGACCTATATATTTATGGTTCAAGACAGGGCATTCACACTGGACAGCTGTTGCTGTGTTGGCTGTTGTCATTTTTTTATTTGACAATCTAAGAAAAAGAGATCAATGCCCCTGACTAAATAGTCAGGTATTGAATGAATGTTTTACAAATTCTTGCGGCATACTGGTTGAAAATCTCTGCTCAAGGGTAACAAGATACACCCTATTTTCAGTAATAACTTTGGATATTTTATAAGGCAATACCAGATATTTTGGGAAAAAAACATTAAAATCATAACTCATCTGGTCAAATATTTAAAGAGCAGATGGTGGTGGTGGTAATTGTAGTTAGCATTTTGAATGTGATCATCTTTAGAAAAAATATACACATTTTAGTTTTTCAAGATTCTTTCTTGCTTAGACTTGAGGCTTCATTTATTAATGCCACTTGCCTGGCCCTGAGAAGCTTCAGTTTGCGACCCCATCTATATTCATTTTCCAGAGCTGTCGTGAAGTGCCCCACACTGAGTCTCAACTAACAGGGATCTATCGCCTTGCAGTTCTGGAGGCTAGAAGTCTGGGATCGCGGTGTTAACAGGTCATACTCCCTCGAAGGCACGAGGGATCAGTTCCAGGCCTCATTCCAGCTTCCTTCACCTGTGACAACAGAGCTCCAGTCTTCAAAGGGCATTCTCCCTGTATGAGTATCTCTGTGTCCACATTTAATCTATTTATAAGGACAGCAGGCTTATCAGATCAGAGGCTTATCCTACCTACTACTTCAGGATGACCTCATTTTAACTAATTGCATCAGTAATAGCGTAATTTACAAATAAGATCACATCCTGAGGTACTCAGGGTAAGGACTTCAGCATATGAGTTTTGGGAAGACATATTTCAATGTATAACAAACACTGAGTAGACACTGGATTGACAAAAGAAGTTACTTCTCCCACTTCTTTTTTTCTAAGCCTATTTCCAGTTCTATGTTCTTAATGTACACACCTGTCACATTTAAGCATTCCACTGTGCCTGAGGTGTCCCCGGAACCACTGTGCTGCGCGCTGAGCCAGAGGAGTAGGGCAGGGAAGTCAATCCAAGGGAGACGTGTTCTGGAATGAGCGAGAAGAGGCCGGCACCAAGGAAGACAATCTCTCGGAGACCTTGGGGATGGTGGGTCTGGGAAAGGACTCACACTTGGAAGCCATAGGAAAGATGAAAAAGGATTAGTATAATTTATCATCCAAACTAGATAATATTAACAGTGAAAAAGGAGCCCTGTTAGTAATTCTGTTCTGCTTTAGGGCTAACTCTGTCTATCCCTGGCAGGGACAAGAATCCCCCTACGTGGTGGCATTATAACCACCACTTTCCGTTATCTCTGCTAATAATAGCAGATATTAGAAAGTGTTCATTTCCATTCACCAGAAGGGCACATGGCTTATTTTGTTCCTTAAAAGCAGCTTTCTAAGAAAAGCCTTTATAGGCATATAATATAATTACCTTGAGCCTGGAGGGCACTTGAAGATCTTTTATATGATAAGTCCCTTGGACATCTGTAAGGGAGAGAAAAAATTATCAGAGGTCTATTTTGGAAAGGGGATTGAATTACTGTAAGTAACTCCTCAAAGAGAGATCTAAGGGTAGGTTTTCCTGAATGCAAAAGTAGGACTTTTTCAAATGGTCATTCCTGTGAAACCCAATTGCATGGGGAAAATAGTGGAGGAGAGGCAAACACCATTTGCCAAAGATGCGACCAAGATAATGCTGCTGTTCCAATGAAAGTTGCGTGCTATCTACATGATGCAAAATTCTTTCCAATTGCCGGACAATGAACGGGAAGGAAAACAATGGTGAGCTTCACATCAGTGCCTGCCCGTCATCGCCATGCTGTGGCAGGATGAATACGGGGCCTGGCAGGCCTCGAAGTCCTGGGAGAATGTTAACTATAGGCACCAATGGAGCACATTGAGAAGCAATTTCTCTCCCGGAAGCCCCAAAGCCTTTTAAGTAGTTCAGGCTCCATTGTTCACATCCACTTGCCAAAACGCAAATGAATTGCCTGATTTGAAAGACATTTGTTTCCCTGGTTTTTGTTTTCGTTTCTTTTTGGCAGTTTGGATGATCCCCCTGTTTTCCCTATAATCAGGCCCTGCAGAACCACATGCCTGTGCACTGACAATGTGAAAGAAAACAAGGCGTGGCTCTCAGGTGACGGTCACCTCCATCTGCTTGCAGACTGTCCCAAGGGGGCCTACGGAGCTGGCTGCTCTTCGGAATGCCAGTGTGTGGAGGAGAACACCCTGGAATGCAGCGCCAGAAATGGCAGCTGCACCTGCAAATCTGGTTACCAAGGCAACAGATGCCAGAAAGGTACAATCCGATGATAGATGTTCTTTCTTCTCTAATAACAACGCTCAGCCTTTGTTCAGCACCATAGGATCGTTAATTATTCAATCCGCCGGGGTTCTCAGGAGATGGGTAAACTTTATTAATCCCCTATTTGCAGGTGAGGAAACTGAGACACAGGGCAAAAAAAGTTATTTAACCTTGTCATCTCAGCCTCCGCTGTTAGCTGTCCCCTTACTCGCTTGAGCAAGGAAGGGAAGGAAGATCACGTTGCAGAGACCCTTCTCCTAAGAAGATTCAAGCTGGCTAATGACATCTTTGAGGTGAATGAGTCAGCCAAGGGCGCTGCTGGCTTTCAGAGTTACAAAACTAATTTTCTTTATATCTAAAGACAGATCATTCAAACAAATACATTTCACAGATTCTAACAATAGAAAACTCTTGACAAATTTGAATGTAGTGATCAGCATGGTCCTTTCTCAAATTTCTAAATATTACATAAATCATTTTTTATAGGTCTATAAATGTAAAAGTGGATGTACATCCCAATTCCAATTATAAATAACATATATAGATATAAGTGTATAGATGCATATAAAATTTGGACAAAGGTATCCCAAGTCTTAGTAACGACTGTCTCCGCTGTGGTCTCCTGGAAATCTTCTCCCCAGGTATCTGCTCTTCCATTTTCATCAAGTCTTAGGCCACCTTCTGCTGTTCCTTATCGACACTACCCTCCTTAAAATTGCAACTTGCACGTCTTTTTGAACTTTTTAATTTTTCCAAAGTGCTTATCATCTTTAAACATACCATATCCTATAATTATTGTTATGTCTAATGTTTATTGCCTGTCCTACCTGCTAGAAGCCAGGTCCCACCGGAGATGGATATCTGTTCCCTGTGTTCACCAGAGTATCCCCAGACTCCTAGAATAATCCTGACGTATAGGACTTGCTCAAGCAGTGTGTTCTTAAATGAATACGTAAATGTGAATCTTCAATTTTATTCTTTATAGATTTTTCTCATGTTATGTATTCTGAATTAAGTACTTGTTACTATTTTATTCAGAGGAACTTAGCGATTTTTTCTCTTTAATATAGAGCAAGACTGAACATATAACAAACAAAATTGTCATAACGAATAGCAAGTGAGCTTTTTGCCTTTGATGGAAGCAAAGGGCAATCTTGTTTAAAATCAGGCTCACGGAGACAGACCCTGGGTCTGGCGTTGTCTTTGGCCCTTGCCTTGGTCTGGCAGAGCCCACTGAAAGGAAGGAGGCTCGCTCTAGGTGTTCCAGGTCACCCTGTGGCTATGGCCCTGGACTTACGCAGCAATATCGTCTAGATTTCGTGGAGCGAGGGCTCTGTAGGGAGCTGGACTGTGACTTTCTAGGCAGTGGGAGAAAGAACGTGGGGAAACAGAAGCCTGACATTACACAAATGTGTTTTCTGTGGTATGAGTGGGTCCCATGCCAATCTCTAAACCTCCTCCTGATTTTTAAGGCCAGAGTCCAGCCCCTTATTCATTTCCCTGCTAGAGAAGTCATGCCCTGGAAGGCAGTGCATGAGGAGACAATACGTTATACACACACCTGGGTAAATTTAATTTATTCTGATAACATTCTCTTAAAGCAGCTGCTGAATATACTATCTTGGAAAATGCTTCTGAGATTCCCACTGTGAAGGAAAATGAGTTGAAAGTATATGTAAATCAGCAAAATAGAGAGGTCACCATAATCTCTGGAAAACATATTATTTTTCAATCAGATAACTTTGACCAATTCTGATATTTTTGTCTAACCACAAAATGAAATTATGAATCAGACCGGAGTGGGTGAATGGGACCTCCATGATTGGCAGCTGAAATCAAGGCAAAAAGAGCTCTCCAAGACATATGCCTGATGAAAATCAGGCCTGTTTTTCTTTCTCTTTCCCAAGAGTGAAGTGGCCCAAGTGCTCCTAGAACCAGACATATCTTTAAATACCTTGACTCCATCCCTGTGTCTAGATTGCAGATGAATAGTTAATTAAAGATTGCAAATTGTTTCAATGGCACTAATGAACAGTGCTCTCCACAATCAGCACCAGGACTTATTTAGCCCATCAGCAATGACTTTTAAGGGCAGGGGAGCTGGTTTCTCTACAAATCTGTGAAAGAGCAAAAAGGAGAGAAAGGGGAAAAAAAAAAAAAGCCAATGTTTTTGTTTTGATTAGTTTGTAGCCTGGGGCATTTTGGGCCCAGCTGCAGGCAGACCTCTGAATATGGAGGGCTCTGGCCCAGCTGCCCGTAGAGTCCATCTGAGGAGGCTCCTTCAACCCTTAGGTCATTATAATAAGGACAGGTTTCTGTTATGATGGTTCTGCATTGGATGAACCTGAAATTTGAACTCTGGTGTGTCTCTTGGTTAATCGACTTGACAGGTGCCGAGTAGCTAGTACTGCAACATAAGTCTGGTGTATGTAGTGCTGGGAGCACCCCTTTCAGGAGCCAGAACATCTGGGTTCAAGTCTGACTTTGCTCCTGCTGAGCTGTGTGACCCAGAGTAAGTCACTTACCCTCTCCAAGCCTCAGTTGCTTATTAGCTGAAGTTGCTTATGTCATACAGTAATTTTTAGGCAAGTGTGAGCCAATTTATGTGAAGTGCATGGCACAGAGTAAGTGATCAACAGATAATAGCCAGAAATGGTATAAACATCCCAGAAAATTTAATAATTCTGTTATTCCGCGAAATGCTGCCCAGGATAGAAGATACTCCATAGACCCACTTGGTCTGATGTAACTTCCCACAGCTGTGATATGTTTAGAACAGCTTCACTGTTGTCCCTGTGTTAAAAGAATGCTCTCTACCAGGTTTCTAATTCCAGTGGTTTTGATGGTAGGGCACGTGCCGAAGGCTCCAACCAGTCCTCGGTGGTCCCTCAGCGTCAGGCGTCTTTTCCAGTTCAAAGGGCATTCAACAAAGCAACACTTTCTCCTCTTTATGCATTGTGTGCTCTTATAAAACACACAAATTACAAACCTCTGGGGTGATTATTCTGGCTTACAATAGAAGCAAAGACTAGGAGAACAGGATTCAGGCAACCATTTGGGGACAGCTTGCCAAGCCCCGCGCCTCTTAAGCTTCCTTTACAAATTACATCTCATTTTCAGGTTTTGTTCTGTGCAACTGCCTCCAAAGACATACATCAAAATTGCTTCCATTGTTGCTGTCTGAAAAACCACATTTTCAGCAAAAAGCCAACCTCTGTATCTGTGTTTCCAAAGTGACAAGATAGAGCATCATGTTGATTTCTTCGGGGAATATTTTTGGAAGTACTATAAATCCTTGGAGGCTACTCAAAGATTTCTTTGTTTGCAGCCCAGTGGCACACACATGCACTCACTCACACACAGATGCACACACACACACGCAACACTTTTCCAACTCACTCAGGCAACAGCAAAAATCCAGGACAATCTTGATTTATTACAAGTCTTAGCTCCTTTCTTTCTCTCTTTTTATTTTACAAGCCTGCCCTGATGGCCTCTGGGGACCAGAGTGCCAGTTCTCCTGTGGACCCTGTGACAATGGAGGTCAATGCAACAAAAAAACTGGAAATTGTGACTGTCCTCCTGGTTACACAGGAAAAGCCTGCACCATAAGTAAGTCATTAACCCAGAAGAGATAACCAACAAAGTCAATAAAGTTGTTAGCTTTATAAATGCTTTTTCCCGAACTGATCTATGAGATATTAAGTTAGAGTACATCTTTCAAGTATCTATTGTTGTATAACAAACTATTCCAATCCTTTGTGGCTTAAAACAATGATTTATTATTTCTTTTGATCCTGTGGGTTGATGAGACGGTTCTCTTGATGGTTTTACCTGGAGTCACTGGTGGCTGCTTCCAGCTAGTAGGTCATCGGGGAAGTAGGCTTGACTGGGCCAGGGGACCTTGCCTTTCCTGTACATAGAATTTCCACAAGGTTAGCTTGGGCTTCCCACAGCCCAGCAGCCTCAAGAGAACAGTCCAAAAAGGAGTGTCCCAAAACTGGGAAAGTGGAATCCATGATATGTTAGAAGCTTCGCTTCAAAAGCCCCACGTCATCACTTCTGCCATATTCTATTGGTTAAAACAAATCATAAGGTCAGCCAGAATCAAGGGAAGGAGAAAGAGATTCTACTTCCTGACGAGAGGAGTAGCGACATCTTATTGCAGAAGACTCGCAAGCTGGGAGATAGGCTTGCAGACATCTTTGCAACCAGTGTTCCACGGCATTCAAAGTTATACCGAGAGGCACTCTAAAGAATCCCTTAGGCTATATTTATAATTCTTGCCAGAGTGGAAGCAGATCATAGCCTGATAAAAAGTATTTCGTTAAAATGAATCTGTCTCAAAGAGCCAGTAGAACTTCTGCCTTGCTACCTCCTTTTCTGCTTATGATTCTTAGGGGACCTTGGCTAACCTGTCTGTACTACCTTCTCTACTCCATCCACAGTGGGACAGAGTAACTTGAGAACTTGAGGAAAGCTGTGGGCTGGATGGTAAAGATGGTTTTTTGGGGGTTGGTTCTTTTTTTTGTGATTTTTTTTTCAGTTACAGTTGACGTCCAATATTACATCAGCTTCAGGTGTGCAACATATTGAATAGACATCTATATAACTCGATAAGCCTAGTACCCATATGACACCATCTATAGTTATTACAATGTTATTTTTACATTACCATTTTAAATATGTCTAATAGAGGTTAGCATTAGTCTGTTGTTTGTGATGACCTATGGTTTTATGAGGTGTAAACAGTGATTTGAATTAGCTTTCAGTGCTTAGGACTTGCTATAGATGAGCGAGCAAACAACACCAGAAACCTGCATGTACATATAAAATGTAGTACCCGGATAGTATTTAGCACTTTCCTCATCATCTGATCCTTTGGGAAATGCATTACTGCCCCTAAGGATGACCCTGGAGCCAGAGTGATAGGACTAGGTCCCTGCCTGGCGGTTTTTCTGGATATGTCTAGGTAGTTTTTACTTTAGGACTGTCATTCTGGCTCTGTTGACAAGCATTTCAAACAGTATAAAAGTTTGCTGCAGCAGCAGTTGGCTATCCCTAACCTACTTGTTTACTTAAGAAAACAAAAAACAAAAAAACACAAAGCTTAAAGGTGAGAATTTACATATTCAAAAGGTAGTTACTTGCTATTTCCACAGTGAAGTGACATTTTCTGTCTAACTCAACTTTAATGAAATAGTTATTAAGCAGATAGTGACAAAGTTTACACTGTTCCAATTGTCAAGGTGATATAAATAGACTCTTTAAAAACTAGTGAAGAGAAAGATAAACTGTTCATTCTTTAATATATTAATGTAATAATTATGTTACAACTCTCTTCCATTCTAGGATTTTAAACCCCATGAGAGTATACCATGATAGTCCTGAGAGATATTTTTATGACAAGTAATAGTGTGTTAATTTTGTTGGCAACCTGGTATGTGAGATAATGGATTGAATTGAATAGGCAAAAATATTCCCCAACTCCTAGTCCAGTTCAGTTTTTTGTGTTATGTGCTATTATCTGATTTTACACACACAGACACAAAACACAAATTATATAATCATTATAATAATATATTGAGTAAAATGAATGGAGCCAAAGGATAGGACTTATTAAGAATGCTTCATGCAAACTCCCCAAAGAATGTATGGCATTTAAAAGGGGCTCATGTTTCAAGACAAGCATGCATTTCTCTGCATATCCTGTTACGATGCTTACAGAATTTTAAAACCAAGTTATTCTGCATAATGAACTGTAAAAATGCTTATAAGCTATACAGGGTAATGTGTTTTAGAAGGAGGAGGGATCAGAAAACTGTTTCTAAAGATATTAGCTTTATATCAATTCTAATTTGTAAAAGTTAAAAATACAATTACTTGGGGAAAATAATTCTTTTTTAAGGAAGGACTTTTCCCCTGGCCATTGTAGTTAAGTGGTTAGAGTGTAGGCCCACGCACTGAAGGGTCCCAGGTTCAATTCCCGGTCAAGGGCATGTGCCTGGCTTGCAGGTTCAGTCCCCAGCCCTGATCGGGGCACATGAGGGAGTCAATCTATAGATGTGTCTCTCTCACATCCATGCTTGTCTCTCCCCACCGCACCACTCTCTCTAAAAATCAATGGAAAAAAGTATCCTCAGGTGAGGATTAACAAACAAACAAAAAAGATTTTCTTTCACTTTATTAGAAAACACTCTGTATTATGATAGGTTGTATTTCTTTCCCACTCCCTAACCGGTGTCAAGGTGGGGGGTGGCTGTGGCTTCGTAGACGCTCTCACACCCTCGATGAGAAAGCACCATCTCGGGAAAGGGCAATTTCACCCTATACAGCAGGCATTTTGAAAATAATCTGAACAATGGTTTCAGCTTTCACTTTATCCCAGCATAATTTATAGCAATAAAATATAAAAACAAACAAACAAATCCTAAATATCCACCAGAAGGAGAATGATTAAACAAATTCTATAACACATTAGTAGAATATTCTGAGGCCATTGAGATCCATGTTTTGGAAGAATGTGTAATGTCAAGAGAATTGACATTAAGAGATATATATAAAGAATGATCCAGATTTGTAAGAACATACCCGTGTGTATATGGAAAACTGTAGCAGAAAGACAGCAATTGTTGGACTGTGGGTGGATATTTTTCTCCTTGTACACTTTTGTCTTTCCCATATTTACTACTGTACATTTCCCCCCTTAACAATCTGAGGCAGGGACATAAATCATCTTCAGACCAATCATTGACTAAATATCTAAGATAATTGTTCTTAAAATATGTCTGGCGGGCTTAACTGTTCCCAAATAAGGAAGAGGTTTTCCTTCCATCTAATTGATCTTGTTGCTCTTTATAGTAAAGATTGTTTTCTTCTGTTTCACGTAATGTGACTATTGAGTATTGTTTGGCAGCACCACCAAAACTTTAAAGAAAAAACCTAAAAGAACATAGAATAGGCATACCGTGGAGATATCGCAGGTTCAATTCCAGCCACCACAATAAAGCTAATTTCTTAATAAAGCAAGACACGAATTTTTTGGTTCCCCAGTACATATAAAAGTTATGTTTACACTATACTAGTCTATTAAGTGTGCAATTGCATTATGTCTTTAAAAATGTGCATACTTTATTGCTAACAAATGCTAAGCATCATCAGAGCCTGTTGGAAAATAGTGTTCATTGACTAGCTCGATGCAGGGATGCCACACACCTTCAGTTTGTAAAGTGAGGCATTATCTGAAAAGCTCAGCAAAGCAAAGAGCGATGAAATAAGGGGTGCCTGCAATGCTCTCTGTGAACACTTCATTTCCCTCTCTTCACAAGTTCCATTTTCTATCCCTCCGTCATTTTGTTATTTCTTCTGTGAATTCTGCCATATTTTTTTTATGAGCATTTGTAAAATAGACCCCTCCACTATTGAAGGAAGGAAAATAAGAGAGATGGGGGAGAAGAAGCTAGAAGGGAGATACTAATTACAAAAATAATTTATGCTTTAAACATCAGATGGTCAAACATCATGAAATGATGAATCATAATGAACTGACGATGATCAGCCATCATTAAATATCATAAAACCATACTGAACACAGGTGTGAACCTTCTGTAGAGGTAAGCTGGTAAATGTTAAACAACTGGTTCTCTGAAATATAAAAACCTCATCTGTAGCATTTGCCAATTTCCACAGTGTGATACTCTCACCTGGTGATTTCAGGTAACCAAAATGATATCAACTGGTTCACAAAAATTCCTGAAAATTTAACAGTTGGCTTTCCTGAGCGGTTCCTAACCATTCTAGTATAGCACTGGCTGGCAAATATTGTATCCTGGACACACAGAATGATTTCTTCATTTCACTTTCTCTTTTGATACTAAGAAATGATTATTTTTTAAGTGTTCACGTTACTTTGACCTTTCTGGGTTGAATGAAATTAATGAAGAAATAAATAGTTCCAACCAACAAAAAGTTCGCTATTTATTTACCCTATTTTATTTTTTAAATAAGAATCAATTGTTTAGCTCAACTGCTTCAAGATTCAAAAAGCAAACAAAAAATGTTGGGTGGCTTTCTTACAGACAGCCTCCTCACACGTTTTCTGTAGAATCCATGTAGTTGAAGTATTGGCTCAAATCTAGGGGAACGACTTGTTCCCTTAAACGACCTGTAAACTATATTCCCACTACCTGTAACACACCTGCCACAGACCAGGGCGGGCACTTTCTTTATGACACACTATTGTAAAAAAAGAAGGCAGTGAGTATATGTAAAACAAAACAAACAAGAAACTATTAGAAGAACAATTAAAAGTCTTAAGCACTGCCCTCCATGAGAAGGCGAGATGCAAAAATATGCTTCTAACCTCTCTGAGGCAACCCTCAATCTGATGTTTAAAGTTGCTGTGAAATAAATTGTATTTAAATAATACATCTCCCACCCTTTCCAGCAGTGAGATGCATCTCCCTTGCCAATCTGGTTCTCAGCAGGCGGGCCAGCCTGATGAAGTATCAGCAAAATGTCAGCTCCCACAGAGAAGTGCCACGGAGAGGCGACACTGGAATAGTGACAGGCCTTTCTACAGGCTATTGTGTAAATTCCGTTTTTAAATAGGGATGTGGCTGAGGACGGATGGGTATGTCATTGCCAATGAGTTCATCTCCCCAACATCTGTGCAGACAGAAGGGAATTGTGCCGCAGTGATTCAGAGGCATTAAGTTGAGGACTTGCGTGGACCGGGGCTGCAGGACATTTGTCTTCCTGTTTTCAAACAGTTAATATTCAAATCAGCTGTCATTTTTTTAGCACATAGCCATTGAAGGGGGCCCCAGGTATTTCCTGTATTCATATCACCTTCTATAATGTGTTGGTTAAATCTTTAAAAATGAAGGTAATCCTTTTATTACTTTATAACCCTCAATGACCTACAAATGCTTTACATGATGAAGTCAAAATACCATGAAGAGTTTGGGGTACTAAAGGCCCATCATCTCTCTGCTCCTGTCATCACTTTGACTGCTTTCACACATACCCCACATTCTTCAGTCACTCCTCCAAGCAGGTGTGCTTTTGAACTGTGCTGCCATTGTTTGTCACTCTTCCCACTAATACATTTCCCCTCCATTTTTATTGCCGGTTCAAGTTCTTCAGAGATTTTTATTTTTCAGTATATGGAAACTAACAACAACAAAAATGCGAATCCCTTCCACAGCATTGCCAATAATCTTGTATTGTCATTGTCAGTTTGTACACGATTAAAGCTATCATTTGTTGTTTCGTTTCCCAGCTCTTGAACTAAGGATGCTCATTAAAGATATACTAGAGTCCATTACAGAACATTCTTAACAATTTAGTAAAGAAGTTTGGGATTAATGTTTCATAGAAATAATTCACCAAGTGAAAAAAGACATGAGCAACACAGTTTATGATACTGAAAAATATTCAGTAGCCTACACGGAACTGGATTGAATTGTGAGGCCTTTTACGATGAGATCAGCGGCAAAACTTCTTCGGTATCTATTCCATTTCTTCTGAAAGCACTTTTCAGAAGAAGCTTTTCGAAGGATTAGAAGACTAACAACATCAGACAATGATGATGTTTTTATGATTCTTTAGCGACATATGTATTTCACTCACCTCCAATGTATGCAGTTTTTTTTTTTTTTTTAATATAACAGAACCACCTTAGAAAAGTGAACAAATATGTCTGGCTCTTAGTTTCTATAACTAAAAGGAAGGGATTCGACTGGGTAACACATGATATGTGATATTTGTATAATAATGCACATTTCCACGTGTACTAAATACCACTAAGTGGTGAACAGTGGTGTCCACACTGACGCTCACTGGGTGACACTGAGTGACAGCGCCTCTTCCGTGTTCACCCTGACATGTGGTTTCCACCTGTTCACTCATCTTGTCCTCAGAACAACTCATTCAGGTGGGTTTTCCCCGTTTTATGAATGAGGAAACTGAACCTAGGAAGAATTGAGTAACTTACCCAAGGCAACTTGTCTGTAATCAGTATCTGAGGACTAGCTAATCAGTAAAGTTCATACAAAAATACATATTCATCAAAGAAGATGATGGTTGTTAATATTCAATATTGTAGCCGTCTGGTGTCGAATTTAAAGAAAAATAGAGAAAATTAAGATTCTATTAAAAAAAACTCAATAGTCAAAAAGTTTGATTAAGGTCGTTCTCTTTTTGGCCTCACATTTGTAGGTTTCAAAAAGAGTGAGACAACCAAGAGCATTGTTGAAACGGCAACAATTCCAAGATGGAGGGAGGGGGCTTTGTCTCTGTGTGCATGCGGCTGGTCTGAGCCACTTCCACAGCCTAAGCCGCCTGCCGTACCACATCGGGAATACCAGTCCTCAGTGGGACCTTGACTAGCCAGTGAACCTGCCTGTCCTGGACCGAGCCTGATGACAGGTGCTGTAAATCAGGAGGTGATCGTAAGCCCTGTTCATCATCTGACGTAAATAATGACAGAAGAATTTTTTTTGTACTCTGCAGGTGCTGAGAGGTCTCAGTCTTTTTTGTTTTTAATGGAGCTTCCCAATCTTAATTGTGTTTAAAATTCTTTTTGTGTGTTGGTAAATATAGCCGACCAGCTGCCTACAGCAATCTATGATTGCCCTTGCTGCTTGCTTCCAGACCCCTGAATGTCTGGCAGAGCACAAAATGAATTCTTATTTTCTCAAAGTGAGTCATCCAGAAGTTCTACTGTCCCATACACACACCTTTCACACACACACACACACACATTCTTTGTGTGTTACTGGTTGAGCTCATGGTCCACTGTGCTTTGAAATTTGTATGCACTCATGACTGAATACTTACTTTTACTTGTTTGGCATATATTTATTCCACTGCCGTAATTCCTTAATATTTAAATATAAAGATTAGTATGACATGTGGAACATTTTATTTTTCTAAATTGCTTTTTGATATGACTGTGTCCAGATATTATTTCCTTTAAAGCAAAGCACTTGTAACTCCTGATCACCTATGTTTCTCCACTTAGGCTCTCTGTTACATTAGGTAAGTACTTATTTTGCCTTAGTTTCCTCATTTGTAAAATGGGACTGAAAAAGGACCCATCTCATCAGATTCTTATGAGGATTAAATACGTTAATACATACGACACCTTTGGAAGATCCATGTTGTATAGATTATCCTAAGACTTTTGCACAATGCTTTGAAGGTAGGAAAGGTTTCAGGTAGTAATATTCATTATATTTTAATTTTATCATTGTTTATTGAGTCTTCTGTGTACGTATCATTTTCTAAGTGCTATGTGGAATACCAAAAAAAAGTTAAAATGTCTTCCTGCCCTGGAGGAATTTATTCACAATTTACTGGATGGCAAGGGTGTATAAACCACTTATTTTAATTATATTTTAAAAGAGGATGACATAATAGAGATGTGATAGGAAATCGTGATGAACCCTATTTTGGGGAATTTCTGAATGCTTCATTGAGGAGGTGGGATATCAGCTGAACCTTAAAGAATGAGTAAAATTTGAAGGGGGGGATTGAATGAAGCTCCTACCAGGCAGAGTGACTAACATGAGCAATGAATGGCCTACCAATGTGAAATGATATGCATGCATCTTGTGTATATCATTGGAGTATGACTGGATTTAGGTTTGGACATGATGGGAGATGAAGGTAAAGGGGATAGAATAAGGGTCAAAGGGTGAAAAGTTGTGGGTGCCACATTAGAGAATGTAACCCTTTTTTGGAAGTAACAAGGAGGGTCTAGAAGTTGTTGAGGAGTAAACGATTCTGATCTCAGCTGAGATGTGCAGAACATCATCACCTCCCTGCTCTACCTTACTGTCGATTCATTTTTTTTTCCTGCTCTGGATGAAGTCCCAGAAAGATCCCATGACTTTTCTAGTCCCTCTCATTTTTTATTGTATCAGCCCATTAAAAAGGATAGTTCTATCTAATCAAAACTTTAATTTCAAATTCAATTTAAAGCTTGTTCTCTTGCCTACCCCAGGCCTAACTCAAGTTCATACATGGGCACTTGAACCCCACCCTGCTCTTGTCCTTTAAACCTTTCTTCATGGGTGCCCTTCCAAGATGACGTCTATGGGGCTGGCACGTAGCCTATGGGAAAGGTGCTCCTGTACTTTGCCAGTGATGGAAGTTCCACTCTCCAGTCTTCCATCTTCAAATGTGGGTCTAATACCAGCTCATGAGCCTCCCAATATCCAGAAGGCACATATCAAGCTCTCAAAGTGGTTCTCCCAAAGTCCTCTACACTTAGCTTAAGGTTCAGGGAAAGCATTTCATCAGAGGGGAGGAGGAAGGCAGCCGTCCCTGACAACTCCAAAGATGGTATCTAGGACAGGCATGAATTGCTGCAACCTCAGACCAGACTGCCTGACCTCCCATTCTGGCTTCCACACTTAGGCTCTCTGTTACATTGGTAAAACTAATGAGCCTTAGTTTTACCATCTGTAAAATGGGGCTAATAAAGGACTTATTTCATCAGATTCTTATGAGGATTAAATAGGTTAATACATATGACACCTTTGGAAGGCATTTAGTACATTATTATATTCAGTTAATTATACTTAGTTAAAAAACAAAAAAACAAAAAAAACTCTCTCCTTAAAGAAAATCTCTTCCAATCTTTAAAAATTAATCCATGCCACTTGTCATATACTCTCAAAGTGATTGAACAAGAACCACAAAACTAGATTAATACTCCCTTAGCAAGACTTGAATAAATTATTTAGCACACATTGATTTGAGGTCTCTTCTGCAAATTTGGGAAGTCAAAACAAAACAAAAAATCCATTTTGTATCCTGCTATGTAGTCAATAATTTTAATCCTCATGCTAACTTTGTAAGGTAGGAACTACTGTAATCCCCATTTCCAGGTAGGAAAATTGAGGCACAGAGAGGTAAAGTAATTTACCTAAGGCCACATGTTAGTAAGTGAGGGGGTTAGGATTGAACCCCAAGTCACAGGTTTTAGTGAATAGATGGGTTGGATGAGATGACGGAGAAGACACTGAAGGGGAAAGCCCAGAAGGCTATGGGCAGAAACTCGACAGGCAGCCTGAGAGCTAAATTTGACTTGCCAAGGTGATTTGCGGAGCAGGCAAATTCCTTTTAAAATGTGTGATTCAATATTCAAAATATCAAAAGATGTAGGAAGACTGGCCCCATATTCCTGTGCGGGAATAAATTGGCTCACACCTCTTGGGAGTGGGGGCAGCCCCTTTCCTGTTGGTTATAGTCCCATCCACTCCCTGGCAGTTCACTCGCTGAGACTCCACCTGCTTTCTCCTGTGTGTTGCTGGCTTGGCACTGGGACCTGTGTTTGCGACTTCTGCTTTAGAAATGTAGGAAAAGGTGAAAAGGAGATAGAACTCAGAGATGTAATCCAGAGAAAGGTGATTTTCAAGAAGAAAAGGATCATCACTGTCTCATATGTGCTCAAAAAAGAAAAGAAAGAAAGAAAGAACAAGCAAAGAATTTGTGATTTAAAACTTGGTAATTTTTGCCTAGCCAGTGTGGCTCAGTGGTTGAGCATTGACCCATGTACTAAGAGGTCACTGGTTCGATTCCCAGTCAGGGCACATGCCCAGGTTATAGGCTCTATCCCCAGTGGGGGGCATGCACGAAGTGGCCAACCAATGTTCTCTCTCATTGATGTTTCTATTGATGTTTTTCTCTCCCTCTCCCTTCTTCTCTCTCTAAAATTAATAAAGAAAAAGAAACTTGGTAATTTTTGAAAAATACTCATTCAGTGGAAAGGGGATGATGTACAGGTTGAGATTAAAGAATGAAAGGAAAGTACGGAAGTAAAAATAAGACCCGTAGTCTATGGTCTATAGCTTGACAATGCAGGAAACAAAATCATTGATCTGTTTTTTTCCTCTGTCAACAGAATGTTTAAAATATTCTTTGCTTCTTCAAGATACATTATCCCTCCCGATCATCAACCCATGTCATTTGCCTGTGGATGAATCTTATTCATCCTCGATCCCTCTCACTCTAGAAAGTCAGATCCAATGTAATCATGTTAAGAATGATTCAGAATCCATACAAGCTATTAATGTTGAAATAAAATCAAATATCTGTAATATTTGCTTTCACATTAAACTTGCAAAGAATATATTTAAACAATTATGCTGAGAGATACTTGGAGAAGTACCTTTTTCACTTACTGAATTTTTCTATTGTGAAGTTTTAACTTGTCTCCTACTCCCCTCTCCCCCCAAATGCACACATGTATACAATATTTATATTATGTATTCTAAGTCACAATTTTTTGACACTCCAGCATCTCTAAAATTAGGAAGTGTCTCACAACTGATAGCACAGCCATATATAATTACCTTATAACTTTCTAACATAGTCTATTTTCTAGGAACACATTGAAGGAAACTGTCTGTGACTATATTGCGAATAATTTCTATCTCCTGGGCCCCAAAAGAGAGAGACTGTGAAGGGAAAATCAAATGAAATATGTGTATTAATTTTCAAACAGTTTGAAGTGGCTCAATTTTAAATGCCTGATCGATCATAATAGTTATTTCCAAGTTGGAATAAATGACTGCCTGTTGGCTTCAGGGGTCATAGTGATGCTAAGTTTGAGGTACATGTATTTGCTTTTTTCTATAATGAAAACGACAGGCCCAAGAAACTGGGGGTGGGGGGATCCTTTTGCTATTTTAAGATGCTGTGGATCTTACTGTGTTTTTGTGCCATCATTAATCAAGTGTCTGAAAATAGAGAAGAAAGGGAAGGAAGACTGCAGCCCACTTAATGTACCTCACCATAGCACAGCAGCAGAGATATCAGACTTCCTGGATGTCTGCCTTTGTGTGAGTCTCCAGGTAATTAATGTGTTTTGGAAGCTCAGCTTAAAACTTTTCAAGTCTTGAGGAAGAAGTTATGTAATATCATTGAAATTTCCTATGTATTCCCACAAGGATAATGTATGTTAGCTATTACCAGTAAATTATATTTCATTATACTATAGAATCTGACAGCCCTCCGCTGTATATTTCAACTGTGTTGCTAAATTTTAATTTAAGAGAATACAATATGATAGTGCTAACATGCCCATACATAGATTATGTAGACATTTGCATTTCTGTAGAGAATGTCTATAATTTAAACTATGTGATCAAGCAGTCTGATTTACAGCTCTAATTATCATATCATAATAAAATTGTTTAATATTTTATGCTTTGCAAAGCATTGACCTCTATTATCTTGTTCAAACTCAGAAAATTATTTAAGGGGAAACAATGATATCCACGTAAATATTACAATACTGTGGAAATAGTGAAGAAGCCAATCCCAGTTATATTTAGTCACTTAAATTATAATTGGCATCAATCTTCAATTTTGTGTCTTTATGGTATCTAATGTGCACTATCTTGGATTTTTATATACATTTCTTTTCTCTTCTACATTAGATTTTTGAAAATGAAAGTAAGACAGTTCTGGTTGAAAACAAAGGAAAAGACTGTGCATTAGATGATGAATGGTTTTGCAAATGCCATGCAAATGTTTGCAGAAGCCGCCCTTTGCAAAATGGCACGCTTTCACCCACTTAGTATTCAAGTACGTCATCCACCTGACAAGATAGTAAAATATCTCAGTCATCTGTTCAGGGCTAATTTTTCACATTTTAATAATTCTATTAGTCCCTAGAAATGCCTTTTAAAACTTTACAAAGAATATTAATAACTTATTTAAGATTAATTACATGTCAGCTTTGAGGTCAAAGAGTTTGACTGGTTTTTAGTTATCTGAATTAAAATGCATCTGCTCTGAAAAGAAGACATAGTATTACAATTCTGCCCCCTTTACCAACCTTAAGTTCTTATTTATTAAAACAGATAGACATAAATGTTAACTCGTGTCGTTGACAACAGTTAGATGAGAAGGTGATGGCAATAGGCACGCTGGTAAAGAAATCTGGTACAGAAGGATGTGTTCAAGGGAAGACAGGTTGCCTCCAGAACCAGGGTAGCTTAGTTTGCTAACTGGGGACCAGTGGGAGGTATGCCACGCGTGATGAAGTCTTCACTGTCTAAAATCCACATGTTGGTTTCAAGGAGTGTAACCTTGAAATTTAGTTGAGCAAGAGTTTGGGAAAAAGAAGGTAAATAAAAAATAGATACCTGATGGAGAATAGAGGGATTTTGAGAATTATCAGGTAGAAGAAAAGAGATGGGGAAGAGAAGAAAATCTGGAGGAGTCCGTTTTGGTTTTTAAATAATTCCGACTAAAATATATTCATGGGGCTAGCAAAAAAGGAATAATAACAAATGTAGAAGAAAGCAAAAAACAGCAATAAAATTGTTTAAGTCAAAAACTATTTAAATCATTCATGTATTTTGAATGTGATCTCTGGTGAATTATAGATCCAATTCCTTTGATTTTCCTTCTTTCAAATTAGAGTAACAGTCCCTATGTGGATGGATGGCGGTGAGGACCAGGGTGACTATATAAAAACAGCTACACAAGTCTTCCTGCGACAGATCCTCAGTAACTGGTAACCCTTACTGTGACAATTAATGTTTTTTAAATCCAGATATTGCTTTCCAAGAACTTTAAGTTAAAAAAAAAAAAAAAAGATAATCTAGTGAACTATGCTGTGTTAGTTAGCATGATTTTGCAAATTTCTGTAGTCTTTTTCACTACCAATTTGAGGGAAATTACAGTTTCTCCATCTTTCAAATGATAGATTTCTCTCATTTTAGGTGCTTGTAGCCCATCCTCAAAGGATTACGCCTCTCCTTTCTTCATAAAAAAACGCTTTGGGGGGGATTCTATTCCTTCTTGGAATTCTGTAACAAATGAAAGACTCTGCCAGTCAGCGCTGCCAGTTTTCCCTGGGTCTGGCACCGAGAACATGAATTGGTTTCCAAGGGAAAGCGTTCAGTGCTCTGTATGCAAAGTCGTATTTTTGCATAGCTCTGAATGTCATATCCAAATGTAACGCTGCCTGTTGCCTCAAGTGTGAAATTCATTCTCATTTAAGTTTTGTGTTTCTTTGCAACTGGTGCTGCTGGTATTTGGGGACTGGCAGGCGGCGGAAGGGGGCGGAAGCACGCGTGACAGGGTTGAAAGCAGTGATAGCTGTGACCTCTCCAGTTGCCTCTGCCTCCGCCAGGAGGGTTTCGTGTGGAAGCTACCCCTGGGCCAAAGCAGTAAATCTGCGGGAGTCGAGGGAATGGAAGTGTTGTGGGGTTTTTTTGTAGTGATGTTATTTTACAATCTCTTCCAAGTTGTATGTTTTTCAATATGTCGTGATCACTAGTGTTCTTAAAGAGCCCATGTTTAAAATTATATGATTTTTTAAAAAATCACTTGAATTCAAATATGGGATAGATTGGACATCCGATTATTTTCAGATTTATACCTGACAGCAGTCTGCTCAGTGATTAGAGTTTGGTTTTTAGGAAGAAAGAATATTAGGATGTTTATCTTTGCTCACTTACAGAGTAGTATCCTGGGACCAGTGTCCCAGTTGGTACTTGTCCATGATGATTTAAAGATGCTGTTTTTCTAAATGCATTTCATCTTAAATTTTGAGGTTGATTTCATTTCAAAGTGCCAGTTGAGGATAACAAGGTTCCTAGAAAGTCTACCTATTCATGGTGCAGTACAATTTCCATCTGGGTTCAGGGCACTCATGCCTGGACCACTGTCTGTGTCGTTGTTGTTTTCATCCTCACCTAAGGATAATGTTTTCGTTGATTTTTGGATAGAGTGGAAGGGAGGGAGAGGGAGAGGGAGAGGGAGAGGGAGAGGGGGAGAGAGAGAGAGAGAGAGAGAGAGAGAGAGAGAGAGAGAGAGAGAGAGAGAGAGAGAGGGAGAGGGAGAGGGAGAGGGAGAGGGAGAGAGGGAGAGAGAGAGAGAAGAGAAAGAGACGTGGATGCGAGAGAAACACATTGATTGGTTGCCTCTCGCATGACCCCAAGTGGGGCTGGGGTTAGAACCTGCAACCCAGGTACATGCCCTTGACCGAGAATCAAACCCAAATCTTTCAGTCTGCAGGCCGATGCTCTAACTGCGAAGCCAAACTGGCCAGGGCATGCCTGGACCACTTAATCTTCCCACTGCTTTCCCGTTATTGCTGCTGCTGCTTTGAACTACCTTTTCCAATGTAGAGGGTCAATGACAAGAAACTGGTGTCTCTGTGGTCAGACCCAGACCTCCCATTTAGGGAAAACACTTTGTCAGAAATCTGGATTTTTAAACCCATTAATTGTCCTAATTGTATGAGGTACTGAGAACTGTATCTCACATGAGAATAGCAAATCTGAGAATAATGGCTATAATCTAGGACCAAAAAAGGATTATAAAAAAAGATCCTTTAGAGAGGGAACTTATTCACCATAATGTTGGGCAAGATTGTGTAGCTGTTGCTGTGTAACACATTGCCTTAAATGTAATGGCACAGCCCTGGCCAGTGTGGCTCAGCAGTTAGAGCGTCAGCCTGTGGACTGAAGGGTTGCGGGTTCGATTCCCGACCAAGGGCACATACATACCTTGGTTGCAGGTTTAATTCCCGCCCCAGTCAAGGTCATGTGGGAGGCAACCAATTGATGTCTCTCTTTCACACCAATGTTTCTCTCTCTCTCTCTCTCTCTCTCTCTCTCTCTCTCTCTCTCTCTCTCCCTCCCTCCCTCCCTCCCTCTCTCCCTTCCACTAAAGATCAATGTAAAAATTTCCTCAGGTGAGGATTAAAAAAAAAAATGTAATGATACAAAACAATCACTATTATTATTTCTCAGGGATTCATGGATAGTTGGGCAGTTGTGCTGGCCTAGGCTGTACTCAGCAGACTCCCTCATGTATCTGTGGTCAGCTGGCTGGTTGGCTACAGCTGGCTGGTCCAAGGGGTCTCTTGGGCCTAATCTCAGAACTGGAACACCATCATTCTGCTGCAGCCACAGCGAGTCACAGTATTATTGGAGAAATGTGTGGATGGTCTTTCTTCATTGCCAATGGGAGTCGGGTTCTCGGGGTACCGCTGGAATAAGCATTTCTAGAGGCCCCCACAGGCAGATGAGATGTGGTAGAAAGCTTTATTTTTGTGAAATTACATCTCTGGGTTTCCAAAGTCCATTTCCCTTAATCCAGTCCTGGGAGATGTACAGCTGGGGATTCAGTAGAGCTAGAAGCAAAGCCAGTGTCCAGAGTTTCTGTTCCATGATGGAGCTGGGTCCGGTTTAGCATTAGGCTAGTTGCAGTCCATTAACCCATTGTGTGGGGTCCACAAGGCCACAAGTCACACGGGCGAATGCAGGAGCATGAGAACCTCGCAAGCCAGGAGCCAAGAAAGCAAGAACACCAAGAGCATGAACTCCTTTGTTTAGGAGATTAAATATCTCAAATCTCCCCATGCTTGCAGTGGCCATGCCCACTCTGGCCAATGACCTGTTCCCAGGTGTGACTGGCAAGCAGGTACCTTCCCTGTTTTTACCCAGACTTTATCGGGCATGTGTCTAAATTGCAGCTTCCCGGCAAAGCTGTCCAATGGCGTGCTTATACTATTTGGCCTTCCCCTTGCTCCTTTCCAGTTATTTATAACTGGGTTAATTAAACGGAATCAATAAGACCATCCACGATTCAAGTGGTGGAGAAATAGACTTCGCCACTTGAAGAGAATCACATGGCAAAGGGCAGGGATATGGGGCCAGGGGGAGAATTGGGGACAGTTTTACAATCTGTTGATCGTAAAAATTCTCAGATTATGAGGGGCAGTATTGACACCCCTCTCATACTGGATCTCACCAACTCTTTTACTCACAGTAAGCTCTGTATTTAAAAAGTGAGACGTGAGGTTTCAAATTACCTCTAGTCCTCAGTGAAGTTAGCATTTGAGGAAAATATCTAGATAGCTCCATGTTGTTTTGCACGGGATAATATACATTTCTAAATCACTTGCTTTAATACACATGCGTTTCTCTATTAATGGGTCTTGATTTTTAAAATAGCCTGTTCTGAAAGTGTTTCTTCTTTTTTTCCCTTTATTTTCTCTTCCATATAAATGCATATATATGTATATGGATATATATATGTGTATATATGTACACACACACACACACACACACACACACACACTTTTCCTGTGCTCCTTCTCTCAGCGTCCTCGTTTTAATTTGACACTCTGAGGCACCATCTTGACTACTAATTATTCTAAAGGTCACTGCCCCAAGGGGGAGGAGATGTTACCTGCCTCAATGGGGCCAAACAGTTCCTCTACAGAGGGTGAAGATGTTACTAAGCAGGTTTATACACCCCTTCACAGGGTAGTTCTAATAGAGAACCCATAGGCTTAGCAACAGGGGGCTCAAAATCTGGTCCGTAATTTTGCACCTGGGGTAGCTGCATTTATAATCCCCCATCGGTTATGGTGTTGTCATCCACATGAAGAATTTAATGAGCACCAACAGGCCTAGTTAATGTTCAGAACACAGAGGCAGCCACATCCCCTGCCCAGCAAGCTGTTGCATGATTACAGGGTTGCTGGTGTGCACGAGGACCTGGGACCTCCCCATTTTCACTGACTTCATAAATCTACACACAGACCTCACTTTGGGGCTCATATTATTAAGAGGAGACTGCAGAGGAAAAATAAACCCCATTTGGTAAAGTAAATGGTATGCCTGCTTCTGTAGCTACCCATGGTTTATTACTGCTCCATGTTATTTCCAGCAGTATTTATAACAGTGATCATAAGGGACCTTTAAAGACTTGCTGATGTCTCTTGGGCAGTTTGAGAATAATACAGATTATAAATTATTCTGCCCACCTACCCTATATCTTTAGGATTCCTTTTGCCTTGCTTTGATTGTTATAAGTATATTTGCATGAAATCAGGTTATTTGGATATTTGTCCTTGGAGAGCTATTGCCTATACTTCCCCCCAAGTCAGAAACACATGTTTGCCATGCCATAGTCACTTCCCCAGCCAAGTGAAGGTTTGTGAACTGTAGTGAGGCACACACCTTAGGAACATATGAACTTCTAAGAAACCTTTGTGATTTTACTGAAACTTGCTTTGTTTGTGTTTTGGGTTTTTTTAATTCATTTTTTGTCCATTGAGGATTCAAAGTTGGCTATTCGAACTGCAGTTCAAGTGCATGTGTGAGTTGGGGGTGTTCACATTAAAGTGAGATTTTATGGTATAACAGGTGCATATCTTTTACAGATATCACCTCTGTGCATGCAACAGAAGTTACGTATTAGAATCAGTAAAATATATGATCCCTTTTAGTTAATATCGTTTTTATTCTCCAAAGACATTTAAAATATGAGCTTCCATATTCAGGCTTTATTTCTTGTCTACTACCATTTTGAGGGAAAATTTTTTAAAGGTATCAAATACCATGTGTATGTGCAGTTAAACTCTGGTTTCTATTTGGAATGCAGAAATGTGAGTATGCACCAAGGTTTGCAAAACCACCTGCACAGTTTTATTTCGGTATTTTACAAAGTGTTTTACTGAAATGCCTGTTAAAAATACAACTTCATGGCCCTTTGTCAGTTCTGCTGAGTCAGACTCTGGGAGTAGAGGTGCTGTGTCTCCGTTTTAAGTCAATCACCTCGGTATTTCTTATGCTATTAAAGTTTAAGAAACACTGCTAAGTTTATCTCAGAATTATATTTGATTATTTTAAAAAACTGGAATCATTTTTTATTGAATTTATTGGGGTGACATTGGTTAATAAAATTATATAGGTTTCAGGTGTACAATTCTATAAATACATCATCCGTATATGTATGTGTGTTCACAACCCCAAGTCAAGTCTCCTTCCATCACCATTTATCCCCACTTTACCCTCTTCTACCTCCTCCCACCCTTGTCCCTCTGGTAATCACCATATTGCTGTCTGTGTCTATGAGTTTATTTGTTTTTTGCTTAAAGCCTTCACCTTTTTCACCCAGCCCCAATACTCCCCTCCCCTCTGACAGCTGTCAGTCTGTTCTCTGTATCTATAAGTCTGTTTCTGTTAATAATTTTGTCTGTTAGTTTATTTTGTTCATTAGATCCCACATATAAGTGAAATCATATGGTACTTGTCTTTCTCTGACTGGCTTATTTTACTTAACATAATACTCTCCAGGTCCATCCATGCTGTTGCAAAGGGTAAGATTGCCTTCTTTTTTACAGCCAAGTAGTATTCCATTATGTAAATGTACCACAGCTTTTTATCCACTCATCTACTGATGGACACTTGGGCTGCTTCCCAATCTTGGCTATTGCAAATAACGCTGAAGTGAACATAGGGGTTCATATATTCTTTCAAATCAGTGTTTTGGATTTCTTTGAATATATTCCCAGAAGTAGAATCTCTGGGTCAAAAGGCAGCTCCATTTTTAACTTTTTGAGGTAACTCCATACTACTTTCCACAGTGACTGTACCAATCTGCATTCCCACCTGCAGTACACAGCATTCCCTTTCCTCCACATCCTTGTCAACATTTGTTTGTTGATTTATTAATGACAGCCATTCAGACAGGTGTGAGGTGATATCTCATTGTGGCTTTAATTTACATTTCTCTGATGATTAGAGCATCTTTTCATGTGTCTATTGGCCATCTGTATGATTAGATGTTAGATTCAGTCACTTGAAAGAGCCTTTGGGGGTGTTCAGGTTGCATGAGGTAGGTTCTCAGTGAATCACCAGGAAGGGGCGAGTGGTGTTCACCAGATTCATACAGATTTAAACTCGGTGTCAGTGCTGAGTCTGAGGCCACTCTGCAGATGTCCCAGTGTATACCAAGTCTAGCTGCCTTCTGCTGGGTGCTTGCACACCTTTGTG
This sequence comes from Tadarida brasiliensis, assembly GCA_030848825.1. Classification (NCBI taxonomy): domain Eukaryota; kingdom Metazoa; phylum Chordata; class Mammalia; order Chiroptera; family Molossidae; genus Tadarida; species Tadarida brasiliensis. The sequence goes on from CM061260.1 coordinate 34,969,850, forward strand.
GTGGGACGGAGTCTCAGGGAGTCGTCAGGGTGAGGCCAGAAAGTTTATCAGGCCCAAACAGACTAAGATTTGGCCCTCTGAAAGGAAAGCTCTGCACCAGTGGGTGTGTGAGGGAAAATGGCCCCCATCCTAGAGCCTCACAACTCAGTCTGTCCCAGACTTTGCCAGGAGAACGATCTCAGTAGGGTGGGGCTGCTGGGAGTTGGGAAGGGGAAGCTAGTGACTCTCCCATGAGGGGGAGGTCCAGTCAGGCTTGAGAAAAGCAGGGAGGAGTGGCCCCTGCCCCAAAGACACACAACTCAGTCACAGAAACCCCCTGAGTCTGCCCAGACCTCTACACCCCAGCCCAGGCAGCTGACGCCTCAGCAGGGCATGAGCTCCCTCCACAGGGTAGGGCAACAGGGAGTCCAAAGAGTGGGGCTATTGCATTTCCCCAAGCTGATGCTGTAAAGAGGGGCATGCTGCACCCAAGAAAGATGGCATCTGCGGTGTAGGAAGGAGACCACAGGGATCCTGGCAGCTGTCCCTTCAGCTCTCTCCCCAGAGCCACAAACTCCAACCTCTCCTCATGGGACGCTAACTCATTCACCCTCCCTCTGCCAGAACCCAGGATGAGTGGCTATGAATGAGATTTTGTGTGTTGGCTCTTTAAGAGAGTGCCTATGTCTCTAGCAGACTCCTGTCTCTCCCTGGCAGACAGACTCCCCACTGATTTTCACAGCCAGTTATGGGGCACCTCCTACTGGCTCTGTGCTCTGGGCTGGGGAGCCCGGCATGACTCGAGATCCCACACTCCTCAAGGGGGACCTTTGCAGCTGAGCTGTCTCTCTGGGATCTCAGCTGCCACCTGTGGGAGCGAGACCAGCCCTTTTCGCATCTCTGCCCTTCCTACCAGTCTTGATGTGGCTTCCTCTGTAAATCCTTGGTTATAAGAATTCTCTTCAGCTAGTCTTCAGTTGGTTATTCAGGTTTATTGCCCTATATTTTAGTTGTAATTCCAGTTTGGGCCTGGGAGAAGGTAAGTGTAAAATGTACCTATTCTGCCACCATCTTGGATTTTTCCAAATTTAATTATTAAAAACCTGTACACTGGAACCTCATTAATTAAATTCCTTAGAGAATTGCCTTTATGGTACAATGATTCACAATTTTATGCTTGCTTTTTATCAAGAAGCAGTATAAAAAATGATAACATGTAAAGTGATCCTGTATTTTTAAGAAACTATCATCAAACGGTAGTTCATTATGTTATTCACAGACCCTCTATACAGAAATTCATGAAACATTCCCTTTTAACCTAACTAAAGTATGTAATTATAACACACATATTAAAAAGTGAATGAATCATAAGTGTTCAGAATGATAAATTTATAAAAATGAACACATTCGTGTCACCCACAATCATATCATAAAATAGAACATTATCAGTACTACTAAGGGACCCCTTGTGATTCATAGAAGACTATCATGACTTCTATCACTATAGACTAGTTTTGCCAGCTGGCTTTTGATTTTTATGCAAATGAAATCACAATATATATACTCTTTAGTATTTAGTTTATTTTACTAAACATATTTTGAGATTCACCTATAATTTTAGGTATAGTTGTAGTTTGTGCATTCCCACTGCTGTTCAGTATTACACTTTTTGATTATTCCACAATTTTCAATTCTGCTGTTGATGGATGTATTAATTATCTATTGCTGCATAACAAATTACCCCAGATTTTCAACAAACATGCACCTTAAAAGAATAAAGGTTATCTCACACAGTTTCAGAGGATAAGGAACCTGGGAAAGACTCCACTGGGGCATTCTGACTCAGAGACTCCCACGAGATTGTGTTTACGCTGTCAGCCAAGCTCAATCTCTGAAGACTTGACTGAGGCAGACTGTTTCCAAGTTCATTTATGTGTGTGTTGGCAGAAGGCTTCAGTTCCTCACCACATAGGTCTCTTCATAGCATTTCTCATGATATGGCAGTGGGTTTCCCCTAGAGAGTTAGGAGACAGAGAGAGAGAGAGTAGAATATTAAGGAGGAGGAAGAAGAGCAGGAGGAGGGGAGAGGAAGGAGGAAGACGAGGAGGAGGAGGAGGAGGAGGAGGAGGAAGGAGAGTCCAAGAGAGAAGCTGCAGTGTTTGATAACTGAACCTCAGAAGTGACACTTCTCCTGTACTCTGTTGGTCACAGAAACTAACCTTTTCAATGTGAGAGGGCACTACTGCAAACAGCGTGAACACCAGGAGGCGGGACATTGCAGGGCCTCTCATAGTCTGGCTACCATGGTGCCTATTAGTGTCGTGTAGTTTTCCATTTTCGGCTGATAAGCGTAGCACGGCTTTGAACATTCCTTTACATATATTTTGTAAGTGTATTCTACATTTCTGTTACATATATGCCCAGTGGTAGAGTTTGCCAAAGTGCTTGTGGAAATTATACTTTTTATAAATTAAGTATACAATAGTCTCTCCATGCTTGAAAACACTGATAGTGTGTATATTTTTTATTTTAGCCATTTGGGAGTGTGTGTAGTGGTGTCTCCTTGTGAATTTAATTTGCAATTCCTTGATAATGAATGATATTTATCCTTTTTTTCATAGGCTTATTGTTATTTGCATTTTCTCTTTAGGGAATCCTCAGTTCTAGTATGGTGCCCAATTCTGAAGTGGTTGCCTGCCTGCCTGTTATTATTGGTCTGTAGACAGTTTCTCTATATTCTGGATGTGGTCCCTTATAAAATTTATATACTACAAATATCCTCTCCCACATCGTGGCATACAGTTGCACTCTGTTAATGATGTCTTTCCATGAACAGAGGTCCTTCATTTTAATATGGTCAAATTGTCGTTATTCTCCTTTTTTCTTTGTCTTTAGCCTTTCTGAGCCCTGTTTAAGAATTCTTTGACTACTCAAGGTTATGAATATATTCACTTATGTTTTATTCTAAAAGCTTTATTGACAACTTTTGCATTTAAATGTATAATTCATCTAGAAATATATATATATAAAGAATAGTTTGCCTTGTCCAAGGAGGTTTATAACAGAAATTCAAAGGTGGTTTTGCAACTGAAAATCAATCAGCGTAGAGTACTATAATATTAGGGGGAAATAGGACAAAATTATATGGTTATATTAACAGATGCAGAAAAGTATGTGCTAAAGTTCAACACTTCATATAATGAAACACAGAAACATACACACACATATTCTCTTAACAAATGAGGAAAAGAAGAGAACTTCCTAAACATGATTTTTAAAAAATCTATAATAATAAGTGCAGCAGACATTGTACTTGGTGGTAAAATGCCGAGTGCTGCTTTCAGAATGACGTGAGGTGCAATCTAGTGTAAGAAGTCAAAAAAGACTTACTGGAGCCCTGGCCGGTTTGGCTCAGTGGTTAGAGTGTCGGCCCATGGTCCAGAGAGACCCGGGTTCGGTTTCCGCTAAGGGCACATACCTTGGTTGCAGTTTGTCCCGGCCCTGGTTGGGTTGTGCGGGTGGCAACCAGTCGATGTGTCACATCGATGTTTCTCTCTCTCTCTCTGTCTCTCTTCCTCTTTCTCCCTCCTGCTCTATCTGAACAAAAATGGGAAAATGTCCTCGGGTGAGGATAATAATAAAAAAAAAAGACTTACTGGAAAGAAAGATGTGAAACTGTATTATTCTTAGATGACATGATTATGTGTCTAGGAAACCTGAAAGAAACTACATATTATTAGAACTAATAGGTTAATAGGTTACTTTAGCAAGTTCATTGGCTACTATATCAACAGATACTATATAAACAAACTATAATAGAAACAAATAAATAAAAAGTAAAAATGTTTAAAAATACTATTTATAATTATATTAGAGAATATAAAAAATTATATGAAAGATATATAATACCTCTAACTTAGTATTTTTGAGAGTAATTAAATGAGATCTAAATATTGAAGGCATAGACCATGGTCATGGATTGGAAGATTCAACTCCAAGTCACTTATAGTTCTAACTCAGTCAGATTGTAATCCCGGCAGGTTGTTTTGGTATGGACAAACTGACTCTAAAGTGTATTTGGAAAAGTAAAGATCTAAGAATAGCCAAGACCATCTTGACTGAGAACAGAGCTGGAGAACTGTCATAACTAGATAAAGCTATAGCAAGTAAGATAATGTAGTGTAAGTTCACATACAGCTAAATAGACCAATGGCACATAATAAAAAGTTCAGAAAAAAATGACCCTCTAAAACGGAACAATTGATTTATGACAAAGACCATTCTACAGCGCAGTGGGCATGTGATGGTCTTTTCAATAAATGGCACTGGGTCCTTTGAATATTTATATCGGAAAAAAGAAAAAACTTCACTCAACCCTCACACCACACACAAATTTAAACATTTTAAGCTTAAGAGTACAAAGGTATGTATGTTTTTAAAAACAAAACAAAACAGTATTCTTTTTATCAGTTAGAGAACTATATTTTTATTTGTTCATTTGCTTTTGCTTTATCTGGAAGGTCACGGATAAACATGTCTGATTACAGTAATTTTCTTTAAGGTTTTGGGCGCGACTCTTGTCCATTTTATTACACGGTTCTTATTCTTTCATCCTTGCTTTAATGATTCTATTTTATGGGTTTCTCCTTTTTTTTATAAGTTATTTTAAATCCTTTCCTGGAACTAGACATGGTATAAATAATGAATAAATCAATGAGGCAAGTTAAACTTCTTTTGAAATTTTGAAGCCTGATTGAATTGTCAAAAAGAGTGATAGCTTATACAGTAATCCTGGTAATTGAGCTTTGATAAAATTATAACTGTCCAACACCATATTGCTAATACATATTATGCATATAAATATTACATGGAATGTTCTTTAAATGTTAACATATGTGTCAGTATTAAAAATAAGTAGCATTTACATGGAGAAAGAATCTACTTTTTATAAACTGCCTGTAATATATGCTTGGCCAAAAAAGAAAAAAATCATTTCTTCCTCTTAGTCTTCATATGGGAGGAACATGTAGAGAAAAGGAGTTACTGTTTTGAAGGTAGGAGTGAAATACTGACAAGTCTTTCAGATCCTATTAATGAGTAAGAAAGAGCATTGGGAGCTACCAAGCCAACCTACAGGAATCTCAGCATTGCCGTGTATGACTGAAATCTCTGGACAAGTCACTTGACTTTTCTCAAGCCTCAATTTCTTTATATCCGAAGTGGGAATAATAATACCTACCTCCTACAGGCTTGGCTTCACATATGGCCGAATGTATGCATGAGACTGATTTTGTTGCAGAGTGTAATTTTTCTAAATCTTAATGTCCCTCCTTTGAAAACTTGATCCTGAGATTCTAGAAGAGAATAAAATGTGGACACCTACGTGAAACAAGCTGGCTGAATACGAATAGGTCAAGTAGGAGGGCAGGTTAAAAACCCCAGTGACAGGGGGCACATAAGAAATCCTGAGGAGTGTGTGCAGCCCGTGAATTGCAATGAGGACCTGGGGAGCTGTAACTCTGAAACCGTAGACGCTGTTGCTGTTCTGCGAGGCCCTCCAGCGCTGGCGGGCTCGCGGCTCCCATTCCGCCTACACACGTGGCAATAAAGGGCAGCACGCGTCCCCCACATCTGAGCCGTAGCTCCATCCTCCAAATAACACCTAATGACTTCTCTAGTCTGCATTTGGGGAGATCACTCGAGACCTCGAGTCGCATCTTTTTCTAGGTTAAGACACCCCCCTCAGATTCCTGCAGTGGGGTAAATCTCTGTCACAGTGTACTTCCCAGAGAATTTTTTTGGGGGGTCTGATTCAGAATGCCCAGAGGGAACCTTTGATCCAAAATGTAAGCTCAGCAACCAGAACCAGAATGGGGATGTCTGTGGTGGTGCAGAAGTCCGCTCCTGTTCAGGAGGATGCGCAGGGACAGTGTGGGAAAAGTAGTTTCCTCTTGTCCCCACTTCAGTCTGGTGGCTAATGCTCTCAGGTCCCGTCGTCTTTGGGCAAAGGCAGGTTTTGTCAGCATACTGGAACTGGACCCTGCCGTGCGTGAAGTTTCTAGGTTCTTTGTTTCCTAGGTTAACACCCATATCTATTGGCATTTGCAATGGTTTTTATTTGACTGTTTCCACTGTTTGGGTGACCAGAAGCACCATATCAAGATGCAATAAGGGAGCATTTTCAATATTTAATATTAAGTCATCCCTCCCCCCATTTCCCCCAAGAATCTGCCATTTCTGCTGACAAAACAGAGTATTTTGTTGTAAGACAGGGAGTGTAATAACATAACATGTCCTTACTTTGACATGACCTTGTTCTCCTAAGAATCCTTAGACTTAATGCCGTCTTAAAGTCTCACTATAGAAAGAAAAGTTTTGAGTAGACACTTCCATAAAGAGATCTAGGAAAGTTCAATTTTACTTGCTTGTGAGAGGCTTATCGGCATGCAAATATCTAAAATTAAACAATGCTGGAGACAAAAAATACATTCACGTTTCAAAAATTATTACAGTCTAGATGTGAATTTGCTGTCACACAGTAATTTGCTAAGCAGGAGACTTATTTTGGATTGAATTTGTTACATAGCTCATGCATGAAATGATCTGTTGTTTGCTCTTGTGAAGTTTTCACACCACGAAACAGCCAAGGGGAAAGACGCATTCTGTCTGAGGCACTGTAAAAATATTGAAAGCTCTGACTGAGGTATTTCTGTAGCGGTATCTGACTGCAACTTGTCATTACACTGTATGGGCCAATAATTGTTAAGTCAAAATTGCAGATGCTTGGCTTTCGGAATGATCTCTGGACGTCTCATGGATTCAGAAAACCGACTCCAACACCATGAAACTGTCACTCACGTGATTACACTGCCACCATGTGGTTTTAAAGATCCCTTTCAGTTTTTAAAAAATACATCCGAAGAACTGGTCTCAGTTACGAAGGGATACTACAATAATCTGAATATTGTCTCTGTTTTTCTTGTTTGTTTGTCCTCTGTTAGAATCCCACAGATAGTCTGTGAGCTATCACAGGTGGTTGAATGAGGAGCGCAACCTAGAGGTAGCAGTACAGGTACTAATTGTATTTATTTTGCATAATTTGTCAGGGATTCAGCTTCTGCCCGGAGAATGCCATCAAGATGCTTACTAAGAGATACTACCTTCATTCATCTTTTCTGCATAAATCGGGCATTTACAGAAACCAGAAATATATTTAAATTTTTCTAAACGTATCTATAGGCAAATGGATCTCTAACTGCAGTCCCCAGACCAGGAGCATCAGCATACCCTGGGAATTTATTACAAATACAAATTCTTCAGCACCATCCGATATACTGAATCAAAATATCGGTGGGGGGCGGGGGCTCAGATGTCTGTGTTTAACAAGCCCTCCAGGTGATTCGGATGCTTGCTAACTTTTGAGAATCACTGCTATGGACAATTGTACCTGTCCTGGTATAAATTAACACATATTTCCTTAAATAGAGCTAAATTTAGCAGTGCCTGCTTCTGCCTTCTGAAAAAAATTCCAAAAGAAGATGGAAAAAGGCGCCAGCACTTCCTCTGAGTGCAGTGTCCCAGCCTGAGCCCTCCCTGGGAAGAAAGATGAGAGCATCTGTGAAGGGTCCCCTTCCCATCAGCTGCTGCATCTGCTCACTCTTTCCTTTGTCACTCCAGCTGAAGGAGATGCTGTAGTCAATTAGGAATGACTCTTTCAGCCTTTGGGGATTCGTGGAGCTTACAGAAACAGCCGTCTAATATGTGCGGATATTATATATAAGGCCACTTTTTCAGATGCTAAAAATACAGTTTTTAAGAAGGGAAGCTAAAAATTTGAAAGCTCCCCAGGCTCTATGAGATGTTAAGGAATATTGGGACGGCCTGAAGACTCTCTACGCTGCCATAGGCCAGCCACGAAGCTGCTCGGCTCCTGGCTCTGGCCCTGCAGGGAAGTTGGCCACGGGCTGCCAGAATTGCTGACTATTTCAAGACAAGCTGGAAATCAGAATTTTTATGTTAAATATTCCAATTTCTAAATGTGGTTTCTATTTTAATTTCATATTTAGTTTAAAAAATGAAAACATGTCTACCTGTTTGATTCAGTCTACTGACCTCCGGATTCTGATCTCTAAGATGAACAGTTAAAGAAAATTGTGGATGTCAACCTCAACACACACTATGACCACATACATGTCTTGTATTTAAGTGATTTGTTCCCGTGTGTTTTCACCGGTATATGTGTAAATACATATATACAAAGCATGGAAATCCATTGTCCCTATACCCAGGAAAAATATTCTATTCAGCAATGAAGTAACTTCAAATGGAATAAAAGTCAAGACTACATCAAACTAAAAAGCTTCTGCACAGCAAAAAACACAAACCATCAACAAAATGAAAAGGGAACCCACTGCATGGGAGAACATATTCACCAATGAAACATCTGATAAGAGATTAATTTTGAAAATATATAAAGAACTTATGTAACTCAACAGCAGGAAGACAAACAATCCAATTTAAAAAATGGGAAAAGGCCCTGAATAGACACTTCTCCAAAGAGGACATATAGATGGCCAATAGATATATGAAAAAACACTCAGCATCACTAATCATCAGAGAGATGTAAATTAAAAGCACAATGAGATATCACCTCACACCTGCCAGAGTGGCTGCCATTATTAAATCAACAAACAAGAAGTGCTGGCAAGAATGTAGAGAAAAGGGAACCCTAGTGAAGTGTTGGTGGGAATGCAGACTGGTGCAGCCACTGTGGAAAACAGTATGGAGCTTCCTCAAAATATTAAAAATGGAACTGCCTTTTGGCCCAGTGATCTCACTTCTGGGAATATAGCCTAAGAATCCTGAAACATCAATTAGAAAGAATATATGCATTCCTATGTTCATAGCAGCACTATTTATAATAGCTAATTTCTGGAAACAGCCCAAGTGTTCATCAGCAAATGAATGGATAAAAAAAGCTGTGGTAAATTTACACAATGGAATACTACGCAGCCATAAAAAAGAAGGAACTCTTACCGTTTGTGAAAGCATGAATAGACCTAAAGATTACTATGCTAAGTGAGGTAAGCCAGTCAGAGAAAGACAAATACTATATGATCTCATTTATACATGGAATCTAATGAACAAAATAAACTGATGAACAAAATAGAACCAGAGGCATTGATACATGAAACAGACTGATAGCTGTCAGAGGAGTGGGGCAGAGGGAGGTTGAGGGAACTGGATGAAAGGAAGTGAAGAGATTATCCAAAGAACCTGTATGCATAATCCATAGACACAGACAACAATGAGGTAATGGCCAGAGGAAAGGGGGGAGCGGGGGCTGGGTGGAGGTGGGCAAGGCAGGAGAGGGGGATAAAATGGGGACATTTGTAATAGTGTCAACAATAAAAATAAAGTTAAAAAAAGAATCTGTAAGACTCAGGATTCAAATAGTACATCCCTAAAGAACCACACTTTGAAGAGAAAGTTCACAATATTTCTACTAATGTGATGTACACTTTCCAGTATTTTTAAATTTAACAAATTTCATAGCATACATAGAATAAAAGTACTGAAGATATACAAATTACTTGTAGTGTAGCTTATTCTTCGGGACAGGTAAATACTTTAAAATATCAAGCTCATGAATAAATGTAGGTACTCATTTAGGGCAAAAAAATCATGTTTTAATTATATTTTTTATCCCTGGCTCCGAAAAGAGTGCTTAATAAGTAGCTGCTGAATTAGTAGAAGAGTGCGTATTGGTTTAGCTGTTGCCGAGTGACTTTTCCTTACCAAGTGTGCTCTGTGGCTTGGACTTCATTGTGGTCACTGCCTCCAAGATTCAGAAAATGCTGCTTTATTTCATTGCAGCTTGTAGCTTTTCTGAAGGACTTTAAGGATAAAATCAACCTTAGATAGACTCAGTTTTTCTGTGTGGTTTCTTTCCAAATCCAGAAAAATTCCAGGGGCTCCACCAGTGACAGTACCTGTAAGATTATGAGAGTAGGACTAGTTCTGGGGTAGTTTACAATGTTCACTCTGTGCTGAAGATTATTCTGGCCCCTTGGGGCCAATGCCTGGATGTGTTCCACCCTTCTGCACCACAGACTCTCTTAGAGAACTACTTCTTCGGATGTGTTGCCAGATTTAGTGCAAATTCATTGACCAATGTCTTGCCCGATAGCATACCTTGGTGCTTAGGGTTCTGGCCATGGGAATCCTTTACATTTTCTCCTCATGGATTTATGGATTTTTTTAGGTTTCAACAGTATCTCACTAAAATGCATATACTCTTGGTAGTGATGAAGACATGATGTTTTATCCATCCACTCAACAATTATTATTGGGAATTTGGCATTAGAACTGAAGGGAGCCAGATGGACACTTTATAGACTTCTACATGGTTCCTGACCAGGAGAAGCACAGAAGCCAGAAATCAAAACAAATAATTACACCGCAGTATAATTAAGATGTGAAAAAAATGCTTGGGCTCCACTGAGAAAATAAAAAGAAATCTGTCCCAAACATCTAGAATGGTGGTACAAGTAAGTGAACATTTGCATGGAGTCTCCCAGGAGACAAACTGTGAAGAAAAGCTGGTTGTTTCTTGTGACTACAGTCTCGGTCAACCATTGCATCTTGGAAGCATAGCACAGGGCCCTATAACGAGTCCATCAGCTATTCTTCAAACGCAAGGACACATGAGTGGGAGTGTGTGTGTTTGTACGGAAGTGCTAGTAGGGGAAGAAGTAAGATCAGACTGGGAAGATTGATTAGGGACAGAGACCATGAAGGCAACACCAAAAACTCCAAATTCGGTCCTGCAGGTTAGTGTCCACGCGTGCATCAGGGCCCACGTGCATCGGGAGGTACTGAGGTACTTTTTTAAAATGCGGGTTCCTGGGTCTCACCACAGACCACCTGAGTTAGAACCTCTTGGAGACTGAGCCAGGGATTAGCATCTGTTGCATCCTGTGAAAAACCACTGCTGGAAGCAATGCTCAATTCTTAAAACATGATTTTCTACCTTTTTTCAGTGCTTAGCTTCTCAGAGATCTGTCAAAAGCTATGAGCATTTCCCCTAGAAAAATACATATATGCACTCTCATTTTTACTAACAATTCCAGAGAGATCATGAAACCTGTAAGATTAATTCAGGGACTCAAATTAATAACCCCTGAAACCAAGCTGGCTAACAACTAACTAACTGATAACTACGGTAGAGAAAGTCAGATGGGAATCATTGTTACTAGGAGTTCCAGTGAGGGAAGGCTTGTAGGTGAAGCTGAAGAACACAGACAAGCTCTTTCTTCTTAACAGTTTTGTCTGGAACCAGCCTAATCGCATTCTGTCCAAGTTTGCTATAAAAGAGACACGGCCACATTTTAAAACAGAAGAATTTTTGTTGTAAGCCAAGGACTTTCCTGGTCATTTTCATCCTAAGTAAAGCACTCAATGAAAAATTTGAATGTTTCGAAAGAAAAAAAAAAGGGGGGGAGGTATTGAGTGAGCATTTAGAAACTATGTTGTTTTGCCCTGTTTCAAATAACAAACGAAGTTGCTGGCATTCTAGAAAGTATATGAGTTAACTGTTTATGTACTTAAAACTTCACATATATAGATCATATCTAAAAATGTTGATCTCTTCCTGATAATCTACCATATAGGAACCACAGTGTGGCTCTGTTTCCCCCCAAATTGAGAGCTATATCTGCAAATAACAACTAAAAAGGTCTATTGCTGGAGATATGTCACATGGAACAAGATAAAGTCTAAGAAAACAGCTTTTTAGAAAAGTCATGGCTGAACTCGAATGACCTAGATTATTTAATGCAAACATTGTGTGCAATTTTGGAGATTTAGGGCAGCCTCCCTCCCCCCAAGAGTCAACTAAAACAAGTCTGTTTATGTGAAACAACGTGGAAACAGTTCAGAGGCACAACTTGCTATTCTTTGTACCTGGGGCAGAACCACTGAACTTCGTGGGAACTTGGAGCAGAGTCAAAGGCCGGGGGAGGGAAAGCTTGGGCACCGAGGGAGGCAGTTTGGTGCTGATCGGTGCAGGGTGCTATACCCAGTTGAGGAGTTAGTAATGTGTTCAGTTAACAGCATATAGTATTGTGTAGGCTTTTCATCTTTGGCTAACAAATAACATCCTGTTGTGCTTCTCCACCTGCAACTTCACTCAGCATTACTTTGAAAGTTAGTTTATATTGTTATATGTTGACGGAGTCCATTTCTTTTAAGTGCTTAAAAGCCTACTATTGTACGCATGTGCCACAGCTTTGTTCTGTCTTCTCCTAAAAGGGGTAGGTTGTTTTCAGACTTTTCGGCACTACCAACTGCATGTCAACAGACCCTCTGTGCCCGTCTCCTGGAGCACCTGTGGCACAGTTTCTCTAGGGCTTGTTCTGGGTGCGGATTTGCTGGGTCATAGGAGACCGCATCTTCAGCTTTGTTAAATAATGTCAAACTGCTGTCCAGAGTAGGTGTGCCAGCCACATGAGAGCTGAAATTGCGTTACTTTGCCATCTAACTTGTGTCAGACTTTCACAGGAAGTAGAACTATTTTTATTTGCAGTTCTTGGATTACTGGTGAGGTTTTGCATCTTTTTAAACTTTGTCTCTTCCAGCGGACTCTTTCGTGAATTGTTGGTCAGTGTCTTCTGCCCACTTTTTCTATGAGCCAAGCACTGATCTAGGTTCCTGGATTTACCCATGAACAATGCAAAAAGCATTGCTTCTTAGAGGTTACATCCCAGCAAGACCAAACGATAAGATAATAAGCAATAAACATAAAAAATATATTTTGTAGCATGATAGAAAGTGGTAAGTGCTATTGGTAATAGAATGAGAAGAGGTGAAGTAAATGGAACCAGGGGTGCAAAGTAGGCAAAACAGAGGAGCAAAGAGTAGTCAAAGTTACCTTCTGGAGAAGGCAAGATCGGTGTCACCATGAGAGAGTTCAGTGGATCGGGAGTGGAGAGAGGTGGAAAGAGCTGTAGGTAGAGGTGAAATCGGGAACTAGAGCGAGCAGAGGGATTGTTATACGCCACCCTGTGGGCCATTATAAGATTTTGGCTTTTGGCTGAATGAAGTGGGGAACCCACTGAAGGGCTTTGCACAGAGAAGTGACATGATCTGGCTTGATATAAAAGGACCAGTCAGAAAATTCTCAGATGCTTACATACTATAGTTTCTACATAATGAGCGACCTGGCTAAATCTTTCCTTCCTGTGGGAAAAATCTAATTATAGGTCAACTCAGACTGGAAAAGGATGAAATGGATGACTCCTTATGCTTGAATGAACAACCAAGTGTAGAGCTTGCATGAGCAGTGAATTCTAACTGTAACTGTTACACTTTTCCTTCTGGCAGCTCTGGGCTGTTGCCTTCGACCTCTGTCCCTTAGCAAACCCATTTGTCACTCAGGAGTAAAGCTACTGATTGTTATGCAGGCTCTGGGCCAGCTGTTGTGAAAACATTCTCTCTCATACCTGGCAGCACAATGTCTGATGTGTCTTGTCATCTTCATTTTGCAGAGCTGGATAGAAGCCAAATCTGTCCAACTCCAAGCCCCTTATATATTTTTTTATTACACTGTGGTGCCCACTGTGTGTGGTAGGGGAGTTATAAGATTTCTCTTAACAAGATGGCAAGAGTATTAAAATAAGATGGCACTGAGTAATGCATAAGGCCACATTAAGGTTTTAAAAGAAAAAATAATTATAATTTAGATCGTTTCTGAATATTCAGCTTTTACCTTATTTGTTTTGGTCCTTGAAATGAACAAAATTTATGGGATGAACTCTGGATCTCTAAAAAGATGTGTTCTGGTTCTTTAGGAAAGTTTAAGTTTCAATCTAATAGGCTGTTCTGATATGCTAATATATTATCAAAATCCAGTGTGAGTGACTGGTTCAAATTGTTCTAACAGATTTAACATTTTGCCGGAAAAATAATTTCTACCGCAGTGAATTGTGAATGGCAAAGAATGTCTTATTTTCTCCCACCCGAGTGAGAATATCTGTGCATTCTTGTGCTTCATGTGATGGTAACACACATAGTTCCAGCCCCAAGTGGATTCTATCAGTTTGCAAATTAAGGCAGCAATGCATGTCTCCAATTCAGTCTTGTTCAAAGGCAGCCTCAGCCAAGGGATGCTTATGTTATTTTTTCCATAACCATGCAAAGGCCAAATAATAAGAGTATATTTTTTTCTGATCCTAGAAGCACATAATAATACACATTCCCTTCAGGTACACTTGATTTTTAAATAAACTTCAAAACAGGCAGGTCAGAACAAATGATTTCAGTGTTAGATTGCAATAAATTGCTATGCATATCATCATCTACTAGAAATAAATGTTCATGTCTGAAATAGGGAACCTTGGGGTGGATGTGAATTCAACAACCCAGTCATTGAATAGTGACATGAAGCAGCACTGTTCACTGCCCGCCTCACCTTGCTGCTTTGTCTGGAGGGGCTCTTTCAAGTTCACTTCAGTTGGATAGACTTGGAATTTGGAGATTAAGATGGTATGCATGTGCGTGCCTGTGTCCACTTGGAATAACATTTTCTCCCTGCAGGTTATTTTTTATAGTAACAACAACAAAAATAGCAAAACAAAGCACACAAAACAGTTTGTTAAAAATTATATCAGATTTATTTATGCTGAAAAATTTACCCCTGTAAATTTATATGTTTAAAGAAAAAAAGGACAAAAGTGACGTCCCAATGCATTTTCCCTCTGGATGGACGGGGCTTGAGAAAGAAAAATAATTAGCAACCTTTATTCCTTGTCTAGAAAAAAAATTGCCTGCCCAGGAACATTGCCTCTAATTGCTGGGCTGTCCTAATGAAATTTCCCTTTCACATGCAGGAAAGAAAACGGGAAATACTGGTGACCTTTTTTGCATAAGCGTTTACAGGCAAGGTTCCTATGTGAAGTAGCCCGCTAAATTCTCTCTTTGCAAAGGGCAAAAACACTAGTTTACTTGTTCAAGATGATAAAGAGTTAAGACCAGAGTTCATAACATGAACTTATCCCATGACACCCCTCCCCCTTTCACTCGATGAAAACATGCTCATGTGAAGTGAATTCTGAAACCAAATCTGCTGAACACACTCCACATTTGGTACCAGATTTGTACTGTGACATTCAAACTTCTGCCATGGCCGTTGCAATGTAAATAGGAAATTCTAAATGTGATTTGAATTGCCCTTTGGGGAGTTTTGCACTGAGAGACGGTACATTTCCAAGGTAGCCAATACTTAATATGGAGCAAGCCCAGTGGTGGGGTTGGAGACTGTTCTGCTTCAGAGCGCAGGCTGACAGGAAACTCTGCACGCCTTCAGCGGGACCCGGGGAATTTGGCAGTTGACATAGCCATATATAGTTTTGAAATAGTTTCTCTTGTTAGAAATGTTTTAGATTAACCCGGGAAAATAAGCACCTTCATTATTCACACACAGTGATTCAGTTTTGAGGTGACAGCTGCCCACATAGATCCTCGTTTAGAGACTGGCATAAGCAACGACTGATTTTTTAATTAGCAACAAGCTTTTGCAATGATGATAAGTCAGCCTTTCCTGTAATTGAAGCACCCGTGCTAGCAGATACCGTCGCAACGCGCTCAGACCTGTCCCGTGAAGTGCACTGGAGTGTGCGGGGACGGTCATGTTGCACACAGGAAATGCATCATGTATTCCAATTTTACAGGGATGTTTTCAAGAACTTTAAAGTAAGAATTAATTGTAAGGGCACTGGATTTTATATAGTTTGTGATATTACTTGATATAAAATTCTAGTTGATACTACCCATAAATGTGAGCTTTCTTTAGAACATGGCATGTTAAGAGAAGTGCATTGCTAAAATTCTCCACTAGAGGGCCATGCCTCCCTTCTCCCTTATGCTTCAAAACAAGGTCTCAAAAAAAGGGGGGGGGGGGTTGGAGTAAATAATATGTGACTCTTTTTCCTTCATACTCGTTGTTTTATATATCTCATATATATCAAAATATATCATAAGTACTTTTTTAAAATAATAGATGCAAAGTGTATAAAATGAAAAGCTTCCCTGCCAAATTTTCTCTCCCAACCCACTCCTGCTTTTTTTTTACACAAATGTAATCGCATCCAACATTTATTTTATGTTTTGTTTATTTGTTTATTCACTAAACTATATGTTGTAGGCATTTCTGCCTATCCATCCACACAGATCTACCTTTTCTTCCATATGGTTTTAGACTATTCTGTTGTGTGCTCCTAAAATGATGTGTTTGATAAATCTATCAATGGACATTTAGATTGTTTTCAGTATTTTGCTATTTAAAAAATGCTTCCGTCAAAATGCTTGCATTTAGTTTTTTTCACATATATGAGAGTTTCTCTAAGTTCTTCAGCTGCACAACTACAGAGCTTGTTTATTTAGAACTCGAATAGATACTGCAAATTATGTCTGTCTCTGAACAAAGACGCCTGCCCTGGCTTCCAGTCACACTCCCTGTGAAGGTGCCTTAGCCCTGACCTGGCAAACAGTGGGCATGTTAAACCTTGAAATCTTTGCCAACCTGTTAAAGGAAAAATAATATCGCAGCAATTGTTTTTAAAAAGTTGAGGTCTATGATCACTTACTTCAACTAATGAAGTAAATTGAAAATTGAAAGAAAAAAAAAAACCTATGAAAATCTGCCTTATCAGAAGAGGAAGCAGGATGGTCAGTTGTGAATAGTTCCAGAAAAGAAAAGAAAAAAATCATTGGGCGAACTGATGTGGCTTCCACCAACTAATGATCATAAAACCAGTGCTAAATATTTAATATTTTCCACAATACTTTCATATCATTTAAAAAATGTATTATGAAAATTCTGTACAAGGAGGTGGGTAGACATTATTTCTAACATACAGACGAGAATAAATCTTTGAACTTATTACTTCTTTTCACTTCATCACCATTATGATCTCAGTGTAAAGAACTTCAGTGAGGAAGCAGGAATCTGGTTCACCGTCTAAGCCTGTCTCTCCCTTCCTCCATGGAGACGCCTATCACAATCTGCCTATTCTTTTCTCTCCATTCTGAACTACGACACCTACCCTTTCCTCTTAGTTTTTAGCAAAGAACAAAATGCCCAGAATTGAAATGTCAAGTTTGTGTTTTTTTTTTTATAACAAAATATTTTTATTAGTAGGTTAAATATACACCCAAGTAGCAGATTGAAAATAATTACAACAAAAGTTAGCTGGTTTGTCCATTTTCCTCTGACAGAAAACTAGTTCTTTTGGTGACAGCCACATATATCCTACGTGACCCCCAAAACCCCAACAAGGGACAAATCTACCTTAGAAAATTGCAAAACAGGCAAAGCTTGTCTACTTCCTTCCCCTCCCTCCCCCACTGTATTGCCCCCATCTGAGAACCTCTTCCCTCCCTCTGCCCTCCACCTAGCTGTGTGTAGCTTTGCCCCAGTCACCTACACAGGAAGGGACACATTCAGAACTTCAGTGTTAGCTGGATATGTCTCCCAGGCTGTGAAGAGTGCATATAAATAGAGAGCATTCAGAGACTCAAGGGAGAGCTTCTCTCAAGGGAATCATTTAGGGAATAGTGAGCAGGAGATGCATTTTCATAGAATATTTCCTAGGTGGTTTCTATGCCCGCTGCTATGGCGCCTCTCTGGCTCGGTGTCAATGTGAAATTTCAGATGTAGAAAAACAGAATGGTAAGCAACCGTTACATGTCCTCCAGTATCACTATTTCTTTCAATTTAGTGTCCTCTCTCTCTCTCTCTCTCTCTCTCTCTCTCTCTCTCTCTCTCTCTCTCTCTCTCTCTCTCTCTCATTTGCTTTCTTTTGGTTTTGGTCACCATACTCCAAGCTTTAGAATAGAAGTTTTAAAATCCACACTCTAGCCTTCCGGGTAGGGGAATTCTGTTGGATTCTAGCTGGTGCTAATTGAGAAAACAGCCCCATCGTTCCTGCCTCCTATTCCAAACAGATAGGGATCACTGTGACTTGCCCGGATGGTGTGGCTCAGTGGTTGAACATCGACTCATGCACCAAGAGGTCACTGGTTCGATTCCTGATCAGGACACATGCCCAGGTTGTGGGCCAAATCCCCAGTGAGAGGCATGCAGGAGGCGGCCACTCGATGTTCTCTCTCATGAATGTTTCTATCTTTCTCTCCCTCTACCTTTCTCTGTCTCTAAAATCGACATAGAAAAAAAAAAAAAAAGAAAGAATCACTGTGAAAGTATCTCAATAATTTTTTACTTTGAGGTCTCTGAATTTTTAGGTTGCTCTATGTAAGTTCCATTTTTTTGTTATTAACTAATATATTTGAAATAAAGAAGATGAAATGAGGCAGAATTGTTATTACTAGCTGCCAATTTATGAACTTGAAAAATATGGCATTGCTAGAAAGGCAAATACATATGAATAAGGAAAATGAGTGAGTTAGGTACATGGATTGGGTTTTTGTTTGTGAAAAATGAGTTATGTATATGGGATGAATTCCTGTGTGAATGTTATTATAAAAATAATAATTTAATAAAAATACATTTATACAAACCAGAAAGGAGAGAGATTTATGTAGATAAAATTGAATTTATTTCTGCCTTCCATTGTAACTTTCTTTATTAAAAATGTGATTTTGGATTATAAAGCTCCAGCTATGCAGTAATTTCTTATCAGTTATGTAAAATAACATTTGGACTGAATATTTAAAAATTGTCATATATTTTCTATAACAGATATTGTGCATGGAATTCTTCATGCTCTATGTAAGAGATGCAGCATGCTCCATTTTAAGTTGATAGAGGGTCATATGCTTTCAATATGATTGGAGAAACTATTTTAAAAATATTAAAATTTTCCCAGTGGTTGAAAAGTTTCTGTCCAAGAGCCTAGAAATAAGAGTCGGTTCATTGACCAGACACTGGATTAGTACCCAGAAACAGGAATAGGAACCATAATTAAAAAGAAGGAAGGAAGGAAGGAAGGAAGGAAGGAAGGAAGGAAGGAAGGAAGGAAGGAAGGAAGGAAGGAAGGAAGGAAAAGTTGACTTGTTATTTTCCATTTTTAGTTTATCCAGATGGACTTTTGGGGGTTGAATTGTCACCAAGCATGTCCCACTGTCAGTCCACCTCAGGGGCCCCCTCCGTCTCCCTGGCTGGGCTGCAGCCATGTGACAATGGGGGTGAGCAGAGCAGTTCTGCCCCCGCCTTGTGAGGAGGATGTCACACTTGTACTTTTTAAGTCCAATTGGTTCCTACAGTTTAAAACGAATAAAATTCTGGTTAATGAACATGCCGCCGAATACAGGTGTTTCTTGTACTCTGTTCTAGAGTTGACTTGTGAAAGTATCTACTTCAAAAATGTTATCTTTAAATTGTTATTTAAGGAAAGAAGCTGTATTTCCAGTCCTTGGAGATGATACAACCTCAATTTCATAACACAAACACTGCTGATCAGCTCGATGAACTAAAGGGGAAAAAAAAATAGTCCAGTTAGACAAAATAACCAGGTGATTCATTGTATTTTCCATGTTTCAACCAGCACTTTTGACAGCAGGTGGAACACGTCACAGTAAGATTGAATGCACCAGTATCCCTAGGTGTGTGCATCCTGCCAGTATCCTAAGTGAACGCACACACTGTCAGCACCCTCAGGTGCACGTGAGTGCCACTTTCTATTAAGTTGCGCTCTCCAAGGACCCAAAGGAATGTTCATATGTTTCTAACGAACAAGCTCGTGCCAATGTTTTAAACCTCCAGATTTCACAAGAGCCTACACTTTGGCAAACTACTAAAAAAAAGAAATGTCTCTGGTGTCTCTGGGATGTATCATCTTTTGTTGGAAACACTGAATTACAAAGCATTCTGGGAAGAAGGCCCTGAAGAGATGATTTGTTGTTTGTATAGAAAATTGACTTTTTCTAGAACAGTTTTCAAAAAGATTTTCTTTTGCAAAATCAGTACTTTTATGGAGATATCAAGAGCAATAACATTGAACTGTCACACATTTCTGGACTGCTGCAGAAATTTCTCTCCCTCAGACCTGGTGCAGAAAGTAAATAATAAGTACAGCCATCTAAAATATTAGGATCCGTGTCATCTCTTATCAATATTAGACATTTTTTAACATCTAATTTTAATTTAGTTTGTTTTTAGAAACTGGATTTTATGAGCATTTTTAAAAATGATATACGCATTTTGGTTTTCACCTCTAGTTTCTAGTTAAAACTCTCTGGAAAAAAGAATTGGTGTCACACCAAAATAAATAATGATCTGTTATTATTTAAACTTCCAAGTTTTTCTTTTCCTCAATTGTGGATCCGCACTGCCTCGGTTCAGTTCAACCAACATTTAATAAAATTGCAGCTTAACCCATACATGATGAGATTTATCATGCTCATAAAATTCTGACTCGATGATCATGTTTGGCCTGGCGGTGGCTCTTGCTAAACCTCACTACACCTTCTTCACTTACCAGAATTGTTTGTCTTTTCTGGAACAAATTCTTTCCCATTGTCTCCCTATAGAAGCCTGTTCACTCCCTCCCTTCTACTCTTATCCTGCTCTGAATCCTCCAATGAAGTCCATTAAAACCGTCTCATCCACCAATTTGATTGGGTCACAGCAAGAACATGAAGACAACACTATCCATGTGACTGGAGAGTCCTCCTTCTGTTGTCTCACTCTAATCTTAGAAACGTTTCACTCCCCAGGACTGTGCAGTTAGCAAGCTCTCAGGTGACTCCCTTTATTCATCACACTATTTGAAACCGTGGCAAAGTTTGTTCCTCCATATTCTACTAAACCCAATTAAGTAATGGGGTCTTTTGTCGTCAGCCTCAACTTCATCTTCCAAGGAAAACCCACCGCTTTACAATTCGTAAGATGCCAACCATTCATTTCTTTGTGCTGTTGAAGGTAATTTGATTTATATCTCGCTCTAGTTAAGATGCCCATGTCTTCAAGCATTTCGACTCGGAGTTAGAGGCTAAGGTCAAGTTAACAATGGTAATCTGTCTCCCTGTTTGCACACAATGAATCACCATTTGGGTTTTAAGACCATGGTAAGCTTTGACTTGGCAGCTTGGTTCAAAGGTTGTCAGCAAAATGTATGAAAGTGGCCTGCCTCTGGAACCTCTGATCATAGATGTCAAGAATTTTCTAACAAGGCCACCAATATAGTTGTGAATAATTGGTGAGAAGGAGGAGTGGTTAAAGAAGCATTAGTCCGGTGCCATATTTAGACTGGATTGATTTGATCTAGACTTAATAATATTAAAAGCTCTTCTAGTCATTCCCAGGGCACAAATGAAAATGCTTTTAAATTATTAAGAAAAAAAAACATGTGACTTATTCAGAACAATATGGAAGGAGAATGATAAAATGAAGTAGTTCATTTCATTCCTTTACTTTGGACCAAGTAAACTGCCATTAGGAAGGGAAAGAGCTTCACGGAGAGCTGCAATATTTTATTACTAATTGGATTGGAGTTTGTTATGGAGAGTTGGCAGTTAAAGTAGATGAAGTTAAGATGAACAATTCATAAAAGAGACCAGTTTCCATCAAACATCTTGTTGTTCTTATTTTTAAGAAATTCGGACAAAATGGTGACTTTCAAATAAAAAAGAAATCCTCTGAGATCCGGTCAACTTTGAATTTTTCCTAAATAAACCCAGTGCCTGCTACAAAGTAAACATTGAATTGATATTTGCAAATAAAGCCAATGAAGGTTTAGTGGATGTTTATGAGTGAATATTTATATCTGTTTTAAAAATACTGGTGTTAAGAAAGGGTATTTGTTTTCATAAGCTATGACCTAAAAGCAATGATTTTGTGAGTTGAACTGACAAAGAATCTACTTATTCTACTACATTATGTGATTTTATTGCATCACACAAAGTAACATTAACTGCTTCTTTTGTGTCTATTTTTGATGCTTTATTTTTCTATACTGATAAAGGGGGAATAATACTCATGATGGCCAAATAGATACCTGTTTGTCAGGTTAGGGTTTGAGTTTATCACTGACGTTTCATTAGTATATGTGAATATCTTTTGTTGACTTTCATTGATATGAAGAAAATTTTCATTACGAATTCACTTTAAATGGATACTCAAAATAAACACCAGGATAATAGTCAAAAAGCAATTGCCTCTCTTCTAGTGTCAAATCTGAAAAGAAAGAATAATTATTATTAATTATGCTGTCCCTGGATTCTGTAAACTTTATTTAGGATATGTATTTAAGGGACTAATAACATACTTGAGCAGAACCACAAACAGGATTTCAGGGTTTCTTGCCTACTGTGTAAGCACCCTCTCTACCTGGTCCTTCCCTCTTTGTCTGATCACCATACTGCCCATCATCCAATCTGTGAGTTCTAAGTGGATAATACCAATAGCTTTCATACCATTCCAAAGAAGAGTTCTTGAATCAGGTATGATTGGCACCATTCACTGACTCAGGGGATTGGAAACAGGTGGCCTTCTTTCTGTAGTCTACTCCTATCCTGTAAATTCTGAGTATCTTGAAGAAAACAGTGATTGGTAACAAAGTGTCTCAAACTTAATATCTAATTGTTTAATAAATGGACAAAAAAAGTATAGGTTATAATCTTACTTATGAATTACTGTGATTTCAAATATAGCATAGCCAACTTACTATACACTTATGCTGAAGTAGAATGTTCCATATTTCCACCAATAGAAGTGGTTTATGGATCATTTTCATAATAACAATTATTTGAAATTTAAAACTAAATAGAGCTACGGAAATTGCCTCAGAGAGGAGGCGACTTTCCCAGAGTAACAGGGAGTAAGAATCAGTAACTCCCAGTGCTAAGTCCAGATCTCACTGTACTATCCTGGTTCTGTGAAATGAGGTAAGGACATGAATTATAGGTCCTCTGTAAGAGCCCATAAATCAATAGGGTATGTAACTCCTGGGAAGAAGTACAATGTAATGTCTAAGAAAATGACACTAGTCATCAGTGCTGACTCCGGCTGTGCACACTTTGGGCAAATGACTTCACATTAGTTTCCTTAGTTTCCTCTGTAAAATGAAAAGAATAGTAATTGTTTATTCACAGGTTCGTTTTGGTTATCAAATAAAATAATACAGGTAGTGGTTTGGAACAAGTCCGGTACACAATAGGTACTCAGAAAATGTCAGCTGTTAAATCATGATCTTTTCCTCAGGTCTCCAAGACATTAATTTCTTATACCTGTTATCTGGTCATTTCTACCTTCTCTTATTTCTGCAAACTTCTCCCCTCGACCCTCACTTGAGTTCTTGCATTCTGAACATCTACTGGAGGTTAGAGTCTCTTCACCACAGTTTTAACAATGCTGCTTATTTTCACCTTTTTGTCGCTAAACAAAACACAAGAGAAGATTGAAAATCAGGCACAAATAAACTAAACCTTGGTTTTCAGAATGGATATATTTCTTCTGTGGGAATTAATATAATCCAACAACATTACATTGAGATGTTAAAGTTCTCGGACTTGATTTATTGTTTGGCTTTTCTCTGGAGCACTGATGAAGAAGAAGTGCTGTTGCCAGATATTTATTAAACATCTGGAGGATGGCAACCACCAAGTTCTACAGAAGGAGCATCAGCCATCCTCAGTGCCCCAGGGGGATACCATGCCGACAGTGGTATATAAGATGTCCAAAAAGGAACCATCATCACTTTTACTGAAATACTCCAAACGTTTCCTTAGGGAGTGTGCTGTATCTGAGCATATGCACAAAAAAGCAAGCCTAAAAGAAAGGAACCAGCGGAACTTGCTTTCAGGACCCGCCCCACTGTCCTAGGATCATTGCTGTTTTCTGACCCAGCTGCTCATGCTGCTTTCCGATCCTGAGTCCCTAGAGCACCACATTCTGTGGCTCTTGCACGTCACTGCGCAGTCAGAGGGCCCTCTCCAGCCAGTGCTCTGATTGCCAAGGTAAGCTGAAAAGGCCTGTTGTTAAAAACATAAGAATAGCTGCGCGCTGATTCAGATTTGCTTATTTGCTGTGGCCTTCTGAAGTCGGCATCTTAACATATTTTAACCCATTTGTAACAAGAATGTGGGCATCTTAGACCATTTTGGAAGAGAAATGCTATGTGGCAAAAACAGGCAAAAAACAAATATTTGGAAACAGATGGAGCCTTTCCTCTGGTCCAGCCTTTCACTCAGTACTATTTATTCCATCTAAAAACATCTCCTGGTACAATCCCTTATCTCCATTCCTTTTCAGATCCCAGTTCGGGTTCATGTTGTCTCTCACTCAAATGCCTGCAATGACTCCCAACTGGGCTCCTGGCCTCCAATCCAACATGTTCACTGTCATCAGGCTGATCATGATGTTTCTATGGCAAACCAAAGCACCAGATTAAGACCTCAGTGTGATATTAAAAACACTTCATTTGAAGGACCAACACAACTCTTCAACATCATACTTATTTCTAAACCCTGTCCTCTAGCAATGAAGCAACTGTGTCTTTCACTTTCAACAAAATACTTCTTCATCTGTTCTTTTCCCTCTGACTGATGAATTTATACTCCTCTTCTAGGCCCAGTGTTACGTCACCTCTTTGAGGATACCCTGATTCCCTCCTTATAGGGTTAATTTTCCTTTAAGATGCCTTGGACTTTTTTACATGTCTCTATTAGTGGTACTTTTCAGAGTGTTCTATGTTAATTTTTAGCATGACTTCCTGAATCAGTCTGTTAGGTTCTTGAAAACATAAAGTACTCTTATTCAATTTTACATCATCGGTGCCAAGCATAGGACTCTGTGCATAATTGTAAATGTTGAATAATAGTTTAATAATAAGTACATGAAGGTGTAAACACACCATACAGGGAACCAGTGTTCTGTTTGTGTGTAAGGTCAGCCTTTCACACTGGTATGTATACTGGACTAGAGAAACTTTTCTTATTTCTCTCCTTCATCACACATTTATCGAATACCTTCTGTGTTCTGGGTTCCATGTGAGGTGTCAAGCACATTAAAAATGATAAAACTTAGCCTCTGTCCTAGACGTGCTCTCGATTTTAATGTGAAGGAAAAACAATAAAGTAATAATATAATTTGGGTACCAATAGCATAACAGGAAGCCCCTTCATGTTTATAACTGGAATATGAGATGTATTCTGCGGCCTGAGGTCCAGCATTTGAGATGAGTCTTGAGTGTAAATGATTGCCCCTGTCTTGTGCCCTGACACCTTGGCCTGTGCAAAAGCTATTGGTAAAAGTGTCTCAGTCGCTCCTAGAGAATGGAAACTGATATGGGAAATGACAAGGGGTCAGGACCCTGGGTCCTAGTTTGAGCACTGCTACTGATTAGCTATGACCTTGGACAAATGATTCAATCTATTGGATATCTTATCTCTAAATTTAGGGTGTTGGTCTAGACTCTAGATCAATGATTCTCAACCAAGAGTTCATCATAGGATTTATATATATATATATTTAAACCTCACCAAAAATTCACTAAATTAGAATCAAATCTCTCAAGATGAGGCCAGGCTATAAGTACTTAGGCAAAAAAAAAAAAAAAAAAAAAAAACAAAAACTTGCTGGTGATTCTGAGAGGCTCTGACTGGAACTGTATCTGTTCTTGATGATATCTTGATATCTGAGGTCTCTGGCGGCCCCCACCCTGACTGAGACATGCAGACTCTAGGCCCACTCCAGTTTTTCTCCTTTAATAGGCTGTGAGAACCAGGAACATTGTTTCAAGGAACAATCAGATCAGTAGCTGACATCATAGGTCTTCCTGAAAGAGAGGAAAGAGATGCAGAACAAAGATAAGACAAAAAAAATCCCAAATGTTTGTGGGATGCTGGTAATCATAGCCAGCACCAAAGCTATGTGCCCCTTCTTGAACTTTAAGATGGACCCAGTCATTCTGATGTCCTGACTCCCCTATATTTATTCTCTGACCGAGGCACAGAGATCCGGGTGAGCTAATGCATCAACCCATGAAAAATGAACAATTAAAACAATGAAGTTGTCAGTTCTTTTACCAGATTGCAAATAAATAACCTGCCTGTCAGGCTGGCTGCTCTGCTGGACCATTAGTTTAATACAAAGACATTCTGAGGAGCGGGTGGATGACAGCTGATCTATCACCGGGCCTTTGATAAAGACCTGAGCAAAATATGCTGTCATAAACCAGCGAAGGTCAATCCCAATTTGTGAGAAGCAAAGTATTAGATGAAATTTGACTATACCTCTCTGCCCATCTTGAAGGCTATAGGCTTTTGTTGTTTTTTTAACTGGTGAGATGGTAAGTGCTTGTGGCAATCTAAAACACTTGTCTGCTTATGCTTATTTTGCTTGTCAGGGACACTGTGCTGCTGTAGATGGCCTTGAAGTTTGTAACTGTCACGGTGGAGACACTGTGATCTTAGGAATGCACAGTGTATCTTCTTGCCAGGCTGGACAGGGTCTTCCCAGAACAAGTGACTCTATGTCATGTCAAATACTTAGACAGTCATGGATTTCAAAACAAAAAGTCAGTTCATTGCATTTTCTTCTATGTATGATCCGAATCCTATAGGCCATCTCATAAAATGTTTGCCAAACAGATATATTGCTCACGAACAAGAAGGCTGTAAATAGGACAATTAAATAAAAACAAATTCATTAAATTTTCTAATTGATATCTCATTTATCATTAAATATTAGTGGGAAAAGTGAAGCTATGAATCACCTTTCAAGTCACCTTGAAGAAGATAGTTCTTATATCGTAGAAGCAAAAAGCACTATTAGAAAATGTAGCCTATGGTAAAACTAGGTGAGGGACAGTGTTTATGAGGTTGTCAGTGCTTCTCTCTCTAATTAACTTCGTCTCAGCTTGAATCTAAGCAAAGCTCACTCCTTGATTTTTTATAAAAGTCCATCAAATGCCTGGGAAGCCAAAAAGTCAAAAATACAATTTTCCCTTCCAAAATCTTTTGGATATTTATCTATATCCAGGTTATAGCTTCAAGGTCAAAGTCATATAGTTTTACCTAAATCAAAAATAGTACCTGTAAATTTATTCTTATTTTTTGGTACATTCCCTAGTGAATTTAAGGAGTAAAATGTAGCATTAATATGGAGCGGCAGCTTAACTCTACACGGGAGACACACACAGAGGTGTTGTGGTCATCTGGTTGCCCAGAATGAGTCCAGCCAGGAAGGGGCATCAGCTAAATTACTTCAAACTGATTTGACCAGTTCTTCCAGGGGCCTGGATGGCTAATTAGTAAACAAAGTGAACAAGAAATATTCAATGTAAAACTTTCCAAGCTGATTTTTCTACCTAGTAAGTTAAACCACAACTTTGTCTATTGTCCAGCTTTGCAATCCCTTTAACGTTATATAATATCAATGTCCAGCTCACCTCCTAAGAAGCACCCCTGAGAGAGTGGGGGGAAAGCTCAGAGCTCACCCTGAGGACACTGTGCTTTTATTTATTTATTTATTTATTTTTATCCTCACCCGAGGACGTTTTTGCATTTATCTCCAGACAGAGCGGGAGGGAGAGAGGGAGGAAGAGAGAGAGAGAAACATCGACGTGAGAGAGACACATCGAGTGGTTGCCACCCACACAACCCCAACAGGGACCAGGGACAAACTGCAACCGAGGTACGTGCCCTTAGTGGGAACCGAACTCAGGACTCTCTGGTCTGTGGGCTGCCGCTCTAACCACTGAGCCAAACTTCAAACTGGCTAGGGCAGGACACTGTGCTTTTGTTCCTGGTTTTGCCAGTTATTAGCCATATCATTTGGGCAAGTGGTTCAATATCTACTTACCTTATGTGCACAATAACACCTGCTTAAAGGACACCTTATACACAAAGGCAAACACTGTTTTATAAGGAGGAGTCCCTAAAGTTTCTTTTTTTAAAAACAAGGAAATAAAGTTATTAGGTATAGCACTAAGAACAGCAAGCAGTTCATGATCTGGAAACTTGCACTGTGATCTGCAACTAGTCCTTCATTTCTCTGAGTGTTAGCCATCGAGAAGTCTGAGTCTCACTGTAGATGCATCTGGGAACCCAAACTGCTTCCCAGGTTCTTGCTGGTTCCGACCTTCTCCCAAGAATCCCAGGTCCTTTTCAGTGTGATTAAAACCTGTCCTTTGGATCCATTAATAATAAATAAGATTATTTAAAAAAATAATTGGTGATAGTTTCTCCATATTTTTTTTTACATTGTATAGTTTTGAAAATGTGGCAGTGTAATGATTTCTATTAGGGGGAGCGGAAAGTAATGTCGTTTTTTACATTAAATTCAAACAGATAAATTTTTAACAAGTTTTTATTTTTAATCAATGATGTAATCACCCTCGTTATCAACAACCTTTTGCCATCTAGTGTGAAAATTTTCAATGCCGGATCGATTAAAATCAATTGGTTTTTGAGCAAAATATCTAGAGATGGCATTTTGGACATCGCCTAAATTTTCAAATTTTTTGCCACTTAGAAAATGTAGCAATCGGAATAAATGGAAATCCAATGACGCATTATCGGGCAAGTATGGTGGGTGAGGCGATACCTCCCACCCCAATTCATTAATTTTTTCCAGGGTTTGTCTTACGCAGTATGGTCTTGCATTATCGTGTTGCAGAATAACGCCTTTTCTGGTGACAGTCGCTGGGCACTTTTCAATTAAAGATTGATTTACTCGATCCAATTGTTCACAGTAAAGGTCTGCATTCAGTTTGTCCAGGTTTCAGCACTTCAAAATGAACGACCCCGCGAATATTCCACCAAACACACAAAAGTGCTTTTTTGGGCTGTAAACCTGGCTTAGCTGTACTTCGTGGCAATTCATTTGGAGAGAGCCACTGCCTTTTGCATTTTGGATTATCAAAGAGGACCCATTTTTCAGCTCCAGTGATCAAGCGATCAAAAAATGCTTCTGTATTGTGCCGCTGAAGCAATAAATTGCATGTGGTGGACCGGTTAGCTTTGTTTTCTTCGGACAGATTATGCGGGACCCAAACACCTGCTCTGCTTACTTTACCAATCTGCTGCAAATGTTCTTGGATGGTTGACCAAGGTTGGTTAAGAGTGTTTGACAGCCCTGGCCAGTTTGGCGGTTAGAGCATCAGCCTGCGGTCCAGAGAGACCCGGGTTCGGTTCCCGCTAAGGGCATGTACTTCGGTTGCAGTTTGTCCCCGGCCCTGGTTGGTCGTGCTGGAGGCAGCCACTCGATGTGTCCCTTTCACGTCGATGTTTTTCTCTCTCTCTCTCTCTCTTCCTCCCACTCTATCTGAACAAAAAATGGAAAAATGTCCTCGGGTGAGGATAAAAAAAAAAAAAAAGAAAGAAAGAAAAAAAGAGTGTTTGACAGTTCCTCGATTGTCTGACATGGATTTGCTTCCACTTACACCCTTAACATGTCATTACTTTAACGACATTACTTTCCGGTCCCCCTAATATAAAGAGTTGTGCATGAAGCTGTTGTTAAGAACATGACTCTATATGATAACATGGTCTCTAAGGGATAAATCAGAAGCTACTTGAAACATCTGGGACTATAGAGACTATATATGGTAGGCAGAGTAATGGACCCTCAAAGATGTCCACGTTGTAATTCCTGGAATCCATTGGTATGTTGTCTTATAAGGCAAAAGGGACTTAACAGAAGTGGTTTAGTTAAGGATTTTGAGATGGGGAGATTTTCCTGGATTACTGGTGGACCTAATGTAATCACAAAGGTTCTTATAAGAGGGAAACAGGCAATCAGAGAAGAAAGAAGCAGCTAAGCTGCAGGAAGGAAGATGGAGGAAGAGGCCACAAGCCAAGGGATGCAGGTGGCTTTTAGACACTGGGGAAGGCAAGGAAGTAGATTCTCCCCTGAAGTTTCCAGAAGCTACACAGACCTGCCAACACCTTGATTTTAGACTTCTGACCTCCAGAACTGAAATATAGTAAATGTGTATTGTTTTAACCACTAAATCTGTGATTATATGTACAGCAGCCATAGGAAACTAATGCAGAAACATTTCAAATAATGTAAGCCTGCTATTGTCTAACATACATGCATACCATTGCCAGTATATGTTTTAGGAATCTTAGCAGTACATGGGTATGTGCCTCTGGAAATTTTTCCTCTTCCCTACCATTTTTCCTTCCCCTTCCATTTCTCACTCTCTCTAGTGTTTCAGATCTCAGTTAAATAGTAGGTAACATGTGAAACTGAACACCCCCATCCCACACCTGCCAGTCTAAATTGGACTCCCTGATGTTATTCTCTCTCCTAGCACCCTGTACCCTTATAATATTTTAAAATTAGATATTTATTTCAATGATCATTTTACTGTTTATCTCCCCATTATTACAAGTTCTGTTGGTACAAGAATTATATATGGTTCTGCTCACTGTTGTGAACCCAGCACATAGTAGGTATCCAAGAAAAATCTCTTGGCTGAATGAAAACATTCAGAATTCTACATGTTTTATAAATCATGCCCCATAATGAAGTCCACCATCTGGAAGCATGAGCAATAAACTAACACACTAGCTTCTCTTTCGGAGGACATGAGGTAGGCTTTGCAGTGACTGATTTCCTCCAAAGTCTTAGTCAATGTCATCATTATTCAGCCAGGTGACAATTGATGGATGGTTTTTATAACGCATATGTTGTCTAAGAAATACTATAATATTTCCCCAAAATTCTTATTGCATAACATTTAGAATGCTTTTTCTTGCTTTTATATTCATTTTCATTTTATTGTTTTGCTATATAACTTGTAAATTTCTTCAATAATCTTCAAACATCTATTTGAGAACTGACTTTAAGAGCTTTAGAAGGTCATGAATACATTATTTTCATGTTCGGCGATTTGGAGTCCTCAAGCTGAAGATGTGCCTGAGCTCTTCTTGGGATGGAGAAGCGATTAACATTTGTGAATGGTTTTATGAAGCCTCAAAACATTGAACAATTAATGAGAATATGGATAAATTATATTTATATGTGTTTCAGAAATCTCACATCATGTGATTGCAATGACTTTTTTGTTGTTGTTTTTTTAGAAATATTTTTCCTGATAACAGATACATAAAAGATGGTCTTTAAATATTAGATAACTTTTTCCATAATTATTCTGGAAGTTTTTATGATGTTTGCTCACATACATCACCTTTGTTAAATAGTTGATTCTGACTTTAAATATATGTTCCAATGGAAAGGAAAGGAATTTTATTGAGGCACTATGAGATTCCTGTATGTCACTATGTCCACTAAGCAATTTCTGAAAATAATCTATGACATAGATTTTATTAATCGCATTGTACAAAAGAAACAGAGAAAGAAAGAAAGGAAACCGAGGGTCTTGGAGCTTAAATAACTTGTTTAAAGCCAGAGATAAGGTCAATGGTAATGCTGGGCCTACCTGACCTAAAGTTCATGCCATTTCCTCTAGACCACATGACCTTTAACAGATACTCACAGACTAGCACGATGTTCATGCTGGCTGTCTCTCTCAAAGCAGACCAGTTCAAATATCCATTTCCTTAGAGCCCTATGCCAGTGTGCCCCATAACTCAAATGGAAATTGGCTAAATAGATTCAGGTACTGGAACTTATAACACAAACCCTGTTGTGGTCAGCACCACTACGTTGACTTCTCAGTGTTACTCATCTCCACAGAGCATGGGGTTCTGTGGCCATATTCGCCATGGGAGGACCACACTTTATGCTCACGTAACCCTGTGGCAAAAAACAAAAACAAAAACAGATCTTCCCAGTGATGGGTGGAATCCAATGAGAAGAATTTGTAGTAACTACAGCTCTTGATTTCTAAAGTTATCTGAGGCCTCTAATGAAAAATGTTTTAATTTTTTTATTGTTTGCAGGCTTTTCATATTAGAAACCCCATTAGGGAGCTCTTTTCATCATGTCCCAAAGGGATGTAGATGATGCCTTCATGTGATACTGACAGTGAGGTGAAGGAAGTCAGACTGTCACACACGTTCACTCCCGGTCACCTCTGAAACGCCCTGATCAGTTGTTCTTGCTTCGCCTCTTATTAACAAAAACGTTAATAAACTTTCCAGGCACTAAAGTTAGATATGCTTTTCAGCACACCTGGCAAGTCAGGATGAGTGCTTTGCTGGTGTGGATTTGAGCCATCGGTGATTCCAGATAAAAGAACGTCCAGACTGACAGCAGACTATGTGAACAGCTGTTTGCAAACTGAGTCAGGTTCCACCCAGTGCTCCGGTGTTTGTACATATCCCAGTCAGAAAGGGAACATCAAACACTCCTGTTTGATTCATCACCCTGTGTTTCATTAGCCTTCGTTTTTAATACTAAGCCAGCAACCAGTGGCCCTTAAATTAGAATTTACACCACTGCTGGCATTTTTTACTTAAAGAAAACTGGAAGATGACATTTTCTTAAGGATAGTGGATGCTTAGAAAACATATGACAACACAGACCCAGGAACAGTCAACAAAAACACGGTGCAGTGAACAGGCAGTCAATAATGTCCCCAACGTGAGGCCTCTCATGATGCCAAGCCCCCAGGTGATAAATAAAAAGCTTGATCTAGAAATTATTATTCAATTTTCGGTCTGCAGAATATATAATAACCAACCTGTCGCTTTTTTTCCCTACCCATTTGTTTGAATTGTCTTTAGACACAACCGTGAAACTCAAAGTGTCTACTTGACTCCGTTTTGTAAGCTGAAAAACAGCCAGAAAGCCTTTTTATTTTCTTAACAAAATGGCACAGTATTATTTAGAAGCGGGAATGAACGCTTTTACTGCTCGGCCTGTAAAGAAAGCAGCACAGCCCAGCAGAGTGGCTGACAAGCGACACAAACACAGCACATGCTAATGTGCAGAGAGAAACAACCTTGAGAATTTAAACCGGCTGCACCAGAAAAAATATCTTTATCCAGATATGTGGTCCCTCATGAATTATACTATTATTTTAGTTGATTTTACCTGACATCACCCTATGATTTTCTTCAGTGACAAGAAAATTGCAGCCGGCCCTTGACAGTTGCTCACAAATTGACTGCACAAAACAAAATCAAACAGTGAAGTAATCCCCAAGTAAATTTAATGAAACCTAAATCCCAAAGGGCAGCACACTTCTGTAGGCAATGGTCTTATTTAATAAATTTTTCCCTGCTTTCACGTTTAGAGCTATATTTACACAGACAAATTTAATTCATTGGGTTTACATTTCCTCTTCCCCTTAGTTTGTCCACCAGGCACATACGGGAAGGACTGTAAACAGGTATGTCAGTGTTCGGCGGAGAATGAGGACTGTCACCCAGTCACAGGGAGATGTACCTGTCTGCCCGGCTACTATGGAAACCACTGTCATCTCCGTAAGTGTGTTCCCTGCTTTAGTTGTAATTTATGGAGGAGACACTGATAAGGTGGGTCATCAATTCAAATGCTAAAGAGCAAATGTTAATTCAAGCTTCTAATTTATAGTAAATCTTATGGGAATTTTTATTGGCCTGGTTGAAAACATACACTGTTTTGTATAACTTGTTCTCCTACTTTGCCTTTTCTATTCAAAATATCACCCTGAAAAGAGACAAGAAATAGATAAAGATAAAGCAATAAAGAAGAAAATATGATCTGATTATTATACATCAATATACAGAAAAGGCAACATATTAAAGTGATTCATAAAGTAAGTTCCAGGATCTGCTTAGGAACAATCAAATTAAACAAATTGTTATTCTGAAATGAAAACAATGACTTGCTCAAAGGATAAAATGCCAGTTGGCTCATTGTTATGTAATAAAAAAAGAATAGTCCCTAGACCAAACACCTTATATTGATCTGTTAGGAATTTAAACATTGAAAATGGTTATAGGAGAACACACAATCAAAAATCCCAAGGAGCATGTTAAAATGTTCAGTCAGCTACTTAATTTTTAAGCTTGTAATTATTTGTAATGTACTTTTTATAGGTTTAAGAATAAAATGATTTGGCCTCAGTTTCACTTTCCCCCAGCTTGGCCGCCGCTGCTCTGTTCTCCCTAGCTGCTCCCCAGCGGATTCCTCCTGCCTTCCCGTCCTAATTCCGCCAGGATGTGGACGATTTCTGCCCCCACCCCCAAACACCACCTACAAAACATAGCTTCATGCTCAAGCTATTGACTTTAATTTTCTACAAGCCACAGAACGTATATTTTGAATATCACTTCTCCTTTTCTTTGTCCTAATTTTAAACATTGCCAGCTAAACACACAATTAAGTGTGTATGAAATGGTTTCGATTAGTATTGTGTTTGGAACCCATACCTGCTAGTTATTCAAACTTAAAATGAAGAACTGAAATATAAAATTAGTAAAATTTTAATTAATTCTTTATTATGGTAAATTTGAAACACCCTTGTAGTAGAGAAAGAAATGATTCCCTCACATTTGATCCTCAGAAAGAATAACTTCTAGATCTCAAGGATATTTTATATTAATAAAATATTATCAAGTTACATATAGAGGGTAGCACTTCCACTGAGAAGGCGAACTGCCTTGGGCTGGAGGAGGGGCGCTTCGCCTTGTAAAAGCAAGGCGGAGGCAGGGAGCTTCTCCCCGGCCAGTCCGATGGGCTTCGTGCCAGGCAACACGTGGTTGGAAGCTGCTGCGAAGGTCCCTTGGCAACATCCCCTGTAATTACAGGACTACGAGAAAGGTTCAAGAAAATATTCATAAAAGGTGCAGCTGGCTCAAACGCAAAGGTTTCAGCAGCCAAAAACAACTGGGCTTTCATGTTCTCAAGTTCAGAGCGGAGAATCCAAGTTTTCTCCGCGTAGAGGTCAGAGGAAGCAGATAAATGTGCAGCAGGAATCTCACCGCTGGTCCATAATTTATAACGCGCTGGTCAGTCTCGGCGTGCGGATCGCATGTGGGAAAAACAAACTTCCCCGGGAGTTGTAAACTCATTAAGCTATGGATTTTTTTTTGAACAATAAGAAATTGTAAAGTGACTGTGGACCCTGGAAATCTTTTATTTTTCTAACCTGCCACACTCGGTATTTATAATGACTCTCTTTGAGAGAAGTTCAGGCATCGAGGTCCTTTAAAACCGTGGGCAGTTCTGTTGACAGTATTCATGAAACACCCCACGCTTGGTACAGAACGTTTGCAGAAACGTGGGCCGCGGGAGAGCTCCCCCGGGCCAGGAGAAAGATACCGAGACGTTCATAGAAGTCTGGCGCTCCCGCCCCTGCTCACAGCAATAAAAATTCAGACAGACCAAATCTTCGTATCTCCTTTAAATATAAAATCTAACTTCATAATAATGGCTAGTGTATGTGTGAGTAGTCTGGTCAAATACTAGGAAAACAGACCCTATAAAAACAGATTTATGCATTTTATCTGCTTCAGAGCTCAGTGTCTTGGGATACAGTCACAACTTTGCTTATTCTAAGTTTCTAGTAAACTACAGAGGCGTTTACATAGTCATACACACGGTAGCCTTACTATTTAAACAAATCAGATCTGTGGATTCATAGCCAAGCTTCTTCCTAGTCGAGCTTCTAGGTGAGGGGATGGTGCAAGGGTGAGAAAAATGTCACCTTCTAATAGAAAAGAACTAAACATCCCTTGTCAGAGAGACAGAATTTTCCAGGAGAAGTAGTCATAAAGGACAGAGCAAAGGCCAGGGAATGATCAAGGTGGAACCTTCGGAAATGAGGAAGAGGAGACCGAATTTCACTCAAACAAGTCTAATGAAATCATTATGGCCTGGTCATGTGTTTCCTTGTTAAATCTATTGAACATTTGAGCAAGGGATATGCGTATGATTCCAGAAGTCAACCTTTTACATAGCTACAGAATTATGCAAGAAAGTGGGATTGTTCATAAAATTATTCAAAAGTTATGGGCACTTCTGTAAATAAATACCATACTCGATATAAATTTAATGAGTTGTGGGACTAAGAGGTTAGCACATATACTGTCTTTCAGCAGATGGACTCATTAGTAGGTTCACCAAGTTCAGTGTCCCTATTTCAAAAGGATAATTAACTTGAAGGCTAAAAATCAGGTAATTTACATATATATAAAGAACAGAAAAAGATGGTACTATCAAATGCAAAACCACCATTAAGATAGTTTGCAAAATGGGTATACATCAGAGGGAAATCATGTTTCCAAAGTAACTTGGACTCACATAAAAGTGATCTCAAAATATAGACCTTTACATATATCAGTTATTTAAATGTATCAAATAATTTTACATAAGCTTTTCCCCCCTTTCAACCGAGATGCTAATTCTTTGATACCCATAATTACATTCACAGTTTAACATTTTACTCATTAATAAGTTCATAAGTTTCACTCTATCAGGGTTGCTCTTTTCCTTACTTGCACAGAAAGCCATGTCACCTTGCACTTCAGAGTAACCTGACTCCAGAATTTTCTGTGCAAATCAACTCTTATTAATTTAACCTCCTTTGTGGGGACAGCAGCCAACAGTGCCCACTAGACTTCCTTCTTTCTAACTCCATGCCGTGCACTTGCTTTCTGTGTATTTACTCCAATATCAAGCGACCAAACATTTGTTTTAAAGCATCACATAGTAATGATACAAACTTTCAAAATTTACTTCCTAAAAGACTGGCCCAGATGGACATGAAAGAATAATGTTTTAAACTTGGTTAATAAGAGAAGAGGAGGAGATGGAGACTCTCTTAAAAAAATAATTTTTTTTTTCTTTATTGACTTTAGGAAGAGAGGAAGGGAGAGAGATGGAAACATTGGTTGGCCACCTCCTGCATGCCCCCCACTGGGGACCGGGCCCACAACCTGGGCATGTGCCCTGACCGGGAATCAAACTGGCGACCTCCTGGTGCATGGGTCAACACTCAACTACTGAGCCACACTGGTAGGGCAGGAGACTCTTTTTTAATCACTAATTTTGTTTGTAGGTGCATTCTATTGAATGTTTGTGAGGGAGAAAAAGAACTTCTTAGGAGGACTAAATAATGTACCAAAAAAGGGTCAATTAGCTTTGAATACTGACATCCCTTGGAAGGAGGGAATGACAAAAGACAAGGTGAAGAGAATCTGTTATTTTTCACAGGAATAAAGAAGTACAACAGCTATAGCAGAGAAATAACCTTTGGTATGACTAATTTTAAAGTGTTTTTCTTTCCATCTCCATCATGGAGAATTTTATCTTAAAATTATCTTCACTAAAATTACTTATTGATGGGGAAAGAGAAGGGAGGAAGGAAGCAGCCACTCTGGGTCTGAGACTCAAGGTGAACACCCTGGGTCTTAGGACAAGACATATGTAGGAATTATAAGTAACCTGAATCTCAATAAAAACCATTTTTTGACTTCTACCTCTAAAACCCTGATACATGTGAAATATTTTTAAAATGTTCTTGACCATCTGATTCTTATATAAAAATAACAGAACAAAAGGGAAAGAAGAAAGAGTCATGTGGTCTGGTTTAGTCACTTATAGAGCCATGCCTCCAAGGAAAAGATTTTCCAAAAGGAAGGATGTGAGGCAAATATCCAATCCTTTGACTCAGGTCAAGCAGGTGAGGAGAGGGTTATGCTACATGCCCACCCGCGATCCTGCCATTATTAATGACTTGGGTGACTTATGGCTTTGGTAATGTGTTAGATACTCTATTTTTTCACTCTAGTTCCCACAACAGGCCTTTGATTTTGTTGTTATCCCCTTTGGGAATGAAGAACCAGAAGCTCAAAGAAAGGACTTACTCAAGGACCTAACACTAGTAAGTGGGAGATACAGGGTTCAAATCACAGTCTATTCAAAACTTGCTACAGCATTATGTTCTAAATATATGACAAGAATAAAGAGGCTTATCTTTAACTGTCGACAGAATTTTGTGCAATAAGTATTTCAAGTCACTTCACTCTGTAGGCCTCAACTTCATCATCTTAAAATAAGAGTCAAGCCCGCCGGTGTGGCTTAATGGACTGAGCATCCTCCCGTGGGCTGAGAGGTCCCAGTTCGATTCCCAGTCCGGGCACATGCCCGGGTTTTGGGCTCGATCCCCAGTAGGGGGCATGCAGGAGGCAGCTGATGGATATTTCTGTCTCACATCAATGTTTGTATCTCTCTCTCTCTTTCTAAAAATATCAATAAAAACATATTTTAAAAAAAAAAGCCCTGGCCGGTTTGTCTCAGTGGTTAGAGCGTCAGCCTGCGGACCAGGGAGTCCCTGGTTCGGTTCTCACTAGGGGCACGTATCTTGGTTGCAGTTTGCCCCCGGCCCCCGTTGGGGTTGTGTGGGTGGCAACCACGTCGATGTTTCTCTCTCTCTCTTCCCCCCTCTCTCCCTCCCGCTCTATCTGAAGATAAATGAAAAAATGTCCTTGGGTGAGGATAAAAAATAATAATAAATAAATAATAATAATTAAAAAAAAGAGTTGAACCAGATGGAGATGAGGTCTTTTGAAACTCAAACGTCTCTGATTTTTGAGACTTAAAAATTTTCTGTAGAGGCTACACCAATTTACATTCCCACCAGCATTGTCCACGGGTTCCCTTTTCTCTGCATCCTCTCCAACACTTGTTATTTCTCGTCTTACTGATAATAGCCATTCTAACAGGTGTGAGGAGGAATCTCACTGTGGTTTTGATTTGCATTTCTCTTGTTGCTAGTGAAGTAGACATCTTTCCATATATCTGTTTGCCATCTGTATGTCTTCTTGGAAAAAGTGTGTGGTCAGGTCCTCTGTGTTTTACTGATTTTTTTAAGAGAGAGAGGAAGGGAGAGAGAGATAGAAACATCGATGTGAGAGAGAAACATTGATCAGCTGCCTCCTGCACACCCCTACTGGGGATTGAGCCCCAAATCCGGGCATGTGCCCTGACCTGGAATCGAGCCAGGACCTCTCAGTCCATGAAAGGACATTCAATCCACTGAGCCACACTGGCCAGGCTCTGTGTTTGTGTTTTAATTGGATTGTTCTCCTGGCTAAATACCCCCAATCTTTCTATCATTGCATGAATAATATAGTCTTTAGCTCACTCTTTGTCCTGTCCAGTCTCTCTTTATCTTGAAGTCTGGATATTTATCTATTTCTATCACAGATATCATCATGCTTGGCCACACATTCATGAACATTAAAGTAGAAAGCTGAGAAACTAACAGAAAATAAAGATACTTCCTCTATGCTTGGTGCCATTTTTGAATTCTTACTTGTATTAAACCCAGATTATTCCAGGCAAGACAAACTATAACACTTAAATATTAATCAAAATAATAAGTTTATCTAGGCTGGGATGAAATAGCCTTATTTGGTGAATTGTCTCCTATTCTGAGTATTCTCTAAAAGTGGGTAGATTTCCAAAGAAGCTCAAAGTTGTTTCTTATACCTTATTAATTAGCAGCCTCAGAAACTTTATACCCTTATCTATCTTTCTAAGGCACCTATATTCTCTTATATCCTCAGGTAAGTTCATGCCTTGAATCAATAGTTTGAAGGTGATTGAAAGTACCAAAAAACAGTCATTGAAATATTGAATTAAGCATGTGTCAGTGGGCATGGATTTAAACACTGATTGCTTCAAGTACCAGTACCACATATGATTTGTTCTCCTTTAACAGAATGTCCAAAAGGAACTTATGGTCCTTATTGTCAAAGGACTTGTAAGTGCCTGAATGGTGGCAACTGTGACACTGTGATTGGGACCTGTGACTGCCCTCCCGGCTTCACTGGGGCTGACTGCAGTCAAAGTAAGTCGCTCTACCTATTGTGAAATGGACATGCTAAAGCAGAATGTTAAATAACCACACTTAGGGAATAAATATCGTTGCAATTATTTTAGTTAATAATTTACTACAGTAACAGCAAACACCAACTGACCTAAATTCTAGGTGGAGGAGTACTAACATCAGGAGTCTGATTGAGAGCTGAAGTCAGTGAAGGCAGCCAAAGAGGGCCCTTTGGTCATAACTCCTGTTGCCCTATCAATGCTGGACTCAAGTCAGGATTTAAAGATCTGGCAAGATCAGATCAGACTGGGGATTCCTGTGTATACCATGTCAAACTCATTATCTAAAGTTCCACAGTTTCACTTATCCTCAGCAATTTTCCAGCTCAAAATTAAGCAGTTCCCCTGCTTATCCAAAAGTAATTCATTCCCTAAGATCCAAAGCCCTTAACTACTTTTCACAAAAACAACTTTTAACATCAGTTTAAGGGACCAGTTGTCAATGAAAAATCCCTTAACAATGACCTGGCTTAAACACTTTGAGGAT
This sequence comes from Tadarida brasiliensis, assembly GCA_030848825.1. Lineage (NCBI taxonomy): Eukaryota > Metazoa > Chordata > Mammalia > Chiroptera > Molossidae > Tadarida > Tadarida brasiliensis. Next base: position 35,010,070 of record CM061260.1, read on the forward strand.
ATTCTTAGCAAATACATTTTGCTTTTATGAGACCTGCTATTTTCTAAGTATTTAGATAGTTTGCAAGATCTAGGTGCTCTTTAGGGAAGAGAGGAGGCTCGGGGGGTAGGGGAGCTCATGGTGGGGAGGTGGTCCTTTTGTTCTTTGGCCTGTGTTCTTTGTGCTGATGAGGATGTTCACTTGTGATCCTTCATTGAGCTGCACGTTTCTGTTTTGGTACTATTCTGTATCTTATATAATTAAAAGAGTAAAAAAACCATCAAGAGATCTTAAATTAAAGATAGAAGTACGGTGACTGTGAACTAGAGATTCCTTTATTTGGAAGAATGATAACGAAGTTTGTGATCAGGCAGGGTGCTTCGTAGTTGTGTGCTAAAGATATCCAAAATGCTTATCTCCCCCAGGCAGGTAGTTGCTCAGCCTTCTTTGTATGAGGGCATTTTTAATTACCCTGCCTCAGTACCCTGCTGTTCTGAGGATAAAAGGCAAATCAGACAAAGTCCTGGCTCCTAGTACGGAAAATTGAAACCTAGTGGATACTGCCTCTGAGGCCTCAATGGCCAAGTTATCTTTGAGTTAAAGCCAACCCATAAACATCTCCTAAAGGTTCTGACTGGCTCCTTTGTGTTTGTTCTTCAAAGAGAATCGTTGGGAGAAATTTTCTAATTTCCTCAGGCCAAAGCATCTTCAAAAGCTATGGTTTCCCTGAATATTGGGAGTATTTTTATCTTCACAAAGCTGTGATCTTCTACCTGAACACTTTTTCTTCTTTACTTTGGCAGCCAAATTTGCAGTCTACCTCTTAACACGTTCAAGGAATTACAATATTCATTTATGTATATGTTGTTACCATATTTTCCCTTCGCTTGATTCTCACAGATATTTATTTTATCTTTGTGTGTCTCCCGTATTTTGGTAATCATCTCAGTGAATTTTTGAAATGACTTTGCAGCAAAACGAACTAGCAGACAAATTGATAAATGCATTAATTCACTAAATTTTTTTAAATTTACCTTAGGGTAGTTAATTTAATAAATACAATTTATTAAAAGTAATTTAGCAGATCTGTGAGTTTCAACTTCAGCTTGTCCTGAAGATCACAAATAAATTAATAAATACATAGATAAATATTTGGAGATGTGAGCATAACGGATCTTACATCTATGTATAAACATGAGCTAACATTCCAGGGTGGACTTTAAGAGAAAACATACTCAAGATTATTACACACACGCGCGCACACACACAAAGCCATGGCATAAAGCAAGTCTGAGTTTGAAAGAGTCATTTATATCATATATGTAAGTATTTGACACTGGATATTTGGTTGGAATTCCAGTTGTCGACTAAAATTACACTAAGTAAGCAACAATTTGAACAGTTCCTTTTTTTTGTTTTATTTTTTTTTTCAAAGTAACCTTTTAAGTTGACATCCAAACAGAAGACAAGTCAGGAAAACCTATTTGATTAAAAGGGTCCTGTATTTACAAGTTTTTAAAACTCTTGACTGACAAAAGGTTTTAATAAGAAAAATCTGCTTTTGTTCTGCCTGCTTTGTTTTGCTCCTTCCTGCAGCTTGTCCTGAAGATCGCTACGGGAAGAACTGTGTCCAGCAGTGTGCCTGTGGCTCAGGACAGTGTGACCCGGTGACTGGAGGGTGCCACTGTTCACCTGGCCGAATGGGAGCCAGGTGTCAGCAAGGTAACAATGACTTCAGGGCCCCCTTGTTTATCCAGGCACTAACTATGCTGAACTCTGAAGGCAGACTTGGTGCCAGGGAATATAATTAAATAGGCATGTTTGCAACACCTTCTTCTGAAACGTGGCTTTCATAACATGAACCACATGCTCCAGTAGAGCTAGATAGGAAATAGTCTCCTGGAGGGTAAACAAAAACAAGGAATCATTTCTGCATCCTCTTGACTAGGAGAACATTTTTAAATAATTTTGGCAAACTTTTGTAGAACTGCCAAAAACTGTATATTGGAGATGTCTCGTTATAATAACTGAAGAGTTTTACATCCTTTTCAACTTTCAGAAGTCCACTAAAAGCTATTAAAAAAAAATGAAAAGAAGAAGAAACAGAAAGAAAACATGATATCGGTTTAAAACTGTGAAACTTTCTTGTCCTAAGTCCTATTTATTATTATCATCATAATAATCATAATAACAGAAGAACTGTCCGGTTCAGTGAAGGGTGGACATGTGGCGAGGATGCTGGGCCTGTTTCAGCTCTCGGGTGGGTCCCGCCGGCAGCCTGGTCCATGGCTCGCTCAGAAGGGCGGAACTAACGACCCTTTGTTGAATCACAAGACTTGGCTGCATAGGTGAGCTGCAGGGGCTCTTTTGAATCCGCTGGACCTCCCAGAGTGGCAAGAAAAATGGGATAAAACCAAGAAGTGAACAGACATACGTTTTCAACTCTACTGAGACAGAGGGGACTCTGGGTCATATGGTGTTTTACTCTGTGCCAAAGACGCTTCCTACGAGCTGAAATAATCTTTCTAGCCCCAAATCCACACTTAGTTTTTTAAATAAGCTGATACACTTAAAAAAAAAAAAACTCTTTTCAGTTTAGAAACAAAATATGAAACCATTCAACATAGAGCAAAAAAGTTTGTTGTGGAACACCTGAAAATATTAACCACAATTTATTCCAAGAATTCAAAGGACATAATGAAAAAGTGTCCTCTATAAAATGTGAGTGCAACTCAGAAAGACAGAGTCCATGAAAGAAATGAAAACACAACAAAAGAAAATGAAAAAAATAAGCTGGCAGAGCTCAGAAAGAAGTGGAAAAGAACATCAAACCTCACATCATACGAATAAAGGCCACATGGAACGCAGGTAATAAGAGGGTGGAATCTGCTGATGGGACAGCCAGGTACAAAGAGAATATGCTTGAAGAAAGTGAAAACAATGAAATGAAAAAGAGAACTGAAATATAAGTGGAAAAGAAGATTGATCAAATATAATATTCAAGATGTTTTATCTGAAATAAAAGAAGATCTGATGCTACAGATTGAATGAATACATTATATACCTGGAAATGCTAGTTAGGATTGACCATAGGCAAGGGGAAACTCTAATGGGAAAATTAAAAAAATATGAGATCTCATATGAATTGGGGGATCAATCTGGCCTCATACCTCATAGCAATATTCATTATTGGCCTATGGTTAATCAATGCCTATGAAATTCTTGGGGAAAAATCTGACTAGTGTATTTTATACACAGTGAAACTATCATTTCAGTATAACATGATGAAAAATAAACAAATATTTTTAATAAAAAAGTTTATGGAACTATAGTATATAAAATATTTTGAAGAAACTAATAGAAGATAAATTTGAGCCACCAAGGAATACATGGAAAATCTCTGGTAAACACTCTATTAGTGGGCATCAAATCTATCTTAATCAGGACTAAATTTAAAACCAATATGGGGATTATGGTCAAGTTATGTAAGATAACTATATAAATATTATAAATTACAACAATGTTGAGATTATAGCATAACTTTAACAAGCATAAGCTGAAAGGGGAAAGAAGGTGGAGGTGTATAAATATTACTAATGTTATTTCTTTATTAATGGTTGTGGGATGTCAGGGATAGATCTGTGTCAAAACATATTATTTATATATAACAACTCAATAAGTATGTTTATTTTTATTTATTTATTTTTAAATTCTCACCCTTGGATATTTTTTCCCATTTATCTTCAGTTAGAGTAGGAGGGAGGGAGAGAGAGAGAAACAGAAACACCGTTGTGTGAGAGACACATCAACTGGTTGCCTCCTGCATGACACAGACCAGGGCTGGGGACCGAACCACAACCGAGGTATGTGCCCTTGACCAGAATCGAACCTGCGACTCTTTGGTCAGGGGTCCGATGTTTTAACTGCTGAGCCATACCACCCAGGGCTCAATAAATGTGTTTAAATGAGTAATGGTACATGCTGGATTTAGAATGCTATAATTGAGAATTTAAGAATTAAAATGTAACCAGCTAAAATCAGGTAGAAGAAAGGAATGAATGAAATTAGGAGATTCATATTAATTCTATCAGCACTCATACTGGAGGATCAATATGTACTAAATAAAGAAATTCATTATATTATATAATATTATATGCACTATCTAAAGAAGATTCTTGTGATATAAAATTATAAGACTTTTACTTAGAGAAAGATGGAGTATTTTTTTCCTATTTCTTCCTTGGAAAACAGTAAAATGTCTAGAAACTATAAGAAACCAGACATGCAAATCTCTGAAATGTGGAGAGACTCAGTGGAAACAGAGGGGCCTTAGGGAACAACATGATCACGAGTTCTGTGGGATTCCTTTTTTGTCTCATTTTTACTGGACTGGGTATAGAGAAGCATGAAACCCAGAAAGACCAATCAATGCAGATAAAATAAAGCCCAAGATAAGCCTGCTTCTTCTAGTCCAAAGACCAGGAAAAAGGCAGCCTAGCAAGACAAGAAACTTTTAGACAATCATCAGTCTACTCCAGCCAAACACTACAAAATAAAACTGCATCCTCCACTCCAACCCAGGCCACCTGAAGAATCTACTCTTTAAATTCCACCCAGTGTAATGAAGCAACCCTCCCCCTGCCCCAGGATGGTGTGAGGAAGGGCCTGGTGGGGCTGGGACTTCCATCCCTGCAGATGGGAACGCCCTCCCCTCCCAGCAGTGTTCGTGCAGACCAAGTGGAGAGTGTGAACTTCCCCCACCAGTGGATGGTAAGAAGACACCACCCCTCTCTGCTAGGGTGGCAACAGAGGAAGTCCATGGAGAGTCGAGGCTTTCACAACTGCCAAGCAGCAATGAGGCCACTCCATGCAGCGTCAGTGGCAGTCTAGTGGGGAGCTGTAAGGAGGTGGGTGTCAGGTAGGTGTCAGCAGAGGCCTGGTGGGGAACCTGAGCTCTTACCCTGGCCCAGCAGGAATGAGTCTTGTTTATCCCCTTCCCGCCTGGAGACTTGGTGGGGAAGATGGACTTCAACTTCTACCTGCCGAACCTCTTTCCTCATCAGTGCAGTGTCGCAGGACACTAAGTCAGTAGATTTAAATGAGATCCAGAGTCTCACATCATAATTTTCAAAATGTCTAGGTTTCATTTAAAAATTATTCATTATAGCAACAACCGGGAAGATTTCAGATTGGTGTAGAATATGAAACTGAAAGCAACCAATGAATAAACAAGACAAACAAACAAAAACTATGGACACAGACAACAGTATGCTGGTTACTGAAGGGAAGGGTGTTGCGGGGGAAGGGAGTAGTAAGAGGGAAAGGGGGTCAAATATACAGTGATGGAAGGAGATTTGACTTTGGGTGTTAAATACATGATGCAATATACGGATGAATATTATAGAATTGTACCCTTACACCTATGTAATTTTATTAACCAATATAACTCCAATAAATTTAATAAAAATGAATAATTAACAGATATGAACACTGAGACAACACTAATGATAAAATTATCACATAAGAGTTTTAAAGGAACCATCACTTATTGTCATCAGTGAGCAACTATGAAAATTCTTGAAACAAATAAAAGAAAAAATGGAAAGGCTCAGCAAAAAATAAGAGTGAAAAAGAACCAAATGGAAATTCTAGAACTGGAAAATACAATAACCAAAAAAAAAACCTCAGTAGATGGGCTTAATAGCAGAATGCAGAGGACAGAGGAACACATCAGTGACCTCAAAGATAAAACAATAGAAATTACCAAATCTAAACAAAGAAAAAAAAGGGGACAGAAAACAAACAAAAAACACAGCCTCAGTACCTGTAGAACCCTCCCACCCCCCGCAAAAAAAGATTTGACATTTCTATCATCAGAGAAGTGAGAGAGGGCAGGACTGAAACAGTATTCAAAGAAATAATGGCTAAAAATTGTCTTATGACAAAAGATATAAACCTACAGATTCAAGAAGCTGTGTGAATGCCAAACAGGATAAACTGAAAGAAATCTACAAAAGACATATCAACATCAAACTTCTGAGTACTAAAAAAGAAAAAAACCTTGAAAGCAGCAAAAGAGAAACAGCATCCACCTCATCTTGGAAAAAAGAAAAAGGAAACGAAGGTAAATAAATGGTACAGTTGCACCAAACACATGTGAGCAGAAAACAGTGGTCATGACTCAGTGTTAAACAGTATTAATTTTATGGCAACAAGCATCTTATTGTGATAGAGGGTAAAATTCACACTGAAGATTTAAGGGTAATCAAGATGTATAAAATAAATAACACAGTATCAAAATTAATAAAGCAAAAGCCATATGCTAGGAGGAGAAATAGACTGCAAGAGCTTATCAGTAGGTTAACTTATTCATGTTAGCCCATACATATATTACTGCATACACATATGCCTAAAAATAATCTTATAGGAACTTGAACATACTAAGGTATGTCTAATTGCTATAAACCAAACTATACCCTGAAAAAGTATTCATTGAACATTTACAAAAATTGAAAAAGAAAATCAAGCAATTCTAAAAATGTATAATTTATGACATTGGATGATCACAAAGTAATAAAACAGGAACTAATAACTAAACTAATTCTCTTGCCGGGGATAGTATGGTGGGGAGGGGGAGTCCTATTACACTATACTGCATTGGCATTTTGAAATCTCCTTAAAAAATCAATGGCTAAAAAAAGGAAACAAAACCAACATCTAGAAATATAAAAACATTAATAACATTCACAACCTGTGGGGTTCAGCTAATGTAAACAGAGGAGAATTTATATTCCAAAATACTTATGTCAGTAAATAAGAAATGATGACAATAAGTGGAAAAAATAAAGAATAAAATACACTTAATGTGATCCCTACATTGCTTCATTCACCAAAATTACTTCCAAATGTCTAAAGTACGTAAAATAATGACAAAACTATGGAAGTACTAGAATTTTCATTATTGTTTTTCTTAATTTGTTTTGAGGCCAGATATAAATTTTGACAAAAATGCAAAACCCACAAAAGAAAAAAGATAAACAAAGAAGAAAGACTAGCCCGGCTGGTGTGGCTCAGTGGTTGAGCGTTGACCCATGCACCGAGAGGTCGACAGTCCGATTCCCAGTCAGGGCACATGCCCAGGTTGTGGGCCAAATCCCCAGTGGGGAATGCAGGAGATGGCCAATCGATGTTCTCTCTCATCAATGTTTCTATCTCTCTCTCTCGCTCTCCCTTTCTCTCTCTAAAATCAATAAAGAAAAAATATTTTAAAAAAGAAGACTAACAAAACACTAATTTTCTTAATAAACAAATCATTCTTATACATCAAGAATCCAAAACACCCAACAGATCTTATGAAAAGATGATAAGCATTATACATAATGTGAGAAATCCAAATTAAAGTTGCAATTATATGTCACTTTGCCTATCAGGTTTTCATGATATACCAGTTTGACTAAAGATTGAAACATGGGCACATTGATAATTCTTCTTAGTAAATTTGGAAATCCCTTTGTAATGAAATTTGATATCTGTCATGATTTAGAAGCACATACCATTTTATTGAGAAAATCATCTGGGACTTACCCTTTAGGTATAATATTACATATGAATAAAGACTTCTATGAGGATAGCCATTACAGTGTTGTTTATAGTAGCAAAATATTTTAGACAATGTACTTGCCATCAATAGTGGAGTGGTAAAATAAATATTTGTTAGATGCAATAAATCCTATGTAGCTGTTAAAAATGAATGAGGCAGTTCTTTTATATTTAATTTAGAAAAACCTTGGAAATTTAGAAAAACCTTGGAAATTTTTATTTACAGAAGAAAGCAAGTTTTACAATGTTATCTATCTGTGTTAACCTTTTGGGTAAAAAAATGGTTTAAAGGATAAGAGAGATATACATATTCAGTTGTTTATCTCCTCAATTCAACAGGTATTTACTGAATACCAATGCTTGTTCGAAGGGTACGGAATATATTGATAAAATCACAATATCCTAGTTCTCATGCAACTTGTTTTCTTGTGGAGAAGCAACAATAAACATAATTAATAAATTAATTATATGCATGTTAAAGGGAAATAAAATCAATGGTAAGATAAACATAGAGCAGGGTAATGGCTTGAGAGTGTTAGATGGGTTAAAATTGTTAATTGAGTGGTCGGGATGAGGCCTATGATACAGAAAAAAGATGACAACAGTGGTGTTTTTGAGAAGGGAACCTGGAAGACTGGAGCAGAAGGATGAAATACTTTTTCCCATAATATACCTTTATATAATGTTTGAAATATTAATTGGGTTGTAACATGAACTTTTTAAAAAACTAATAAAGTTATATAAGCAATTCTATGTAAACCTTGTTCTAACACTTAGACCTGTGGAAAGAATCATTTCTAAGTCATCCTCACTTTTCCAATGATGTTTCCATCTTAAGTATTATCTTGAAATCCTATATTTTCATGGATTCACCAGTTTCATCAATGCCTTTCGATACTCAGGTTGGAAGACGGATGCGCCTCCTCGCTGATGAGGTTGTTTCAGATGGGTGGCAGGGAAACAGATGAACGTTTACTTTAATCGTGTGAAACTTTGTGTCGTTGATTCTACTTAATTTGCCTTAGAGGCGAAACTAAAAATAATGGACAGTTAATTTAAAGTAACCTATTACACGTGTGATGATAATCTAACATTTTGTTGCACAGCTAAAATTGTTATTTAAATAAACCAAATTAAAACCCTTCTTTCATTTGCTACTAAAATGAAGTGCACCTGTTCAGTCCAATAAAAGCAAGGGGAAAGTTGCACCCAGATCGAATTCAAGTACGTGCCCTGTTACGTGTTAGCCAAATGCATTTAGGCGAGTCAAGACACCAAAGCTCTAATGTCTCCCCTGCTGACTGGGATAGAAAAGAACAGTCCATGAGAAGTCAGAAGGTCCAGGCTTGAATCTTGGTTTTTATCTCTACTGGCTGCATAAGCCTGAGCGAGACCTAAGTGTCTGACCATCTGTTTTTTCAAGCATAAAATAAGAATACTGTATCCACATCAGAGGGATATTATATTTGTGAGTATTAAATGAGATAATTCATGTGGAAAATATCATTATGTAAAAATACTATAAACTGGAGGGTATAAATGGCAGGCCCTGGGCCAAATCTAGCCACAAATATGTTTGAATTGGCTGACAGTTTGGGCTCCCACGGTGCTGTAAAGCGATTTTAATTAGTTGCCAATGTTCAAAGATTGGATAAATTTATGTTAAATATGGATTTTAAGTTTTCCTTAAAAAATTATATTAGCTGACTATATCGGGCCCATATTCTTTTGGCATAAAACAACTTAGTGCGCGTGGTGGTTAGTTTCACCTCCGTGAGCCTTTGCTCTCCCAGTGGTGGTGGCGCTTTCTGTCATTCATCATTCAGTTATCTCCCCCCCGACAATAAAGACTCAGTTTTCCTTATGCCTGGCCAGCCTCACTCCTCCCAGCCATTTTAGTCTGAGTCATTCACCATTGTATGCTGACGTGGTTTTCCTATTTCATCACAAAGACATTAAACAAACTGCTCATCTGTCTTCTCTATCAGTTATGAGACGAAATATATACAAGGCTTCCATTGCTAATCTGGGATTGACCTCTGCTTGTTCACTAGGGCGTCTCCAGTTCCCAGGCACATCATTATGAGCTCAATAAATATTTATGGAGTGAATGAAAACATGAATGGATGACAGTGGTGTGCTCGCTACCTTAAAGATACATTTGAGTGTTTGTTTTAATTTGAACATTTTCTTATTGCTTTTGCTACTTAGATATTAGTCTGTCTGAAGCAGAGAGAAATGTTTGCTCATGTGACATTTTTATTATTATTATTTATATATATATATATATATATATATATATATATTTTTTTTTAAACAGGATGTCCCCAGACAAGGTATGGCCCAAATTGTGAGCTAAAATGTAACTGTAAAAATGGTGGCCTTTGCAATCCTGTGGATGGAAGCTGTACCTGTGGACTTGGATGGACAGGAAATTATTGTGAAAAAAGTAAGTTGATTGCTGCCTCCTTTCATTCAATAAAAATCTAGGGCATACTGCCGTTGGTTGATAAACTATAGGAGAGGCCCCCAAAGAAACTATTTCCCAATAAGTTCACACAAGCCATTTGTAATTATGATTGCATTTCCAATAAACATAGTATTGTGTTAATATTGATGGATTTTTGTTACCTTGTTACCAGAATACCACATGAAAACTCTTAAATCCCTTGGGTAATTGGAATAGTATTAATATAAAAGAACTCAGACCTAAATCCACTCTCACTCCAGTCAGTTTTAAGCATGAAGACTTTGTGGACAGGAAATCTGCTGAACCTTGAGTTTCTGGGCATGAAACTGAAGGGCCTGAAGCAGCACTGTGGCCCTGAGGCAGGCAGGGCGGGTGCAGGCCCCGGGCACAGCCAGTTCTCATGAGTGGGCCCGGCTGCAAGGGGCTCAAGGGAGGACTCTGGGAACAGAGGTCTCCAGACTTTATTTCATCAGGAAAATTACAAATGTCTTTTTACTCGTAAGACACATTCATGTGCTTCTCAACTAATATATTATGTATATTATAAAACATATGTAAAGTTTTACATTGATAAGGAATGGGTAAAGATAAAGATTGATAGTTCTCATTTTTCTTTCCAAACCACAGCTGATACTTTTGTGCAGCACTGGAGAGCATGCACCCTACTTAGAGCGGACTTTCATAGGAGATGATTTTGTGTTTGGGCAGAATAGAGAGAAAGGGAGGCAGAGTGTAGGAGAGAACAGTGATGGGGGCCTACACTTGGGGTAACTCGAGTAAAAAAAAAATTGACACTAAACTTTTACCTAGTTGTTTTCAGTTATGGGGCTATGGCTCTTTAGACATGTGGCCCTGACATACCATCACGATGAGTGATTCCCATTATCCGTCACTGTGCACTTGACGATCATGGCATTGGCAGTGTGGTGTACAAGAAAGCACCCTGCAATGGGAGTGGATAGACTCACATGCCCGCTCCGCCTGGTTCACACCATTCCCTGTGCCTTTGGAAAGTTCACAGCCTCTGTGATTTGGTTTTCCCACATGAATACGAAGACAGTGACACTTTGAAATGACAGTGCTTCTATGCCCGGCTGGTGTGGCTCAATGGATTGAGCATCATCCCATGGACTGAGAGGTCCGAATTCCATTCCCGGTCAGGGCACATGCCCAGGTTGCGGGCTCGATCCCCAGTAGGGGGCGTGCAGGAGGCAGCCGACCCATGTTTCTCTCTCACATCAATGTTTCTATCTCTCTCCCTTCCTTTCTCTCTAAAACACTCAATAAAAAACATATCTTAGAAAGAAAGAAAGAAAGAGAGAGAGAGAGGGAGAGGGAGAGAGAGAGAGAGAGAGAGAGAGAGAGAGAGAGAAAGAAAGAAAGAAAGAAAGAAAGAAAGAAAGAAAGAAAGAAAGAAAGAAAGAAAGAAGGAAAGAAGGAAAGAAAGAAGGAAGGAAAGAAATGACAGCACTTCTAACTGTAGCGTTCAAGGTCATTTTCTTGGAATTTATTTTTAATTATCCTCCCTAATTTATGGAGACAGCTCTTACCAATTTTGTGATATTGGAGATTACTAAATCGTATTAACAGCAGTTCTTTAAAAATAAACAGTAGCTTTATGTCCATATTGGAATTTGTTAAATTCTAAGTTGGATGACTCTTTAGCATTTTGGGAAGTGGAATATTTTAACTTTTGATTTTATCATTTAAACTCTTGCCCAGGCCAGTTTTGCTCAGTGGTTAGAGCATCAGCCCACAGATGGGAGGGTTGCAGGTTCAATTCCTGGTCAAGGGCATGTACCTGGCTTGCAGGTTCACTCCCTGGCCTCAGTCGGGCAACCAATTAATGTGTCTCTCTCACATCAATGTTTCTCTCTCTTTCTCTCTCTCTCCCTCCCTCTCTTCCACTCTATCTGAAAATCAATGGAAAAATATCCTCGGATGAGGATTAACAATAAATAAATAAATAAATAAATAAATACTCTTTATTATTAAATTATTTTAATTAAATTCAACTCTATTATTAAAATGTATTCTATTAAACATTTCTATTTTATCATTAAGACTTTTTATTAAACATTGTTTTATTTATCATTTAAACTTATTTATTATTTATTTTTCTTTATTTTATCTCAAACTTATACAAGAGCTGCTGAGTTATTGGGTAAATACAAATGTAATTTTGCACCATATTGACAAATTCTCCTCCGTGAGGATTTGTACCATTTTGCATCCTCATAACCAATATATAGAATAGCTGTTACCTCAGAGCTTTATTCAAAGAGTATGTTATCAAAACTTTGGTCAAAAATACTATATCAGTGGAGTTTTAATTCTTATTTTTAGCATTATAAATAATGTTTAGCCCTGGCTGGTTTGGCTCAGTGGTTAGAGTGTCGGCCTGCGGACCAAAGAGTCCCGGGTTCAATTCTGGCCAAGGGCATGTACCTCGGTTGCAGTTTGTCCCCAGCCCTGGTTGGAGTCATGCAGGAGACAACCAGTCAATGTGTCTCTCTCACATCGACGTTTCTCTCTCTCTCTCTTCCTCCCTCTCTCCCTCTCGCTCTATCTAAAGATAACTGTAAAAATATCCTGAGATGAGGATAAAAAAATAAACAATGTTTAGCATCTTCTATAATGGGTAAAGACATTTGCATTTCTTTTTTCTATAAATTCTTTGTAACTCGAGCTCATTTTTCTGTAAGGTTCTTGGTTTTTTTCTTCTCTTATATTAGAAGTTCTAATATATAGAACTTAATATTTCTATCTTAGAAATATTAACTCTGTTGTGAGTTGGTAAGTTTATCTTTGGTCTTTTTATATTTCCTGTAGTATGTTTGCCACCTGATCGGTCATCTATTGATATATAACAAACCACCCCAAAACTTAGAGACTGAAAACAACCACTTATTTTTATCTCTCATTATTCTGAGAGTTAAGTGGGTTCAGCTGACTGTTCCTTCTCTCAGACAGTAGCAGGGGCTGGAGTTCTCTGGAGATTCAACCGGGTTGGAATATAGAAGATTACTTCTTCATTTACACATCTGCCGACCAGGTTTTCCTCCACATGGCTTCTTTCTCCTTGTCTTAGTCAGCTCAGGCTGATATAACTAAATATCATAAACTAGGGGACTTAAACAACAGAAATTTATGTTCACAGTTCTGGAGTCTGAGAAGTCCAAGATTAAGGTACAGGCAGATTTAGTGCCTAGTGAAGTCTCTCTTTTCTGGTTTGCAGATGGCCTCCTTTTTGTTTATCCTAGAGAGACAGAGAGAGAGGAGAGCAAGATCTCATGTCTCTTCTTTTAGTGACACTTGTCCCATCGTGAGGGTTCCACCAGAATAATTCTCCAACAGAATAATTGGGTTTCTTACACGACAGCTGACTTCCCCCAAAGCAGAAGTTGTCAGACGTCTTCCTAAGGCTTGGAAATGACATTATGTCACTTCCACCACAACCTACTGGATAAAGCAAGTCATGGGATCAGCCCGGGTTCCACGTAGGAGGGGACAACACAAGAATGTGGATCCCAGGGGATGTGCTTCATTGAGAACATCTTTAGATTATAGATTCTTCATGACTCAAAGGGGGTTTATGTGTGGTTGGTTTTTGTAATAAAATACATGTTTCTTTTCTCTTTAAAAAAAATTGAGTCATAATTAGCAATATATTCCCCATTCTCAGGTATTGGAGGAATTCACTCATATTTTCTTTTAATTATCAGTATGCTGTCATTTTGTGACATTTGATTCGCTGATCAAGTTAAAATATTTTTCTTGGTGTTTTATGTGAGGAATAAATCCATTTTCTCCTTATATGGCTTTTTGGTTATGGTAATGCAGCTTTCAAAAGTCCAGCTTCCTCACTGACTCCAGATTCAGCCTTCATCAAATACTAAACATTTACATGCAGTTTGTTCTGGATGCTCTGTGCTGTTGGTCTATCTATGTGCAAATGTAGCACCATTTTATTATGGAGTCTTTATTATATATGTTCAGTACTGATAAGGCTAGCCACCCTTCATTATTCTTTTTTTTCAAGGATTTTCTGATACTATTCTTGCTTGTTTCTCCAAATGAACCTTATAATAAAATTGTCTAGATGCAAAAAAAAAAAAAAAAAATCAGGTATTTTTTACTCTGTTGTCCTCTTGTTTACTCTTTCAGGGAGAATTAAAATATTTATGATATTAACTCATCCTATCTGCAAACAGACATGGTCTATCATTGCATTTGTTCAAGCTTTTTGTTCCTCATTAAATAAAATACTGGATATTCATATTCATATTATGATATAGTTATTAATTTTCAAATGTATTCAATGTTTTCACTTAATTTTTTGTGAATTTATTTTTCAAATGTTTTCCCTACATCCGTGGAATTAATAATATAACTTTTCTCTTTAGGCTGATAATTATGGTAGATTTATTAATGAATTTTGTAATATTAAATGACCTTACATTCTTGAAATAAATACTACTTGGACGTGATCTATTACTTTATAATATGCTGTTGGTTTCTATCTACTTATATTTTTTATGAATTTGGCATCAATATTCATAAGTGAAATTGAGCTTTTTAATGTATTTTTGTCAGGTGTTGGAATTGATGCTATACTCAGTAAAATGTATTTGAAAGCTTCCTTCCTGTCCAGTGTTCTGGACTAGTGCAAATAGTGAGGTGAGGATCTGATCTGTGAAGATTTATAGAATTTTCCTGTAAATCCTAGGTCTTAAGGGATTTTTTTTTTTTCATTCTGGAGCTATTTTGTTATTTTCTTTATTATTTTTCTATTATAATTAGCCTTTCTAGGTTTTATGCCTCATAATAGGATAATTTTGGTAAGTTGTCTTTTCTATTTCATTTAGGTTTTTATATATATTTGTACCATACATTTTATATTTATTCCTTTTGATGATCATTCCACAATTAAAAAAAAAAATCTATGTATTTGTGCTTTCTCTTTTATCTTGATTGGGTTAGCTAATGATTCCTCTGCTTTTTATTTTTTCATTAATTCTACTGTTTTTTCCTGTCTTCAAACTCATTACAATTCAATTGTCTTAACTAGAACTATGCTTGGGTGGTTTCTCTTTCAGAATGTCCCCCTGGGTATTATGGCCCAGGCTGCCACTTCAACTGCACCTGTCAGAACAATGGAGTTTGCAACAGGTTTTCTGGAAGCTGTGAGTGCCTCCAAGGTTACTATGGAAGAGACTGTGAACACGGTAAACAGAAAAATGAGTGGGCCTGTTATGGTGTTGATAAGTTGTAAGCTTGAAAAACTATTTTTTAGCCCTGGCTGGTTTGGCTCAGTGCTTAGAGAGTCGGCCCAAGGACCAAAAAGTTGAGGGCTTGATTCTGGTCAAGGGCACATACCTCGTTGAAG
The DNA here is from genome assembly GCA_030848825.1 of Tadarida brasiliensis. NCBI lineage: Eukaryota > Metazoa > Chordata > Mammalia > Chiroptera > Molossidae > Tadarida > Tadarida brasiliensis. Next base: position 35,025,507 of record CM061260.1, read on the forward strand.
TTTGGTCCCCAGCCCTGGTCGGGGTCATACAGGAGGCAACCAATCGATGTGTCTCTCTCACACTGGTGTTTCTCTCTCTCTCTCTCTCTCTCTCTCTCTCTCTCTCTCTCTCTCTCTCTTCCTCCCTCCCACTCTATCTGAAAATAAATGGAAAAATATCCTTGGGTGAGGATTTAAAAAATAAAAACATTTTTAAATAATAAAAGTAATACATTAACATTTATCAAATTAGATAAACTGTTAATGCTTTAATATATATTCTTACAATGTATTTTATAGCCCTAGTTTAAGGTCTAGATGTTGACAACTGCTCTAATTAAGTAATTGGACTTCTGTATTCTTTTTTTGGAACTACTGTTTGAAAAAACAGTTCTAATATTCTGTGATCACCGGGAGTTGGCACAGGCAGACACACCCAAAGGAGTCAGCTGCTGGTCCTTTTGTACCAAATCATTCTACTTACTTGCGCAAAATATGAACAAGGACTCTGCTTGTTTCATATTAATCTAGACCTAACTCTGAAAGATCTTCTTCAAGTTCTCTTTAAACATATTTTTTATATCACTTCTTCATTTGGACTCAATATCTCCACCTAAAATTAGGAAAAGGGTGGATTATATAATAATTTATCTTAGATGTCAGGGAGCCTTGATGGGAACACAGTTAAGAGATTAAGATGTGAAAGCTTAGGCTCCAGAGTTAGTTATATAAGGCCCAGCTCTGCCTTATAAAATAAGTATGAACTATTAACTTCAAAGTTTTGGTTTCATCATCTGTCGAATGGGGATAATAATAACATCTACCATAAAAGGTTATCATGAGGGCCCTGGCCGGTTTGGCTCAGCGGTTAGAGCGTCGGCCTGTAGTCCGGAGAGACCTGGGTTCGGTTCCCGCTAAGGGCATGTACCTCGGTTGCAGTTTGTCCCTGGCCCTGGTTGGGGTCGTGCGGGTGGCAGCCACTTGATGTGTCCCTTTCATGTCGATGTTTCTCTCTCTCTCTTCCTCTCTCTCCCTCCCACTCTATCTGAACAAAAAATGAAAAAATGTCCTCAGGCGAGGATAAAAAAAAAAAAAAAAGAAATAGAAAAGTTGAGCAAGGCAACCTTTATGAGCTCAGCTTTATATATAATGAAAATAAGGGAAACAAAGGAGATTTGATTTTTCTATGTATTCTCAATAACAATTATACAAGAACAAATAGAAGAAACTGTGCATTGAGTCTTTCTTTGTTACTCATTTTTTAAAGAGTGATAAGATCAAAAAGTGGAAGAGTATGTTTTATATAAACTAATTAATTTCTTATCTCCTTTTGGTTTTACCTCCTTTTTCTGCTCCCTGAATGTTTTTCCTCATGTTGAATCCGTCCTGAGTAACTATGCGCACTGGAGAAGGGTCGCACACATGAAGCCTAGGCAAATCTAACTCTAGGTGCCTGGAAAGGAGGGTGGAGAGAGAGAGAGAGAAACTGAAGGGTTGAGGAAATTTCATCCCCTTCCCATTCCCATTGGTGAGTGGCGAGCATAGCCTTAGAGAAAATTTAAGATCGGAAATGGGAATATTTGCAGTCAAGCTTAGCTCTCACATACCTCTTTCTGAGTGATCATCTCCCTGGGCAGCTGACAATTCTAGCATTCAAAGACATCCATTTGCTTGGATTACATAGTCTCTAAATGTAATCTAATGACTTCTTTTGATGTTCAACCACAAAAATATTTTCTTCTCCAACTATGGAAGAAGAACAAGTTATACTGCACTTACTAAGAAATAATTCTTTATGGCCATCTATGGAAATATTTTAAAGATTAAATTTCACTGACTTTAAAATCTAACTTTTTTTTTTTTATCCTCATCCGAGGACATTTTTACATTTATCTTCAGATAGAGCCGGAGGGAGAGAAGGAAGAAGAGAGAGAGAGAAACATCGATGTGAGAGAGACACATCGACTGGTCACCACCCACACGACCCCAACCGGGGCCGGGGACAAACTGCAACCCAAGTACATGCCCTTAGCGGGAACCGAACCCGGGACTCTGGTCCGGGCCGACGTTCTAACTGCTGAACCAAACCAGCCAAGGCTAAAATCTAATTTCTTTATATGATATTAACCTACTGTATATACATTATATTCTTTTATTCCCTTTTTCCTTCCTCCCTCCCCCCTTTCCCTCATACTCACCTCTATTATCCATTCCCAAAATTTCAAATATCAAGAGCTATATGAATCACCATCCATAGATACTCTTTTATTTATTTAAATAATTTAATTAAAAGACTATTCTTACTAAATTTCCTCTATCTAAATTTTGAGAACATTATTCTTTTAAGTGTTTAGGGTAGTAGAGGGTTTTGGTGAAGTCTTTGCTAGACTGTAGCACATCATAGCAAATAAATCGTATCTATTTGAAGATATCTTAATTTTTTTATGGATTCTTCTAGACTACTTGTAGAAAATGGCATTAATATACTCGCTTGTCTGTATGACTAAACTATTGTCAATATGCTTCTCCACATAATTTTTTCTTGTTTCTAATTTTATTCCCTCGTCTCCTTCTTTGGCCCTGGGAAGCAAATGACCTAGAGCATATCCTTTGATTTTTCCCTGTATTTATTCTTAAAGCCAAAATAGCTTTTTGACATTTTTATTTTCCAGCATGCCTTCCTGGATTTTATGGTTTGAATTGTGCTCACATCTGTGACTGTGAAAATGGAGCCAGTTGTGATGCAACGAGTGGACAGTGCATTTGCCCAGCGGGTTTCCATGGCAGCCAGTGTGAAAAAGGTATAGCCAGAGCACTTTTAAGCATGTGAATGGGGGAATTCTGTGTGACCGTGAGGTCTTTCCATCTTAGGGCAGACATGAACCCAAATCAAAAACATGGAACAATCACCTAAGCTTCTGACTTGGACATTAAAGTGACAGGAATTCACTCTACAGCCAATATAATATGTCCTGATTTTGTTACTGATTGTTCAAAATTTTTTTCCTCCCCTAAATGAAATTGTTTAATATCTCAAAACACCACTAAAGCTGTTAGTCTTCAATGGACAAAAATTCTACCTCTGAATGAGAAATATTTTATTAAATGTTTTTAAAAGAATATGTATTGGGTTCAAAGGTATTACAATAGATATAAGGGCTTTATGAAAAAAATATTTAAAGATGTGAATTAGGCATTTATCAGTAGAAAGCAATGGTAGTCAGGAATGTGAATGAAGAAATAGGTGAGAATTTGGGCTACTTAGTCTAAAATAGAATATTATAAAGTCCTAAAAGAGTGACCAAGCCTATTCAAAACAATGCCAGACTACATAGTTCTTGGTAAACAACTCAAAAGTCTCCTTTTAGTCTGTATTATGTGTGCTCTTATGCATAGGATTACAATAGTCATTAAGGATATAATAATATAAAGATGGTGGTAATTTGACTTTATGTGCATCAGAGTTATTGCCTTTAAAAAGCATTTATATATTAATCCCGTACCATATTCTCATAGGTCACTCACTAGAGCTATATGTATAGTATCTCTTATCCATCCTTTATTCACTGATTCAAGTATTCACTTATTATTTAGTGTTATGTTCTGGGAATATAGTGGACCTTACGGTCTTCTAGGGAAAGAGTAAATAAATAAACAACATTTTAAGGAAAATATTATAAGTCATATTCTTGGCTAGTAGACTCAATATCCTTCCTTAAATTCCTATCTTCAAAAAGCTTACATACCTCCTCACAGGTACAAACCCGTGTCAAAGTCAATCAATTTTAAGACCTGAGTATGAAATCATGTATAAAAAGGAAGCTTCTTTCTGAGAATTCCACAACTTTCCTCTCTTCTTGTAACCAACAAATCTCATTTTATCATCCCACTTGGCTCCTTGGGGCTCAGTCTTGAGGAAAGTCTACTTTTAACATGAATTTAGCTGTATCAGTGAAAGCGCAAGGCATTAATTTTTTTCAGCATTTCTCTTTCCTTGGTAGAGTGTTCACCTGGAATGTTTGGAGACAATTGCCATCATCGTTGTGACTGTGAAAGCAAAGTCTCCTGCCACCCAGTCACTGGAAAATGCCTCTGCCCACCTGGGAGAACCGGAGCCAGATGTGAAGCTGGTATGAGCCAAGTGCCTCCTGGTGTTCCTCTGACTCATGGGTTAGAGAGATCGCTAGACATTTTTATACTAAAAATACTATTCAGTTAAAGAACATCACACTACCACTGCTTGTCACTGTGACTTAGTATGACTAATCAGGGTATGTAGCTGTTATATAACAGGCATCCAAAGCCAGCACTACAGCTGACAGAGGACACCTTGAAGGTGCCTCAAGGTGATGCAATTAAACACCCTGATTACAAAGTGATTCAGAAACATCACTAGAATTAAGGCAATTAAGTTACAGTCCAGGTGCTATTCTGATAATCAAGTTCCCAGTATTCTTTGGGAATTGAGATTTATACTTTTTCCCCCCTTTCCACTCATAGGAAGAAAAGCCTAGAATGTAAAATTCTAAATCTTTAGGGTCTGTCTTAAGAAGCGGAGAAAGTAAACTGAGTGAATCATTGAGTCATCACTTACTATTTAAACTTAATGGATGCTTACAGATGAAAAGGTTTCATATATTTCACAATAGCACTGAAGGACTAACCTGCCACAGATGATGAGTTCAAGTAGAACATTTTAACTCAGAATTGACTTTCCTCATCTGCCAAAAAGAAGAGTTGAGGCTACATATTTCTAAGATCATTTCCAGCACTGGTCTATGATTCTGTAACCCAGGAATTCAATAATGCTGAGACTGCCACAGTACCTTTGCAGCTACTGGAGAATGCTATTCACCCAGCACCATCTCTCTATGCCACTTTCCTTCTGAGAAATACCAATGCAACCTACTTTCTTTGAATGCCAGGCACCATCCTGAACATTTTGCTTGTATTCATTTACTCTTTACCACAACCCTATGAAGTTAGTCTGTTTTTATTCTTATTTGACAACTGAGGGAGCTGAGGCATGGAAAAGTAGGAAGAGTCAGAACCAAGATTTCACCCCAGGCAGTCTGGTTGCGGCCCTTGGGTGATGATGCTATTAGTAGACTGTATGTGTGAATGTCTGTACGTAGTCCCGTATAAGGAACCTCCAGAGGCTCATCAAGAGATTTATATTCTTTCCTATCCCTTCTTCCCCTTTTAATAGACCTTTAAAATAAGGCCAAAGGGTTGTGAATATCGAGTTGGAATCCTTTGGGATCTTCCAACGCAGAAGCTGACTGATGCTAACATTTTTCTGCTAATCCTTGTGTTTCACGGCACTACAAGCTTCTTGAGAGTTGAATCCATGTTTATTTATCTTTAATCAAAAAAAAAAAAAGCTTAGAACAAGGTCTAGTCCGTGATAGTCCTCAGCAAATTTTTGTTGAAGGAATTCTTGCTTTTCTTTTCAGTATCCCTCAGGGACTCATGATAAACAAGTTCCTGAACCTTGTCATAGCTCAACTAAATCTGTCAGAGTAAACATTAGCATGACGTCTTGGTGGAGCCACAGTATACATGTCACTAATGAAGGCTCACTGAAGAATGCTTATAGTATTTGCGGTTTCATCCAAATACTGAAGAAAACTTCATGTTTATTGAATGCATATCATATGCCGGGCATGTTCCTGTATACTAGGTGCTTTTAATATCATCGCCATTCCCATTTTATAGATGGGGAGCTGCAGCACGAAAAGGTTAAGTAACTTGCCCAAGGTTACACAGCTCATAAATGGCAGATTGGGGATTTGAAACAGGCATTCTGGGTCCAGAGCCAGACTTTTAACATCCCCAATATAATGCCTCTCAAGGGAAAGAAGGGAACAGGAATTGCTTTTGTTGTCTATCTGCATTGTTCAATATGCAGTCCATTAACCACAGGTTGCTATTTAATTTATATTAAGTTTAATTTAAAATTCACCTCCTCGGTCACATGTGACATTTCAAGTGTTCAGTGGCCACCTATGGTCAGTGGCTACAGTATTGGATAGCACAATATAGAATGCTTTCATCATTGAAGAAAGTTCTGTTGGACAACACTCAGCGGTGGCTTCACACTATCCACTACGCCAGGAGAGATTATGGCCAGGCTGGAAATCAAAGCCTCACTCTGCGGACTTTCTATGGACTAAATTCTCATATCACATAGCTGTTTTTATCCACAGATAAATTGTCATGTGACAGTAGAACATATGTATTAATGTGCCCATTCACACTGGGCACCACAAGGCCCCTCTTGTCATGAACTCTTGGGGTACCCACAGCTTACACAGATGTACTACAGGGTCTTTTATTTGCATTTTTATTTTCAATTAGGCACAGTTCATCTGCGATATTAACTGTGAGCAGCTGTGTCTATGTAGGCACTATAAAGATAAAAGACCTCATTTTAATTTGAACTCTGGTAAAGGACCTATTAAACAGCCATAATGTTAATTCATAAAAGAATGTAGCAGCTTTTTATTGGATTATTTCCCCACCCCCTTGGTAAATTAACATTTGCAGACATTCAAACAGATGTCTTAAATACACATCGTTATTAACATGAAAATGTGGTATTTTTATAAATTAAAATCAGATTCTGAACTGCTCAGGAGAGATCTTGACTCATAACTCTTTTTCAAACAAGAAAACTAGGTCTTACCACCCAACTAAGCAATCCTCCTACACACTGGGCAGAGGTGGATGTGTTAGGTGAGGATTTTTTCTTTAATTTTGATTGTTTGATGGTGTAAAGAAAAGATTCGTTTCAGAGCAGTATTTGCATCACCTCCAAAGCTCCTTTTACCTACCTGTTGTTCCTTCATCTAGGAAGGGATTGGATTACTATTTGCTCTGTAAAAATAATTAATTGCAAAGTGGATTAGTAAGCTCCACTTTATCTCATATGTAAAACGTAACTAGTTCGTTAAGGCAAGAGGGTCAGACCATATCTTAGCCTATCTGTATTATCCAAGAGAGCAACAAACAAACAAACGTGCAAGTGCTTACGGAGTACGTACTGTGAATCTCCACCCTGGCCAAGAGAATGTCGAGGCAATGAAGAAATGTTTAGCAAAATTATGCCCACAGACTCAGAATTCACTCTAGTACCTGTATCCTCCTATTTATATTGATATTTCTAAATTTCCCGCTTTCCAGCTTTCTACTTCCTTTTTGGGGCTTTAATCTACATAAACTTGCTACGGTGTGTCTTTCCACATGGCAGTGCAGATGGAGGAATGAGCACCAGATGAGACCCAGCTCTGCCCTTTGCCAGGGATATAACATTTGTGAAGGTCCCTTAAGCCATACCAAATCTATTTCTCTGCAATGAGAGAGCTCACCTCACTGTCTTGCCTACCTCACAGGTTTACCTCACAGGTTAATTACGAACCAACATAATTAATGTATTAGGAACCCACTTTGTAAATTGTTTAGAGCTAGGTGACGCTTATTATTACAAAGTTAAGCTTCTCTAATTTTTAAACGTTGGTAGTAATTCGAGTTACTTCCCAGTCTAACCTGACTGAATCTGACCACATTTCCTTTTTCCGTGGGCTGGGCTGGGTTTTCTTCCTATCCTCACAATCCTTCAAAAACAGAACCTGTGAATTCTCTCCTAATTCTCAGCTAGATGTCAGGCTAAAATCAAATGCCCAGGCTTGGGTGTAATACCTGAGGGTGCCTTTAGTCCCCATCTAGTTACTTTGAGAAGGCTAACACTTTTTATCCCCTCTCTTCATTTCTCTACTGGTTGCAATCACAATGCAATTCAACTTAAAGATAGTTATAGCCCTTTAGTACGTATGGATTTCACAAAAGTAGGTACACTGAGGACCTCTGGCCATTTTGACATATTTTAAGAGGTGGAAAAGTTGAATGTAAAGCCATTTCATTTTCAACAACATAACCACAAATAATCATTTTCCAACGTAAAGACGAATTTCATATATTGTGTATCCTGGGTGAGTGTTGCCTTTTTCTGACCTCAAGACAACTAATCCATTTTCCCTGTGTCCCTCTCAATGCCACTGTGATAAGTGCTATTGAATAATCTAATTCTGAGAGGACACTTGACAAATTCAAGTTGCTGTCCTGTCTTCTCTTTTCAATTTTGTCACTAACTTCCTTGACACTCCCCGGCCTCTTCCTGTTTTTCATTAAAGACCTGACTTCTAATATATAGCATTCTAGCATGGGAAAAAATACCACATGGTTAACCAGAACTCTTTACAAGTCTATCATTATCTTATGAAATTCCAAGAAATGGTACTAAAGATACTATGTGCTGGAAAAGCATATTTGAATTGCTTTGTTTTTATTTTTTTCCCCTCATAGAATGCAGGTCTGGCCAATACGGACCGAACTGCACTCTGACGTGCCAGTGCGTCCACGGAGCGCGGTGCCACCCACTCAGTGGGAGCTGCACTTGCCCCTCAAGGAGAATGGGTCCAACCTGTGAGGAGAGTGTCCTGGACGATGTTCAATAACCGAATTCTAGCACTTTCCGGTGGGTGAACAGAATTTCGCCAAGGTTCACCCATAGTTTATCATCTTGACTTTGGCAGAGACGTGTACTTCCTCAAGTATCCTGAGCCCAGCCTCACCTGTTGTGAGGTGAGAAGCAGGATGTCTCCACTTTATGGCCTCCGAGCATAAGTTCCATTCTCTAGCCTACCCTTCCCAACTTTCTTTTGCTGAAGAACATGCCCAAGAAAAAGAATATTTTTTCAAGATCCCAATCGTAGTAACATTTTGGACTAATAAATGAAACTCTCTTTTATATGCACAGGCAGTATTTAAATTTGGAAGTAAGAACTGCCTCTCGGTTCAGCTTGGACTGCACTGAAATATTCACACCTATTCACTGAAGACCTCTGTGGTCATTAAGTAGCTGGATCCTCTTTAGAAATGTCTAGGATTTCACCTATTTATTCTTAGTAACCTGCTCCACAGCTAAGTCTGCTTCGGATTGTTAATGTATTGTATTTCGAACATGACTTTTGGTGTGGGAGACTAAGGCTTCAGCCACATGAAGATCTGGGTATATGCATGATGTGCACACTTACAACAAATCATCAAAATGTCTGGTGGCGTTCTCCACATCACTGGTCAGCAGACAGGGGAAAAGTAAGTAGAAATGATCACGGTGAGTGCTTGGCCTGCTCTGGGGGACACAAATTGCCCGTAGAGTCGGGCCTGACCACAGTCAGGCTTCTAATCCAAAGTGCTCATCATTCAGGTCAGCCTCACAGACATTTATGAGCGTGAGCCCTGTAATAAGCCCAGGAAAGACATGGCAATAAATATACTTGTATTTTGTCTCTCAAGTGGTTTAAAAGCATTTAAAATCTCAGACTGCTGGTCAATTCACATTAGTAATAGTCATTGTCTTGATTGGAAATGTTGTTACTCATGCTTTATGGAGAGAAAAATAGAAAATATTGAAATTATATGACTACTGGATATTATCTAGAATAGCTTTTAAATCAAAACGGATCTAGGATAAAATTGACTGGAGGATTTATGAAAAATACTTGGTGTTATCAAGTCAGTATAGTTTCTGATTTTTACTTAACAATTATCTTCCTATATTTCAGCACATTTAACGGAGATGTAGCATACTCATCATAGCCATGCCAAATTTAATGTTATTAAATGATATAAAGGACTTGATTAGATAACCTCTTAAGAGGTTTTAAATTTTATTTTGAAAGAATTGCACTCAACTCATCCCCCCCCCCATCTACAGTATTTGGAATTATAATTTTATGTTTGCATTTAAATTCATATAAACTATTCTTATTAAATCAATTGAAAATATGCTTTATTATGAATATTTGCTTATTTTTCTTACCTTGTATTTTTAAATCTTCTCTCAGCTATCCCATCTGACTTGCAAGGAGAATAAAATATATAAAAACAGAAATCTCTCTTGGGTTATTGTCCACTGCTGGACTCCCTTCATTTCAAGAAAAACAAAAACAGTGACTGCAAACAAGGAGAAAAAAATAAGAAACCAGATTTCTCTTCCTTACTAGAGATCTTGTCTCCTATTATGACACAGGAGAAACTCTAGAAAAAAGTTTCTAGACACTTTTCATGGTAAGAAAGGAAAAGAGTAAGAGATTTCTTTTGAGTGAATTTTTTTCTTACATATTGCTTAACTCTTTACAAATGAGAAGCCTTATGTAAAATGTTAAGCACAGTTCTTGGCAAAAGGTTGATGGTCCATATATTATCTCTTTTCATTTCCTTTTCCACCCCAAACTCTAAAATAAATTATGAGAGAGGGGAAGCAAAGTCGTAGCATAAACCCGTATTTACACTATCACATGACCCATGAGACAAATCGAGTTTCACCTTCATCATTGTATCAATCAGTCAACAAGAACTAATGCACGTTACTGTAGCCACTTCTCCTTACAACATTTTTATAGGTTGTCTTTCATATCAAAAAAGAAAATAGAAAAATGTTTAAAATCCAGAACATTTTCATTTTACATTTGGTCACCTTGAAAAATCTTGATTTAGGTGGTACCCTGCAAAAGTTAATAATCATGTGGTAAGTCATTCCTTCCAAAAAATTCCAGTTCTTCTGCTTGAGGACACTAGCAGATGTTTGAAAATCATTATAGGCAATGACATTTCATTCATGGACCAACATACAATAAACATTAATCTTAAATAATTTAGCAGCTGGAAAATTATAAAACAGAATTTCCTTGCAAAATTATATATATATAGAATTTTTAAAATCATTTTTTTAAATAACTGCCATGTCAAAAATGCTTGAAATTAAGAAAGTAGTATACAGTGACTCACGTTTCTGAGCAAATAAATAAAGCATCCTTTTTACCTTTTCAAGGATTTAGCTGAGCTTTCTACATGTAAACAGCTATTCGGGTACAGTTAAAGTGTAATTTGCCTTCCAAAACAATAATTTGCAGAGAATTTTTTAAAGTTTCACTATTATTTGAAAGTGAAGCATGATTTAATAGATATGTCCTCTTTAAACTAAAGTTCAGTGTCAAATTAGAATGATTGTCATAGGGTAGAAATACTTCATATTACTCCTCCTACTTTTCCTCCCTGTATAATCTGCTCTTTGAATGTAGAAATGCTGACCCCAAAAGAAATCCATCCACCCATAATACCCCTTTCCAAAGGTGCCTATGCTGTGATGTTTCAGCCTCTTTCATTTGAAATACAAGATCAGAGTGGGGATTATTATGCTTTTCTGCAAAAATATAGCTCAAGTTTAAAGAAAACTGAGCAGATGTATGGAAGTGTGCTGGCTAATTTGGAGTTTCCATCTAACATGCCTGGGATATACCATTTCAGTTTAACACCTAACTTTCCCCCTACTCTTTCTAACTTCTACACTCATTTATTGAGTTTTCCAGAGGAGACAGCTATTTGACACAGGCTAAATTATTTTTAGAGAACTTGGAAATCATTCCAAGAGTTAGTGGCAAGAATGGCATTTCCTTTGTTAGAAATAGCAAAGAGGGTTTGGCTTCTGCAGGGCCTCTTTCACCTTGGTTTCTCCAGGACCTGGTAATACAGACGTAGCAAGAATTTAAAAAAGCATTTTGATGAAGTGAACAAATAATAGCAACTGTCTACACTCTAAGAGTTATGTATGCAATTCAGTTGAAATAACTTTTCATGGCTCTATAATAGAAAAAAATCAAAGTAGCTGAGCTTTTAAAATAGATTGCAAAACAATTCCAAAGTGTTGACCCTTTTTAGCTTATCATACAGAAACTATTTTCTACTTTTCTACTTATATTTTAGTTTTTCAAAATAAAAAATAACACAAAACTCAATAATTAAAGTCTAGGAAATATATTTAAAGGAAGTAGATACCTCTTTTTATATTCTTCTAAATACTAACATATTCTTTCATCTCTAAATTTTTGTCAGTATTATATAAAACACCATTTAATCATTCCTCATTTTAATGTTTCTGTGCAAATAGTTCAAATTTTGAAAAATATTAACTAGTTCAAATAACTAATATTAACATTTTATTAATATTCTTCCACTGGATATCTTAAAGATACATAGAAAAATTTTATAATAATGCCTCTACTTAAAAACAATATAAGAAAATCCATGAAACATAATTTTATTGCTCAGACTTCATAAGAAAAGTTCAACAACAGTCCATCAGACAAAAAGATTCATGTGAAGAATTGGATATTAAGTGCTTAAGTGTTGACAATATTGGTCTCTTGAAATGTAGAGCATTGGTTTATGAATAAAATTCCATATGTAAGATTTGGATGAATTTGGTAGCTAGTGTTGAACATGTGTTTGATGAATAATGAAATTTGTGACTGATTAGCTATCTGAATGGTCAGTTGGTAATATTTCAAAGCATTTATTGACTGAAAAATGCCTTCATTAGTGTCCCTTTTTAACCATTGCCTAAAAGCAATTTTCTGTGTTTTATCTCTATCCTGAATTTACTAACTTACTCAAAAATATTTATGAAGTGTCGACAACACTAGATACTGTTGGAGGCATAAAAAGAATAGTGGTGAACAAGATGGATGTGTTCCCTGCCCTCATAAACTTACAGTCTAGTCGACGATGTTAGCCAATGAGAGCAGTGTTTTTAAACATTCTTAGCTTTTCCGTGAGTTTTATAGTTCATCAATCCTTTCATAGTTTATTAATCTTTTCCTAAGTCTATTTCTCACAAATGTGTTAATTCTCATATATTAATACACACTTTGATAAATCAAATGTAGTCTATGAAACCTTAAAAATCTACATAGCAGGTTTTACGCTTAATGCCATTTACAGGAAATGAAATATATATTTTTTTAATTTGTGAAATACCATTTTACATTTATAGAAATCCGTATTACTTTCTGCAATGTAAAAGGAAAGTCCATTTTCAAATCTGTTCTTATAACCCTAATAGCATGGGGATTAAGGTAGAGGAAGCAAAGGTAAAAAAAAAAAAAAAAAGAGTATTTATCTTATTTTGACAACTATCACATCCTTTTTTGGCATCAACTACTGTCTCTTTTGATCAATATGAATGTTTCCCAGTGATAGAAGAGGAATTTTAGACATTTTTTTAAAAATCTAGTTTTATTACAAGGCAAGTAATTCTCTTAAGCGTAAAGAAAACACCTTGCTATTTTTGTGGTGTCTCAAAACAAGATTAGATTATTTCTTTTTTTAAAATTGTGATAAAATATGCATAACATAAAATTTACCATCTTAACCATTTTTTAAGTGCAGTACATACATTCACACTGATGTGCTATAATCACTGAGGGTTATTTTTTTTTAGTACAGGAAGAACTTCCTGATGTCAGTTGAGTACCAGGTAGAGTCCTCAGTGCAAGTTGTTGGTCTACTTGAATAACTTAACTCGTGTTCTGTCTACACTTGTGAAATTTTTTATATTCTGTGAGTACTTTATTTGAAAATATGCTGTGTTTCTTCCTATTTGCCGGCATTTCTGAAACAGAGATGTTTTCACATTTAAACAGTGATACTTTTTCTGGGGATCATGAAACTAGAAGAACAACCATTTTTCACTACATGTATCACAGTTGTAGCTCATTCACTTTATCTTGTTTCTAAATATGTAGTAAAAAGTAGTAAACAGCGAATTTATTGCATTCTCTGAAATATTCATCAGACTTGTAATTCTATTGTGACCAACCCTCATGGACTTCCCAGATTTCCTAACATTTTTCTAAATATCTGCTCCCTGGACTCCATTCTGACCTTGAGGCTGTCACAGTTCCCAGGCCACAGGCAGTGTTTCCCAATGAGCATTCCATGGAATTACAAGTTCACAGTATTTAGTAAAGAAGAAGGGAAAGGGTAATTGCTTGGGTCTAATAGTCGACAGCAACACCAGCAACTAGGAAACTCTGGGTTAAACAGAGATAAATATATTTTACTGCAGCACTAGTTAGTAGTCCTAATGTGTTACTGTGATTTGTGAATTTCTAGTAGGAAGACACAGTACACAAAGAATTCCAAATTGCTAAATTGGGAGTTCCTTTTTTGAGGAGCATTTTGAAAAACTAGAGTCCCAAGGAACATTTTTTGAAAACGATAACAAATGTATAGCTGAGTCCAGCCCTCAGAAACATCCTTGGTCTGGACATTCTGGTCTTACATTTTTATGGTGTTTATAGTAGTTGCCTGAGAGAATTCTAAGCAAGACCTGTATTACTTTTATAGATTCACATGGATCGTCTACAAGTCGGTAAGTATTTCTCAAAATAGAGCTTTGGAAATGCAAAGTAAAATGTTGATGAACTCTTTGAAAGAGAGCTTCCTTTCTTTCTTGTCTGATTAATATTAGAAATTGAGTAAATTCTTCTTTAAACATTAAGGACAATTAAGAAATGTGAAATAAATTGTATTAATTTTTAATGGAATATTATAAAAGTTATACAGGAATATATGTTAGAAAATAGAAGAGCAAAATTTAGTTAAATGCATTAAAAATTCCAAAGAGAGAATGTTCAATAGCACACTGGAATTAATATATATATTCATTCTTTTTTGAGAATCACTAAATCGTTACATACATTGTTGTCATGTCATAACTGAAGTGTGTGGATTCTAATAATATCAGAGTTATGATCTATGTATTATTTGCTAATTATCTTTATATCATTTATTAAATACTTAAAATAAATTATCCCCAGCTACACACACACACACACACACACACACTCACAGACCAATTTATGTTGGTGGTGGGGAAAGATTGTGGAGACTATCCTTTTGAATTATACATTTATGACACTTTCTGTTAAAACTTTATTAAAAATTACAAATTATTCCAAATAAATGTACACACTGTAGTATTCAGAAAAAATGGTCTTTCTCACTTATAAACATCTCCAGTTCTACCTGACATATATAAATGTAAAAAATTATAAATTGTGTTATGAATCACAATTTATATAGGATCAGGCTAAAACACACCCTCCAGTCCTAATATGAGATACATAACCTAGCTACATTGTGTGTTAGATACCTAAAAAAACAAGAGAGCAACATTTATGGATCAGAAATCTTCTACACTTGGGATCACAGAATCACAGTATTGGACAAGACCTTAAAGCTCCTCTAGTCTTTTTGTTTTATAAGCAAGAAAAGTGGGGCTCAGAGAATTAAGTCCCACAGAGAATAAATCACAGAACCAAGACTTTCTTGTCTTTTATCTCTGGTCTCATGTCTTTCATCTTTTGCCTGCCTTTCTTTCTTTCTTTCTTACTTTTTTTTTTAAGTTTTTATTGAATTTATTGGAGTAACATTGATAATAAAGTTATATAGGTTTTATGTCTACAATTCTATAATACATTCTAGGTATGTTATATTGTGTGTTCACCACCCAAAGTGAAGTATCCTTCTGTCATCATTTATCCCCCTGAGATTTATAAGAAATTCTTTTGGCTAGGAGGGTCAATGAACTTTGTTTTACAGAAATCCCTTTGAACTGTAGCTTTAGTATCACAGAACTTCCAAACGTGCAGTGTCATCATTTATTAGACAGCCACACTATATCTGGGAGCGATAGTTAAATATGAATATAAGGAATTGAAGCCAATGAAAGGCCCGTGGTCCTGTAATGATTTTACTGACTTTCAGGAAAAATCATCTGAATGTTATATTATTTTATACCTTCTTTGGCATGTATTATTGAAACTTTATGTTATAAAAGACTGATTAGCCTACATATTTTAACAATATCTTAATTTGCCACCGCTATCAATTTCTATAATGAATGGTAAACACAATTCCTAGATTTACACCACATACACACATGAATTTTTCATTTAAGTTTATTATATGTGTCAAAGAAACCTCTGAAAAGCATTATTCGTTAATAGCTCCACCTGTAGCCATAAGGAAAAGTTGCATTAACTTTTTTTCCCCATTAGTGTGAGAGCACTTGGGATGGAAATGCCAGAAACATCAATGAATCTATTCTATATAATGGCTAACCAAGTGTACTACCTTGGATTTTGCTTCCTGAGGAAAGACATATGAAAGGAAATTTAAAATAATTAAATTTAAAAAATGATGTAGCCCTGGCCGGTTTGGCTCAGTGGTTAGAGCGTCGGCCCACGGACCAGAGAGAAAAAATGATGTGAAGATGTATATACTTCTAAAACAATGGTTGTTAAACTTGAGTAAAGAAGGAAAATAGCCTGGCTGGGGTGGCTCAGTGGATTGAGTGCCATCCCATGGACTGAGAGATCCCGGTTGGATTCCTAGTCAGGGCACATGCCCGGGTTGTGGGCTCCAACCCCAGTAGGGGGCGTGTAGGAGGCAGCCGATCGATGTTTCTCTCTCACATTGCTGTTTCTATCTCACTCTCCCTTCCTTCTTCTCTCTCTAAAAAATCAATAAAAACTTGTTTAAAATACATGATTTATGAAAAAAAGAAGCAGAATATCTACCATGGCTCAAAGTGGAATATGAATTATTGGAATATTTAATGATGTTACAGGAGCTGGAATCAATACTTAGAGAATCTATAACTCTAATATTGGTATATAATTTTTAAAACCTAAACACAAATATATATGCCCACAAAAATTTATTAACCGTTCAATCAGGCACAATCACCTTTCTGAGAAATTCCATCAATACATATTTTATGATACTTAGACATTCACTTTTTCAGACTCAACAATTATTGAGCATCGATTTTTTTAAAGGAAAACTCGCTGGTCAAAATGTTGAAGAAAATCTAATTAAAAGTGAACTTGGGGAAAGTTTGGCCATATTCAACCATGCAATGGAACTCTTTCCAGTTTTCAGCGCACCATTGCATAGACTAGATTATGGTTTGCTGATCAATAATTTAAATAATAGGTAAATATAGCAACTGTATTGCAATCTATAAATGTACAATGTTTTAAAGGACAGAAACTTTATTCACAAATGTTGATAATTAATTTTGTTTTGAGATAAAACTTTACTCAATGATATACTTTTTTCTTTACCAACTTGCGTATTATAAAATGGTGCTTATTTTTTGTTTCTTTTTTCATTTAATTTTGTTTTTTCCAATACCATTTATCCCCTCTATGACCTCTTCCACCTCCACCCACTCCCTTCCCCACCCCGCCATCACCACATTGTTGTCCATGTCCATGAGTTCTCTCTTTTTTAAAAATAAATGTTTTTATGATATATTTTCTTTGTGATAATGTATGTGCTCAGTCATAGCATAACTAAAATGTTACTTTTGGAATGAACTGTTTAAACTTGATAAATCAATAGATAGCTATTTTAAAGTTTAAATAGGTCTGGTATTTGTTAGATCCCCATTATTTGACTTGACAATATCAATTCACTGGCTGATATTTTTTTTTTTTATTCTGATTATTTCAAAGTATTTGTTGTGACAAATTAATCATTTTGAGAGGTTGTTCTTTCTCCTTCATCTTTTAGGTCTATGCTGGATGTTTTATACTGATTTTGTTTTTTTCCTTCTTTGTGAACAATAAGAATATTTTATCTTTTCTAACTCACAAGGTTGGTGCCAAATTATTTGTTCCTCAGGAAATAGTGCTTAAACACTAAAGTATTATATGTATGTTATTATTACCCTTTTCACCATTATTTAATCAAGCAAAATGCAGTGAATCAACTGGCTCGGTGTATAAATAAAATGGTTTTTACAGATGTTTTTTCTCAAACTGATTATATGTGTTTATCTTTGGGTGATAGTAATAATTATATAATTGGCTAATGACATTAATCAAGTTCTTAATATACACTAGACATCATCATAAGCATTTTTCAAACAGTTTAGTTAATCTTCACAATAATCAGTTGGTAGATATGTGTTTGCATCTGATTTTTCTTTTTAACAGTTAAGAAAGTTGAGACCTAAAGGAATTTAATAACTTGTTGAGGTCATATGGCTCCTAAGTGGGAAAGAACGCAGGTTTGCCTGATTCTGGGGAACAAGCCCTTGACTATCCTATGCATGCAATTCTAAAACAACTATCACATAGGATGAAATCTATCGCTGAACATTTTGGAAAGTGATAAACTTTTGATAAATCCAAATGAGAGTGAGTTCATATTCTAGACACTAATCAAGATATATGGATTTAGTTACATTTTCAATCACCATTATTTTTAGCATATAAAAAATGCATGTGTGTGCTTCTTTTTTATTTTTTGGGATGCAATGATTTAAAAGATGGTATCTCCTGCAGACCTTAACTTTAGACCAAAACATTCACAGTAATTCTATCTATACCTGGTTCCCTTTCAATTACCAAACAGATTCTTAGAAATCAGAATAAAAAGAAAATTCTTAGGCAATCCAACTAAGGTACTTAGCTTACAACAGTATTTCGAGAGAAATTTGCCCCTACTTATCTGTCCACATCATTTCAGACCCATGTTACAGACATTCTTTGCTGAGAAGAAGGCATCAGATTTTCTTTTAACATTTGTAGGAATACTCCATTTCTCCGGATTCACAGGCTTAAAGCTTAAAGCTTACATTCCTCATTTAAAAACTTTTGATAATGGCACTTTGCACCAAGAAATCCATCACCTCTCTCATCCCCTTCCAACTTCCGTTTCTACATCCACTCCACCATGTACCCTCCAGCCACAGCGGAGAACTTGCTCTACCCTCTAACTCACCATACCTCCATGCTATTCTCTTTGTTGGAAATACTTTTTACGCTCTGCATGATGAAATTATTCACCCTTAAAAGCTCATTCAAAGTTTCACCTGGCCCTAACCCCCCACCCAAAGTATAAAGAAGTTTTATTTTCCAGCTTCTACAGTACAGAAGCTGGCACGTAATGGGAGAGAAACAATGATTTATGGAATTGTCAACTGCATTAAAAATGAATTAGAGACTGATCTACCTGTCAGGAACCCTCTTCTCTCTTACAAAGTTTAAAGCTCCTTGTTTAAATTTCAAACACTCATTTCCCTTGTGGCTATAATTGGCTTGGACTTGCAATAGCCAAATGAACATATGTGGACAGTAGATGCCAAATAATGCAATTTTATTGAAATATGCATGTGGCTTTTTTCTTGGCGGGTGAAAATACTGCTATCCCACCATATATACTTAGTTTGAAAAATGCAGCATAAGGAAAAAAGCAGATCCCATCTGCCAGGCAAAATAGCTATAAAGTGGAGAAATCAGGTTTTTTTAATGAATCCAGTGAGAGTAACTTGAGTTATTTTTTAATGTAAGAGCAAATAAACTCTTGAGCAAAGCTGCAGAGCAATGTAGTATTCTTTTAATTTATAGCTAGGTCAAATCCAAATCCTGGTCTTAGCTAAATTAGAATGTTCCCAGAAGAGAGAATGATTAGACAATTCAAGTGGGCTTATGCTGGCCTTCTAAAATCTGGCTCATAGTCTAAGGGGACTAGAATTCCATTCTCAGTTCAAGACAAGTAAACATTTCTCCATATATTCATGAGACTCACTGCACAACTTGGCTGGATGTTTCCATTTTCTTTAGCACATGTCGACAACAACAAGAGTGTTATTCTCCCATATTCCAGTCTGAAGGAGTGTGGAATAAGGGCAAACACCTGTTCTTTCTTTTCTTAGCCAACATTCTGTCTCCATTTTTTGACTTCCATTTTGATGAAATTTTTTCCCCCTTATCTACTAATAGGATCATTTGAAATATAACTATTCATAGTTAACAACAACAACAAAAAGATCTATGGTGATCAAAATTAATGGTAATGTTCATCATGTAACAGCCAAGACAGTCAGAGTTATTTGGGGCTTCTCCCTATTGAGATACATTATTTTCCTTAATATTTTACACACTCCTTCTTCACAGTGGTATGGAGAACTATGCAAAAACATGACTTTGAAGCCCACATTTTTTCTTTACCAAAATTAAGTATCTTGGACAGTAGTTTAACATGTCTGTCTCAGGCAGGGACTAACTCAGGTCTTATCTATCTTATTGGTTAATGTGGACACTTTCATGTTATCATTATGAAGCATGACAGGTTGAAGAATTATATGTAAAGGCATTTTAAAAATTCTGTGTCTCAGTATCAGAGTCAGGAAACCTTATTTAGTATCCCAGCTGTACCTTTGGGCAGCTGTGTGATCCAAGCAAAATACTTAATCTTTTAAACTTCACATTTACTCATCTGGATAGAGAAGGTCCAATTTCTTTACCCAAAGTTACCATGCATTTTAAATGAAAACAGAACACAATGCCTAGAAATATAGATAATGAATGTAAGTGGAATCTGGACTATTTAGTATAAGTTTTACCTGTTAATAGTAAAACCATTGACAATATGACAGCAGACACAGATTTTGCATTCTTCCCGAGTGTAGAAAGCTGGTCTAAGCACTGTATGTACATTAGCTTCGTAACCCCTCTAACAGCCCTTGGAGTAGGTACTCTCATTGTTTACGGAGAGCAAGTCTGCAGTCTCATAAATACTGTTCAGGACAGTACTTTCCGTATCAAAAATCAGAACATGGGAAATGATAATGAAAAGTTGAGCACAGTATATTTGAAATTGGAAATTCAAACCTCATAAAATTCAGAATTAAGAGTTACAGTTCTCTTTCTATGACTGTCTTTATATTCCAGAACGAAAATACAGTTGACCCTTGAACAATACGTCTTGAACGGTGAGGGTCCACTTACACGTAGATTTTTCCACAGTTATATTAATTATTTTTGACCTGCGGTTAGAAGTCTGCAAATGCAAAGAGCCTACTGTATTCGTGTTCTGTACCATTTTATTTTGGGGACTTGAGCATCCTCAGATTTTGTAACTGCAAGGGGTGCTGAAACCAATCCCCAGAGGATACCTAGGGACAACTGTAGTTAAATTGTGGGGGAGTGTTAGAGGGTCTTTCCTAAATTAAGACAAGTTATATGTATATTTTTGACTATGCTGGAGGTCAGCATTGTTCAAGGGTCAACTGTAAAAGAAATATACATTTTCATTATTTATCAAAGAAACATATCCAAAAGGTTGAATCATTCATCCCTCTAGTATTTATGCCTTTGAGTAGAATAAAATTTCTATATATCTAAATTGCCCAGAATTCTAAATATCTGTATTCTATCATTTTCACTAGAAGATGAATGGTTACTGGTATTTGGAATGTTTCTAATACTACTTGACTGATTCTTGAAAGAATGGTGTTATAAGAATATTTGCTTCCTACCTGAGTCCAAGGAGAGTTGAGGATGTCACATTCATTGGGGATCACACAAGAGACATCTTGAACTAGAGGCTGGGATGTCTAGGAAGGTTGATCAGAAAACGTCTTTGACCATTTTAAAGATGATATGTAAGTTGATGTAACAGAGAAAAGGATGAATATCATAGGTCATGTGTAAATGTGTGATCAGATGAGTTGGAAAAATCTGAGCCCATCTTATTCTTTGTCATTTGTCCTTAGCCCCTGAAAAACTTAAGCCAAGGGAACTCTGTCCTAGTATTTATGGTACATAATTGACACATTTTAGTAAATCAACTCACTATATTCTGCTTATCTCTATTCTATTTAAATCAGTTGCTTTATTATGAGGAATTTACTAATCTTTCAGCATTGTTCTCAAAGGCAATTTGCCCAGTAACTCCTTGCATACATCAGCATTTTCTGTCATTATGGGAGGGAATTTGGAGTGGGTTGGGGGAAAGAAAAGAGAGGAAAAGAAAAACCAATATTTCTGACCTCTAGAGTGTTGGGCAAATATGTTAGCAGTGTTTAAAATAATAAAATCTGAGGGTTGAAAAGACCCTAAAAACCTCATAGTCTTAGTTCTCACTCAATGAAGCAATCATTTTCATAACCATATATCTGATATCCATCCAACCTCTGCTTGAATGCCTTTAGCAATTCTTGAACATCAGTCTGTTCCCTTATTGTTAGATGTGTCTTTCTTCAATTAAGATAAGTGCTGACTCCATAGAACTTCTAGTCTTTGGAAAATAAGTCTTGATACTCCTCTACTTGATGGACTTTCAAATGGCTGAAGCCAGATTTCATGTTTCATTACTTTTTTCTCCAGGTGAAAAATCATCAGTACTTTAACAGCTTCTTATATCTTTTGCCAACCTCCTCTGAAAGTGTCCCAGATTAACAGTGAGTCCTTTTCATAATTGCCAGAGCTGTAGCAATTGGTTCAAATACATTATTATATGACTTGTTTTTTCCCTGATTATTTAAGCTATATATGTTTATTGTGACAAATCACCCATAACCCTACCCCTGAGAAGCACTGTTGATATTTTCACGTGCTTCCTTTTATCTTTATATATTTCATTTTTATAAAACGGAGTATGCATATAATTTTCAGTCCTGCTTGTTTCTAATGGTATGGTTTGAACACTTACTCTTTGAGAGATGTCTGTAGCAATTCATCCTAAATCTAGTATTCTAACTTT
Organism: Tadarida brasiliensis; assembly: GCA_030848825.1. Classification (NCBI taxonomy): domain Eukaryota; kingdom Metazoa; phylum Chordata; class Mammalia; order Chiroptera; family Molossidae; genus Tadarida; species Tadarida brasiliensis. The sequence continues at coordinate 35,047,953 of CM061260.1, forward strand.
TATCCTGATAATTATCTTCTTCTTGATCTTTTCACCCTAAGTATCTGCAGAAATTCTTTTTGAGGCACTTATTCAACATCAAGGACAATGGCTATAAAGACTTGAAGCACTTCCCAGGTAATCATTAATAACAAAACACTTCAGGTACAATAGAAAGCCAGTGTTTTTAATTTAGAAAGTTGGTTTAAATTGAGAACACTTCTCTCTTCTTTGTTGACCAAGTCTTCCTTCTTGAAAAGACACTTCTGAGGCAGATAAAGAAATTTACATTCTCTATTCATAAGGTATTTAATCTTTGTATTCTCATGATGACAAACTGAGTGCCATTAGCCAAGGAGACTCTCTCCTGATGACAGAGGTGGATCCCTAGTGAAAGGAATCAAGTGAAGGTGAAGCGGCACAAGGCTTTGTAACCATAGTTACTTGAAGTCAAAGATTATAAATGTATTGTTTCCATTATGAAAGATGCATTAACATTCCTTTATGTTCAGTCTTAGAAATCTTGTTATCATGGCTAGCCTATTTACTTACTTATCTCTTAAGAGATGGCTAGGCTTAATTAACATTTAAACATTAACCTTGAAGATATGTCCTGGGAGGTAGCGGGGCAGGGGATAGAACTCTTTGAAAATGAGATGGAGTAATCTCAAAGAAATGCTCAAATTCTGAGAGCAGCAAAAACTTTATCTTCTGAGCCTCTTCAAGAATTGGCTCCTACTGACCCAGAAAATTCTAGAAATGACCTCCTATTTTATTATGCATGCACCTGAATAAAGTGAAGGATGAAATGGGGGTACTTTGGAAAGCAATCCTTTAAAACAAAATTGCTATATACTTTGCAGCTAATCATTCATCTAGTTGTAGCAGATGTTTTCTTGTAAATGGTAAAAAGAAATATTCAGAGTAAACCACTGGAATAATTCACATATTCATAACAATGAAGTAGAATGTCCTTTTATGACTAGGCTGTAACTACATTTGGGGAAATTGCTGTCTCAGATATTTTTGTTCTCCCTTTGTAGCAGATATATTGACAACCACACAATTTTATCATTTGCATGAGAATCTGGCTATTGTAAACAACTATTTTTAAAGTATTGCATTGTTTCTATATCCAGGAGCTTTTTTGAAGTATGAGTTGTCCTTACCTATTTATAATAAATAAATGTCCAGGGTAAAGAGGTTTACAACTGGCTTTCCAAAAATATTCAAAACTCTAGCTTCGTTTGAGATTCTTCCTAAAGTTTCTTCCTAAAGCAAGGGGAAACTTAACTTTCAATCAGAGCCCGACTGTATCACTTAATATGGTAATCCTCCCCATCTTCACTCCCCAACCTGACTCTGACGCATTCTGCAAAACTTAGCTTACACAGTTTTCTCAAAGAAACCTTACGTTTCTCTGCACTAAATTAATCAGCCCATCTCTCCACTACCGGAACACATTTTATACCCTTGTAGCACCATAAATGTCTTCATATGCCCTAGTACACTTTTAATTCTTACTCAGTCCCTTCTTCACCAAGATTAAAACTATGTCAAAACAGAAGCCTTTTCTTCCTCAAGCGCTTTTTCCTCAGAACCAAACGATGCTTTGCACATGGCTGGCCGTCCACAAATGTTTGCTGATGAATAAAATTGATGCACAAAATATATTCTATTAGGGTCCTTGAAGCATGAGTTTTTTCAAATTTATCACTTTATTAGTTTAATCTGAGAAAAGAGATAAAAAGTGAAAATCCACACTGTGGAAGGCAAAGGCTAGAACGTCTGAATTGAGGCACAACCACGGTTAGTGACACAGTCTACCATCTTGGGGAAAGTTCAAAGCTTCCCGCTTCTCACTCTGTCCTCTATCCTACCTCAGGAGGAGGATGAACGTGAAGAAAGGGCAGTAGTGGGTCATAAACAAAGATATGAAATCTTCCATGCGACAATGGAAGAGGTTAAAACAGCTCATGTTCCAGCAGCAAATTTTCTGTTGGAAAACTTGTAATTGGGAACCAATTTCAAGTTCTTGGTAATTGAGAATATATGCTCTAGTAGAGATAAATTAAGATTATGTGGATGAAAATGTGGTGCTAAAGGGGGGTGTTGGGGTGGAAGTGATCAATGGGGAAAAAGGGGGGACATCTGTAATACTTTCAACAATAAAGATAAATTAAAGAAAAACGGGAGTGCCATAATAAATCTAACTAAAAGTGACCTCACAGGGTGATCTGATCATAAATTCCTAACTGAAAGTTCATGGCAGGTGTCAGTCATGCCTCAGGCCTATAACTTCCTTAGCAAAGGATTTAAGCAAGCTCTGTCTGCTGTTCTCTAGCATCTAGGTTAACACAACTTAGAAATGCCAGAAGTAATCCTCTTTTCTAGATCCCTGGAAGGAGTAACCACCCTCAAGGGAGCAAATAATCTTAACTCTCCTGTACCTTGCTTTCTCCTGCCTTCATGTAATCTTCTTTAGTTCCCTCCTTAAATCCAAAGGAATAAAAGAAACTGAAAAACTGTCATTCTCTGGAGCATTTAAGATCTTGCTTCCTGACAACTTTGGCTCAAATAAATTCTCGTAAAATTTTTTAGAGTTTCTTGTGTCCACAGACTGTATGATCAACAGAAGCATTTAAACAGTATATACATTATTATTATTTCTGTTTACCTGGACCAGGATATTTGCTTTGTTATAGATAAAAAGCTAATACTGTTTCATTTTAAAGAGATATCATCTATTGAAAAATTTAAATTATCTCCTTTGTAGAGTCTTTCTGTTTTCAGGGAATTGCAATACTTATCCCAGGTAATTACATTTCAGACTGGAGAAGAGAGAAAAATCTTCTGTGTAAAAGAATTTCAAATAATTTATATGGGTATTCCACCCCATTATTTAAGTGTGGGCTGTGCATAGTGACTTTTTTCCAAAGAATATAGTATGAAAAGGGAACGGGGAGTAATTTTACGGTAGAGAAATTTTATAAACACTCCCTCAGCTAGGTGGCTAATATCAACAGTGATGTCACGTTAGTGGTATGTACTCTTGAGTCGATATGATGAAAACGATACCTTACTTCTGTGATCTTCTTCCTCATCATCACAGTCTAAGCATGAAGAAAACCATCAGCCAAATCCCAACAGAGGGATATTACACAAAATATCTGACCAGAACTTCTCAAAATAATCAAGATCATCAAAGTCAGGGAAAGTCAGGGACTGTCCCAGCCAAGAGGAGCATAAGGAACCATGACAACTAAATGTAATTGGGTATCCTGGATGAGATAGGACGCTAAGTAAAAACTAAGGAAATATGAGTCAAGTGTGCACTGTAGTTAATAATAATGTATCAATATCAGTCCATTCGTTTTCACAAGTATACTCTACTAATGTAACATGTTAATAGAGGAAACTATGTGTGGGAATTCTCTGTAGTATATTGCAGTTTTTTGCAAATCTAAAGTTGTTCTAAATTAGAGAGTTTATTTTTTTTAAATGACTCTTCAAGCCTTGGAAATTTTACTAGATTAAAAATCTTGTAGTCATAAATATAATCAGTTTGGTCCCCGGCCCTGGTGGGGTCGTGCAAGAGGCAGCCAATCAATGTATCTCTCTCACATCAATGTTTCCCTCTCTCTCTCTCTCTCTCTCTCTCTCTCTGAAGATAAATGGAAAAATATCCTCAGGTGAAGATTTTAAAAAAAGAATAGAAACTGTACTTGCTACCTAGGGCTGTCATAACAAAGTACCACAAATGAGTGGCTTAAGCAACAAAATTGTCTCACAGTTCTGGTAGAAAAGTCTGAGATTAAGATGTTAGTAGCGGAGGTCTGAGGGTAGTGTAAGACAACCTGTTCCATGCCTCTTGCCTAGCTTCTGCTGGTTTGCTGGCAATCTTCTGCATTACTTGGCTTGCAGATGCAAATACCCCGATTTCTGCCTTGATCTTCACATGGTGTTCTCCTTGTGTGTGTATGTCTGCCTCTGTCCAAATTTCTCTTTAATGAGGGCGTTAGTCATACGTATTGGGTTAGGATCTGCCCTCTTGACCTCATCTTAACTTGATCATCTGAACACTTTATTCTCAAATAAGGTCACATTCACAGTACTGGGAATTACAATTTCAACACCTCTTACAGAGACACCGTTCAACTCATAACAAACACAATCTTTGAATTTTAAATGTCTGTTTATCTAGATAGTCACCTCATTCACTAGGTGACCAACTGAGAGTGGTAATGCTTGGATAGTACTAATATTTTCTTATAGGTCTAACTGCCACTACTGCGAGTGATCTTGGAATTAACTACTAGCCTTTTTATAGGGCTAATCAGATTTCAGGGTTTACTACATTTGATTCAACACAATCATAGATAAAACTACACATATAACTTTCAACTGCTTCTTAAATTGACAAGAATTTTTAAGCTCAAATGAGTATAAGTACGTTGGACTTGGATGTGCATATTTCTTTTTTCTTGTCCCCACTCCACCTTTCTACCTTCCTACTTCCAACAATTTTTCAATAGTCAAAGTGTTCAAAGCACAGAAACTGTTCAAGTATAAAAAAAAAAAAATTTAAATAGTTCCAAGGAATTTTGGCTTGGCCAGCCAAGCCTTTTGGAGATAATATGTAAGTAGTAAGTACAATCTATGAAGTACATTATGGACTCAAGCTGCCAGACTTGACCTGTTACAGTAGATACACAATTTTTACTCTTTTTAAAGGCTAATTTCTCCACTTGGGCTTCAAATCATATCACTCAAAAGAGCCACAAAATGAACAACAGAAATAAGTAAAATATATATTATAGACAGTATATTGGATAGTAATAAGTGCTAAGGAGAAAAATAAAGCATAAGAAGGCAGTATGAACAATGTCAGACTATGTAGTTTTAGATAAGGTGTCCAGGAACAGTCTCATTGGGAAGGTAACAAGAGAGTAAAGAACTAAAATAAATTAAAAATTCAGACATGTGGATATCTGCAGGTAGACAACCAACAAATTTCTAGGCAGAGGAATAGCTAATGTGACAGTACTTGGAAGGAACATACCTGACATGTTTGAGGCTAAGGTAGCTGGAACAGAGAGAATAAGAGGAAGAACATTAAGAGATAAAATCAGAGAGATATCAGGGAACAAGGTCATGTAGGTGGTTGTTCAACATCATATTTTGGTTTTTACTCTAAGTGATGGGGAAATCTATTGACCTGCTCTTGAAAAGAGGAATGATAGGAAAATAATTATGTTTTCTGAGTAGAAAACAAATTATGGAGAACTAGGGGCAGAAGAAAGGAAACTAGTTTAGAAGTTACTGCAATATTCCAGTCAAAAGAAGATGGTGTCCTGGATGTCAAGAGTGGAGTAGGAAGAAGTTATTAATTTTGGATATAATTTTATGCAGACCAAAGAGAATTTCAGGGGCAATGGATGTGGAGAGTGAGAAAGAAAGGAGTTAAAAAAACAAGGGCAAGATTTATGGAAGAATTACATTACTATTTAACTGAAATGGGAATGGCTATAGAAAGGGCTAGAACTTTATTGAAGAGAGGCAGATATTTGGAGTTCAGTGTTGGACATGTTAATTTTGATATTCCTATTAGATTTTCAAGTGGAGATGTCAAGAAAGTTCTTGGAAACTTGAGTGCAACATTTAGGGGGAAATTCCAAGCCAGAGACATACTTTTGAGCCATTAACATATAGATGATATTTCAAACCATTAGACTAGTCAGGATGACCTAGGTAATGAGTGTAGACAGAAAAGAGAAGTGGTCCAGAGATTGAGCTCTGGATATTCCATCATTTCCTAATTTTCATTCTTCATCTGATGTCTCTTCTATGTATTTTCTGCTGACTTATCCCCTCTATAAATAACCATGAATGATTGACATTGCTGTACTATATGCCAAATTTATAAAGCTACACCAATTAGAAGAGCATAAAGATATGAGTAGATCAAATAAATAGGATCAAGATCTCATCAGCAGACCTATGCACCTATGAACATGTGATTTATCACAACAGTGATAGTATAATAGTGGGGATCAATGGTCTTTTCAACAAATGATAATGGGAAAATTGGCTACACATAGAAAAAAAATAAAGGAAACTTTACTTTCACATCATACACAAACTTCAATTTCAAGTGTATCATAGATTTAAATGTAAAAGGTAAAACAATAAAGCATCTAGAAGATAATAAAGGAGAATTACATTCATAATCTCATTATGGGTAAAAACTTCTTAAATGGGAAACGAAGGCACTAACCGTTAGGAAAAGATTGATAAATGGGGTTATATATTAATATTGAACATTTTAATTCATTAAAATATACCATTAAGACAGTTAATAACAAACCACCAAGAAGAGAAAGTGCTTTTAATATGTATTACTGGTAAAGAACTGTTTACCAATTATATAAAGAACTTCCACATAGGAAAAAAATAGAGTCAGAGAACCTAACAAACAACAAAAAAGGCAATCGAACTGAAAATGCACTACCTACACACACACAATAATAGTAAATATCACAAGCATATGGAATATATGAAAATATATTAATCCTTATTAATAATCAGGAAAATGCAAATTAGTATCACCTAAAGAATGGCTGAATTTTAGAATACGAATAATAAATATTAAGGGGCAGTGGAAATGCGGACACATTAGTATTGGCTGGTATATTGCTATAACTTCTTTGGAAAAGTGTATTTCCTTAAGCTGACCATATCTTATGACCCTGTCCTTTTATTCTTTGATATATACCCACGATAATGCAAGGTATGCATACCAGAAGATATGCACAAAAATGTGCATAGCAGCATTATTTACCATCATCAAAACTGAAAACAATGTCCAACAGTATGGCTAAATAACTTGCGCCATGTCCATGATAGGTGGATGTAATAGTGAGTGAAAGGCCAGTATTATACTGTATATTTAGGATCGTCAATTTAAATAAAGCTTAAAAACAGGAAAAACTAGAGTGTTCAACAATTGATGATATCAAGTAAAGCAAGGAAATTATTATGTTAACATTCAAAGTATTGGTAATTTTGAGGGGGTGGCAGTGGTTGATAAGGGGCACAAAGGGGCCTCCTAGGCACTGACAATATTTTAATTCATAGTCATGATAAGAATTACACAGGTATTTATTTTGTGATGAATAACTGCATTTTCAAAAAAGAAAAAAGTGGTTGAGTTAGTGAACTGTAATGTCAACTGCTACTTTTGTTATAGTTTTCTTATTAAAAGAGCCTGTCTACTGCAGTGTCATATTATGTTTCTTTTTATTTCTAGAGTTGAAATTGGTAGAGCACTACAACAGAAAATAAAAGAGGGACATGAGCAGCATGATCATATCAGATCAAGTAGGAGAACCTATAATCAGGAAAAACAAAAGTTTCATCTCACTTGACAATCTGATTGACAGGTACTCTGATTAATCTTGGAACCACACAGAGCCAAAGAAGAAAGTATTCTATGATTAATTACTAATATCTACTGTCTTAGTCTATCTAAGCTGCTAAAACAAAATACCACTGACTGGGTAGCTTATAAGAACAATAATTTGTTTCTCATAGTTCTGGAAGCTGGGAAGTCCAAGATCAAAGCACCAGTATGGTCACCTTCATGATTCACAGCTAATGCCTTCTCTCTGTGTCCTCACATGGTGGAAAGGGCTAGTGAGCTCTGTAGGACCTCTTTTATACAGGCACTAATCCTATTCATGAAGGCTTCACCCCCATGATCTGATTACATTCCAAAGGCTCTATCTTCTAATACCATCACATAGAACATTAGGATTTTAGCCTATGAATTTTGGGGAACACAAACATTCAGGCCATAGGATCAACTGTTAGTAGATATTTCCATATTTGTTTTAAATTATACAATTCCCAGGAAAGAGATTAGCTCAACATCCTCCTGAAAGTTTAATTTTGTAGGGAATGGTTCAGTTATGTTTGCTCTTAAACAGAAGCTCCAACGGAAAACAGTATGGAGTTTCCTCAAAAAATTAAAAATGGAACTGCCACTTGACCCAGTGATCCCATTTCTAGCAATATATTCTAAGAATCCTGAAACACCAATCAGAAAGGTAATTTGCACCCCTGTGTGCATAGCAACACTACTTACAATAGCTAAGATCTGGAAACAGCCCAAGTGCCCATCAGTAAATAGATAAAAAAAAGCTGTGGTACATATACACAGTAGAATACTATGCAGCTATAAGAAGGAAGAATCTCTTACGCTTTGAGATAGCATGGAGGGACATGGAGAGTATTATGCTAAGCAAAATAAGCCAGTCTGAGAAAGACAAGTATCACATGATCTCACTTACATGTGGAATCTAATTAACAAAATAAACCAACAAATAAAATAGATCCAGAGACATGGAAGCATGGAACAGACTGATGAATATCAGAGGGAATAGGGGGTGGGGATGGGAAGAGATTAACCAAAGAATTTATATGCATATATGCATAACCCATGGTCACAGACAATAGTGTGGTGATGGTCTGGGAGGGGGCAGGAGTGAGGTGGAGGGGGTCAATGGGGGAAAAAAGAGGGGACATCTGTAATACTTTCAACAATAAAGATAAATTTTAAAAAATAGAAGCTACAAATCCTGTGATATAAATTTAGTTTTCATTTTGCCTTCCAAATGAAAGGAAGGTGTATGCGTTTTGAATGTGAGTATGTGTGTGTGCGTGCGCGCGCGCGCGTGCGCGCGTGTGTGTGTGTGTGTGTGTGTGTGCATGTGTAATGGAGTGGGGTGGAATGTGAGGTGGAGAATGATTTCTCAGTAACAGGAAACCATTAAGTACCTACTCAGCAGAGAAGAGAAGTGACGTAAAATTGACTTGGAGCACAAGATTTCTCTTAGCATAATCTTTTTACATTTGTATTTTAAAAGTGCTATTAAATTAGGATAAATATTGAAAAATACTTGGAAAAAATATTGGAAATGGCATCAACTTGGAGCCAGAGCTTTGGTTTCTAATGTCAGTTACGTCACCAGTTAGGAGTGTGAACTTGTGCAAATGACTTTTCTTCTCCAGACCTCTGCTTCTTTACCTGTCAAGTCAGCATTTAGGACAACATGGTCTCTGCATTTCCTTCCAGCTCTAATAGTCTATAATTCTATGACGCAGGCATTTTGATTAAGTGGAAAAACCATGAGCATTTGTATCAGGTCTTTGTGACATAGAGTGTGCTACCTAACCTCTCTGAACCTCATTTCCTTATCTGTAAAATGGAGGTGACTATAGCTACATTATTGATTATCAAAGTTAGAAAGGACGGAATTGTCAATTGCTCAGCCTGGCACCTGGATCTTTTTCTTTTCTTTTTTTTTATTTTTTTTATCCTCACCCAAGGACACTTTTGCATTTATCTTCAGCTAGAGCAGGAGGGAGAGAAGGAGGAAGAGAGAGAGAGAGAAACATCGACATGAGAGAGACACATCGACTGGTTGCCACCCACACAACCCCAACTGGGGCCGGTAAAAACTGCAACCGAGGTGCATGCCCTTAGCGGAGACCAAACTCAAGTCTCTGGTCCAGTCCGCAGGCCGGCGCTCTAGCTGCTGAGCCAAACTGTCCAGGGCAAGGCGCCTGGATCTTAATGAGCTTCCAAAAAATGGTAAATTGTAATCAGGGCTGAAATCATCTGCAGGAACTCTCTCACCCACTTCAGACTCCAGGGATTTCCCTTGAATCTGATCTCAGAACAATTAGTGTCTGGGTCAGTCATTTGGTAACCCATTCATCATGTGACATCTTTTTTATGTTTTAAATATTGCCTAAATATTATTTTACATTACTAGTAATGATAATAGTGGCCATTTACCCATCACTGAATATGTGCCAGGCACTGTGCTAGGTAATTTCATACAGTCCTCATAGCAGTCACATGAAGTAGGTGTTTCCTTGCTTGAGGGTTAGGGACAGGTCATATTTCATTAAATACCCCTCACAGCACCAAGCACAGCACCTTGAACACAGTAGACGTTCATTGCATATATTTTTTATTGAAATGTGGCAGTGGGTCCCCTACATCTCTCTTTAATGTATGTAGTTATTTGATTTATAAGAAATTTCTGTCCCAGGCTGTGGTCAGCTATTGAATTTATGTTTGACAAGAAAACCATAGAGTTTGGCAATTCTGCAGTGATAGGTGATGTGTGATTCATTTGGGGGAAGAATAGACATTTTCTATTGACTTTGAATTCCTGGGTCTTATGGTGAGTTAATCATGTCTCTAGAAATGCATGACTGAGCAGACAGATTCAAAGGTAGGAGACTTTAATCTAAATGGCTCCATTGTGTGTTCCCAGATATCATCTTGTTGCCCATTGGTAATATTTTCTATAGTCGCTGCTCAGATGCATGAGAAAAATACAGCCTGGTGTTTGTTCATCTTAAGGGAAATTCTGTAATACAGGAAACAGGGTCCAAGCTGGAGCAACTAAAATCCAGAACACTGTGACCCTTCAAAGCAACCAGGATATTTCCCAAGTAAGTCACGTCTATCTGTATGCGAAGAAGCTGCCTGGGTTGGCATACAATGGGGGACACATGGGAGCATGCCCTTCACAAAAGGAACTTCAAGGCAGGGATTACAAATGGTCTGGACGCTTCTCAACACGAGAGATTGCAGGGTGAGAGCTGGCAGACGTCACCGAGAGCCACCATCCCAGCTGCTGCTCTCCACCACCACCCCCAGGAGACCGGCACAGCAGTTCCTCCCCAAGTCCTTGCTCTTGGTCTCCTTCAGTTACCCCAGGTTCCCAGTGGATGTTTTTCTTCACTTCCTCTATGAAATCACTCGAATCTGGGCAGAGGTGGGGGCAGGGGAGTAGTATGGTAGGTGCTGAACAGTTTCAGCTTCACCACTGGGAGAAATGGCCCTGTAAATACTTTCAAAGAGGACCCACCAAGTCCTTCGGAAGGAAGAGGAGGCCAGCGACATGAATACGATGATTGTAAGGGAGCAAAATGTAGGACCTCTTGGACTCTGTTATATCCAGCAAAAGTGAATGCCACCGTTAACCATTTCCCTGGGGAGCACTCACCCTGAAGCAGACTTATTAATTAGGTCTTCTGAGGGTCAGGGAAAAGGTGGGTGGAGGGCTTTTCTAGTTACAGAGACAGAGCTCCTTTCTAATCTATTTCTTTACATGGGGGCAACCCCTGTAATCTTTTTTTTTTTTTTTTTTTCAACCAAACAGCTTGAGCTACATGCTCACAAGATCCCTGTTGTGCCAAAGATTATTTTCAATTCTAAAAGAGAGCAGGAAAAAAAACTTTTTAAATGAATCAGTAGGTGGAGCTCTTTCTTTTTATTTATTTTTGTCAATCCAAGGTCCCATTTTTAGTGAGGGACACAGAGCTTTTGAATAAAAAATAGGCATTTCAAAAATGAAAACACGTATACGATGTGCTTTCCTAATTGAAAGGGTATATTGTGAAATCATTACTGTCACAGAACATTTGCGTTGCATGCGAATGCTTAAGCAAAGAAAATATATAAACCTAAATTGACTTTAGCAATTTGAAAGTGATAGTGGACATCTGTGTTCAATAACTTTTTGCTGGTAACTGGTGTTTAATATTTCATGTCAAATCAAGAAGAGTGATAGAAGGTTTTCTAACACAGAGATGGCTGGCATTTTTGCAGCACAGCCTGCCCTTTGTCATACTCACCATAAAGAAACCTGCTGTAGGAGGGTTGAAACGGCACCAGAGTGACTCCTTTTTTGGAACTTGTATAAACTTCCAGAATACACTGGTCTCTATTTTCCTTTAGAATGATGTCTATAAGAGAGAAAAAAAGTTAAAGGACTTCCAAAGCTCATTATTTATTTAAGGAAAAAGGTGTGTGTGTGTATGCGTGCGTGTGTGTGTGTGTGTGTGTGTGTGTGTTGGGGTTGGAGGGCTCTTGGAAGAAATTACAGAAGAATAAATCATCTAGAACAAATCTTACCTTTGTGTTTTCATCAATCCTGATTCTTTCCTAGTTGGTGTGCAGTGATGTTTAGGAGCTTAGTTGCCAATAGAAACATACCTTCCTAACGCTCACAATGAAGTATGTCTACATAGAATTTTAATGTTTATGTAGTTAGGCAGGAGGGGGGAAGGGAATAGGGAGGAGGGGGCAAGAGCTTTTGACTTTATAACTTTATATCTTCTTTTTCTACACCATCTTAGACATGAAATCTTGATTCAAAATACATGTTTGTCTTAGCAACAGATGTGATTTAAAAGGGGGGGGGGGCAAAGGGGACAACATTACTTTTGAACAGACCATAGGATTAACACTTAGTCCTGAAAATGGTCATGTTGACCTGCTAGTCATGTTAGGTCATGCTGACCTCAACATCTTCTTCCATTCAATTCTCAAGAGGCTGGACTCTGGGAGCTCTTTTGAGACATATATAGTGAAAATAAAATAAGAAGACCATAGAGTTTGAGTTACTCTAGACATCAAGCATCTTGACACAGTTTATATTCATGTTGACACAAGAGGACTATATATCTGAACAAAGAAGTGTTTTCCCTCCCTCCCCTAATAATAATGTGGTCCTAGAATGACCAGATCTTTTTGTAGGTATATGCTCTTCTTCATTTTAAAGAGACTGGTTCTAGTAGCAAAAAAAAATGTGCAAAGAATTCAGAAAATTAGAATAATTTGCCTGAGTGTTTAAATTTATCTAACTTAGTTTTCAGAATGTAAACAAGTTATTTAAAAGTTTTATAGTAAAATCTCTATCATCAAAAATCTATTCAAACTGCCCTGTCCAGTGTGGCTCAGTGGCCAGAATATCAGCCCATGCACCAAAGGACCTCAGATTTGATTGCTGGTCAAGGGCATGTACCTGGGTTGCAGGTGTGATCCCCAACTGCATGTGGGAGGCAACCAATCCATGTGTCTCTCACATCAATGTCTCTCTCTCTCTCTCTCTCTCTCCCTTTCTCTTTTTCTTTCCCTCCCTTCCTCCGTTCCACTCTTTGTAAAAATCAATGAAAAAAAAATCCTCAGGTGAGGATTAACAACAACAAAAATATGTTAGAACTAATGAATTCAATAAAGTTTCAGGATACAAAATTAGTATACAAAAATCAGTTGTTATTCTATACATAATGAAATATCTGAAACAGAAATTAAGAAAAAAATCAATTTACAATTACATCAGAAATAATAGGATCCCTAGGATTATATTTAACTAAGAAGGTGAAATATCTGTACACTGAAAACTGTAAGTAAGATACTCTTGAAAGAAACTGAAGAAGATACAAATAAATGGAAATATATGGAAGAGTTAATATTGTGAAAATGTCCATACTACCCAAAGCAATTTACATATTCAGTGTGATCCTTATCCAAATTAAATTGCACTTTTCACAGAAATAGAATAAACAATTCTAAAATGTGTATGGAAACACAACAGACCTCAAATAGCCAAGGTAATCTTGAAAAGAAAGAACAAAGCTGTAGGCACCATAGGAAGCTTGATTTCAAACATTTTACAATGATATATAATAAAAAGTATAGTATTGATATAAAAAAAAGATATATAGATCAAAAGAACAGAATAGAGAGCCCAGAAACTAGCCTACACATATATAGTGAATTAATTTATGACAAAGGGGCCAAGAATATACAATAGGAAAAGGAGAGTCTCTTCAATAAATGGTGTTGGGGACTGGACAGCCACATGCAAAAGAATGAAACGACTTCAATCTTACCCCAAAGACGAAACAGTTCTTTATGAATAAGACTTGACTGTAAGACCTGAAACCATAAAACTCCTGGAGAAAAACAGAGCGGGAGACAGATCCTTGACGTAGGTCTTGGCAATGATTTTTTGGATTTTACATCAAAAGCAAAAATAAAGAAATTGAACTACATCAAACTAGAAAGCTCTTGAACAGCAAAGGAAATCATCAACAAAATAAAAAGACAACCTAAGGAGGAGAAGAACATATTTTCAAATTATATATCTGGTAAGGAGTTAATAATCTAAAATATATAAGGAACTCATTCTACTCTGTAGCAAAAAAAAAAAACAAAAAACAAAAAAACACAAACAAACCAATTAATAAATGGGCAGAAGAACTGAATAGACATTTTTTTTCAAAGAAAATATACAGATGGCAAACAGGTACATGAAAAGATGCTCGATGTCACTAATCATCAGGAAAATGCAAATTAAAACCTCAGTATCACTTCACACCTGTTAGAATGGTTGTATCAGAAAGATAAAAGATTCTCTCAAAAATCAATAAAAACATATCCTCTAGTGAGGATTTAAAAAAAGATAACAAGTGTCTACAAGGATGTGGAGAAAAATGAACCCTCGTGAACTGTCGGTGGGATTGCGAATTGGTGCAGCTACTATGGAAAACAGTATGGAGGCTCCTCAAACAGTTCAATAGAACTACTATATGATTCAGCAATTCCACTTCTGGGCAGTTATCTGAAGGAAACAAATGACTACCTGGATAAGATATCTGCTCCCTCATGTTTACTTCATATTGCAGCATTATTTATAATAGCCAAGACATGACAACAACCTAAGTGTCTACTGATGAATGGATAAAAAAACGTTATACATGTATATGTACACACACACACACACACACACACACACACACACACACACACACATATACACACACATTGGAATATTATTCAGCCATAAAAGAAGGAAATCCTGCCATTTTTGACATGGGTGGACCTTGAGGTCATCATGCTAAGTGAAATAAGTCAGACAGAGAAGTACAAAAACTGTACGATCTCACTTATATGTGTAATCTTAAAAAAAATAAACAAGCTCAAAATAGACCCGGAGACATAGAAGTAGGGATCAGACTCACAAACCTCAGGAGGAGGAAAGAGGGCAGGAAGAGGTAAACCAAAGGACTTATATGCATAACAAATGGATATAGACAACAATACTGTGTGTGAGAGGGCGGGGCAGGAGTGGGGAGGAGAGTGTCAATGGGAGAAAAAGGAGAAACATCTGTAACAAAAATAAATTGATTTAAATAAATAAATATATAAGTAAATAAACCAAGCTCAAAGAAACAGAGAACAGATTGCTGGTTTCTAGACACAGGGTGTGGGGGTTGGGGGAAATGGACAAAATTGGTCAAAAGGTACCAACCTCCAGCTATAAGAATAATAAGTCCTGGGAATGTAATGTACAGCATGGTGACTATAGTTAACAATACTCTATTGTATATTTGAAAGTTGCTAAAAGAGATATTAAAAGTTCTTATCACAAGAAAAAATAAATTTGTAACTATATAAGGTGATGGATGTTAACTAGACTTGTGGTAATCATTTTGCAATATATACATTTATATCAAATCATGTTGTACACCTAAAACTAATATATGTCAATTATTGCTCAGTAAGAAAAGAATGAGGTGGGTCTACATGTACTAATTTAGAAAAATCTTGGGAAACCTCAGCAACATAGGAGAAAACAGTGGATAAAAGAGTAGGAACATGCTCAGTGATCTGATAGAATGTAGTAATGGCAAACCAGGCTAATTTTGCACTGAAAAAATGTATATCAGCAAAGAAATGTAGATACTTTAACATAATAACACAGAGAAGGTATAGAGAATGCCTTACTTTGTTTCAAAGTGGCATTAGCCAATAATATATTGTTTTCCATTTTTCCTTATGTCTTGCAAAATTACAATCATCTTGCTATTTGACCATCACGAATCTCCTATGAGAATCAGAAAATGCAATTATCCTCCTTATTGAGGACACATAGAAAAAGGTAGCTTAACAAAGATTGTACGGAACCTTTGTGAATGCCATTCCCTATCCATGCTGCTTGGCTTTTGGGTGAATGCAGAGGCCTCAAGACCACAGTCTAACAGCCTCTCCTTTTCTCTTCCCGCAGGAAAGTACACTTGTCCACCAGACCAGGGCATTCAATGTGCAACATTCAGGGCACTAAGCTGATCTCCCTGGCAAATGTTAAAATGATAGAAAAATGCAGATAACACACATGGGAAAGTATAGCCTTCTCTTTCTACAGCTGCCAGGGTGATCTGCCTTGGGCTTAGTCTGTTTCCCATATATTTCTTAAGTAAAATCCCAGCCATGGTGGCTAGTTAAAAGGGTAAACGAAAAAAAGATGTCATCACTCAAATGTTTCCCATGTAGGGTATGTTTATTAGTCATCAGTCTTATGTATCACTCTTCGAGGCAAAGGTCCACATTTACGGTAACCATGCACCCTTTCCTTTTCTCCAGGCTGTAACTAAGCCCGGACAATTTAAATGCCTATAAGCATCCATTTGTGAGCTATTGTAGCTTCTTGCCAAGTTATTGTGGCATTGAAGTCATGGGTATGAACAAAACTTTACAGTACAGCAAGAAAAAATGATCTTTCCATCAACATATCAAAATGCCTCATTTGCCTCTTTATCCTCAAAGAAGAGCTAACGCCCAGTCACAGAATACCATCATTCAGAAAACTCATTCTCATTTTATTGGGAGCCTGCTTTAGGTCCCTACTTGCACATCAGCATCTTCTGCTGCATGTAAAAATGATCTAATTCTCAATGGTTTGTTCCCATTACCTATTTTTATTAATAATCACCCG
Organism: Tadarida brasiliensis; assembly: GCA_030848825.1. Classification (NCBI taxonomy): domain Eukaryota; kingdom Metazoa; phylum Chordata; class Mammalia; order Chiroptera; family Molossidae; genus Tadarida; species Tadarida brasiliensis. The sequence continues at coordinate 35,064,578 of CM061260.1, forward strand.
TATTCAATTTTACACATTAACTGTCTTTTAAATCAAAATGAAATGTGTGCTTGACAACTTCTGACTCCAGCATTTGGTTCCCCATAAATCCTGGAAATGACACAGTATGCACTTTGCCTCTGGTACACCTCTTCAAAAACCAGCATGATGCAAGGGGGGACACTTGAGAACCAGGGAGCCTGTCCCTCAAAGCCTCCTCAAGTTCTGGGAAGCAGCAACATGTTGAAAATGACAGGAACACGTCTGCTTAATCACATGGAATTGTGTGTGTGTGTGTGTGTGTGTGTGTGTGCGCATGCACGTGCATGCGGGTGTGTTCGAATATGCCAAAAAAGAACCAAGCTGAGTTTCATTTCCTAGTAGTCTCAAGCAATACCTACCTGGAGTCTATATTCTTCCCATTTGTTTACACTTTCAAGATAATCCTTGATTTTTAATTCTGATTTTATTAGAATCATGTTTCTCATCCTCTCTGTCCTACCCAACTTTTCATAATTATGCAATTTTGTAAGTTTCTCTTATCCTAAATATCCTGTGATCCAATTAAAAACAAAGTTATTTAAAATTTTTACTTTTCCCTGATTCCCACTCTTCTTCCTATCACAAACATAAATGATTAGGCACATTATTGATCAGCCTATTGCAATTGTCAGCATTCCTTTACGTTGGATCATTTTAATGAGTCCATCAGATAAGAAAGGTATTATCCCCCCATTGAGAGAGGAGGGAAGTTGGGCACAAAGGTTAAGAATTGTGCAGTGCTATAGCTCTCCATGGGCAGTAGGGGGCAGGAGTTCTCATTTCTAACAAGCCCACAAATGGCCATCAAAGCTGCTGTATATTTAACAGCATACCAGGAACTGCGATGAGTGCTCTATATTCTTGATCTTTGAATCCTCAAAAACTACTGTAAGGTAGTTATTAGAACATTTATTTGAAAGAGGAAGGAACAGGCATCAAAAGATCACAAAGGTAGTAAGCAGGGAAGCCAGGGTGAAAGCCTACGACCGCCTAATTCACAAACGGCTGGTGTAAGTCACTGAGCTCTTGAGTCCCCCATACTTGTGGTCTATGAGCTAATGCATGGACTGTCCTAGTCATCACAAGCAACATTGCTGACTTTCCCTTGATGAATATGTATTTTTTATTTCTATGGATTCTTATAAATGTGACTATGGGAGAAATAAAAGCTGAAAGTGAATATTACTAACCAAGACAAGGGTCTGCTGATGCTGCCCATTTAAGAGAACAAAAACAAGGCGACAAGAACCAGTGCAGAGAATAAAATCACTGGTATATGATTCCTGGGTAAGGGGAGATTTTTGTTCTTTCTGTATTCTGTTTCTCACTAAAAAGAATCCAGTGCAAGTGTATATTATCATAATATAAAAATAGATATTAGACTGATGTGTTCTAAATGCTCCTTCTCTTGTTGATGTTACCCACCGTATTTTCTTCACATGTCAAAAGACTTACATGAGAGGGAAGACAGATTTCAAGCTGAATAAAGACTAGTACTTTCTGTCACTATGAATCTTGTCAAAACAAATATCTGTTAATCAATCATTATTTTAAACACACCTGTTTACTTTTAATTTAATCCATTCAAATGAGTTCTCTTTTTCCTTCCCAGATCTACTTCCAAATCTACCAGCAATTGTTTATAGATTTGCCTCATCAAGCAAAGCTCATCCTCTGCTATGTTGGAAGTAGATAATACCTTGTCTCCTCACAATCTATGCAAAAAGAACAGCTTCAAAGAAGGCTGGACACCTTCTATAAAATACTTTTGTCATTCCCTTCATTACTTTAATATAAAATGATTTTATTTATTTTATTTTTTATTATAAGATTTTTTCTTCTTTATTGATTTTAGAGAGAAAGGAAGGGAGAGGGAGAGAGACATAGAAACATCAATGAGAGAGAACATCAATTGGCTGCCTCCTGCATGCCCCCCACTGGGGATCAGGCCCACAACCTGGGAATCCATCTGGCCACCTCTTGGTGCATAGGTCAATGCCCAACCACTGAGCCACACCAGCCAGGCTAAAATTATTTTTAATATTTGATTAAATCAACAGTGTACACCAGTGCACCAGGGTTTCCTTTTCTCCACATTTTTACTAGCACTTGTCACTTTTTTTTTTTAAATAATAGCCATCTTAACAGATATTTCATTGTGGTTTTGACTTGCATTTGCATGATGACTAGTGATGTTCAGCAATTTTTATATACCTGTTTGCCATTTATATGTCTTCTCTGAAGAAACATCTAGAACCTGAATAGTTGGGTTATTTGGGGTTTTTTTTACTATTGAGTTGTAGGAGTTCCTTATGTATTTTGGATATTAACCTCCTGTCAGATATGTAGTTTGAAATATTTTACCCATTCTATAGGTTACCTTTTTTTGTGTGTGGTTACTAAATGTACTTTATGATGATGATGATGATGATGATGATGATAACTTTATTATTGAGAGTATTACAGATGTAGGTCATCTTTTTGTTGATTGTTTTCTTTGCTGTGCAAGTTTGCTGTAGTCCCATCTGTTTGTTTTTGCTAATGTTGCCTTTGCTATTCAAAAAATCATTGCCAAGCCCTGGCCGTTTTGGCTCAGCGGTTAGAGTGTCGACCCGTGGTCCAGAGAGACCTGGGTTTGGTTCCCGCTAAGGGCACGTACCTCGGTTGCAGTTTGTCCCCGGCCCTGGTTGGTTGTGCGGGAGGCAGCCACTCGATGTGTTCCTTTCACGTCGATGTTTCTCTCTCTCTCTCTCTCTCTCTCTCTCTCTCTCTCTCTCTCTCTCTCTCTCTCCCTCCCACTCTATCTGAACAAAAAATGGAAAAATGTCCTCGAGTGAGGATTAAAAAAAAAAAAAAATTTTTTTTTTAAATTATTGCCAAGATTCATGTCAAAGAGGTATTTTTTATGTTTTCTTCTGGGAGTTTTATAGTATCAGTCTTAATTTTATATTTAATCCATCTGACTTCAATTATATGTATGGTGTATGACATGGGTCTAATTTCATTTTTTATTTTTTATTTTTTATTTTTTTGCATGTGGATATGGAATGAAAATTTCCCTGCACCATTTATTGAAGAGACTATCCTTCCCCCATTTTGTATCGTTGGTGCCCTTTTGAAGATTAATTGATGTATATACATGGGTTTATTACTGGGCTCTCTATTCTGTTCCGATATTGTTTTGATTACTATAGGTTTGTTCTTGTTGCTCAAAATTGCTTTGACTCTTCAGGATCTGTTGTGTTCCCATATAAATTTTATGATTATTTTTTCTATTTCTGTAGAAAATTTCATTGAAATTTTGATAGGGATTACATTAAATTTACAGGTGGCTTTGGGTAGTATGGACATTTAAACAACATTAATTCTTATATTAACTTTCAATCCATGAACACAGGATATCTTTCCATTTATTTGTTTCTTCTTCGATTTCTTTCATCAATGTCTTTTATGGTTTTCTGCATACAGATCTTTCACCTTAAAATTATTCTTCAGTATTTTATTATTTTAGGTGCTGTTATAAATGGGATTATTATCTTTATTTCTTCTTCAAGTAGTTTGTTATTAATGTATAGAAACATGGCCGATTTTTGTATGTTGATTTTATATCCTGCAACCTTACTGAATTTTTTTATTAGTTCTAAGAGATTTTGGTGTAGTCTTTAGGGTTTTTCTATATATAAGATCATGACATCTGCAAACAGAGAATTTTATTTCTTTTTTTCCAATTTGGACACTTTTAATTCTCTTTCTTATCTAATTACTCAGACTAGAACTTTCAGTACTATGTTGAATAGAAGTGTTGAGAATAAACATCCTTGTATTATTTGTGATATTAAAAGAAAATTTTCAGCTTTTCACCACTAACAGTGATGTTAGCTATGGAGTAGCCATATTTGCCTTTATTATATTAAAGTACACTCCTTTTATACTTACTTTATTGAGAATTTTTACCATAAAAGGATATTGAATTTTTTCAAATGCTTTTTTTGCCTATATTGAGGTGATCATTTAATTTTTGTCATTTATCCTGTTAATGTGGATGTACCATATTGATTGATTTGCATATGATGAACCATCCTTACATCCCAGGGAAAAATACAATTTGATCATGATGTATGACTCTTTTAATGTGATGTTTAATTTTTATTTGCAAAGATTTTGTTGAGGATTTTTGCTTCTGTGTTCATCAGGGATACTGAACTGTAATTTTCTTTCCTTGTAGTATCCTTATCTGGCTTTGATATCAAAGTAAGCTGGCCTCATAAAATGAGTTTGGAAGTGTTCTCTGCTCTTAAATTTTTTGGAAGAGTTTAAAAAAGGATTAGCATTCATTCTTCTTTAAATGTTTGGTAGAATTCACCAGTGAAGCCATTAGGTCCTGGACTTTTCTTTTTGGGAAAGTTCTGATTACTGATTCAATCTTCTTACTCACTATTGGTATTCTCTGATTTTCTATTTCCTCATGATTCAGTCTTGGTAGACAGTATGTTTCGAGGAATTTATCCATTTCTTCAGGGTTATTCAATTTGTTGGCACACAATTGTACATAGTATTCATTTATAATCCTTTGTTTCACTGGTATCAGTTGAAATGTCTCTTTTTTCATTGATAACTTTATTAATATATGTCTTCTCTCTTTAATTTAGTCAGTTAGCTAAGGGTTTATTAATTTGTTTATCTTATCAACTTGGTAATTTCAAATGATCTGTCTTTGAGCTCACTTATTTTTTCTTCGCTGATTATCAGCTTTTGAAACTCTATTGAATATTTTATTTTAATTATTGTGTTCTTCAACACCAAATGTTTGTGTCATTTTCTTATGATTTCTGTATCTGTGGAACTTATTATTTTGTTTGTGTATTATCTCCTGGGTTCATTTAGTTGTCTATCTGTGTTCTCTTATAGATCACTGAGCTTCCTTAAGACAAATACACTGAACTCTTTGTCAGGCAGTATAAGGAGGAAAGCATGCACAGATTTCCTTTTCTTTAGGTTTAATTAGTAGTGCTTTATCTGTTTTGTTGTTGTTATTTTGTTTTTGTGGTGATGTCATGTTTGTCTGATTCTTTTTTTTTTTTTTTCCGAGGACATTTTTCCATTTTTTGTTCAGATAGAGTGGGAGGGAGAGAGAGAGAGAGAGAAACATCGATGTGAAAGGGACACATCGAGTGGCTGCCACCCGCACGACCCAACCAGGGCCGAGGACAAACTGCAACCGAGGTACGTGCCCTTAGCGGGAACTGAACCCGGGTCTCTCTGGACCACAGGCCAACGCTCTAACCGCTGAGCCAAACTGGCCAGAGCTGATTCTTTTTATTCTTGTAACCTTGCATTGATGTCTGTATATTTGAAGAAGTGGTCACATTTCCAGCTGTTACAGATTGACTTCAGCAGAGAAAGCTCTTCACCAGTCAACCCAGCCAGAGATTTTGGACAGACCAACAGGCAGGCTGCTTTCAGAGTCCATGGACAAGTGAGCCTGTATCTTGCATAACAAGCAAGCCTAGTGCCTGAGTTCACGGGGGCTAGACTGTTATCAGGGTTCACTGAGGCAGGCCTGCTGCCTGGTTCCATGGGTGTGGGTATGGAGTTTGGTTCCACAGGGGCCAGCCTGACACTGGAATGAGTCTCGAGCCTGGGTCCATAGAGAGGGGACTGGAGCAGGGGGAAGCCTGAAGCCTGGCTCTGTGGGGTCTAGTGCCTCTTTAAATCTAAATTTTGGAGGGAATGTTAAAAGAAAAAATTTTAACAAGATAATCAAATGGCGTAGCTTTTGAAATTCATAATGGGTATCTCTCCTATGACCTTAAAGAATGTGGTGATATATTAGCATTTGATATATTATTTATGCATATATCTTTCTCATTAAGCTGAGAGTTATTTTAAAAATCAGCTTTACTGACATACAGTTTACATACAACAAAATGCACCTATTTAAGGGTATACAATCATATAACTATCATTGAAAATGTATACACATCTGTAATCACCACAATAATTAAGATTTAGAATACTTCTATTACCCCCAAAATACTTCCTGTGCCCTTCCCAGCCAGTCCTGACACTACTCCCTAACCTAGGCAACCACTAACGTAATATCTATCACTATGATTTAGTTTCATAGTAAATGAACCATACAGTATGAACTTTTTGTTTCTGGTATCAACTTTTTGTTTCTGGTATCATAGCATGTTTTTCAGAGTTGTCCACATTGTTGCATAAATCAGGAATTCATTCATTATTGCTGCGTAGTTTTCATTTGTATGGATGTACTACAATCACCTGTTGGACACTTTGTTTCCCATTATAGAATAAAGCTGTTATGGCAGGTCTTTGTGTGGACATATATTTTTGTTTCTCTTGAGTAAATCATTAGGTATGGATGTGCTGAGTCATATAGTAAGTGTATATTTAACTTTATAAGAAACCCAACAAATTTTTTCCAGAGGGTTGGACTATTTTACATCACCATCAGCAACATGTGAGGTGCCAGGTCCTCCAAGTCCACATCCTCACCAACACCTGGCCTTGTCTTCATTTCAGCCCTTTGAGTTGGTGTGTCCTAGTATCTCATCATGGTTTGAATTTGCATTTACATGAGAACTAATGAGCTTGAGCATTTTTTAAGAACTTATTTCCATTTATATATCTTTAGTGAGATGTTCTTTCAAGTTTTTATCCATTTTCATTGAACTGTTTTGTAGTTATTGCATTATGAAATAGAAGTCCTTCTCAGATATATGTAAGGTGAAGATTTTTTGCCAGCCCATAGCTTGCCTATTCATTTCCTTTCCTTTTTTCTTAATTCTTTTAATAATTTTTATTTCCTATTCATTTTCTTAATGGAGATTTTCAAAGAGCAGAAAATTTTAATTTTGATGATGTCAAACTTATCAACTTTTTATTTATTTATTTATTTTGTATTTTTTTGTGTTCTATCCAAGAAATCTTTGACTCCTGCAAGGTCACAAAGATTTTCTTCTATGCTTTCTTTTAGAAATGTTATATAATATTAGCTTTTATATTTGAATCTATTGTCCATTTTGAGATGATTTTTCCATGTGGCTTAACTAAAAGGTAAGATTAATTTTTTCCCCACATGGTTATCCAGTGTTTTGGCACCATATGTTGGAAAGAATAGCCTTTCTCCATTGAATTACTTTGGCATGTTTGTTCAAAATCAATTGACCATATATGTGTGGGTCTATTTCTAGAATCTTTATTTTGTTCCATTGAACTTATTGTCTATTTATACCAATACCACACTGTCTTAGTTAATATAGCATTATAATAAGTAAGGCTTTAAGTCAGATCATGTAAGTTCTCTAATGTTGCTCTATTTTTATAACATTCTTTTGACAATCCTAGGTGCTTTGACTTTCCATATGAATTTTAGAACTAATTTATCAATTTCTACTTTTTTAAAAAGCCCATATTTAGATTATGTTCAATCTGTACATCAATTGGAACAATATTGAGTCTTCCAGCTTATGAACATGGTATAATTGCTTCATTTATTTATGTCCTTATTGCCTTTCGAAAATGCTTTACATTTTTTAGAGCACAGAGTATGAGTATTTTCCTACATTTTATTAAATTTACTCCTAGGTGCTTTCTGTTTTTGATGCTATTATAAACACTGTTTAATTTCAATTTTTACTTTTTTGCATGTATATAGGAATATAATTAATATTTTTATTAACTTTGTATCCTGTAACATTGTTAACCTCTCTTATTAGCTTTAAAAGCAATTTTGTGGATTCCTTATGAATTTCTATGTAAGAATTTGACAAAAGAAAGTTTTATGTTTTCCTTTCCAATTTTTGTGAAATTATTATTATTATTTTTATTACTATTATTATTTTGCCTCACTTAACTGGCTGGAACTTTTAGTACAATGTTGAATGTAATTGCTGTCAGTTCTAGGTGAAAAAATTTAAATCTTTTATCAAGAAATATGATAATAGGTGTAGATTTTTCTTAGTTACCCTTTATCAAGTTGAAGTTTCTATTTATACATATGGTGTTTTTAACCATAAATGACTGTGGAATTTTATCAAGTGATTTTTCTGCATCAGTTTTGATAGTTACATGTTTTTTCTCTTTTGCTCTGTCAATATAGTGAATTTTATTGATTGCTTTTCAACAGTAAACCAAACTTTCATTACTGGGATAAACTCTAACATAATGTATGAGCCATTTAAAAATTATTGGATTTGAACTGGTAAAATTTTATTAAACATTTTTGTTTTGACATTTATGAGAGTTAGTGCAGTTATTTTTTTCCTTAAAAGTTGACATTTATGAGGGTTTATGCAGTTATTTTTTTCCTTAAAAAGTTTTGTTTGGGGTATAAATTTACTAGTGAAGTTATCTAGATCTGGAGTTTACTTTTGGTAAGATTTTAAATTACAAATCTAATTTATTTAAGATATATAGAATTACTCAGATTTTCTATTTATTTTTAGTCGATTTTGGTATTTTGTGTCATAAAAGAATTTATCCATTCTACTGAAGTTGTCAAATTTATTACCAAAAAATTGGTCATAATATTCCCCTAGTATTTTTTTGGTATATGTAATATCACATATTTATGTTAGTAATTTTGGTATCTTTCTTTTTTCTTTGATTATACTAACTAAAGAGTCATCAATTCTTTAATATATATCAAAATTTTTAAAATCCAATTTGGGGTATAATTGCTATTATATATTTATTGTTTTATGTTTCACTGATACCTGCTCTTTGATACATTATTTTCCTTCTCTTGCTTAATTTGAATTTATTTTGCTATTTTAAATTTATATTTTCAAGGTGGATACTCATATAATTGATTTGAAACTTTTTCTTTTCTTTATATAAGCTTTGTAAACTATAGATTTTCCTCCATTCGCAGTTTGACCTGCATTCCATGCATTTTGATATATCTTTTTTCATTTTCATTTAGTTAAAAATATTTTCTAATTTCTGTCATGACTTATTTTGACTCATGGTATATGTAGAAATGGTTGTTTATTTTACAAATATTTGGAGTTTGTCCCTATATATATTTGTTAGTTATTTCTAACTTAATTTCTTTGTGGACAGAGATCATTAACCTCAATGAATTTATGAGGGTTACAGCTATATTGTAGCTAATTGGTAATAATATTTTTAAGTACAGCTGGATGCCTAAGACAACATAAAGACTTTTTCAAAAGCATTCAATGATTACTAGTCTCTTGATTAGTCAGAGTTATCACAGAGACAGAACCAATAGGAGATATATATATATATATATATATATATATATATATATATATATATATATGAAAAAAATTTTTTAAGGAATTAGATCACATGATTATGGAGGCTGTCAAGTCCAAAATCTGAAGGGTGGAATGTCTGGAGATTCAGACAAGAGCTAATACTGCAAATCAAGTCCAAAGTCCATCAGACTGGAGACCCAGAAAAAAAGCCAATTTGTAGTTTAGTTCCAAAGGCCAATACTGCAGAATTCTCTGTTGCTCATGGGAGGTCAGTTTTTTTGTTGTTGTTTTATTTAGACCTTCAATTGAATGTGACCCACCCATATTATCTGCTTTACTCAAAGTCCACCAATTTCAATGTTAATCTCATCTAAAAGCACCCTCACAGAAATATCAAGAATAAAGTTTGATCATATATCTGGGCACCATATCCTAGCCAAGTAAATTCAAAAATTAACCATCACAGTCTCAGTCACAAAGTATATATTATAGAAATGAGTGTCAGGCCACATATTCACACATACAAGAAGTTAAGTAACATCTATCTTATATTCCATTACACTAGGTGGAATGATAATTTACTCAAGGGATTTTGAGCAATTTTTTATCCCTAGAGATATGTCAAGATTGCTAAAGATATCGCCTAGGAAGTATAGTCAAAGACAGTAAATCACAGATTATAACTAAGAAGTCCACAGCCACGACCTATATGACCTCTTCAGATCTCATGGATCTCAACATCCTTAGTGCCTCTGAATTTAGATTTGGAAGTTTCTAAATAAACTCACCAGCACAAATGTCTATTGAGTAATAAAATACAGAGACTTGGTATCTACTTGAATGAGGAAAGAAAAAGGATAACAATACATAGATAAAAGACATAAATTAATATCTCAGACTGTAACCAGCCTTAGAAATTTTAGTTGAACAGTTTATGACCTAATTAAGTATTCAAGATGCTATGTATTCATACATTTATTCTTTAAATATCCTAAGTATCTATTATATTTCAATTACTAGACTAGGTGCTAAAAAGTTGACTTAAAGGATAAAGTATTCTTGTCTTGAAGTTTATTTGGAAGGAGAAATATAAGAAATAGAGAAAAAAACAACAACAACCAGTGGCTCAAGTCTTAATTCTGGCAGTCAGCTTTGTCTACTCCTCCTTTAATTCCCACATCCAGTCATTACTACTGATGTCACCCTTAAGTATTTATTGACTTTTTAAATTTCTCTCTCTCTTTTTTGCCAGCATCGTGATACAACCCACATAAGCTCTTGCCTGTACTTCAGATGTAACTTCTAAATAGATCTTCATAAATCCATTCTGTTTCCTCAAATTCATTCTCCATAGGAGATAAGTGATCTTTTATTTATTTATTTATTTATTTATTTATTTTTAACTCATCTTTATTGTTGAATGTATTACAGATGTTCCCCCCTTTTTTGCCCCATTTACCTCCTCCTCCCCATTTCCACCCCTCTCCTGCCTTCCCCACACTATTGTCGGTGTTCATTGGTTATGCATATATGCATAGAGGTTCTTTGGTTTATATCATCCCGCCCTCCCTCCCCACTTCCCTTTGAGGTTCATCAGTCTAACAACCAATTTGTACTTCTTAATTCCTTCATCTTTTTCACCCAGCCTCCCAGCCCACACCCATCTGGCAAGCAACAAAAAGTTCTCTGTATCTATGAGTCTGTTTCTGTTCTGCTTGCTCACTTTGTTTGTAGATTCAATTGTTGATAGATATGTATTAATTGCCATTTTATTGTTCATATTTTTGTTCTTCTCCTCCTTCAAGAAGACCCTCCAACATTTCATATAATACTGGTTTGGTGGTGATGAACTCCTTTAGCTTTTTCTTGTCTGGGAAACTCTTGATATGTCCATTGATTCTAAATGATAGCTTTGCTGGATAGAGTAATCTTGTTTATAGGTTGTTGCTTTTCATCACCTTAAATATCTCTTGCCACTCCTTTCTGGCCTGCAAAGTTTCTTTTGAGAAATCAGCTGACAATCTTATGGGAACTCCTTTGTAGATTGCAAACTGCTTTTCTCTTGCTGCTTTTAAGATTCTCTCTTTGTATTTAACCTTTAGCATTTTGATGATGATGTATCTTGGTGTGGACCTCTTTGGGTTCAACTTGTTTGGGACTCTCTGTGCTTCCTGGACTTGTATGTCTGTTTCCTTCACCAAGTTAGGGAAGTTTTCTATCATTATTTTTTCAAATAGGTTTTCAATTTCTTGCTCTCTCTCTTCTCCTTCTGGCACCCCTATGATGCGAATGTTGGCATGCTTGAAATTGTCCCAGAGGCTCCTTACACTATCCTCATTTGTTTTGGATTCTTTTTTCTTTTTGTTATTCTGATTGGGTGTTTTCTGCTTCCTTATATTCCAAGTCAATGGTTTGTTTCTTGGCTTTACCTACTCTACTATTGATTCCCTATAAATTATCCTTTATTTTAGTTAGGGCATCCTTCATTTCTAACTGGTCCTTTTTTATGTTGTTGATGTTCTCACTAAGTTCCTTGGAGGTCTCCTTAAGTTCCTTGAAGGTCTCACTAAGTCCCTTGAATGTCTCACCAAGTTCCTTGAGCAACCTTATAACCAGTGTTTTGAACTCTGCATCTGATTGATTGCTTATCTCCATTTTGTTTAGTTCTTGTCCTGGAGTTTTGTTCTTTTCTTTCATTTGGGACATGTTTCTTTGTCTCCTCATTTTGGCTGCCTCCCTGTGATTGTTTCTATGTATTAGGTAGAGTTGCTATGTCTCCTAGGCTTCATAGGGTGGCCTATTGTTGTAGGTGTCCTGTAGGATCCAGTGGCACAGCCTCCCTGATCACCCCAGCTGGACCCTCGAGGTGCACCCCTAGTGTGGACTGTACACCCTTCTGTTGTAATTGAGTCTTGATTGCTGTTGGCACGTCAGTGGGGAGGATTTACTCAGGATGATCAGCTGCAAGGACTGGCTGTGCCCACTAGCCACTGGCCTCTGACTACCTTGGAGAATCAGCTGTGTAGGGGTTAACCACACAGAGCAAGACTTACTTCATCAGGGCTCTGATACCCACTGAGTCCGCTCATTGAGTGTGTCACTTGTGGAGGTGGTTGGGTGGTGGTATTTCGATGTGGTCTGCAGCTGTCCATTGGGTGTGCTGGCTCTGGGGCAAGGTCAGCCACTGCCTGTGTTCTATCCAGGGCCACCCAGCATAAGGTACAAAGTGATCTGCAGATGGCTGCTTCTTGTGCTGGGCTTGGAGATGTTCAAGAAAAGCCAAGTTGTGAACCAAGACTGGTTGCTTCTAGTGCCAGGCCTGGGGCCACTTAACAAGAGGTATGGGGCTCACTGAGACCAGGTGCTGCTTGTTTGAGAGATTTTAGGAAACTCTGAAGCAGGATCCAAGACAGGCCAATCCTATAGTAAAGCCTTTGGAAACAGCTTGGGTGGGCCTTAAAGCTGAGTGGGGCAGGGCCTCAGGGAATCACCAGGGCGGGGTAAACAGTGTGAGCCAGGTTGCTGGAGTCCCAGATATGACGGCGTCTGCCGGCCCAGGGAAGGGCTCACCAAAGGAACATCAGCCTCTGCCAGCACGTCTGTCCAGGAGAAAGCTGCCTCTCCAGCCCTCATCCCAAGGCCAAACAGCTCAGTTCTTCCCTGTATGTCTCTGGCGCCCCTCAAGCTGCCTCCCCTTCAAGCTTAGAGTGAGCAAGTCCGATTAAGTCCGTGCGCGGACCCTTTAAGAGGAGCTGCCTGGGGCTCCAGAAGCCTCAGCCTCCCTCAGCCTCAGTTCCCGCTGGTTTTACAGCCAGAAGTTATGGGGACTCTCTTCCTGGCACTGGGACCCTGAGCTGGGTGCCTGCTGTGGGACAGGGACCCCTCACTCCTCAAGGGGTGTCCTTCCCAGCCGAGGTGTCCTTCTGATTTTTATCCACCACACGTGGGTATGGGACCAGCCCATCAGCGCCTCCGCCCTCCTACCAGTCTCGGTGTGGCTGCTTTAATTTCGTAGTTGTAGGACTTCCATTCAGCTTGATGTCAGGTGGTTCTGAATGATGGTTGTACTGTGTTTAGTTGTAATTTTGATGTGGTTGTGGGAGGAGGCGACACTGCGTTTACCTACGCCGCCATTGTGACCGGAAGTCATAAGTGATCTTTTACAAGCCACAGCAGGCCCTGGCCAGTTTGGCTCAGCAGTTAGAGCATCAGCCCATGGACCAAAGAGGCTCAGGTTTGATTCCGGTCAAGGGCACGTGCCTCGGTTGCAGTTTGTCCCCGACTTTGGTTGGGGTCATGTGGGAGGCAACCAGTTAATGTGTCTCTCACATCTATGTTTCTTTCTCTCTCTCTCTCTCCCCCCTCTCTCCCTCCCTCCCACTCTATCTGGTGATAAATAGAAAAATATCCTCGAGCAAGGATTAAAAAATAAATAAATGCCACACCAGTTCATGCAGCTTCACTCCTTAAATGTTTTCAATGCTCCCCCCATTCTCTTAGACTAAAGTTTAAAACCCTTGAAATAGCCTACAATTCTCTGCGTGATCCAACTCCTTTCTCCCTTCAGGTCTTGCCCCTCCCTATACACCGTGCCCCTCCCTGTACACCTTTGGCTGTCACTGTTCCTTGAGTATACCAAGTTCTTTCCTATCTCAGAGTTTTTGCATGCTTGTGCATATGCTGGTTCTTCTCTTTGAATGTTGTCCATCTCCTTTTTCCACTCACCTAAATTCTCCTCTCTTTCTCTCCCCTCCCACCCGACAAGCTCACTATCATTTCAGAATGAAATTTTGCTTTATCGCAGAGGCTTTCTCTCTCTATCCCATGTGATTCCAATACCTCCAGTATAGTACGCGCATCACCCTATTATGTTCTTTCGTGTTCAATTTAATTTCACAGCTACACTTAAGTATATATATATATACCTATCAAGGTGTCATGTCTCTGTCCATGACCAGACTGCAAGCTCCATGAAGTTAGACTGTGTCTGCTTTTTTCATTTTGTTATCTCAAGGTCCCCACGTTCTACCTGGCTTTAGGATGCATGGAAAACAAGTTAGAATGTGAAAAATACCACAAGGGAGATACAGGAGGTTTTGAGTAGTCAAGTGGCATTATCTACTTCGTTAAAAATAACGGTATCACCCGTCTTCCATTACATGGAACCAAGAAGGATTACAAGAGAGACAGTGTTTCCTTACCTTTGACACCATGCCCCCAAACAGAGTGCCTGCAGTGTGTGTTTGCCATTTCCTGATTCTGTATCATTCTTCTTCTCTCAAACATCATCCTTTACTCTCTGGTTACTCCCGTTTCTTCTGATTTGTAGAAAACTGGCTTCATGAAATCACATTTCTTCCCCCTGAACATTTGCATTTTATAAAAAGACGCTAAAGGACTTCTCACTCCTGTGATGGAATTCTGGCAACATTAACAAGGCAGATGCTCCTTTTGATAGCCCTCCAGCCCATGCTTAATATGAAAATGATTCAGATTTGTAAATTAAACAGATTCTAAGATATTGATGTGTGCCTTTCTACTTTTTCTCACTCTTGGAATTTTTTTGAATTAGTCAAGGTAGGCTAACAATCCCAAATGTTAGTGACTTGATACAATGAAAGATTATTCTCAGGCCGCAGAAGCCTAATGCAGTGTTCTGGGTTGAGCAGTTAGTTTTTCTGGCCAGCTTTCTTACAAGGAGAAACCCCTCCCTCGTGGGTTTGTTTTTGTGCGACTCTGTCTTCCTCTAGGTGTTGGAGTTCTCCATATTCAGCCTACAGATGGAAGGAACAGTGTAGGGAGAGAGTGGAGGTCCATAGTCGGAAGATTGTACAGGCCAACTCTGGAATGGCTTAGTTCCATCCACATGACATTGCATTGGAGGCTGGGAAGTGTTGTCCAACTGCATGCTTAAGAAGGAAGGATACAGTTTGGTGAATAAATAGAAAGCTTTTCCATATCTTTAACTATAAGATGAAAGATTACTCCAAATCCTTCATATATTATCTAGAAACTCTCATACATTCAGATCTATATTCTTACATTTTTCTCACCCCAGCCTCAGGAGCCTATAATCTTTACATATCCTTCTGTACAGCATTTTAATTAAAACTTATTTTGTTGATATCATTGTTGTTTTAGTGTGGGGCACCACACTCAAACTCTTTGAGGCACCATTTGAAATTGTGTTAATAATCATCATTTATTTGGACTCTGACTACACTGGAGTTTTCAAATAGCACTTAAAGAAACGTGAATGAAAGGCATTCTATTGGTAGAGTTTCTTACCTTACTTTGGTAGGAAGTAAAAGTATATCTATATAGCCTTCAATCCCATCTATGATGAGTACTTCATTTAGAGAAAAAATAAAATTGTTATAAAAGGTTTAGCTCTCCATGACTCCACAAAACTACCCATTTTTAGTGAAAAATAGAATAAACAAAAGTATAGGCAGGTTCAATGAAAACAGAAATTAAAAGGTCAAAATATCTTATAGTCATTGCATCATCAATCCTACTATTTCTTCCAAATTTAAAAACATTTTGTGGCTATTACATCAATCCTCTCTGATTCCACAAAGAACCGGAGTTTATATATGACTAGATCCAAAGCAAACCCCATCTAACAAAAAATTCCAAAACACATGCAGAGCAGATAACTCAAGAAATAATTATAAATTGGTAAATGTCTACCCTTTTGGATGGGCCTAATTCAATTTTCTCATAATTATTTGTGCTGTTAGGCTCATCCAATTATTATTTGAACAGCAAATCATTTTCATTTTAAGGAGTGAATTTGATAAAGGCTGAATGTCAAATATTCTAGTGAATTTTAATTCCCAAACAATAAAGCCATGGTTCTACTAGGTTTGGTTCTTAAACCTTAAAGCTCTCACTGATACATGATATCCACAGAGATTTCTTTTCCTTGCTCTGAAAGTTGTTCATTTATCTCTTTCTTAAAATTGTGCTGAACTGAAGCCATAGATAAGTTTGAGATTACACCGACTGAGTTGGATACATAATGCTTAATGTACCAATAAGCATCAGATTTCAAGCTCTTTTGTTTCTTTCTTCAAATAAATATAATAATGCATATTTCTCAAATCCCTTGCAAAAACAGGTTTCTGTGACATGGTTCCAATAGTTTCATCTTGTTATGTTTTAAGAGACCATTTTAGAATCACTGGTTTTTAGAACAGACAAAACATTTGGAATAAAGCAGTGTGGAATGTGATAAGACTCGCTTTGCTTTTTCTTGGTCTAAAATTTATTTTAGGTGGGGCAAGAGCAGGGAGGAAGGTGTCAATGGGGGAAAAAAGGAGGGACATATGTAATACTTTCAACAATAAAGATAAATTTAAAAAGTAAAGTAGATTATAGAATCCTTATATAAAGTATTCTAAATGTAATAATACTATATTATGTTCATCTTTTCACTATCACACTGGATTATACCCATCAATACTCCCAATGAGCTGTTAAATCAGAGCACTGAGAGTATCTGATTAATTTGTATATTTCCTGAACCTTAGACAGTGCCTGACACATAGCAGGTACTTGATAAATGTGTGGTGAACAAGTGAATTAATTGATTTCTATTCTGTTTCTTTTAACAGATAAAACAAAACAAAATGCCCTGACTCATAATCTGACAAATTGCATAAAATGTCTCACAATCCGCCCTGGCCGGTTTGGCTCAGCAGTTAGAGCATCGGCCTATGGTCCAGAGAGACCCAGGTTCGGTTCCCGCTAAGGGCACGTACCTTGGTCGCAGTTTGTCCCCGGCCCTCGTTGGTCGTGTGGGAGGCAGCCACTCGATGTGTCCCTTTCATGTCGATGTTTCTCTTTCTCTCTCTTTCTCTCTCTTCCTCTCTCTCCCTCCCACTCTATCTGAACAAAAAATGGAAAAATGTCCCCAGGTGAGCATAAAAAAAAAAAAAAAAAAAGTCTCAAAATCCTTTTTTCTGGGCTACTCTCATCTCCTGAACACCCAATTCTCAAATTCCATTGCAAAATATTATCTGACTCCTGGTATAACATACATGTGGTACATAGTAAATGTTTAATAATATTCATTTAGTGAATAAGTGCATAAATGTGATGCTCGATGGAATAAAAAAACAACAATAAATTATGCAAATGTGAAAATCCAGTTTAGATAAGGAAATGCTTCTTTGGAAAAGTCAGGATGGTTGTTATGTAAATACAATTCTATATAGTTAATGAAAATTATAAAATTATTTTGGTAAAAGTGTATTTAACCAATTTTGTGCTGCACTGAGTTTTACTTTGACTTTGACTTTACTGAAAATAGCATGGACCATTATTCAAATTTAAAATTTTTGACATCATTAAAGAAATTTTATGCCTATAACACATAATTTTGTTTTTTAATACATAACACATTGTTCATTTATTGCTGATTTATAATAAATTAGTCACTCCAAAGAATACTACCATCATTTATTAAATACTAAATTCCATACATTTTCCACACAATAGCATTAAAACAGCCTTTTATTATGCATCAATTTTTTTCTGAGAATTTGTTATTCATGTGTTTTTTTTTTAATTCTGTATTTTCAAGATAGTAAATTTTATGAGGACAAGAAATAAATACATTCTTTTTACTACAACACACCCAACATTTGGGATGGAATCAGTCACATATTAGTTAAAACAAATGAATTAGTTTAACAAATTAGTTAAAAAATAAATGAATAAATAAATAAATGAACGAAAATTGCACAGTAAATATTATTGCACCCATTATGAACCCTGAGAAAGAAGATACCTACTGAGAAGGGCTCCTGGTGGCTAACAGGGCAAAAAACAACAACAAAGCAGAGCCTCACAGCCATTTCTGCACAGGGGCCTCTCACCCAAACTGCTCTTCAGGGAGAGGCCTGCACTGATCTGCCTGCCTGCACTATTTCTGAAGTCTGAGCCAGTCCTTATAAAGGAGTTCGTGCAATCCTATTTCCACCAATAGCACTGCTTTCCCCATCCAATCAGAGTTGCACAGTTCTGACCAATCGGAGCAGCTCTCTTCTGACCAATCAGAGCAGTGCCTTTTGGACTAATCAAACTGTGAGGATTTGCAGTCCTCATTTGCATGAGGAGAGACTAATCAGAGAGCAGGGATGGGAAATTCTGTCCATATAAGCCAACTCCTCTCTGAGAGAGCATTTTCTGTTTCCACCAGAGACTGAAGATTGAGTATTCCTGGCTGAGCTGAAACACAAAAGATGTCTTCCCAGAGCAGAGCAGACCTGTGCAGAGCAGAGGAGCACAGCTGTCTAGCTGGAGAGGGGCCTGGCCCGAGTGCCATTTGGCCCCAGGGCTGCCTCACAGCCATGCTGTATCACAATTGAGCCGTTTTGCACATAAAGTTTTCCTCTTCACTGCAGCCCAAATTGGGGATTGCTGTTGGTGTTGAATTGGTGCCAACAACCATGGTTGACACATCTTACTTACAATTTAGGCTTAGAGGTAGTAAGAAACTTGTCCAAGGTCAAATAACAAGTGTAGAGCCAGAACCTGAACCCCTATTTTTAAATCTCCAAATCCATGCTATTACATGCTATGGTCTCTAGCTCTTGAAAGCAAACACAATGTTTTTACTTCTTGGCTTATTCTATTCAGTCTGCTATAACAAACTACCAGATGGGGTAGTTTAAACACTAAACCTTTATTTCTTGCAGTTCTAGGGGCTTGGAATTCTAAGATCAGGGTGCCCGCAGATTTGGTGCCCTCTTCCTCTTTCATAGATGGTTTGTCTCTCTGTGTCCTCACATGGCAGAGGGGGCAAGAGAGCTCTCTGGGGTTCTTTTCAAAGAGGACTAATCCTATTCATAAGGGCTCCACCTTCATGACCTAATTACCTCCCAAAGGCCCCCTTCCTAATACCATCAAATTGGAGGTTAGGGTTTCAATACATGAATTTTGGGGTTACACAAACATTCAGTTCATAATACTCCTCATTTATTCTCCAAATAAATGATATAACATGTGTATTCGGTCTATACTGGAGACTTAGATAAATGTCTCTAAAGAAATAACAGGGACTACAGAATAACTAGTCCGTGGTTAAGAAACATTCTTTAAAACATTTCTGATTGAAGAGGGGGATTGACACATTGTTTAGCTTTAGATTTTGTTAAATTAAATGTGGTAAAATAAGGGTTGCAAAGTCCAAAGCAATGCAGAAAAAGACACAATAAAGGGAAATGAAAACAGGAACAGAATTCTCTGCCTCAATCAAATTTTAAAAGACAAAAAAGAAGCAAAAGGATGTAAAATCTAAATATAGAAACCAAACTTTATATCAATCAATATGTCAACAATCATAATTTTAATTTTTTAGTCACAAGTCAGATGTTCAGATTGGATTGAGGAAACAGAGCTACATGTAGTCTGTAAGAGCCACTCCTAATTCACAAAGATACAAAAGGCTGATAGTAAAGGATCTGAAATGAGATACCTAAAAGAATGCTGGCTAAAAGAATGCTGGCAGGTAATGTATGTAATATCAGTAAAAATAAACTTTCAGACAAAAAGCTATATTAGGTTACATGCTTCAACATGGGTAAACTTTGAAAACATTATGCTAAGTGCAACAAGCCAGACACGAAAGGACACATATTGTGTTACTCCACTCATAAGAGGAATAGATAAATTTATAGAACAAGCAAATCCATAGACACAGAAAGTAGAATAGAGGTTACCAGGGGCTAGGCATATGAGGGAATGCAGTTATTATTTAATGGGTACAGAGTTTCTGTTTTGTATGATAAAAGAAATTCTGGAAATGAATGATTATAATGGTAGTACAACATTGTGAATATACTGATGCCACTCAATTGTCACTTAAAAATGACTAAAGCGGGTTTTTAAAGGGAGGGGGTAAGGGTGACTGGTTAAAGAAGGTGAAGGGATAGCTAAAGAACATACATGCGTGCCCCATGGACACGGACAGTAGTATGGTGAAGGCCAAGGGAGGGGACGCAGGGGTGGGTGGAAGTGGGCAAATGGGTGGAAGGGGGACACCTGCTATAATGTCAACATTAAAACTTTTGAATAAAAATTAATTAAAAAAATAAATAATAGAAGTATACATATTTGAAATTTTCTTACAAAGCTATATTAGGTATAGAGAGGATCATTACATAATAATAAAAGTAGAATTCACATAGAAGGTATCATTTGCATAAACCCAATTAAATAGCCTCAAATATATACAGAAAAAAAATAAATAGGCACACAGATAAAACTGATAAATCCATTTCCATAATAAGACTTTCAATATACTGTTAATTATTGATAGGCCAAAGCAGATAAAAAAATTAATATCGACATAGAAAAGTTTCAATATGCTTGATGTAGAAATGTATGGTACACTACACTCTAAAGCACAACATATACATTCTTCTCAGGCACATTTATAATATTTATAAAAATTAATTATATTTATATTTGGCTACAAGGCATGCCTCAACAATTCCAGCCAGCACCCTAAGAAAACAAAACAAAAATTAAAATATCACAAAGGAAGCCCTGGCCGGTTTGGCTCAGCGGTTGGATCATCGGCCTGTGGACCAGAGAGTCCCGGGTTTGGTTCCCGCTAGGGGCACGTACCAAAAAAAAAAAAAAAAAAAAAAAAAATCACAAAGGAAAAAATAACACCAACAGAATCTGAATTTTTAAGTATAATATGAGTATATGTAGCAAGTTCGCAGAACACTGAATTAATATATGATAATCAGTTGCATCTTCATAGAGAAGAAAAAAATTCAGAAAATATATATATTTTATTATTTTTTAATTAATTTATTTTTTCTCCAATTTTTATTAATTTATTTTTGTTACAGATGTTTCTCCTTTTTTCCCCCAGTCCCCCTCCTCCCCATTCTGCCCCCCCAACCTCCTAGCATTGTTGTCTATGTCCATTGGTTATGCATACATGCATATAAGTTCTTTGGTTCATCTCATCCATCTCCCCCGCCCCCCTCCTCTGAGGTTTGTCAGTCTGAACCATACTCCTTTCTATGTCTCTGGGGCTATTTCATCCATCAGCCCACCCTGTTCACTATATTCCACAAATAAGTGAGATCATGTGGTATTTATTTGTCTTTCTCTGATTGGCTTATTTCGCTTAGCATAATACTCTCAAGGTCCCTCCATGTCATCTCAAAGGATAAGAGAGCTTTCTTTCTTACAGCTGCATAGTATTCCATTGTATATATGTACCACAGCTTTTTTATCCACTCATCCATTGATGGACACTTGGGCTGTTTCCAGATCTTAGTGATTGTAAATAGTGCTGCTATGAACATAAGGGTACATATATTCTTTCTGATTGGTGTTTCAGGCTTCTTAGGATAAGAAAATATATATATTTTAAATGTCATTTGTAACAGCAATAAAAACTATAGTCTACTAGGGGAAATCAAACTAAAGATGTGTATGACTTAGTGTAACAATATTTTAAAACTTTATCCAAAAAATTTAACTGAGACATAAATTAATAGAAAGATATTTTCTATATAGGTATATTCAATGTTATGAAGATATCAAATATCCCCAAATTCATTGACAGCTTTAATGTTATTCTGAAACTCTGAAAGAATTTTATGTAGAATTTTAAAATCAGATTATAATATTTATATAGAAGAGAAAAGGGTGAAGCATAGCTAGAATATTCATGAGGAAGAGAATAAGGAGGGATGATTTGTCCTACCAAATATTAAGAATTAAAATAAAGCCATAGTACATAAGAAAGCATGGTATTGGCACATGGATGGACAGACTGAGCCATAGGACAGACAGCATACAGGTTCAGGCATAGAAGAAATCTTAATATTAATATTATACCCATTTTATATATACTAAAAGGAAAAACATAAATTTTAAAAATAATATGGCTATTTTCAATATAACAGTCAATAAAGAAATATGTGGGGTTCTGGTCCAGATGGCGGCGTAGGTAAATGCAGTACTCGGATCCTCCCACAACCACATCAAAATTACAACTGAACTACAGAACAACCATCATTCAGAATCACCTGAAATCGAGCTGAATGGAAGTCCTACAACCAGGGAATTAAAAAAGAAGCCACATCCAGACTGGTAGGAGAGGCGAAGACAGATGGGCTGGTCCCACACCCATGTGTGGCAGTTTAAAATCGGGAGGGATGCCCTGGCCGGTTTGGCTCAGCAATTAGAGTGTCGGCCTTTGGACCAAAGAGTCGTGTGTTCGATTCAGGTCAAGAGCACATGACTCGGTTGTGGTTTGTCCCCAGCCCTGGTCGGATCATGTTGGAGACAACCAGTCGATGTGTCTCTCTCACATCGAAGTTTCTCTCTCTCTCTCTCCCTCTCTCTCTCCCTCCCTCCCACTCTATCTGATGATAAATAGAAAAATATCCTCAGGTGAGGATTAAAAAAAATAAAATTGGGAGGATATCTCAGCTGTGGAGGTGCCCCCTGAGGAATGAGGGGTCCCAGCCCCACACCAGTCTTCCCAGCCCAGCGTTCCAGAACCAAGAGGAGAAGTCCCCATAACTTCTGGCTTAGCAGGAATTGTGACTTAGTGAGACAAAGGACTTCTGGAGTCCCAGGCAGTTCTTCTTAAAGGGCCTGCACTCAGACTCACTCCCTCTGAGCTCTAGTGCTAGGGCAGCAGCTTGAAAACAGCAGGGACATATTGGGAGGAATTGAATTGTATGGCAACAGGGTGAGAGCTTGGAGTGGGGGGCAGCTTCCTCCCAGACAGAAGTGCTAGCAGATGTCATTGTTCCTTTTCAGAGCCCTCCCTCCACAGAGCTGGCAGGGGGGCACCATATTTGAATCTCCATCATCTGGTTCACACTATTTGCCCCACCCTGGTAATTCCATGATACCCCACCCCACCCAACTTGTGGGCCCACCCAAGCCATTTCAGGTGGGTTTTCCATACAAATGGCCTCTCTTGCCTCATGCTTTGGACTTTCCTAAAATCTCTCAACATCTGGGCTCTGCAAACCCCGTATCTTGTGCTAAGTGGCCCCAGGCCTGGCACTAATGGCAGCTGGCTTTGGTTCACAGCTTGGCCTCTCTTGGGCACCTCCAAACCCAGCATAAGTAGCAGCCATCTGCAGATGGCTCTGTAGTTTGTGCTGGGTAGCCCCAGGCAAGATACAGGCAGTGGCTAACCATGCAACTCCCAGGAGGCCCCAGAGCCAGTGCACCTGGTGGACAGCTTCAGACAACACTGGATTACAACCCTAACACCTCCATGAGCAACACACTCAAGGGGTGGACTCAATGAGCACCAAAGTCCCACTGAAGCAAGTCCTGATCTGTAGAGTTGACTCCTGCACAGCAGTTCCTCTGCGGTAGTCATAACTGGTTCTCAGTTGAAGGTCACTCCCTTCCAGTGGCACCAAGAGCAACCGAGGCTCAACTACAACAGACAGTACACATAGCCCACACAAGAGTGCACCTGTAGCACCCAGCTCGGGTGACTGGGGAAGTTGCGCCATTGGACCCTACAGAACATCTACTACAGAAGGCCACTCTACCAAGTCCAGGAGACATAGCAGCTCTACCTAATACATGGAAACAAACATAAGGAAGCAGTTAACATGTGGAAACAAAGAAACAAGAGAAGTCTCCAGAAAAAGAACTAAATGAAATGGAGGTAAACAAACTACCAGATACAGAGTTCAATACAATGGTTATAAGGATGCTTAGGAACTTAGTGAGAAGTTCAACAGCATGAAAACGGACATAGAAACTGTGAAAATAGCCAGTCAGAAATGAACGATACACTAACTGAAATAAAGAATAATTTCCAGGGAATCAATGGCAGAGTAGATGAAGCTAAGAATCAAATCAGTGAGTTGGAATATAAGGAAGCAAAAAATATCCAATCAGAACAGCAAAGAGAAAAAACAGTTAAAAAATATGAAGACAGTGTAAGGAGCCTCTGGGACAACTTCAAGTATACCAACATTTGCTTTATGGGGGTACTGTAAGGAGAAGAGACAGAGAAAGAAATTGAAAACCTATTTTAAAAAACAATGACAGGAAACTTCCCTTACCTGGTGAAGGAAATAGACATATAAGTCCAAGAAGTACAGAGTTCCAAACAAGATAAACCCAAAGAGACCCACACCAAGACACATCACAATTAAAATGTCAAAGGTTAAAGACAAAGAGAGAATCTTAAAAGCAGCAAGAGAAAAGTAGTTAGTTACCTACAAAGGAGTTCTCATAAAATTATCAGCTGGTTTCTCAACAGAAACTTTGCAGGCCGGAAGGGATTGGCAAGAAATATTCAAAGTGATAAAAAGCAAAATTACTCTACCTAGCAGATTATCATTTTAGAATAGAATGACAGATAAAGAGCTTCCCAGACAAGAAAAAGCTAAAGGAGTTCATCATCACCAAACCAGTATTATGTGAAATGCTAAAAGGTCTTCTTAAAGAAGAAGAGAGAAAAAGTATGAACAATAAAATGGCAATAAATGCATATTATCAACAATTGAATTTAAAAACAAAATAAATGAACAAGCAGAACAGAAACAGACTCACGGATTCAGAGAACATTTTGACAGTTGTCAGATGGGATGGGGGCTATGGGGATGGGTAAAAAAAGTGAAGAGATTAAGAAGTACAAATTGGTTGTTACAGAATAGTCATGGGGGTGTAAAGTAAGCATAGGGAATATAGTTAGTAATATTCTAATAATTATGTATGGTTTTAGATGGGTACAAGTTTTATCAGGGTGATCACTTAGTACGTTATTTAATCACTGGGGTGTACACCTGAAACTAATATAATATTGTATGTTAACTGTAATTGGAAAACAAAAAATAATTTTAAAAATCTGTGGATTTTATTTGTTTTCTACTTCTACATTCAAAGGTATTTAATTGGATAGTGCTTTTTGCCACTAATCACATTTATAAATGAAAGCTTCTGAAGCAGCTGGATTCCTGAATTTGTATAAAGTTGGCTTCTGAAGTTTTCTTATTTCTGAAATTTAGTTGTAGTTCTCCTAAATGGTCACTATAATCAAGAAGAACACATTTTACAAATTTCAAATGTATCTATTACGCTATACAGTTCAAAAAAGTGCTTTATAAATATAGTTGACTCTCACAATAAGCTTGGGGTGGATGAATAAGGCACTTATTAAAGGGACTATTTAAATGGACAGAGACCAAGTCTTTGAGAAGGTAAAGGACCTACATGGGCCCACGTACTGGCAAGTTGCATAGTGTGTACCGTACTTGACTTCTCACTCTTTTGTCTACTCTCTCCCCTACCCCATTTTACCTCTAAAGATAATAATAAACTTGGAAGTCTGTGAAATGTTTCAGCACTTTCAAAATGCTTTCCATATCACGTCATCTGTTTTGATTCTCACATTCACCCTAGAGTTTCTGTAACATATTTCTTTCTTCTCATAACATATATAGCATAATTTAAACCAAACATATTATTAGCTATGAAAATATAAGATCTTTCTGTTAAAAATTTTACTAGATATTCAAATCAAAGTAACCATAAAATAATCTTGTTCTTGTTTTATAAACCCAATGGTTATATTTACTGATTTGTCTAAGAAATAAGTAAAACTAATTACTTTGTAATTTATTTGTTTGTTTGTTTGTTTGAAAAAGCAAATGGATGTATGAAAGAGTGAATGAATGGTTTTATCATTCAACCAGCTTCTGCTTTTCTGGGCTTTGTGAAGATAGAACGAAATGTGCCCACCCCCCAAAAAATATCCATTTATTTTACATTTAACAAGTACAAAGGACATCTTTCCAGAAGCATTTCTTTAAATGTGCTGTGACATATTATTATTCAAATAAATAACAGCATTATTAAACAGTGTGATTTATTTTTATTCTTATTTGTAAACATCCTGCTTAAATTGTCCTCACTCTCAAATATCCGTGTGCTCGCAAGAGCAAATGGGAGTCTGGTTGTAGGCAAACTACATTTCACATCCCATCAAACCCACCTGCTCGCTCTTGGCAGCGTTCGGCCGAGTTGCTGCTCATTAGAGGCTCTGGTGGAGAGAAGAGGGTGGGTGGAAGAAGCAATGAAACCAGTGCCTGAAAAGTGAAACTGAGGTTTAGGTTTTATATGGGATTTTATTTGGTGAGTGGTTACACTGCTTTTCATTACACCAGATAACAGGTTGCTGGCAGCATATTTAAGAGATATGGAACTTTTAAGGGGCCGAACATGAAATTAAAGCTTGATGAAATGAATTCTAATCTGTGCCCCATAGTCATGTGCGTGCCAGGAAACATACATGCTGGTGCTTTAATTGTAATAGGGCCGTTCCCTTACATGCAGCAACAATATCCATTTTGCTGCACATGGAGAGCCTAGGAAACAATGCCATTAACAGTTTATATGCCATCTTATGCTCCACTTTCTTCATAACATTACATCAGTTCTACAGGCATTTTCTGCCCCATTTACCAAACTGGCTCTAGTCAATGAAGTTTTGCATTATGTGTCCCCAGGGAAGAAAATAATGCAAGACTTTTACTGTCCATGTTAATGCCATTTAATACATTACTCAAACACAGGCTTCAGACCAACAGTTCTGATTACACAACTTTGGTTTAAAGTGGCTTCCAAACTGACTCCTTAACTGGCAACTTCTCAACAGCTCGTGTCTTCCCAAGATTGTTTTTGGAGGATTTGGAGGGTAGAGGGGGTGCAGTTTGAGATGCTGCAAACATTCTGGGTTGTTTTCGATGTTATAACTTTATTGTCTTAAAAGGGAGAGAAAAGGGTGTCGAGCCTGTTTGCTTTCCTTTGTTTTTTTAAAACGTGCATGTTTAAATGTTGCTTAAACTGGAACTAATCCTCACCTACCTCTTGGGGGGCTGCCTTGAAAAATGGTTTAACATTCTAAAAATGATGTGAGTCCAAAAGTTAAAGTTTGAAGTAGGAGTGAATAGTGAGGTAGAACAGCATTCCGTCTCTTTTCTGGAGCACTTGGGTTTCACTCCATTCCTTTTGAGTAGGAGAAAACAGATCTGTCTTCTCTCTGTTTGGATAAGGAAGGGAGAGGGCTTAAAGAAGAGAAACATTTTCAATACCAGCTGTTCCCTAACTCAAGCCCTGCATAAATATAGTCTTTCCTGAGCTGGAGATATTAGGACAAAACCCTTAAAGCCAGTGGAAAAATAGAAAGTGAACCAATGAAGCCTATTTTATGATACTAAGTTACCAATTTTTTAAGAGGAGAACAAAAGGCTAAGGAATGAAGTCACCCTAGTTCAATCCCAAATCAGTGATGAGAACATAGTTTTCTAATAAAATCTCCAAGCTAGTCTGTAGTGAGAGAGCTTTCCAAGGCATCTCTGTATGATAAACCCCAGTTGCTAATTCTTTTCACAAGGATCTCCAGCATATTTAAATAATAATTACCAGATATGTGAATCAAATAAGGCCATCTCAAGACTAAACAACTAGCTGTCTTATTTTTGGATAAGTGTGGCTTTAATATATAGATTTAATATAGATCTTCATATCAAAATTTATTATCTATTTATAATTTTTAGAGATTTTCCACCAAGTTTAAGGTCCCATTTGAAAGATTTAACTCATAAACATGTTGCTAACAAAATTTACAGAGCAAGTTTAGAATATGTATATTTCATCTCAATAAGAATTTAACTTTCTCATTATAAAAGTTTGAGTATGATACAAATAAGTAAGCATGTCAAATGGAAATTTAAAAATATTGATTCAGTATGGTTGCATAATTTAGTCATTTTGGCCCTTGACAGTATGTCTCTGCTTAAAGATAAAATTCTATCTTTCTTTGTCCTACCTGATTTTTTACAATAAAACATTTACTAGGAAATGTTTTGTTTTTTTTTCTGTTTTATTTAGATGCTCACTTTCCTGAAATTTTCCATTTCTCTCAATGGCAACACATTTTTGGATTTGCTCAAACAAAACTTTTATCTTTTTCCTTCTACTCTAGATAGGTTCTATATTATTGCCCACATCTTTCATCCTT
This sequence comes from Tadarida brasiliensis, assembly GCA_030848825.1. NCBI lineage: Eukaryota > Metazoa > Chordata > Mammalia > Chiroptera > Molossidae > Tadarida > Tadarida brasiliensis. Next base: position 35,092,898 of record CM061260.1, read on the forward strand.
CCAAACCCACCCTACACCCTGCCATAGGAAAGGTCACAGATTCTGAAACTCAACAGACCTGGGTACAAACTCCATTTCTATCGCTTGCTAATACCCACTCTTTTAAATCTGATTTCATGACCATCAGTCTCCTCTTCTAGACATTGAAACAGTTTTATAGCGGTAATGTAAGAATTAGAGATGCTATACAAAGATCGTGTTCAACTGACGGTAGTTGTTAAAACAAGAAGCCTGGGGAAGGTGGAACGAAGAGGGATGGACGTGGCATTCTTGCCCATTGCGAAGAGTTCGGGTGTGTTAGGCCTGGCGACTGGGGACGCAGCCGAGGGCCCACAAGAGAACAGTGAATCTTCTCTGAGAAAGAAGTCCCTGGCCACGGCTTTACTTCCCCGGTGACGAACTCATCTGGGCAAGGGAAGCAAAGCCTGAAATGTTCGGATTGCTGTGAGGGGAAGTCAGCCCGACAGGCTGAGTTGCCTTTCTTGTCCTTGGCATTGTAACAGTGCACGGTCTTCTGTTGTTCCTGGAACCACTCAAGCATATAATGAATGGAGTACCAGTGATTGGAAACGGTCGGCCCTCGATGATATTTCCGCAAGTTGTTTTCCTTCTACAACTTGGTAATGGATTTTTCTAACTTTAACAGGATGGTTGAAGTGTCTCATGATTTAATGTGCTGTTGCCCCCTCTAGAGCCAAATCTGTCCAGTTATCATGTCATTTTTTTCAACACTGAAAATCAACTCCTCTCCAAAATCTTAAATGTTTTCTTTGGAACGTTACATGAGCCTAAGCAAACAAACAAACTGAAGAGCCATTCTGTTTTTTCTGAAGAAATCTGAACTTTTTCTTTTTTTTTTCATGAGTTGCATTTTGGATCTGTAGATTAGGTTCACTGAATTCTGCAAAGGTCAGAGGCGAGCAAAGAATGTTTGACAGTCTTTGTGTGTGCAGGAGGGAAATGGAGCCCTGCGGGCTGACCCGTCTCTGCGTACCAGCACCTGGTAGGCCAATGCAAGAGGAAGGCAGAGGTCCGAGTGGGGAATATTAAGTAATAAAGCAGTGTGAAGACAGACTAGCCAAACATACATGGGTTAAAATTCCCAGCTCTACGACTGACTAGATGGATGAACCTGGACAAATTTCTTGAAAATCCACGGGCTTCAATTTTCACATCCTTGTAGCATTGGGAGGATTAACCTGAACTGTGCACTTACTCTGTGCTGGCCACTTTTCTAAGCGCTTTGTTGGTAATAGTCCATTTAATTTTCACAACTACCCTACGAAATATGAAGCAAATATTATTATTTGGTTTGTAAAAATGAAACTAAGAGCAAGGACACCTGGCAGCAGGTAACAAAGTGATGACAAAGGTAGAATTTGAACCTAGGCAGTTTGACTCCAAAGCCCGTATTTTTAACCACTGTGGTATAATTAAGTCACTTGATATTTTGTAATTAGCGTCTAATAAATGGAAGATTTCAATATATGCTTATATATTATTTATATATTTAAATATACATGTGCACATATATTTATATTTACTCAGAATTTGTTTTTGGAACTATAATCAAGAATCAGCAAACTTCTCTAGTAAACACAATTAATAAGTTTTGAGAATTTGCTGTTGGAGATTTGGAGTCAGCAGCTACACGGGTCGCTGATTTAGGAAGATCTATTTCCCCTGAACACTGAGTGTAACCTCACAGATGACAGAGATACTCTAGATTTGGTCTCCATATTGGGTGGGATTTTTTTTCCCCCTCTGTTCCTCAGGACATGATTTTCTTCCATAGAAAAAAAAATTAAATGAAGTTATTTTTTATTTCCACTCTTACTCTGTCATCATTAGCTTCGCTATACATCGATATAATCTTATGATTCTATTTCCTTAATGTTTTTTTTGGATTCATGATTTTGCAATCAGCCTGTCCATTAACCTTTCGGCAGTGGAGTGTGTGTCCCGGCCGCCGTAGGAATAGTTCTAACCCCGAGACTCCACACTAGGAGGCAGCCTTCTCCCATGACCATCCACACAAACCGCACCATGCCTTAATCATTTCACGGAAAGTCCATCTTGAACATAAAACTGCAGAATTAACCGCAGGGCCTTCCACCTGCCTTCTGTAAGCGCTATCAAACTTATCCCTCACTCCTCCCCAGGAATGAAAAAGAAAATAAATAAATTTCAAAACTTCAACACAATTTAAAGTAGTAAATCAACGAGCCTTCTTTTTCAGATTTCAGTTCAATTTAAAATTATTTTTCTTTTCACCACGTTAAAATGCTTCTTGATTTTCAACATAATCTCCTAATGTGAACGTCTTTCTCCAGCCCCACCTATGTCCCTTTTTAGGGTTCTTACCTTATTTTCCCCAGCCTTTGTGACAACTGCTATAGTCACAGATCTCGGATGCACCCTCCTCCAAAGGGTCTCTCGTCAATCTACATTCGAATTTACCTTACAAAAATATTTTTGCTGACAAACTTCACCCTATGATAGTTTTCTGTATACTAAGCATAGAATAAGTTTTCAATCAGTTATTGATTATATACAGATAGATAGCTTGTGATTTCTTTGCTAAGCGTATATTTGGATACGTACAACGTGAGGCCATGGAAGTGTGTGAGCACTGCGTATTGTCAGGTCCTGCCGTTGCTACCCGGCTTGGAGTATGTTCTCCTCCACGGGCTGAAAGGTTGCTTTACAAATGTTCTCTACACATTTCATTTATGTTTGTTTAGTTTCTCATGCTACCTTCTTTTGAGGAAGGAAATCTGATTTTTAAATTTTTTCATTTAATTCTGTCATCTGGTCTCCTTTAAAGTTCCTACTCAAATGTTTTCGGAGATAATAAAAACATGTCAATAGTTCCTTATTCCTAATTAAGTCAAATTCTTATCCTTCCTCATAATTGCTTAAATTAAAAGAAAATCCTGATTTACTTTTGTTCTTTCTTCTCTTTTAAATCCTTAATTAATGCCTATGTATAGGACCTAGTAAAGGATCTTTTTTTTTTTAATAATTGCTTTTTTTCTGTGTTCAATAAACCAACCAACCAACAAACAAATAAGTAAATAAATAAATCTAAATAGATCAACCAACTAAAAAAGCCTTTGGGTAGCGGAAGCCCAATATTATTTTGATATTCTTGAATGAATTCACATGAGAAATCTAGATTTATGCAGTACATAAACTTAGTGTAGCAACCAAAGCCTGACATTCCAGCAATTTCACCAGACTTGTAAAAGCTGTTATTTTTCACTGAAGAAATGAAATTTGCATTGATTACCTAAACAAACTGACATTCATTTGCATGAACATGATAAATCTACAGCAAGCACACTAGCACGTTCACTGGAAAACAGCTTCAGTGTGAAATTAATAAGTTCTTTTCTTTTTTTCAACATGGGCAACAGGAATGTTCTGGTTTTTGCTTAAGGATTATCTATTCCAGCTTATATCGTTTACTTTTAAAAATATAATAATAACACCATGGCACAAATGCATTTTTTCCATGTGAGATAATTACATGAATTAAGTTAGTCCAATATTTACACCTAGCCTGAGTTCAAAATAGGTTTTTTAAAATGTTTTGATTATAAGCAAGTAAATGAGCATATGTCCAATTAGATTTTGGGTGCAATAGCTTTAGCCACCACATTTTGGCATTTTATTTTATTAGCTAGGAGTTCACATATGGTTTCCATGTCTCCAAGCTGTCTTGAAGGATACAAGAGTTGTATAACCTAACATTTGTTTTCTTTCCTTCTCTCTCCCAGCCCCCTCCCTATTTCTCACATATGCTCCATAAGAGAGGTGCTTCTCTTAGTTTTAAAGATTATATGTGCAAATTGTGAAAAACCTGAAAGTTTGCTAGTGCTTTGAAGAAATGATGAAAGAAATGCTTGCAACCCTAAAATTTTTACCTAATAAAAGAATCTGAAATGAATGCCATGTTTACTATAGAAACAATGGTATTAGTATACAAATATATAAGGCTCACCGTGATTATGATTTAGCTGCCTCCTTCTTGTGGCTTGGTGCCACACACGAGTTAGCAAGGTCCCTTCCCTCTTCAGAACCCTCCCCAGCAGCTGTGGAATGAAGGAAAGGGAAAGCGAAGTGAATATCCTAAATACTGAAGTGTATAAGACACAGCCCTGCAGGTGAAGGACACAGGAAAAGGGAGCACAAAGAAACATATTCAGCTCCTTTTGGTTTCAACATTCCACCCTGTGCATCTGTGTTACTGATACAGTTAATGGCTTGGAAAACAGCAAGACTTGCATATTTTGGCCAAGAGTTAGAGACAACCATTCTGAACAACTGACTAAAACATGGTTACTTTTTAAAGCTGTCATTCTAACATTTCAAGAAACCTTGGGGTAAATCAAATCGCTTTCAGTTGTCTTGCTCGTATATTGGAAATGTTCTATTCCATTTCCAAAGAAAGCAGGGATTTTGAATATATTGTTCATTTACAAAGATTACTAAACTTCATATACATGCAGTATTAAATCAATATTAGACCCTCTGCAAGTTCAAATATATTTCACTTAAAAAGAAAAACAATAAGATCCTGAAATAGTAACTGTTTCAAATGTCAAAGTAGGCATACTCTAGTAGATCAGACCCCTGGCTTTCAAAGATATATCTTTAAAAGTTTCTGCTATATGTAGGCAACCCTTAAGAACCAGAGAAATTTTGTTGGTTGCCAGATGGGAGAGGGATTGGGGGAATGGGTGAAAAAGGTGAAGGGATTAAGAAGTACAAATTAGTTATTAGACTGACAAACCTCAACGGAAAGGAGGTTTGGGGGGTGGGAAGAAATAAACCAAAGAACTTATATGTATATATGCATAACCAATGGACACAGACAACAGTGTGGGGAAGGCAAGAGGGGGGCGGGAATGGGGAGGAGGGGGGCAATGGGGGGAAAATGAGGAACATCTGTAATACATTCAACAATAAAGATAAGTTAAAAAAATAAAATAAATGTATGAAAAAAAATAAGAACCAGGATATGGAATATTTTGTCTGTTTTTTTCTTTTTCTTTTTCCTTTCCTTGAGGAACAAACGTGAGGGGTGAACATGCAGCTGACATGCTGAAAGGTCTGAGCCTCCCTGATCACTCAGTACGTACTTGTCCAGCAGATATGCTTCCCTCACCTTTGGAGTAAAAGTGCCTTTTTAGGTGACAGAAGAATCTTTGTTTCTCTGTGGAAAATAGATCACAAAAGAAGCTTAATGTTTACTAAATGGCTTTAGTCTTTAATTTACAAAAACATGAATAGTCTGAAGGAGATCTGTAGGCTTTCTTTTTCACTTGTAACATAGAACATTTGCGTGTGGGACACATTCTGAATCTGGGTTTACCATGAATGCCAAAGAGTGAATGTGTTTTACTACCTTTTGTTCACTTTTCAGATATGCCTCTCATTTATGTTAACTACCACCTTTCTATATTTTGACTCATTTTGATTTTGGGGGAAGTCAGTTTTGTGACAAATTGCCAATGATAGTTAGGGTATCAGAAAATTTAATTTCCTTTTAATCTGGCAGAAGTATGTCTAAGACGGGTTGGTCACTAGCCATGCCCAGAACCAAACATTAATAGTGCTCGACCTTGAGGACATATCTAGTTTGCAGAATGGAGCCTAGTGACTTAACTGCATATCACATCACACAAAGCTTGTAGAAACTATGGAGCTCTTAGGGGCGGTTAAGACATAATACAGGCCGTGGTTCCTGATTTCACATCTTCTGTAACTAAACTATTTCTGAACTGGCCAATCTTTATATTATCTCTCATTTTAATGTTATTTAGAGAGAAAGTACACAGCCTCGCATGAATATTTTTAGAAACAGTAATTATTGTAATATAATAGAAATAGAAGGTACCATTTATGAAACACCTACTCTTGTGCCTGGTACAATGTTAAATGCATTATATACATTATCTAGTTTAATGCTCCAACAATAACTTTATTTTATTTTATTTAAATTTTTGGGGGTGACATTGGTTAGTAGGGTCATATAGGTTTCGAGTGTACATTTCTATGATACATAATCTGTAGATTGCACTGTGTGCCCACACCCAAAGTCAAATCATCTTCTGTCTCCAACAATAATTTTATCCTTGTCTAGTACATGAGAAAATGAAATCATAAATTACAATTAATTTGCTCTAACCCATACTACCCATAAGTAACAAAACTGAGGTTTTAGCCTAAATCCATCTGTCTGTGAAAGGGTTAACAAATGTTTATAATGGTGCAAAGTGTATGGTAAAAATCACATTTTTAAAATTAAAGCATTTAATTATGGAAATTATGTGAATTATAAATTTTGAAGAATTTCATTAAAACGCATTTTAAAAGAAGATATAATTTTAAATTAAAAATTGTAATAGTAAGTAATATTTGCATGTCATAATACAATTTAAAAATCAGAAAGGATTATATAGTAAAAAGGACATCTTTACTTTCATCTAAAATCCTCGATTTTCCTTCTAAGAGAAAACTATAACCATTTGTTTCTTATTCTTCCTTGTAGATCTCCGCTATGTAAATAAGCAGTGTACCTAAACACACACACGCACGCGCACATACAAATTCTCTCTTACCTAATCCCCAGCAATCTCCCCTTCCTGATAATGGAAACCCATTCTGTTCTGGGTAAAAATGTGCCCAATTAAAATACAATATTTTTAAGGTACCTGTCTATTTGGACAGCTATTTAATACAGTTCTGCCCAATGAGAGGAAAGCAGAAGTTGGCATCTGAGGCTTTGGGGGATGTTCTTCTGTAGAGTACAAAATGTACAGTTCCACTTCTTTCTGCCCAAGATAACAGTAAGATGTTGGAAATGCAATAGCCATCTTGCAATAAGTAGGTAATAAACCATATGGTGAGAATTAATGAGAGAAAGAAAGGAGGGTCTTTGCTGGCATAATGGTGTCACTGTAGTGGCACCATACAGCTTTTATGTTAGAAAAATAAAATTTCTAATGTATGCTTCATTTAATAGCAGCATAACATTCTACTTTGTAGATATAGGATCATTTATTTTTCACCTCCCATTAAAGTCCAGTTAGATTATTTTAGTACTCCCACTAAAGACAATTCTACAATAGGTAAATGTCATTCTGTACATGAGCACATATATTTGTGCAATAAATTCCTAGAAGCAGAGTTGCTTGGTCAAAGGGCACACACATTTAAAATCTTGGGTGTTGCACTGGCCAGGTGGCTCAGTTGGTTGGAATGTTGTCACATACAACAAAAGTTTGTGGGTTTGATTCCCAGTCAGGGCACATACCTAGGTTTCAGGTTCATTCCTTGGTTGGGGTGAGTACTAGAGGCAACCGATCGATGTTTCTCTCACATTGATATTCTCTCTCACATAAATGTCTCCCTCTCTCTCTCTCTTACTTTCTCTCTCTCTCTCTCTCTCTCTCTTTCTCTCTTCCTCTCCCTCTAAAAATCAATACACATATCCTCAGGTGATGATTTTAAAAAGTTTAGGTGTTGCCAAATGGCTTGTTATACTAATTGTTCCAGTCTATTGACATTATTTAATAAATAATTCTTATTAACATAATATATCTAACTTTTAGATTATTTTAAAACTGAATAGTAAAAGAATACTTATATAGTTTTAATTTAAAATTGTCATTATAAATAAGGTTGAAATGTTCTTATTTGTTATGTATCCATTTACTTTTCTTTTTCTGTTGTCTTTGAAATTCTTTGCCCGAATTTCATTGTGCTCACTCTTACCTAATTATTCAGTGAAAATATTCAAATATTAGGAAAATAATTTATTTTCATATAACTTACTGATTTCTTTTTTAAATTTGAATTTCACTGTTTTTTTTAATCCATGCAGAGTTCTTTTACATATATGCAATTGAATTTATCACTTTATTTAATGGCTGCTAGATTCACATCTACTTGAAAAGTCCCTACCCACTCAGATTATAAAAACATTCTCCTATGGTTTTACATGTTTGATCCATTTTGGAATTCATTCTGGCATATCACGTGGGGTAAAGATTCAACTTAATTTTCTTCCAGATGTTTATTCAGTTGTTCCAACATAGTGCTAGAATAAAACTGTCCCCTTTACTAATTTTTAATTCCACGTTTATCCTGTATTAAATGCCTATCCATATCTGAGTCTGCTTTGGCCTTTTTGGTTATTCTATTAATCAGTCTGTCTACTCATGTGCCAGCTTCACACTGTTTTAATTACTGTAACATTATAATGGGATTTAACATTGAGCTTGGTCCCTCATTATGTTCATTTTCAGAATTGTTCTTGCTCTTCTTGCTTATTTTTTTTCACATAAACGTTAGAAACAGCATGTCTATTTCCCAAAGAATATTCTTTTGTTATAAATTTAACATTAAACATATAGATTAATAAAGAAAAAAATCTTTGAAAAGTTGTGTCTTCCTATTCAAAAACATTATCTACATGTCCATTAATTTAAATCTTATTTTGTATCTTCAGTAACATTTTATGATTTTCCTTCCATAGAGCTTATGGAGTTTTGCTAATATATTCTGTTATATTTCACTTTTGGTAACTATTATTATTATTGTAAAAAGGATGTCCCATTGTTTTTATACTTGATTTTGAAATATTAACATTTTGCCCAACAAACTTACCAAATACATTTACTTTTTTGTGAAATTTTTTATTTATGTTCATTAATTTTCCAGATAAGTAAACAAAAAATTAGCAAATAATAATAATTTTCTTTCTTTCCAATTTTTAAGCTTATCAGTTCTTCTATTTTTCTATTGCAATGGCTAAGTAGAAGTTCAAATTCAAATTAGAGGTCTAGTTTAATGACAAAAATAGCTTTGTTTTCTACCTCCGTCCTCAATGCTATTAAATTTACCTGATATGGCCTTCCCTTGGAAGAGCTTAACAATCCATAGAAAATGTATGTTAATGACAACATTTTTTTTTTTTTTTTTTGTAGAAATCAAGGTAGTAGAGAAAGGTAAAATGGTATAAATATGTAAGCTAAATTGAAAGCCAGTGAAACTCCTAAATAATGAAAATATTTATAAGCCTTAGCTAACAATTTTACCTTTTAAAATAGTATTCATAGTAATAAAATTCAATGCAAAGAATGGCATTTCCCTGGAGTTTGGTGTAATAAAAATCTATTTGAAGAATTTCTCACCCTGATCAAAATAGATGTTCACATATATGATACTACTTAATCAATATATTCAGTATTCTTTACTGGAATCAAATTTCAGTTGTTTAATAAGGAATGTTTTCTATCTAAGTAACTTCAAACATTACAATGACTAGATAACTTTTAAATTAGCAAACTTTAGATAGAACTGTCAAATGTGTAAGCTCTCTCCATTATTTGTTATATTTCATGTTTGATTTTCATGAGAAACAGACAAATGGATAAAAGGAACCATCACATAAGAACAATGAAACATGTAAAATAATGAATTAAATGAGATCAAGATGATAAAGTCAGTTTATTGTGATGAATAGTTTCCCTATTTCAAATGTTGATCTCAAAACTAATTTCATAGCAAATTCTTTCCTTTTAAAAAAAAAAGAAAAAGAAAGAAAGAAACATGTCATGGCCAATAACTGCTGAAAAACTGTGGAGACTGGCACTTCCAAATGCTTGGCAGATTAAGCCAATTTTTATTGAGTCCACTCTAGCTGTTGGAGGGTCTGTGATTCCCAACTGTTTCACATCAGAGAATGAAAACAAGTAAGGCCCAGCCAAGACCACATTGGTGACTGCCAGCCCCTTTATATGCCAAACATGAAAGCAACAAGTCCAGATGCTTTGATCCTTGCATTTTTGGACTCAGCCCAAAGTTATAGAAAAAAAAGCACAACTCATGTTAGGACAACATACATTATAACTAGAAATCAATCAATAGCACTGTGACCTTCAAACTCAGTAAATGTTTGGAGTTAGTTTCAGAGCATGTAATCTAAATTGGGGATTGGAAGTTGGAACTGGTCCTAAACTAACAGAAAAAAATGTATATTTTTAAAATATAGAGATTAAAGGAAGCAACAGATGAAGTTTTAATTTATGTGTGTATGTATATGTATATATACGTATGTATTCATGAAGAATGTGTTCTAATTTAAAAGACGCTAAATGCTAAGGAAAAGAAAGACACCACCACAATGAAAACCTCTTTTCCTGCATATAATTAAAAGAGAAACCAAATTGTGGCAGGAAAATATATGGGAAGGAAATTATGAGCTTTCTCCCAATTTAGGGTAAGAGAATAATGAGATAATTTAAGAGGTGAGTCATTTGGTTGCTAGGACACTGTCCTGATTTGCAGCAGGACTCTGGCCTGCCAACTTATGAAACAACTGGCCCTGGTCTTGGCAGGGTGTGGGCCTAAATTCCCCAACACAGGTATATTGAAGAACTGGCAATGGCAGACCTGAGCTGAGGGGTTGATGGCCCATCTGAATTCGGGCATAAGTAAAACTGCAGCCTAAACCCTTGTATTTTAAATCACTGCTTGAAAAAATCTTCTGAGACAGAAGAAATAATGCAAAAAAAAAAAAAAAAATTTAGCTTGGGGGGACAGTATCTGGCACCAAAAGTAATTAAAAGCAATTTTACATCCTTCATTTTATTTTGTTTTTTAACTTTACAATAATGGTTTGAGTGTATTGTCACACAGTTTCTGTCTAGACTACATTGTATTAAAACTTCTCCATTTTGTATTGTAAAGCTTTTGAATTGCTCCTGGCACCGAACAGGCTGTTCTAGCACAAAAGCTAATTTACAGTAATGTTGATAACGTTCAAGAACCTATCATTAAGATTTCTCTCTTTTCTCGTTTTCTTTAACGTATACTTTTTCTTGGTCAAAAAAGTAATTTAGTGATGGTGATAATACTTTGCAATCTCTACTGACATGTCAGAAAGGCAATGTACAGATAATTTAACATTTTCAAAACCTTCCACGAACTGGAGAAGTCAATTCCTGGAAGATCTGGTCTTAACCTGCAAAAATAACTTTTTCTCCTGTAATAAGAATTTATTCAGACTGCCTCACAGCATCTCCAAGAGAACGGGGTCAGGGAAGATGATCATGTTATCAGTTTGATGGTGTTATTTGCTTGTGCTGTCGATAAGTGTGCCATGCGCAAGGGAGGGCCTACTAGTGTCTAAACACTAAAAGTAAATTAAGGCACAAGATCAGAACATGGCCTCCTTGTCAATGAGCCATTTATGTAAGTCCAAGAACAGCTTGATTCAAAACTTAGAACATTGACACGACACCATAGAATCCATCTTTGGTATTTTTTTTTCTTTATTGATTTTTAGAAAGAGAGGAAGGGAGAGGAAGAGACAGAAGCATCGATGAGAGAGAACATTGATTGGCTGCCTCCTGCAAGCCCCCCACTGGAGATCGGGCCCACAAGCTGGGCGTGTGCCCTGACTGGGAATCGAACCGGCGACCTCTGGGTGCATGGGTCGATACTTAACCACTAAGCTGTACCGGCTGGGCAGAATCCATCTTTTGAATTAAGACTTTTAGTTGTTGCTAGTTATTTCCTTTTTTTCATTTTAAACATTTCTTTCTTTTTTCTTTTTATTTTTTTTGCAATTTATTATTGTGACCTCGGTTAATAAAATTTCTTAGATTTCAAGTGCATAATTCTATAATACATCATCTGTGTATTGTCCTGCATGTTCACCACCCAAAGTCAAGTCTCCTTCCATCACCATGTATTTGACACCCTTTACCCTCTTCTACCTCTTTTCCACCCCTTCCCTCTGGTAACCACCATACTGTTGTCTGTGTCTATAAGGTTTTGTTAGTCTGTTTGTCTTACTTGTTCATTTGTTGCTTTCAGTTTTATATCCCACATTTGAATGAAATCATATAGTTCTTGACTTTTTCCGCCTGATTTATTTCATGCTAATCAATTCTTATATTGATAAATGCTCATATTTTTATATATGTATTCTATTTTCTCAGAGAAATTCTTCTTTTACTTTGAAGCAAATATCAACTAGGTCTATTTCTAAGCAGATATATCAATGGTGAGTTGAAAAAAGTATGCTCTGTTCATTTATTCATTCTTTGTGGAGTCCTTATAATTTGTGAAGGATTTTGCTGAAGGCTGAAAGGGATGTTTGAAAGTGGAAAACAGTCCCTGGCTGGTTTGGCTCAGCAGTTAGAGCCTTGGCCAGTGGACCAAAGGGTCATGGGTTTGATTCCCAGTCAAGGGTATGTGCCTGAGTTGCCGGTTCGAACTCCACCCTTGTTGGGGTCATGCAGGATGTCTCACATCAGTGTTGTTCTCTCTCTCTCCCCCCCCTTCCACTCTATCTAAAAAAAAAAAAAATTAATGGAAAAATATCTTTGGGTGAGGATTAACCAGAGAGAGAGAGAGAGAGAGAGAGAGAGAGAGAGAGAGAGAGAAAGAGAGAAAGAAAGAGAAAGAGAGAAAGAAAGAGAAAGAGAGAAAGAAAGAGAAAGAAAGAAAGAAAGAAAGAAAGAAAGAAAGAAAGAAAGAAAGAAAGAAAGAAAGAAAGAAAGAAAGAAAGAAAATATAAAGTAGAAAGCAGTATGCTACAGTAGAAATGTCAGACTTTAGAGAAAGAATGTTTAGTCCAATCCTGGCTTCTTTACTTAGCACGGATATGACCTTGAAGAAATTATTATTTTCCCAGTATTTCAGCTTCATCATTTTTAAAATTGAAATAAGGCCACTATCTTGCACTAGTCTGGTCTTTGAGAATTAAGGTAGACAATACTAAATTGATTAAAACCCTTTGTAAACTAAAAACATGGAGCCAATATAGGTATTACAAGAAAAGGATGTTTTTCGTGCCCCAAAGAAGCTTCCCATTAATTTCTGAAGGCAAGGTATCTTTATATATAATGGGTTTTCTGCTAATTAAAGGAAGTTTTCTTTTTTTTTTTTAATACTCACCTGAGGACATTTTTAAATTTATCTTCAGATAGAACAAGAGGGAGAGAAGGAGGAAGAGAGAGAGAGAAACAACAATGTGAGAGAGACACATCGACTGGTTGCCACTCACACGACCCCAACCGGAGCTGGGGACAAACGGCAACCGAGGTATGTGCCCTTAGCTGGAACTGAACCGGGGACTCTATGGTCTGCAGGCCAATGCTCTAACCGCTGAGCCAAACTGGCCAGGGCTAAAGGAAGTTTTCGGTTCATCACAATGAGTAGTAAAAAAGTATCTGCTTGCATTATTCACAATAGCTAATACATAGAAACAACCCAAGTTTCCTTTGACAGAAAAAAATATATATATATATGTATATATAAATATATATACACACACACACACATGCACAATGGAATACTACTCGGCCATAAAAAGATGAAATCTTACATTTGCAAAAACATGGATGGATTCTGAGAGTGTCATGCTAAGTAAAATAAGTCAAATGGAAAAGAACAAGAACTGTATGATTTCATTCATATGTGAGGTATAAAACAGAAAGCAATAAACAAACACATAGATACAAACACAGAATGATGGCTACCAGAAGGGATGGGGGAGGGTAAAGGGAGGATGAGGAGAGTAAAGGTGGTCAAATATACGGTGATGGAAGAAGATTGGACTCTGAGTGATGAACACACAATGGAGTATACAGATATTGTATTATAAAATTGTACACCTGAAATTTATATAATATTATTAGACCACATTAACCCAATAAATTTAACTTAAAAAAGGAAAAGTGGAAACAAACCAATTAAACGATATTGTATGATATGTGATATAATATAAACAAAAAAAGTATCTGCTTTAATAGGTATTCACACAAAAAAAATCAAGCTGACTAGGATAGTGAGCAGAAGTTTCAAGATTTTAGGGGACCCCAAAGAATGAGTATGATTGCACTAGGTTAAGAAAAAGATAAAACACTTATATTTAGGGAGTTCTGTGAACCATGATATAAAAGTACAAATATACAACTAATACTTATTCTGTTGATCATGTATTCACTGGAAAACATTTATTTAGTGTTGAAAAAAAAAAAAACAATTTGGCTGCAGTTCTTTTAAAGAAGGTGGGAGACAAAATGTAGAGCTTTCATTCTTTTCTGATATGCTATAAAGAATTGTAAAAGCTGGGGCAAGTGTGTCATATTGGAGATGGGACAAGTAAAAGATGTATATCTGAAAGGAGAGAATATAAAAGAGGCTAAAAGGAAATCTCTGTTCCAAATTCTGTAGCCCTAGCTTGCCAAGTGGGGAAGTGACACTCAGGCCAAAATATAGTGATATATTTTTGGAACAATTCCTGGCTTAGTCCTGGGTTTGGAATAACCATGGAGGGGTATTTTGGATGGTGGATCTGGTCTACTTTGTGTTGGCACCTCTGATGTTGTTCTGAAGTTAGGTGAACCAGTCTGTCTTGTCAGAATGCAGGCAACTCTGGATGTCAGGCAGATGGCCAGGAACACCAAGAAAGGCCTGAAAGAGGGTCAGAGGTGGGGGAGAAATAAAGGAGAGAGTTCAGTCCCATTCCCAGCTGGAGTACATACAAGAAGTGCTGGCAGGATATGCCCTAGATCTAAAGTCCAACAAAGAATCTTAATAAAAGGACAGTGGGTTGGCCATGGACTTTTCAGGTAGGTTGAATAATGTGAAAAGAAGTGACAGAAATAGGAATGATGATGTAAAAAAACAGAAACACAAAAATGCAGATTCAAAATAAAATCTACCTAGAGATCTGTAATGATTTGTTGTCTTAACTCTGCTTTGGCATCTCCTCTTTTTCTTCCTCTTCCTCTCTTTCTCTGCCTTCAAATTCTCTAACAAAATCCTGCCTTCTCCCTTACTCCCTTGTTTTCTTTTTTGATTTCTGTTTTTAGCAACTGATTCTATGAACACAGTTTCAAGTTCAGGACTGCAGGTCAGAGTTTCCTTAAATTATTTTTAGAGAATGATTTTAATTAAAAAAACTGAGTGTTTAAGACTTTATACCAGGCATTTTTATCTTCTGGTAATAGTGATCTAGCTTACTCCAGATGAACCCTCCCAACAAAAATAGGAAAAACTAAATAACACACAGACACATATACATACAACTACATTTCTATATTTTTCGATAGATAGGTAGATGATGATAGATAGATAGATAGATAGATAGATAGATAGATAGATAGATAGATAGATAGATAATTTCTGTGTTTAGGAATCAGAACTATTAAGGCAGAGAGGATAACAAAGATCAACATTCTCAAAATAAAGGAAGTATATAGAGAGGTAAAAAGGTGAGCCCAATGTCTTGCAACACTTCTTCCATCATTTTCTGATTGACAAGCAGAAACTAAGAGGCTCTGGAGTTAAATGGATCCTCTGGAAGGCTGGGTATTAAAAATTGGAGTTTGGGGATCACCAACAATGATCCCTAGAAAAAAAAGTCTTTCAGTTGAGACACCCCGAAAAGCTATACTTTAAATGCAGGTTTAATTGGAATTAGACTTACCTTAACAAAGACTAAAGCTTATTTGATTGGATTAAACTTATCTGCCCCATTAACATAAACTTAACTTAACTGTCTTAACAAGATAGTATGACCCCAAAATAAGACAAGAAGAACCAACTCCAAAGAACCCAGATATAGTAGTTATCAGACACAAACTTTAAAATAACCATAATTAATATATTCAAGAAATTAAATAATATGATTTTAGCATAGAATTAAAAGCCATATATATGTATATATACATACATATATTATAGAAATGAAAAATACAATAATAGAAATTAGAAACACAAAAGATGATGTTAATAACAATTTAGATACATCTGAGGAAGGAATTATTGAACTAGAAGACAGAGCAGGAAAAAAGAAAGTTATATCCAGATTGAAGAAGCATGGAGAGTAAAAATATGATTTAAAAAAACAACAGCAGCAGAATAATAACATAAAATGCATTTGAAACATGGGGATGGGAGGACAAAATTACCATAGTTGTAACTGGAGTCCTAGAATGGAATAAGAATTTTCTAAATACTAACAAAAATGTCATTAATCAGAGCCAAAAGTACTATGACCTCCAAATAGAGTCAATATAGAAAAAACAATACTTAGACCCATTACAGTGAAACCTCCAAGCCAGAATAAAAAGAATATCTTAAAATAATTTAAAGAAAATAGATATATTCCCTACAAGTTAGTAACATTAAGACTAATAGCGAATGATGATCAGAAGTCAAATGAAATGACATTTCAGAGTGCTGAAAGAAAATGACTGCCAACCAAAGATTCTATACCTTGTGAAAATATTCTTCAAAAACAAATACAAAATAATGACATTTATGACAAGGAAAACCTGAGAGAATGCAGCACCAACAGACCCACACTAATGGAAATTCTAGAGAGATTTTATCAGACAGAGGGAAATGAACCCAGAGGAAAGAATGGAAATGTGGAAAGAAATAGAAAGGGTAAATATGAGGGTTAATCTAAATAAATATTGATTAATTAAAACAACAAAGATAATATATTATTGAATTTAAAACATATGTAAAACTAAAATATATGGCAACAATAACATCAAAAGCATAGGAATGATCAATGGAGTAAAGGTATTCTAAGTTCCTTGCATTGTTTGGAAAATGTGAAAAAATTTCAATTAATATTAGATTATAAAAATCAAGACTGAATTTTTTAATATCTAGAATAACCAACAAAAGAATATAAAATGGACAATTAAGCTAATAATGGAGAAAAAAATAAATGTAGAAATTTTGGAACAAATAGAAAACAATAGCTAGATGATAAATTTAAAACCAAATATATAAGAAATAATATTAAAATGAAGTAAATGCTATAATAGAACACAAATATTATCCAACCATTTTTAAGAAAAGCAAAAAATAAAATCATATTTATAAGAGGCATACTTTAAATATTTAAAAAGTTCAAAATTTAAAGGCGGAAAGACATACCTTACAAACCATAATTCATAAAAATCTGGTATACCTTTTCAGTAGTCACCCCTTATTTGTGGTTTGGCTTTCCACAGTTTGTCACCTGTAGCCAACCATAGTCCAAAACTATTTAAATAAAAATATCAGAAATAAACAATTCATAAGTTTTAAATTGTGTGACATTCTGAGGAGCATGATGAAATCTCAAGCCATCCTGCTCTGTCCTACCTGGGACATGAATTGGCCCTTTGTCCGGAATCCACGCTTACAAGCTACTCCCAATTAGTCATTTAATAGCCATCTCAGTCATTAGTTCAACTGTCAAGGTATTGCAGGGCTTGTGCTCAAGTAACCTGTATTTTACTAAATAATGGTCCCACAGTACAAGAGTAGTGATGCTGGCAATTCAGATATGCTCAAGAGAAGCCATTAAGTACTTCCTTTAAATGAAAACGTAGGTATGTATAGGAAAAAACATAGTATATGTTTAGTACTATGTACAGTTTCAGACATTCACTGGATATCTTGGAAGGTATCCTCTGTACTTAAGGGTACACTATTGTACTGATATTAGACATTGAATAAATTTTAATGTAGGAATCATTA
The DNA here is from genome assembly GCA_030848825.1 of Tadarida brasiliensis. Classification (NCBI taxonomy): domain Eukaryota; kingdom Metazoa; phylum Chordata; class Mammalia; order Chiroptera; family Molossidae; genus Tadarida; species Tadarida brasiliensis. Next base: position 35,110,475 of record CM061260.1, read on the forward strand.
CCAGATCTAAAATAAGAATTTCTTAATGTTCAAAATTCTAAACTTATTTCTACCTAGTGAAAGCAAAATTGATAAAACTACAAGGAAATATAAAAGATCTACAATTACTTTAATATACTTCACCAGTAACTGAACAAAATGAACAGACAAAAATAAGTAAGGATATAAAAGAATTGGCTGGATTAATAAATTTGACAAAAATATCTATAAAACACCACACTCAACCCAACAGAATATATATTCTTTACAAGTTTCCTTGAGACATTGTCCAAAATTGAGCATATACTGATCATCAATCAAATCTTAACCAATATGAAGGACTGAAACGTTTAAAAATGAAATAGGAAAATGTCTAGAAAAGCTTTGCATAAGAGTGTCTTAAATTAATTATTAGCTTGATATTAATGTACCCTAAAGAATAAGTTTTAGGTTAATACTTTGTGTAGGTCTAAAAAGAAATATTTTTTAGGACTATTCAAAACATCATTCTAGTCATTTCCTGCTCCTCATATTGACAAGTACAGACCATTAGGAAAGCCTTTAATAGCTGTAGTAAAGAATTATCCTTTGTGGTTTTAGTTATTATATTATGCATGGGGAGTTTTTAGAGGGTGACAATTCTATAGATTCATAGAATAAATGAACTTTGGATTGAATTACATGGTGAATAAGTTGAGGAGTCCTACAATATCCCAACACTTCAAAGAGTTGCTTAGCATATATTCCATGTTTTTGTTGAGGTCCAATAGACCAAAGGGCCACAGAGTTCCTGGCAATATGTCTGAATGTGTTTTCAAAGAAAAGAATGAAAATTTGATGTATAAGATATTACTCTTCATCTCCCTGCAGACCTTTTCTTAACTTCTTTTCTGATTTGTCTATTTCATCATTCTCTTTGTATGAAGGACTTGCCCAAACTTTATCTTCAGACATGTTTCCTCACATTAAATTCAATTCCAGTTAATCTTTCTTTATGGCAGACTCCCCCAAATCCCTAAGCTTGGCTTCTCTGCTGAACTCAAGACACCAATCAAATCATGACAGTCCTCATCCCAATATCAAAGGTCCTCAATCCAAGATTCAAACAATCCTGCCATTGAACTCCAAATGACCATTGCAGCTTTCACTGTCATTGCCCCCTCCTTGTGACCAAAGAGCCCCACTTGCCCCACTTTCCTGTGGCAATGCCATCTGCCCCAGTTGATACACATTCTCTCCCTGCTCCAGTTTACCGTCACACTTTCCTCTCCCAGGAATACCCTTTCCTCCTGACCCACCTCTCACTTTCTTCCTCATCTTTTCAAAGGCTAGCTCAAATTCCATTGTATCTGAGAAAACTCCCTATATCCATTGCCCTGTTCTCTCCCTTCTCTGTAAGTTCAACAATAATTATCACCTTTGTTATATGAGTACTCACTCATCCTGTTTATAATTTTTATAATTAAGTTGTTTAAATTGCTTTTTCCACTAGATTATAATGATGGGGACCACTTTTTATTTATCATTGTTGTTCCTCAACTCTTACCCCATAGTTTATACAGTGTAACTAATAGAATCCTTTTGACTTGGGAACTTTCACTCTGAACTTCTCATTTTGCTCATGAGCATCCCTTAACTAAACTGCCTAGCCACTTCCTCTGGAAAAATCTTGCTTATTCTTTAATATCCAGCTTTTGTGACATTTCCTTAATGAAGTTCCCCCCTTCAGCATATAGAAAGCCAAGTTCATAATTTTATATATAAAATATACTCTTATTAGAATATCTAAAAGTGTTTTTCACAAAGACATGCTTTATTTGGTGCTAAGTTTACAGTGTGGAAGTTGAAATGTATGTACATGTATTTAGCATCATCTCAAAACAAATTTTAAGGCACCTTTGACTACCAGCAATGTTTTGTATATTTAATTAATTTTGCTAAATGTGGCAACCAAAATGTGTGAGAAAAAATAATATATCCCCACTAATATGTGTCTTCTTGAACAAAGAGCTCGAAGGCCAAAGCAGTTGCCACAAAATTGCAAAGTTAAAGAGAAAGTATAAAAGAACAGTGCCAGGAATCGATGGTTCAGCAAGATTGCTTTGGCTCAGAATAAATTACTGTGTTTTGGGGGGAAGTCTGAGTGTGTACCACACTTCAGATTTGGTCCATGTGGTTATGCCATGGGAACGGCACTCTGTCAAAAAATTTGGAGCACATACATAGAGTTTTCAGGAGATGAAATCTGACTTACTTAACCAAATGCCATATTCTTCAACAACAAAATAATCCTAACTCATTGAGCATTTTTGATGCAGGCATAAATCCAACATCTGGATGTGCATTTTCAACAATTGAACAGTGTATGTCCCATAGTGGGCGCCTCTGCTATGATCCAGAATTTGTGCCATTATACTGTAGTTTGATTTTTGTCCTGAGCCACATTTCTAGATAGACAGTGGTTTTAGATGTTTGACTAAGTTGGTAGTTATAAAACCACTATCACTTTCATTAGAAATACTTTTTAAAAGATTGTGTTGCTATATCTTATTCTCTACTGTTTTCTTCAAACACTAATAAACTTTCTTCAAAACATTGTGACAGAGCAAATGGGAAAAGAAAGATGCCAGCTTTTGCCATAAGAAGAGTCATAGTTGAATTGGGAAGACAGAAAATATGCAATGAACTGTAAATAATGGTAGAATAAACTGAAAACTAAACATGTAGTTTGTAAAACTTTCAGATGAGAAGAGATTTAGCAGATTGCTAGGATGGGAAGCAAGAGGTAATCATTGTCTGGGGGGACTGCACGCATTCCCAGTCAGGAGGCAACAACAATAAATGTCAGACCAAGTATAAGTCAGAGAAAGAAGCAATGGTCTTCATTTAATTTTCTTAGATAATAGCACTCATGAAACTTACCAGTTGCACTATCAGCGCAGATACTATATGTTTGAGATGATGTACAGAATTTGGGTCATCATCTTTCCTTAAGTTTTATTCTTTTAACAGGCTGAGTTTAATTCTGCAGGGTGATCCCACAGGCAAATTTCAATAACAGAATTTGTATAAATTACCCAGCAGTTTAGATTCTGAATTTTAGACTGGTGATAATTTTGCATTAATAAGTGAAGTTGAATTTCAATTGGGAAAAATAAAATAGATTTATTTATATTCGTGAAAATAATTCTGGTCAAAAAGCATATGACCCAATCTGAGTAAGTAATGAGGTAGAATCATTTCAACATAAGCTTGAGAATCTTTGCTTTAAATGGAAACGACTAAGGTTTTCTTCCCCCCTTTTTTCCTATTTGCCTCAGATAGATCTTCAAAGTTAGATGCATACCACAATACTCAGCCAGCATAAGTGTTTTTGAGCGAAGAAATATCTTTAACAGAAATAGGGTGTACCAAGAATTTTTTGATCATGTCCTTTCTTAAAATGATCTTTAGTTTTTTCCATACTTAACAATTTGGGATAAATCTGAAATAGTCATTTAACATTTTTCAATCCCATTTTCTGTGGACAGTTTCATTCATTCATAGCTAAAGACCCAATAAATCAGCCAGTGTTTATTGACTGCCTGCTGCGTGCTCAGCTCTAGGCTCTGTTTCTGTGAAATTAGAAAGAATACTTTCCTGGCCTTGAAGGGAATATAATCCAATTAGGAAGCAATTGGCACACAGAAATGATAGCGACCTTAACTACACCAAATAGAATCAAACTTTCCAGAGTGTAGAAAAGGCCTTAGGTGTGGTTTAAAAAAAAAAAGAAAGAAAGAAAAAAGAAAAGAAATGAGGAAACTCATTTTGAGGAAACAACAAGCAGAGTTCTGTAGGTGAAGCGTGTTACAAAGCCAAGGAGCGGCGCTGACCTCCACCAGCATGTCCCAGAGCAGAAGGTGCTCTGTGCCCAGCGAGGGCATCTCAACCATCCATACAGCTCCACTGGCCGTGATTTTTTGGTGTTGTTTTTTTGTTTTTTGCTTTTTATTCCTCACCTGAAGATATTTTTCCATGTATCATCAGACAGAGTGAGAGGGAGGGAGAGAGACAGAGACAGAGACACCTCGATGTGATAGAGCCACATCAACTGGTTGCCTCCCGCACAACCCGACCAGGGCTGGGGACGAACCACAACCGAGGTACGTGCCCTTGACCGGAATCGAACCCGCAACTCATTGGTCCGCGGGCGATGCTCTACGGCTGAGCCAAACCGGCCAGGGCCACTGGCCATGTTTTTTACACTGTGTTCTCAGCCTCTTCTCTCATTTCCACAAGCCCAAAACCTGGCCTCTCAAGGTCCATGCCAGATTCTGCCTCTTCCTTCATGATTCCTGATGGATGCAGCTGTTTTCTTTCATGAACTCAGTCTTCACCTCTCGTTTGCAGGACCATAGTTCACATTGTATCATAGCTCTTGGTGTCTGGGCTTTAGGTTCTCACTTTTCTCCAAAAGCAAGAAGGACCAAATATGATTCTTATTTATTTCCTTGATAGAGCCTTATAAGGGCTACATTTACAAGGATTATTTATTTAATGAATGAATATGATAGCAAGTCATCGATGGTATGTGGAATAAACTCAAAATTACATATTTGCCTTTATACCCACTTAATTGATTCCCAACAAACCAACGCCAAATCTTTGAGCAAGAAAATAATCGGCATGAAGATTACATATAAGAAATAATACAAAGCTGTCTAGGGTGTTAGTGAAGAGGTTTTTGATCCCAATTGTGAAGTGACAGGGGCAGGACTAAGTAATTGGCAGTGGTGATGGGGACAGTATGGAACCATGTGATTGTATAGACAGAAGACATGGAATAGGTAGATAATGAATTAGGTATGTTTCTAGTCTTTAAGTTCCATAAAAGTTTGGATAATGTCCTGTGTGTCATTGTAGATGCCACAATATTGTAAGCAGTGGTTTGCAAGTGAAAGAGGATCACTGGAAAGATGATTGCTAAATTACAACCCCAATCTGGGTATTTCCTAGGTGTGTGATATCGACCAAGTTACTTAACATCTCTGATCCTCCATGTCCTCAACCATACCATGCAGATAGTAATGTTGAGCTCTTTTGATTGCTGTGAAGAACCAAGAGAAAGTATAAAAATATGCCTACCACAGTGTCTGCACATATGCGTCAACCGGTTAAAGGTAATTATGAATGAAAGTTTGCTGAATTTATGAACACATCCATTAGGATGGAGGTAGAAGGGAAGGGCAAAGAAATGGCACAGAGAAGGAGTGAACAGGCCAGCAAAAGAGGGCAAGAATAGTTCAGGGTCAAGAAAATCAATGTAGGATTTCAATGTCCTCTAAGTCTTTAAATTGCAGCAGGAGGCCATGCCAAAGGTGTGAGCCTCTTTAAAAAAAGACGCTGGAACCAACAGAGTTCATTGTTGGGAACACATAAAGCATAACACAAGATGAATTGGACACTATTTTAATAAGAACAATTCTTATTATGCTGTGTGGTTATTAGATAGGAATAGTTTGTAGTTAGAATAAATGACCATAGTCACCATTTACGTTGCATGGCTTAACTGAGTATCGGGCAGAGTTAGTTATGGGGGAAAAAAAATGATGAACAAGGCAGAGGCCTTAGGCTATTGTAGCCACCTGAATAGCAAGTTCACAGGGTGAAGAACAACCACTGACATGACACACAGTTCACTACAGTACATGACGTTTGCTCCCTGCACCCTCCCCGCTGCCCCTCCCAACTTTTTTAAGAACTCCCAAAGCTTGAAAAGAAAAATGAAGTGTTAAAGCTTGTGGTATGAAAGCTTTTAGATTTCCTCAGGATATAGAAACCAATTTTTAAAACCCCTAATATGTCAAAGACAATTTTGGTAAAAGAAAAGGCAGGTTAAATATATGTATATATGTAATTATAACCCAGAATACCTATTAACTAAGTATCTGTACTGTATGCTACCTTCCTTGTACCTAAATAGTTTAGACTGAGGACAAATGTATGGCTCTCAAGCCAGTCTTCACCCTCACATGTGTCTGGGCTCTCATTACGAAGCTCGAGCACTTTACACCAGCAAAGCTTCCTGCGTGACACCGTCGCAGACAATGCTAAAGGAGCCACCCCAAAGTGTGCCTCTTTGTCATGAGGGTTATTTGAGCTGATTATTTTTGAGAGAAATCAGATACAGGAGAAACTCTAAAAATAAAGTAGAATTTCCCTTCTGTGTGAGGAATTTCCATTCATAACGATGTCTCCCTCTCTGTACCAGGAAGAGAAGGATGACTCTAAATCGCAAGAAATTTGAATAAATGGAGAAGGTGCCTAAATGGAATCAGCAGAACAACCTTACCCTTGCTGGCTATGCTTTCCCTGATAACCTCCCATTACTGGCTCTTCCACTCCACCCGCCACATCTTTTTTTTTTTTTTCTTTAGCTGAAGATGGTATTTTAAGTGGTGGCTTGCACCATTTTGGGAGAATTTTACTCAGTCTTCCTGGGTATCTCCCATGTATACATGAAGTATACATGTTATTAAACCTCTGTTTATTTTTCTGTTGCTAATCTGTCCTTTACTGCCAGAGGACCTTAGCAACACACCCACACACATTACCAATGATGCTCAGTACTCCTTCTTGTTGGACCTGGAGTCAGCCTCAGAATCCTCCTCAACACACGGTACTCTGGCTTATCAACTACAAACGGGTTGGAATTAACCTCTAAATTAAAACCTGTTTATCATCCTTGGTTCAGATATTTATCTCCCTTAAGGCTGGCCTCTGGAACACGCGCTCTCTAAAATTTATGTCTGGGTCTATGTGCCTATAAAATTCTGAGTCCCAATAATCTAATTAGAAGAACAAGGTCACGATTATGTAAGAAGGAAACTCTTGAGTATTGAATCTTTAAGGTAACTGAAGATTAAGGTAATTTATGTCCATGGTCACATGGATAACTATATCTTTACCTGGGTACCCTTTAGGTCCTTCTGGCTGTGGGTGTGTTTGTGTGTGCTTATAGAATTCCTTTATGTTGAATTTTACCCGTGTTCAAAATTTTATCCCGTATTTACATAAATTTATGATCTCTTTTTTTTATAGTTTTTGTTCTAATTGTTGAGTGTTTCTCAACTGACTCATAATTCAGTCTGAAGTCTCCTAATCATTCCTCTTGGCATTATAATCAGTCTGAAATATCATGATACCAAAACGCTTTTTAAACACTTGGCACATTTGAATGATGCTCAGACTGCCTTTCAGAAGAGCATGACTGACTTTTTTTTCAGCGTACTAGACTTTTTTTCCAACAATTTGAGAAAAACAATGTTTGAACATGAAGTAGTCCAAAATTTAAAACTAGTTTATGGTCCTTCTACCACCCCTATATATTTTGAAAGTTGTTTTCTTTGTTCTTATTTTCTTCTTTTCCTCCAGTGTCATCTCTCAAAGATTTCTGACCCTTATGTTACACAAAAGACCCCCAAGTTGTATCTATTACTTTATACTTACATCCTTTTTTGGTACTACTTTCTTTCCTATGCTCCCCAAAAAAGAACAAAACATGAGGGTAGTCTCTTAATATTTCTTTCCCATTTTGTTCAATATTTCCCCCCAAAATTAAAGTTTAAGCAAAGAAGCTATACAATGTGTCTCTTATTTCTATCAAAACAAACGGAGGAGAAGTTCTAACTTTGGTCATTATTTGATTCTGTAGAAGACACTCATAGCTCTAAAATTTTAGCATTATCTATATTGAAGGAAATTTGGTCATTAAATTCACCCAATCATAGTGCAAAATTAAATTGTATTTCGAATGATTTTACTCTGTCGTTTTTTATTGCATACATGTATTAAATGGCATTAAAGAATGGTATAAACAAATGTTGTGAGACAAGAAGGAACCCACAACATTTTGGGGGTTAATGGGCAGATTAGCCTGCCTGGGGCAGGGTGCTTAAAGCATTTTAAGGAGAGGTAATGGTGGGTATAAAGTCTAAAATCAATCTATCACCATAGGGTATTACAACTTCAAAAAGGTGCACACTCCTAACTGTTACCTGGGTGTCATTACAACATTTTAATTTGCATTAGGGAGGGGGGACTTGCTAAGATTTCTCCAATTCATCTTAAAATTAAACACTCTGGAGACCATTTTTAACAACTCTTTTGGGTCATTCCAAAACACGTCTGTTATGGAAATTAATACTCTTTGATTCTGAGCCAAAAGCATGGTTTTCAGATGTTACAATTACCTGTTCAGCTTCTCAGGGCAATTATTTGAAAGGAGTAAATGCTCTGGCTACAATTGCCTCTGTGGGAGCCACAGTAATTGCCATTCATCAGGGCAGCAACCTGCTGAGGGCATCAATTCATAAACTCCGAGCCATCAATAAACTGGAACCTGGGCCCCTGGTGCCAACATTCTTTACACAATGAAATATTATTGCTGGCAATTAGGTAAACAATGAGCCAACCCGGAAATGGAAAGAGGTTGCCAGTGACCACCTTAAGCCAGTCATCTACAGACGTCTTGATTCTTTTCCTGCGAAAGAAACACCTTGGCATAACTTTTTTTATACTATCAGGGTCCAAACTATCCCCCAAATCTTCACAGATTAAAAAATGAAGAGGGAAAGGTTAACAAATGAGTTTTTGTTGAAATCCGTAAATGCGGTTTAGGGAGGTGGACACCCAAAGCACTTGCCATCTCTGCAGGTAACTGGTGTAGGGTAGAGATGGGAGCGAGATGGGACCATGTAACTGGTCCAAGGAAGCTACCTCCACAGTGGCGGTCTTGGGGCAAACTATTTCATATTGTTCGGGAATCTATGTTAATGAAAGCTGATTATTTGTGAAGTGCTTAAGAGTTTTAAAAGAATTTTGCTTTACATCAGTGAGGCAAATAAGGTGGGCATTATTGCTTTTGTGTTATTGTGGTGGTTTTTAATGAATGGACAGGACTGAGGGTTAGAGATGCTAAGTAATTTCTCAGATCACGGAGGTCACTTCCCGACCAGTGCTTTTCTCCGTCCTGATGTTGCCCATCTTGTTCAGATTTTCCCATCTAAAGTGCTCAGACCAGTCTAGAAGCACATTTCCTGCTCACCCCAAACCTCCTACCACTAAGCACTCGAGTCCCAGCCCCTCCCCTGCTGACTGGAAGGAACAGGGAAACGGAGCAGCCAGGCTGAGTGGTGGAAACTTGTGGGAAAACCCTGCTTCTCATGCTCAAGTTAGAAGGCCAAGGGGTGAAACTCCAGCCACTGCCAGCAGCTCCAGACAGAGACAGGGCTGTGAAAGTTATTCGAACTGACAAACACAATGGTCACGTTGAAATGCAATCAGAAAGCTGATGTGTGATGAATGTTGGGGATGTTTTATGAAGTGCAAAAGAAACACCTGAACCAGATAATTTCAGTCATTTTTCTTTCTCAGTTGGAATCAAGGGGTCCCTCATCTCCACGCCTGTTGCTTTTACGCAAATAAATAATGCCACTGAAAGCGGTTTGATGGGATAAGAGAGTGCTGGTAAAGCAGGAAAAATCTGCGAGAACAGAAGTGGTGGGAGGTCAGGAATTTTTAAAAGGCACCATTAGAGAAATGGTGTGGTTTGGGGTATGTTCCTAAGGTAATGCAGTGCGCCCTTGGTCAGGAAATTCTTCTGACTGATAAATCATATTTTATTTTTATATGACTTTTACATTTATTAAGTTCATTCTATATATCAAACAAGTTTAGGTTTGATAAAATATATTTCTGAAAACTAAACAGGAAATGGCAGTCTAGTGGTTAGAGCACAGGACGGAGAACCAGAAGTCCATTCTTTTTTCACCACCGCCACGAGCTCCGGACTCAGTGATCCGGAGGAAGAGCAAATGGCTTTTCTCTTTCTCATCTAACAAACAGTCAAAAACAAAAACAAGAACATAGACTTTTCATCTTTTTTAAAGCACTTACCTTATTTATTCTTGCTGGCTTCTCTTATTTTTCTTTTACCTTTTTTCTTTGAAAAAGAAAACTTTTGGAGGACCATGGGAAGGTGTAAGATAAACATTCTTTGCAGGTCTGTTAAGACCAATTTACATTTAAAAGAAAATGTCAAAGACAGGAAAAACCCTAATGAGAACTTCATAATAGTTATATTTGACCTTTGCTCAGAATAGGAACAAAGGTTAAACAAAGGGGATCTCCAAAGCGAAATGCATATAAAATATTCTAAAGAATTTGCTCTTAAGTCTCCAAGTCTTCTAAGGTGGCTAGGTATGGGATTAAATTTAGCCTCAAGAGAGGAAATAAATATTAGAAATAACTATTAAATAAAATACTCCTCAGGTTGAAGACTATTCTGGTGTAGTTCATGTCTATAATTAAGCAAGTAAAACAATCATGGCAGATTACTTTAGATTTTTTAAAAGCCATCTTGGAATTAGTAAACATTTCACAAGAAGATGTGATTTCCTTTATTACTGCTTTCCTTTAAGTTCAAATGCCTCATTATTTTCTCCCTCATTAGGTTATAAACTTTTGAGAGCAAGGACTAGGTATTCTCTTTCTTATGCATTTGCAAAAGCTGCTGACACCATTGATTGACAGTCTGAAGTACTTGACTCTTAGCTAAAGGATTTTTCCTTCCTGGAAATAAAACATTCTCCCCTTGTTTCTTAAAAAAAAAAAAAAAATGACATCACAGCCATAAATTGATATAGATTCAAAATTATAAACAATTTAGAACATCAAATATTTTTACTTATTTATATTTCATTTTATATTATAGTCATATATTTTGTACTTTATATGTACTTATATTTTATATTTTTATATTTTACAATATTCATTTTATAAAATTCACAATGCCCTCTAGGTTCTTTGGCTGATGTAATAGTCAAGTTAACATTAGACAGATTAACAGGAGAAAAAGAAATTTGATTACATATGTTTGAGGGCCCCATAAGAATAGGAGACACGCAGGCAGTCAGGCAGTTGAGGCTCATATGACATCTTGAGCCGAGGAGGAGGAGGTGGGGGTCTGAGACATCAAAGGGAGAAAGGCAATTTACAGGAAGATAGGAAGAGTAAATGTTTGGTTGGCCAATGTTTGCCATACACTCAGAGATATAAGGAAACGGAAAGGACTTGGAGTAAGCAGATCCTGTTAAGTTCCCCCCAGCTCACCCGTCTTGATCATGATCGTTGCAGTTATGTCTGGGGATAGCTCTTCTTCCTGGAACAGGCCCTCTGTCTAAATTCTTATAGGCAGTTAAGGGGGAGGTAAAAAGAAAAACTTTCTGAGTACTTTGTTTCTTAAACATAAGCAACCTAAAATAACCCTCATGCCAAAGAGACACATTTGGGGGTGGCAAATTTTGTTCCCCTGCAATGTCTTTAGAATGAATTGATGTAATTTCTCCCCTGACTTTTTTTTAACCCTCACCCTAGGATATTTTTCCATTTATCTTCAGATAGAGTGGGAGAGAGAGAGAGAAACACCAACATGAGAGAGACACATAGACTGGTTGCCTCCCACACAACCCTGACCAGGGCCAGGGACCGAATCACAACTGAGGTATGTGCCCTTGACCGGAATTGAACCCACAACTCTTTGGTCTGTGCTGGCCGACGCTCTAACCACTGAACAAACTGGCCAGGGCTCTCCCTGCTGACTTTTTTTTTTAATCCTCACTCGAGGATATTTTTCCATTTTTGTTCAGATAGAGTGGGAGGGAGGGAGAGGGAGAGAGAGAAAGAGAGAGAGAAACATCGATGTGAGAGAGACACATCAACTGGTTGCCTCCCACACAGCCCCAACCAGGGCCAGGGACTGAATCACAACTGAGGTACGTGCCCTTGACTGGAATTGAACCTGTGGCTCATTGGTCTGCGGGCCAACACTCTAACCACTGAGCCAAACCAGCCAGGGCCCCCCTTACTTTTTATATTTTAAGGCAGTCATTGTTGTTTTGTTAACTCTGGTTAAACATACTATTTTAATAATCCCTTTGTTTATTTGTGAACTTAAGCGCTAATGCCAAGTACACATGGTTAGTTATTACCACTTATGCCTTTTACGGAAACTCCTGACTGGAGGGAGTTCCAGAGACAATGAGACATTAGGTTGCATTGAGCCTAACTGTTTCTTGGAGTCTTCCCTGTGGCACTTAAACCCCTAGCACAGAATTTGGGACTGACTTTCATAACTGTGTATTGTTCACTATTGCTCATGAATGGGTATCACTTCCTAAATAGAGGGTAAGGTGCCTGCATGTGGCAGCCATGGCTTCATATATGATTAATAGCATTTAATGCAGATCTGATAGGTGAGAGTAATCTCATTTGGTCGAAAATTTCACACACCAAAGAGTATAGCAAATGGGTAAAATACAACAATTTTTACCTCATACTAATATATATATGATGTGTGTGTGTGTGTGTGTGTGTGTGTGTGTGTGTGTGTAGCTAAGATATAGTGTCAACAAAAGAATGTACAACCTGAGAAAAAATCTTATTAGAGTTTATTTGAGCCAAACTAATGACAATTGCCAGGAAGCAAAATCTCAACAGACCGCGATATTGCTCCAGAGAATGACTGTTTTGCAGCTTATTTTATACATTAGAATCAAAGGAGGAGACATAAGGGGGTGGGTTATGTGAAATTCATTGGTGGTAGATTAGGGAGGCAGGAGAAAGCAAAGTAGGGACATCTCTAAAATTGGATAAAAAATAAAATGGAGAGATATACACCTCTTTTACGTAGGTGGGTACAGGATAGTTAATATTTACACACATAGAGAGGATATGTGGGCGACAAGATGACCGTGTGGTGTCATGTTCTGGTGTGAGCGGTTGTGCCTTTGAGGGGGCCTGGAAAAGATTACTCCGACAGTTCAAAGGTACATTATTTTAGATGCACAAAGACAATGGACAATTTCAAAGTTAAAGATTGACCTTTGTCAAGGAAGCTACAGACGTAGGATGTGACTACCCACCATGACCAGTTTTAGTTAGAAATTTTTAAGTTCAGTCCATCCTGTGTGGTTCCTTTCATGTCTGGGTTTGCAAGGTTCACCGTGCAGGCCTGCCTTGAGCTTGTCAGGCTTCATATGTGTCCCAATATTTGTCCACCATAGCTAGTGTTGCATTGAAGAGACCTGCTGCACACTTCTAAGAAATACGATTTTGCATTGTGTTTTAATATAAACCTGGTAAAGTCACTTATTTTAATTGTTAGTTGCACATTTCTTTACATAAGAAAAAATGCTTTGAAAATACATTCTTGACTCAATAAGAAAATGTTCAACCCTTACCTACCAATTTGTCATTAGGAACAGTATAGTCATCACTCATGTATCACAAGTCTGGTGAATAAATAACAAAGTGTTATTTGTTAGTAATAGGACAAACACAATTTTGTACAACAAGTTGATAGGCATCCTAACTAATGTCTCAATGATTCAAGTCATTAATAGTTGGAAGATAACTATTAAAATAAATCTTGAATACCACAGGAAAACTCTGCTTTTTTGCTAAAAAAAAAAATAGGCTGAAACTCTTTGATGGTCTCAATGAACAGGTTAACTATAGCTATAACTTAAATTTTATGGCAATGGTTATATAAATTTTCACTAACATCATCTTTCACGCCCACCAAACAGAGACTAGTGCCTAACCCAGGGCTTTGTATCTTCTAAAACCTGTGTCAGCAGCTTCTTCACTAAATTTTTATGAACTCACTTTTTTCTCCCAGAGACACCAAATTTATAGCTACAAATGAACATGATCTGAAAACTAGATGAACTGCTCTTTTCAACAATGGATAAAAGGACCACACTGAGACAGGAAGGAGAGGTGGAGACGTGGTCTCACAAAAGATCTCACCCTCTCCACAGCAACACACACTAGAGAGGGATCTCACCAGGCTGGTGCCTCTCCCAGAGGAGCAAGGCATTGATATCCTATACTTGGCACCCCAACCCCTGGACCCAGAAGGAGAAGAGAGAAAGAAAAGTCCAGAAAATTTATTTGAAGTAATAATGGCTGAAAACTACCCTGATATAGGGAAGAAAACCAACATTCAGTTCTGGGAAGCCCAGAGAGTCCCGAAGAAGATGAACCCAAAGAGATCCTAACCAAGACACATTATAATTAAAATAGTAAAAGTTGAGATAAAGAGAGAATCTTAAAAGCTGCAAGGAAAAAAACAATTTGTTACCTATAAGGAAAATCCTGTAAGATGCTATCAGAAGACTTTTCAGCAGAAATTTTACAGACCAGAAGGAAAAAAACTTACAATCAAGACTGCTCTACCCTCAAGGTTATCATTCAAAATAGGAGAGATTAATTAAGAGTTTTCCAGATAAGCAAAAGCTAAAAGAGTTTATCACCACTAAACTGGCCTTACAAGAAATGTTTAATGGACTTAGTTGAAGAGAAATGTTATCAATTCATAATATATGAAGGTAAAAAAAACTCAATGAAAAAGGTAAATATATAGTAAAGGTAGTAGAACAATCTCTTATAAGGCAAATTTGAAAGCTCAAAGACAACGGTAATAAAATTAACTAAAATTACAATAATTTTTTAAGGGATTCAGAAAATAAAAAGAAGTAAAAAGTGTCATAAAAAATATACAACTTGGGTGGGCAGTAAAACTGGAAAGCTTTAAAATGCATTCAAATTTAAGTGGCTAGCAACTTAAAATGGACTGTTTTATACATAGGTTGGTATATGTGAACCTTACAGTAACCACAAAGGAAAAAAATATAGTAAATACACAAAAGAAAATGAGAAAGAAATCTAACCATAACTCAAAAGAAAGTCATCAAACCACAAGGAAAGAGAGAATGACATGAGTAAAATAATTGTATTCTTGTTTAAGCTAATTTAAGTTTGGGTTTTAGTAATATAGAGATAAAAGTGTACTACTAAGACAATACTCAAAAGAAAAGGAGAGTAAAGGGACTAAGCAAAATTTTAAAAAACAACACAAAAAACCTCATAGACACAGACAACAGTATGGTGACTACCAGAGGGAAAGAGGGGTGACCCAGGGAAGGTGGAAGAGAATAAAAGGGAAATAAATGGTAATGGTGGACACACAATACAATATACAGATAACGTATTATAGAATTGTACTCTTGAAAAATATATAATTTTATTAACCCATGCCACCTCAATAAATTCAATAAATTTTTTTTCAAAAGAAATAACAGACAAACCTTATTCAAATTAAATTTTTTCTTGGACTCATCCATCATTGTTTGCTAGATTTCCCTAGTTATTCAAACACAGGAGATAACGTAAATAGCAATAATTACATATCACAGAGGTAAACAATAAATAACTCCAAATACAGTTGGAAACAAGGGTCCTAAGTTGCTTTAGTGGTGGTCCTATGTTTACCTGCTACTGCTGCTGGTGTTGTTGCTACTGTTAAGCCCTGGGTTTTCTTACAATAGTTGAGGTTTGCTAAGCTTTATTGTATGAGTCAAGTAATTTGTTGTCTAGTGAACTCAAAATGTGGTTTCTTTACATCACCAAGAGTTGAAGCAACCTGTCACTTAATTCTGATTATTTCTACATGACCACCTGAGAACAAAGAGACAACCCTTTCTAAGTTCTCATACAATACTAACAATCACTCAGGCAATCGCCTTAGCTCACCACTGAAGGTTTTTCTATGCATCACCATTTGACTCACCCAGTTAATGGATAACACCCTTGTGCTTTGACAATTTCTAAGCAAAGTATAATCTTTCTATTTTCTTCATAGCTGGCCAATTGTTGCTGATTATTAAAATGTACAAGATGAATTTTTCTGTCTCCTATTTTTTTAAGTATCTCAAAAACTTTATCGAAAAAAAAAAGACAGCAGCCAGAATGGTCTAGAATTAGGTTTCCTGGGTTTGAAACTTAGTGCTAACAAGCTTTTGTGCAAGTAACAGCCTCTCTGTACATTAATTTCTTCATTTGTAAAATGAGGAATAAGGAGAATGTATCTCATAGAATTGTGGGGAGAACACCATGAGTCCATATATGTAAAGCACTTAGAATGATACACCATAAATATTTAGCTACTTATTCACTTATTTATTCATTCAACAAATAATTCATTGAGATCCTAATTGGGCAAGGCACTGTCCTGGGACTTATGAGAGTATAAAGGTAAAAAGGCATGGTCTTTTTCTGCCTTTAAGAAGTTAACTGTTTGGTACGGGAGTTAAGACTCAAACAAAAATAACAATGTCATGTAGTATTTAAAAAAAAAAAATACCACTTAGGTATATTCTATGTAAAGAGGACAGAGGTGGGTTAATGCTAGTATTGCTTATATTCATGTAATTTATGTAGGCAGTGATTTAGTGTTTTTCTGTTATGAAGATTCTTTTGTCAAAGCTTGCTTTCATACCTGTTGCCTGTTTCTTATTAATCCACATAGCGAAGGAGCAAAGCATACTATAATAGCCAGGAAGGATGCTAAAGAAAGTATCAAAACATAGAAAACATATTGTGGCCTTCTCCCTGATCACTAGCTGAGTAGAACTGACCATACCTTCCTTTGTGACTTATCATAACCTGTAAATACTTTACTAACTCTGAAAGATCAAAGATCATAGCCTACTGAGCTTTGACTCTCTAGTATTCAATAAAATGTCTCTGATCTCAGATACCTGGCCAATTAGAATATCACTTTCTCCAAGTCACAGTGATTGGTTTAGAAAAGGGAAAATAACCCAAACAAGAGTCAGAAATTCTCTGCCAGAACAATTGTTGAAAGACTCATAGCGTCTACTCATTTTGCCAAGCTATTGGAACAGGAGGTAGAGTTGCCAACAACCATCTTGCTGCCACCTGGAGAAAGTCTGAGAAGGAAGCAGAACAGAGGCAAGAGAGCTAGAGACATGGGGAGAGAGGGAGCACACTGACAACATTGGAACGCTGAATTTAGCTGGGCTTGGCCCTCCACTTGGCCTTCCCAGTTAATGAGCAAATACATTCCTGATTGCTCAAAACCAATTTGATTAAGTTGCTGTTTGCTCACACACAGGACCCAGAGTACATGTTATTACTACTATTCACAGGATTTTTTGGTA
Source organism: Tadarida brasiliensis (assembly GCA_030848825.1). NCBI lineage: Eukaryota > Metazoa > Chordata > Mammalia > Chiroptera > Molossidae > Tadarida > Tadarida brasiliensis. Next base: position 35,127,523 of record CM061260.1, read on the forward strand.
AGTGAATCTTTCTAAAACATAGTTTTAGTATTTGAATAGTTACGGAGGTGACATAATCATCGACATTTCCATCATCCTATCTTCTCCACAACCCTCAACATTGTCATTTGCACATAGCTTATGAGTTTACAGGAAACTTCCCCTGTCACATTGAATTCTAGTTACAATCTAACCATCAAGACGGTAAGCAGTATTATTAATATGCAAGGAAATCAAGGCTTTATTTAGTTAAGTACTTTGCCTAACTAATTCATTTAGTAGATGAGGTTTTTTTTAAAAACTTAAGTTTCCATCATAAAAATAAATGTGTATTGATTTACACTTGCAGTCAAGATGGAGCAATGGATCAAGATTTACCATTTACCCTTCCATCTTAAACAACTAGAAAACCGTGGGGGTGGGAATTATATATATAGAAATACACATAATTTTCAGACATTGAAGAACAGGCCTCACAAGCACAGAACTAGAATCCCTGAGAGAAGGAAAACAAAGTGAACCATACAGTTGTACCAATTTTATGCCTGAAGGCAGTTTTCAGGCTGCAAATCAGAGGGTAAAAATAAAGTATTTGCCTTATAGGCTCCGTGAGTTGAGGAAACAGAGCATAATCCGGGAGGCCAAGGCAACTAGAATTCAGGTGTAGAGCACTGGAGAGGCGGGAGCTTCAGGTTGCTGCATAGAAAGACGGTTTCAAAGATTTGCAGAAGATACACTCCTTTTTTGGCTGAGTGCTATTCAGTGCATACTGGAAAAAATGATCTAAGTTCAGAGAAAGAGCCACCAGAAAGGAGTAGACAGAACAATTCCTGATGCTCACATGGGTCTGAAAGTAGTTTGTGTTCCCACCAGCCAGAGTGGCAAGATCTTATAATGCAATAAAAGGGTAGAACCCTCAGAAGGCTCATAATTGGTGAGGGGGATGGTAGTCATGGACCAAAAATGGTATAGTTCCAGTCTGAGTCTGAAGGCCTAAGAACCAGGAGAACCAATGCTGTATCTTCCAATTCAAGTACAAGAGAAAACCAATGTCTCAGCTCAAAAATAGTGAAAAAGAGTGAATTTCCCTTAATCCTCCTTTTAGTCTATTCAGGACTTCATTCATTGTATAAGCCCCACCTACGTCTGACCGATGTGGCTCAGTGGTTGAGCATCAACCCATGCACCAAAAGGTTGCCGGTTGAATTCCCAGCCAGGCACATGCCCAGGTTGTGGGCCCGATCCCCAGTGGGGGACATGCAGGAGGCAGCCAATCAATGTTCTCTCTCATTGATGTTTCTATCTCTCTCTCCCTCTCACTTCCTCTCTCTCTAAAATCAATAAAGAAAAAAAATAAAACACACACACACACACAAAAAGACCCACCCACATTGAGGATGGCAATCTGCTTTACTCAGACTACCAATTCAAATGTTAGCCTCATCCAAAACACCCTTACATGTACATTCAGAATAATATTAAACCAAATATCTGGGCACCCTTTGGCTTTGTCAAATTGACACATAAAATTAACCATCACAAATATAACTATAACAATAAGTTAAAAGTAAAAAGACAATAAAAAAAGATAGACCATAAAACACAAATAAAAATTACGAAGTGCCCATACTAATATCAAATAAATAGACTTCAGAATAAAGAAGATTACCGGTAAAGGGATCAATTAATCAAAAGGACAAAAATTTTCTAAGTGTGTATGCACCCAATCAATAACAAAGCTTCAACATACATAAAGCAATAACTGAAGGAAAAACACCTGACAAGATATATAGTAAATTTATTGTTATGGTTGAGGATTTCCACACTCTTTTTCCCTCCAAGGATTCATAGAAGAAGAGGAAAAAAATTAGTAATGTTATTCAAGTACCACTATCAACAAGTGGTTCATTTTACATTTATAGAACACACCATCCAAAAACAACAGAATACATTTTTAAATATATGCATGCAACATTCACCAAGACAGATCATATCCTGAATCATAAGTCAAGTTTTAATAAATTTAAAAGTATTGAAATAATACAGTGTTTCTACTATTGTAAAAAAAATACCCAGAAAATCTCACAGTAATAGAAAGTTATACAATACACATGGGTCTAAGAATCATTACAAAGGAAATTAGAAAATATTTTGATTAGATGGAAATTGAACTAATGATGTGGTTAGTAGCTAAAGCAATGCTTAGAGGAAAATTTTAAACTTTAAATGATTACATTATAATTAAAGGAAGACTTATAAAAATTATCTGAGCCTGCACCTTAAGAAGCCAAATACAGAAGAATAAAGCACAAAATAAGTAGAAGTGAGGGATGAGAAAGATAAAAGCAGAAACCACTGAGAGAATAGAAAAAAGAAAGAGGAAATCCGTAAAACCAAAATTTATATCTTTGAAAAGAATAATAAAGTTGGCAAATGTCTTGCCATACTGATCAGAAAAAAAGAGAGAGAGAGAGAGGGAGAGAGGGAGAGAGAGAGAGAGAGAGAGAGAGAGAGAGGGGGAAAGAGAGAGAGAGAGAGAGAGAGGGAAAGAGAGAGCGAGAGAGAGAGAGAGAAAGAGAGAGAGAGAGAGAGAGAGAGAGAGAGAGAGATAACACACTAATTACCAATATCAGGAATAATAATAATAAAAAAAAAGGACATCCTGACAGTCTCCTGACATTTTAACTTTATGCCAATCAATTTGAGAACTTTGAAAAAAAATGAACAAATTACAAAAGCTCATTCAAGAAGTAACAGATAACCTGAATAACCCTACATTTGTTTAAAATAATTGAATGCACAGTTTAAAAATTTCCCTAAGAAACAGAACAAAACTCAACTAAAAAATTTTCCAATGTCAGATAGCCTTACTGGTTAACTTTTAAAAATATAAAAAAGAAAGACTACCAATTCTACAAAAATTCTTCCAAAAAATTGAAGAGGAAGAAATACTTTTTGTCCCATTTTATAAGGCGAATATCATCCTGATATCAAAACAAAGGCAATATAAGAAAATTAGAAACCCATAAGCCTCATGAAAATCCTACCAATATTTTAGCAATGAAATCCAGCAATATATATGAAATATAATACATTATGACCATGCAGTTTTTAACCAAAGAACGCAAGGTTGGTCAATCTTTAAAATCAATTAAAGGGTCTGATCAGTGTGGTTCAGTTGGTTGAGCATTGTCCCATGTACCCAAAGGTCATGAGTTCAATTCCTGGTCAGAACTCATGCCTGGGTTTCAGGTTCGATCCCCAGTCAGGGGCATGTAGGAGGCAGCCGATTGATGTCTCTCTCTCATCAATGTTTCTTATCTCTCTCTCTCCTTCTCCCTACTTTCTCTCTAAAATCAATAAAAACTTATTTAAAAAATAAAATCAAGCAAAGGGATTCATTATACTTAGAGACTATAAAAGAAAAAAAGAAAAACACATGATCAACTTAATTTCTGCAGAAATAAATTTGATAAAATATTTTTATGTTTGATAAGTTAAAATGTTATCATGATAAAACTCTCAGGAGATTGGGAATTGAAAAAACTTCCTCAATCTGATAAATGGAATCAACAAAAAACCTACTGCTATCTTCATACAAATATTGAAAACAAGGCAAATATTTCCCTCTCCTTGTATTCAATATTCACTATCATATTGTAGATTCTAGCCAGCACAGTAGGGCAATAAAAGAAAGAAAGAAAAAGCATACAGTTTGGAAAGGAAGATGTACATAGACTAGAAGAAAACCCTAAGCCTTAGGGCCTAAGGAATTTACAAAAATGTATTAAAACTAAAAAGTGAGTTTAGCAAGGTTACAGGAATCAAGGTCAAGAAACAAAAAGACATCATATTTCTATACACTAACAATGAATATTTAGAAATTGAAATTCAAACATCATGCTATTTACACAATTATCAAGTAATATACAAATATAGGTATAAATTAATAAAAATAATTTCTGTACACTAAAATCTACTAAATACTCCTGAGAGAAATTTAGGAAGAGCTAAAGAAATGGAGATGTGTACCATGCTTATGGATCAGAAGACTAAAGATTGTTAAGTTATCAGTTATCACCAAATTGAACTATAGGTACAACAAAATCTCAATTAAGATTTCACAAGCAGGATTCCAAAATGGTGACGGAATGAATGGAAGCTACACAGACCATCTCCCAGGACCAAACTGGAATTACAACTAAAAAAAAGACAAATCATCTGAAAAAAAGCAACAGAAAAGCAGCTGGAGAAGACCCATATAACCAGGGACAGAAAAAGGACACTAAATTGAGCCTGGTAGGAACTGCGGAGGCACAAGAGGGCGGGCTGGGAGCCCACGGACAGCAGCTGTTTAAACTGTGAGCAGCTCCCTCAGGGTTAACATCCCTATGTTGCACCACAGCCAGAGGCCCGGGACAAAGCACTAAAATAGCTGTAGCCACTCACATTGGGCTCCAGCAGAGGGAGGGCGGACTAGACTGGAACTATGTGGAGACTCAGGAGTTTGGAGAGGTGAGAGGGCATTGGGAGTTTTTTGCTGAATCACTCCCTCACAGGACAATAGCCATATTACTCAAAGAGCCCCTTCCCAGAGCCCCAGGGAGAAGAAACAGCCCCTACCTCAGAAATTTAACTCTACCCAGCTGGGCCAGAGAAATGCAAATTGAAGCTCATTAACAGCTAGCATCAGCCCCACCCTCTGGAAATCCTATTACCCTAAACACCTGAGGGAGGTTTTCATTTAGATGAGGGCTACAACCCAAGGCTCATCAAGTAACTGAGACTAATAACCTCCAGGCAAAAAGCTGAAGGATAACTGAACCTTTCGGGGGCTTGCAAATCTACCCAGGAAAGTAAGACTTGACAGTGGTGCTTAATGAGGCTCCTCCCACACTCATCCAAACGCAGTAGAGGGAGCCACAAACAGCAGAACACCAACACCCACAGGAAAGTTTTGACAGGCTCCAAAACCCACTGAGACAGCCAAAATGGTGAGACAAAGAAACAAATCCCAACTGAGAGAACAAGAGAACTCTACTTAAGAAGAGCTAAAGAAAATGCAGTTAAGCAAGTTATCAGAGGTTGAGTTTGGAGAGATAATAATGAAGCTCAGCAGCATGAGTAAAGAGCTCAACTGCATGAATAAAGATATAGAAACATTGAAAACCAACCAATTGGAAATGAAGAATGACATAGCAGAAATAAAGAACACATTGGAAGGAATAACCAGCAGAGTAGAGGAAGCTGAGGACCAGATCAGTGAATTAGAAGACAGGGTACAAAAAATCACCCAAACATAAAACCAAAAAGAAAAAACAATTAAAAAACAGGAAGACAGCTTAAGAGAACTGTGGGACAATTTTAAACATAACAACATCTGCATCATAGGAGTTCCCGAAGAAGAAGAAATTGAGCAAGGGTTAGAGAATATATTTGAAGAAATAGTGACAGAAAACTTCCCTAACTTGGTGAAGGAAAAAGGCATTCAAGTTCAAGAAGCACTGAGAGCCCCAAATAAGAAGAATCCAAACAGGCACACACCAAGACACATAATAATTAAAATGCCAAAAATTAAAGACAAAGAGAGAATCCTAAAGGCAGCAAGAGACAAGCAACAGGTTACCTACAAAGGAACCCCATAAGGCTATCAGCTGACTTCTCAACAGAAACACTACAAGCCAGAAGGGAATGACATGAAGTAATCAAGGTCATGAAAAACAAGGATCTGAATCCAAGAATACTCTATCCAGCAAGGCTATCATTCAAAATAGAAGGTCAAATAAAGAACTTCCAAGACAAAAAAAAAAGGCTAAGGGAATATATTAGCACCAAACCGGCACTGCAAGAAATGTTAAAAGGATTGCTATAATTAGTAGAAGAAAGGAAAAAAATATAACCATAATAAACAAAAATGGCAATAAATAAGTACATATCAATAATAACCTTAAATGTAAATGGATTGAATGCTCCAATCAAAAGAAACAGAGTAGCTGATTCAATAGGAAAGCATGACTCATATATATGTTGTTTACAAGAGACCCACCTCACAACAAAAGACTCACATAGGTTGAAAGTGAAGGGATGGGAAAAATCTTCCAAGCAAATGGAAAGGGAAAAAAAGCTGGTATAGCAATACTTATATCTGATAAAATAGATTCCAAAATGAAGGCCATAACTAAAGGCAAAGAAGGCCACTACATAATATTGAAAGGATCTATCCAACAGGAAGATATAACCTTGGTAAACATGTATGCACTCAATATAGGAGCACCAAAATATATTTAAAAACTTCTGGAGGACTTCAAAGAAGGAATCGACAGCAATACAATTATAGCAGGGGACTTCAACACTCCAATGACATCATTGGATAGATCCTCTAGACAAAAAATTAACAAGGCAACAGAGACTCTAAATGATGCACTAGATCAAATGGATTTAACAGATATCTACAGAGAATTACACCCCAAAACTGCAGAATTCACATTCTTCTCAAGTGCACATGAGACATTCTCCATGACAGACCACATGTTAGGACACAAACTAAGTCTCTACAAGTTCAAGAAGATTGCAATCCTATCAAGTATCTTCTCAGATCACAATGGCATGAAACAAGAAATCAATTACAACAAAAACATGCAAAGACATTTGAACACATGGAGGCTAATAGCATGTTATTAAACAATGAATGGGTTACCAAGGAGATCAAGGAAGAAATTAAAACCTTCCTGGAAACCAATGAAAATGAACACACAACAACACAAAATCTATGGCATGCCATGAAAGCAGTCCTGAGAGGGAAGTTCATAGTACTACAGGCCTATCTCAAGAAACAAGAAAAATTTCTAATTGATTTTCTAACCCTACAACTTAAAGAACGAGAAACAAACAAAAACAAAAACAAAAACCCAGAGCAAGTAGAAGGAAAGAAATAGTAAATATCAGAGCAGCAATAAATGACATAGAGACCAAAAAAAACAATTCAAAATGTCAATGAAACAAAGAGCTGGTTCTCTGTAAAGATAAACAAGATTGATGTACCCTTAGCTAGACTCACCAAGAAACAAAGAGAGAGGACCCAAATAAACAAAATCAGAAACAAAGGAGGAGAAGTAACAACTGACACCACAGAAATACAAAGGGTCATTAACAAATACTATCAACAATTATACACCAACAAATTGGACAATCTAGGGGAAATGGACAAATTTATAGAAACACATAGTCTCCCAAAACTGAACTAGGAAGAGATAGAAAATTTGAACAGACCAATAACAACTAAGGAAATTGAAGATGTAATCAAGAATCTCCCAGCAAACAAAAGCCCAGACCCAGACGGCTTCATGGGGACATTTTACCAAACATTCAAAGAAGAACTAACACTCATTCTCCTCAAACTATTCAAAAAAATTCAAGAAGAAGGAAGACTTCCAAACTCTTATTTATGAGGCCAGCATAATTCTTATTCCAAAACCACATAAAGACACTACAAAGAATGAAAACTACAGGCCAGTATCCCTGATGAACATAGATGCCAAAATCCTTAACAAAATATTAGCAAATTGGATTCAGCAATACATTAAAAAAATTATTCACACCTTGGCTCAGCAGTTAGAGCGTCAGCCCGCAGAACAGAGAGACCTGGGTTCGGTTCCCGTTAAGGGCACGTACCTTGGTTGCAGTTTGTCTCTGGCCCCGGTTGTGGTTGTATGGGTGGCAACCAGTCGATGTGTCTCTCTTGCATCAATGTTTCTCTCTTTCTCTTCCTCCCTCTCTCCCACTCTATCTGAAGATAAATGCAAAAAAAATGTCTTTGGGTGAGGATAAAAAAAAATTATTCACCATGACCAAGTGGGATTCACCCCAGGGATGCAAAGGTGGTACAATATTCGCAAATCAATAAATGTGATACACCACATAAACAAAATGAAAGACAAAAACCATATGATCATATCAATAGATGCTGAAAAAGCATTCGACAAAATCCAGCACCCATTTTTTTTTTCTTTTCACATGGTAAGCATTTTTTTTTAATTTTTTTATTAATTTATTTTTGTTACAGATGTTTCTCCTTTTTCCTCCGTTGACACCCTCCTCTTGATCCTCCCCACCCTGTCCCCAGCATTGTTGTCTATGTCCATATTTACAGATACATGCATATAAGTTCTGTGGTTTATTTCTTCCCTCCCCCCAACACCCTTTTCTGAGGTTTGTCAGTCTGTACTTTACTTCTATGTTTTTGGGTCTATTTTGTTCGACAGCTTGTTTGGTTCATTATATTCCACAGATAAGTGAGATCATGTGATATTTGTCTTTCTCTGATTGGCTTATTTCGCTTGACATAATGCTCTCCAGGTCCCTCCATGTCATCTCAAATGATAAGAGATCTTTCTTTCTTACACCTTCATAGTATTCTGTTGTGTATATGTACCACTGCTTTTTTATCCATTCATTTATTGATGGACACTTGGGCTGTTTCCAGATCTCAGCGATTGTAAATAGTGCTGCTATGAACATAGGGGTACATATATTCTTTCTGATTGGTATTTCAGGCTTCTTAGGGTATATTCCTAGAAGTGGGATCACTGGGTCAAATGGCAGTTCACTTTTTAACTTTTTGAGGTAACACCATATTGTTTTCCATAGTGGCTGCACCAGTCTGCATTCCTACCAGCAGTGCACTAGAGTTCTCTTTTCTCCACACCCTCGCCAGCACTTGTTGTTTGATGATTTGTTGATGGCAGCCATTCTAACAGGTATGAGGTGATACCTCATAGTTGTTTTAGTTTGCATCTCTCTGATGATTAGTGACGTTGAGCATTTTTTCATAAGTCTTTTGGCCATTTGTATGTCCTGTTTAGAGAGGTGTCTCTTTAGGTCCTCTGCCCATTTTAACTGGATTGTCTTCCTTTTGTTGAGTTGTATGAGTACTCTATATATTTTGGAAATTAACACCTTATCTGATGTATCATTGGCAATTATGGTCTCTGACATAGTAGGTTCCCTTTTCATTTTGATGGTTGTTTCTTTTACTATGCAGAAGCTTTTTAGTTTGATGTAGTCCCATGTGTTCATTTTTTCCTTTGTTTTCTTGCCTTAGGCATTGCCAGCACCCATTTCTGATAAAAACACTCAGCAATGTGGGAATGGAGGGATCATATCTCAACATAATAAAGGCCATATATGAAAAGCCTATAGCCAATATCATACTCAATGGGCAAAAACTAAAAACATATCCCTTAAGAATAGGAACAAGATAGGGATACTTAATTTCACCACTCTTATTTAACAGACTACTGGAAGTCTTAACCACAGCAATTAGACATGAAGAAAAAATAAAAGGGATCCAAATGGAAAGGAGGCAGTGAAACTGTCATAATTTGCAGAACTAGCACAAATACTTCAAAAGTTTATATGGGACCAAAAAAGACCCCTAATAGCCACAGAAAACTTGAAAAAGAGGGACAAAGTAGGAGGGATCACAATACCAGATATCAGGTTATACTACAAAGCCATTGTAATCAAAACAGCCTGGTACTGGCACAAGAACAGGCATATAGATCAATGGAACAGAACAGAGAACCCAGAAAATGACCCAGGACATTATGCTCAATTAATATTTGACAAAGGTGGCAAAAGTATACAATGGAGTAAAGACAGCCTCTTTAATAAATAGTGTTGGGAAAACTGGACAGCTACATGCCAAAAAAAAAAATGAAACTAGACCAACAACTTGCACCATACACAAGAATAAACTCAAAATGGATAAAAGACTTAAATGTGACTCATGAATACATAAAAATCCTAGAAGAAAATGTAGGCAACAAAATTTCAGACATCATACGCAGCAGAATTTTCACTGATACAACGCCTAAGGCAAGAGAAACAAAGGAAAAAATGAACACATGGGACTACATCAAATTAAAAAGCTTCTGCACAGCAAAAGAAACAACTATCAAAATGGAAAGGGAACCCACTATATCAGAGACCATAATTGCCAACGATACAACAGATAAGGGGTTAATTTCCAAAATATATAGAGTACTCATACAACTCAACAAAAGGAAGACAAATAATCCAATTAAAATGGGCAGAGGACCTAAAGAGACACCTCTCCAAACAGGACATACAGATGTCCAAGAGACATATGAAAAAATGCTCAACGTCACTAGTCATCAGAGAGATGCAAACTAAAACAACTATGAGGTATCACCTCACACCTGCCAGAATGGCTGCCATCAACAAATCATCAAACAACAAGTGCTGGCGAGGGTGTGGAGAAAAGGGGACTCTCATACACTACTGGTGGGAATGCAGACTGGTGCAGCCACCATGGAAAACAATATGGTGTTTCCTCAAAAAATTAAAAATGGAACTGTCATTTGGTCTAGTGATCCCACTTCTAGGAATATATCCTAAGAAGCCTGAAATACCAATCAGAAAGAATATATGTACCCCTATGTTCATAGCAGCACTATTTACAATAGCTAAGATCTGGAAACAGCCCAAGTGGATAAAAAAGCAATGGTACATATATACAATGGAATACTATGCAGCTGTACAAAAGAAAGATCTCTTATCCTTTGAGATGACATGGAGGGACCTGGAGAGTATTATGCTAAGCGAAAAAAGCCAATCAGAGAAAGACAAATACCACATGATCTTACTTATCTGTGGAAAATGAACAAAATAAGTTGACAGACAAATAGACCCAGAGACATAGAAAGGAGTATGGTTCAGATTGACAAACCTCAGAGGAGGGGGTCGGGGGGAAGGGAGAGATAAGCCAAAGAACTTATATGAATGTTTGTGTAACCAATGGACTTAGACAACAATGCTGGGGGTGGGGACGTGGGATCAGGAGAAGGAGGAGGGTGTCTGGTGGGGGAGAAACACCTGTAACAAAAATAAATTAATAAAAATTGCAAAAAAATAATAATATAAAGGCTCTCTATTCAAAATATGTAAAGAATTCCTACAACTCAACAAGAAGACAAAAAAGAAAATTGGCAAAGTTTTTAATAGAAACTTTACTAAAGTGATTTATAAAAGGCAAAAAGTTGTTTAGAATTATTAGTCATCAGGAAAATGCAAATTAAAACCACAGGGAAATATCACACACTAGAATGGCTAAAATTTTAAAGCAGGTATAGGGAAGGATGTGGAACAACTAGAACATTCATACATTGCTGGTGGGAATACAAAACACATATTCACAATGAAAAATATGTTGGCAGTTTCTTATAAAGTTAAAATACATTTACCATACAACCCAGCAATCCTACTCCTACGTAGTTACTCAGAAGAAATGAAAACATGTTCACATAAAGATTTGTTCTAAAAAGTTCATAACAACCTTATGCATACCATTAAAATCTGAAAATGATCATGCCCTGGTGAATGGGTAAACAGATTGTGGTATATCCACATAATGGAATCCTACACAGAAATGAAGAGGAATAAACAGAACAATATGGACAATTCTCAAAAGCAAATTGAAAGAAGCCAGATACATGCTGTGTGGTATGATTTATATGAAATTCTATAAAAGGCAAAAATACAGTGACACAAAGCAGATCAGTGGTAGCCAGGGTCTGCGGTGGTTAAGTGTGAGAACAAAGAGCTATGGCAAGCCTTTGGGAGTGAAGGAAATGTTCTATACCAGGATTTTGATGATGGTTACACAACTGCATACATTTGTCAAAATCATCAAATTGTACATCCAAATTTGGTGAATTTTTTTGTATATAAATTATACTTCAACAAAGCTAAATAAGAAAATATTTAGTTTCTCTTATTTACAACATGCCCACTAATGACTGGAGAAAAAAGGGTTGGTTTTTTTTTAAAATAAATTATTTCACCCATAATTTTTTTATTACCTCTTTTGCAATGCCTCTTCACATGTCTCTATATACAATTGGCTTCTATACAAGTAATTTGGATATCTCAGAAACTCTTCAAATTCAATTCATCCAATTTTAAATCATCATAATTTTCCATTCATACTACATTTGTTTTTTTGTTTTCTCTTTACTACTTACCAAAGCCAGAACACTGGGCTTTACCCTTGAGTCCAGCATTACCTCAACTATCCACAGCCAACTCAGTCCCGACTTTTCTGCCTTTGACATCTCTCTGCTTCTCTCCATCTACACTGCCTCTGTTTACTGTAGACCACCTGATTTCCCACGTGGAGGACAGCAGCAGCCTCCCAGCCAGCCTCTCTATGAATCCCAGTGATCTAATTCCAAGTCTCATCTGTCACGTGCCCTTCCAATGCACCACACTGCCCACAGGATTGCATTCTAATTGCTTTACATGGGTCTATAAGGCCACTCACCATCTTCCCTTAACTCTACAGTTATATCTTTGGTCTCTCCTGCCACAGAGAATTGTCTTCAGTTCTCATTATGTGGCATGTTTAGTTTCACCTGTGGGACTGATGGAACCCTCCCTCTGGTCTTCAGTCAACATGCCTCTTTGTCCCATCCTCACCAATTTACCAGTTTCTTACTCATCCTGTAGATTTCACCCTAGACATCACCTTCTCTGAACACCATTTGACTTTTCTTGTATTTCCATGGCACCCAGAACCCCTGTAATAGCATTTGCCAGGGTAAATTTTTTTGGAAATCTTTAAACCTGTACCCCCTCTAGACCTCAAGCTCCACAAGGGCAAAGAACTTCCCATCTTCCCCACCAGACGCCCCCACAACCTAACATAGTGCATTTTACATAGAAACAGTAAGGGTTAAGCAAGTAAGTGATTCTGCTTTCTCCCCTCACTAACAAAAACACTCAGGTTAATCATATCTTTTAAAATTAAGTGTTCAACCATGTGCTTAGCTTTCGATCACATAATTCAAATACTCCCTGTGGCAAGTCAGCCCTTTTTAAGGGTCAATTTAAAAGTATTACAGGTCGGTCAGGCTGGTGTGGCTCAGTAGTTGAACGTTGATCCATGCACCAAGAGGTCACTGGTTCACTTCTGGGTCAGAACACATGCCCAGATTGTGGGCCTGATCCCCAGTGGGGGGCATGCAGGAGGCGGCCAATCAATGTTCTCTCTCATCGATGTTTCTATCTCTCTCTCCGTCTCACTTTCTCTCTCTGTAAAATCAATAAAGAAAAAAAAAATTCTTTTTTAATCATTTAAAAGTATCATTGGCTGCTTTTGCATTATACTAATCTGCTCATTTCTCATTCATTCTTTAATTTACAAAAACAAAAACTTGTGGACACGTGGTGGTCGTAAGTGCCTGTAGTGTAGTTGTGTCCTACAGCACTCAGCACGATCCATCATTGGTCAGCACCTGTCTGTCCATTGCTTATTCCTCCTCACAAGGTGAGAGTAAGCTCTCAGTTTATCTGCAGTATATTTCTTCTCTTTAAAAATGAGTACCAAGTTATGTAAAACATTTGTTGTGTTCAGAGCAACAGTCCAAAGATTGGGAATACATCTTCTCCCTGATGTGCATGGTCCTTATTAGAATTGTTATTTACTCACTACCTCTGCTAGAGCATTTTATTAGGAGCTGAGAGTGTTTAGTGACAACCAAGAAGGTCTATTTTAAGGAGCGGTGAGATAGGGATAGTCAAGGTTAGTGATTTATCTGAGAATAATGCAAAATGACAACTTTCTCTATATGATCACATGGCTTTGGTCCATTATATGGTTTCCCTATATCATTATATAGTTTCTCATAGTTACTGCCTTTAATACTTATGTGTATGTGTATGGGAGAAAGAGTACTCTTTTACATTTGAACAGACACTCGTTAAAATAGCCTTTACCTCTGATTGCAATAATAGTACATATTTAATACCAAAAAAAATCTCTACAGATACACACACACAAATTCAGTAACTTCTGGAGAAATGAATGGATTTAGGTGAGGCTATTAGGTAATTTTGCTTCACTGGTGTTTTGTTTTTGTTTTTTGCATCGTATGTATTATTTGTTATAATTAAAAATTAATAAATAGAAAGGAAATTTAAAAATTTGAGAAATGTAACAAAATTTAAAAAATAAATTTTACTTGTTACTGTTAATATTTTATGTATTTACTTCTGGTAACATTTCTATTTTTATAAATGTGTAATTATATATATTTTTTTTAATTAAACTCTGGTTATTTTCTATGTGTTCAACTCACTTTCTCATGGTTATATTGAATTCATTCACTGACCATAATTTATTTAACCGTACTTCTATTGCTGAATATTATTATGACATCATAAACAATGTTACAAAGAACAAATATGACCATAAATCTGTTTTAATATCTCAAATTTTTTTTCTTAGAGTACATTCCTACAAGTGAACTTGCTGGCTGGTATGTGTGACTATTTTTAAGGCTTTTGTTACATCATGTCCATACTGCCCTCTAAAAAACTGTGTTATCTGACATTGCTAAAAATAATTTATGACTGTCCGCATTCCCACCACTGTTGCCAATGCTGAATATTATCATTTTTCATCTTTGCCAATGTCATATCTGAAAAATCATTTCTTATTAATATTTTAATATGCATTTCTTTGATTCTCTGGATGTAGACATTTTCTTATATTGCTTATAAATTGTATGATGAGTTGCCTGTGATTTTCTTCTATCAATTTCCCTTTTATTAATGAACCTTATTAATTTATAAAATTTTTCATAAATAAAAACGGTTGCTATTTATTTTTGTTAGTTTTAAATTATGTCTACCATTATTATCCTATTTATAATATTTTACTAGACCAGTATTTCATATGTGCATTTTCAACTATACTTTCTTACTTATTTTAGGACTTTAAAAACTATGTCCTTTTTAACAAGTCAATCCATCTGCAGTTTTTACATAAATATTGTGAGGTCGACATAAAGCTTTATATTTTCCAATTGACCAACAAATTATGCTATCCCACTTCCCACTGATTAAACCATTCTTTCTCACTAATTAAAATAAGTTCTTTATCATATTAGTAAACATGTTCTCTCTGGTCATTCCAGGTTATTAATTCATTCTCCTTACTTGACTTATAAATGCAAAGCAATACATTATATTCATTCAAAAATGACATAAATTTCGAATTTGCATCATATAATATTTTAGGACCAGCAACAGTTGGGTTGAGTAAAGTGATGAATGTGTCTTGAGTCACATTCTGTTCCCTATTCCCTTTCATTAATTCATTTGTTCTTGCACTAGTACCAGCCCAGATTCATTATTTTAGATTTAATAACATGGTATCTAATTTTGAAAGCTCGCTTCTCTGTTCATTCTTTCATAACTTGTTTTTTCTTATTTCAACTTATTTATTCTTCTATGGAAGCTTTAGAATCCATTTTGTTGGAATTGCTTTAAATTTGTACATTTATTTGGGGAGACTGACATCTTTATAATATTTGCACTCAGGAACATGACATATGTCTATATATAATCAAACCTAACTGTGCATTTCTCAATAAAATTTTACATTTATGTAGATACTCTCAATATATCAGAGTTTATTCTTAGGCATAATTTTATGTCTTTTTTAAAATGCATTTTCTTTTCCCATTTTGTTATTCTAAGTGGATTATTATTAGTTATAACCTCAGCAAGGCTATCTCTGAAAACTTTAAGTAGGTTAAAATCCCTTGTCATATGAGGGGGTCACTAATTCATTTTTTATCAGGAAGAAATGGCCACTACAAAGTGAATAGATAGCAGAAAATGCAATGTGATGAACTTGGGGGTGTTGTCCAGTCTTAAGAGGATGGCTACTCATCAGCTCTAACAAATGTGGCCATTCAGGACTCTACCTGGGCTTCTGCTTGCACAAGAGAAGATAGAAACATGGCTTTATGTAAAATGAGCTCAGTGTTTCTAAGGACACGTGAAAAATGATAAGGGCACATAAGGACCGCTGAATGTAGGAAATTAGTAAGAACCTAGTAAAAACAGGAAGTTTTATGCATACGTTAATTTATTTACTTAAAAAATATATGCCATATTCCGTGGAGAAAAAATAATAAATGCCTTTGCTTGGGCCTCTATAACAGAATACCATAGACTGGATGGCTTAAAGAATAAACATTTATTTCTCACAGTTGTGTAGTCTGGAAAGCATAAGATCATGATGCTGACAGATCTGGTGTCTAGTGAGCTTCCCTGTTGGCAATACTACATGTGTGTTGTCAAATGTGGGTGCCAGAAAACATCTAGACTTCACAGGACAAGACAATGGAAGCCCCATGTTAGGTCCTTTTCCTGGACTCTGCCTTATACCATTCTTCTCCTGGTCAATTTTAGTCTGTATCCTGTCCTTGTAATAAACCATAACCATGAGTATAATCACGTTCCATGAATTCTGAGACCCTTCTAGCGAATTATCAATCTGCAGGGTGGTCTCCTGCAGGGACTGTTTTCCTCTAAACTTTTGCGGTTGGCTTAAACTCTCTCACTGGTGATTTGGATTAAAGTCCTAAATGACATTACCTTTAATACACACACACACACACACACACACACACACACACACACACACACAGCACCCCTCCCCCGGCCACACACAGTATCAAATCGTTTTTCAGTTTTCAGTGATATTGAGAGAAAAACAATCAAGAAAATATTGGATCTCTACTTGGAACAATTTTTGTAAATGACATAGAGAAAGCAATTCTCTGAAGGCAGAAAGTTTTCCAGACTGAAATATATAGAACAAGATTTGAACTGATTAGAGTTATATCAAAATGACAATCATGATTATAAGAACACCTAGTATTCTACATGTCCTAAATAAATTCAGCTCAATTTTCTAAAAGCACTTATAACTGAGATGACAGAATCATGTGGTAATCTTGAAAAATGACAAAAGGATGCAAATATCTATTTTCAAAAATGGGCAGGATAAAGGGTTTTAATATTGGTACATAGGTATATATTTATGGGAAAATAAAAAGAGATTAGATTGAGCTTTCATTGTTAGTAAAAAAAAATTCCTTACTGATTCATAGAAGGACAACAGGCCGTAGTTTAGGTTCACTAATTATAATCTAATTCAGAACACAAACATCTTTCTGTTTGAAAGCTATCTGCTTAGTTATCAGAAATAAAATCTGGGGCTGCTCTGAGAGAAATCTTATTCTATTCCAAATAAGTCGAAAACTCACTAATGGGTTTCTGCGCATTAGCTCAAAAATGATCAACTGAATGCTATTAAGATGAAGTAAAATGAGTAGACATTTTTAACCTAGATGAAAGGTTTGGGTACAAGATGGTATCCTTCAAATATCTGAATTGTCATTATAGAGAAACACACATATTTCCACTTATATGGCAATGATGGGTGGAACCAATTTCAGTGTGCAATGAACTCGATGTAAGTAGAACTTGCTAATAATCATAGCTGCCTAAGGGTGGAATGAATAGATATGCATTTTTTGTGGTAGGGTGGGAAAACCTTTGTAGAGAGTACTCAATGTGGTTAAGTAGTTCTTAGTTAAGTAAACTTTAAATAAATGATCTTTAAAGTGATTTTTAAAACTGAGTCCCCTTTAATCACCATCAAACCTTCAAATTTTAAATCTTTAGATTTGTCTTCTTAGCCCAGGATAATTTAGGAATAGTAAATTAGAAGTAGGGAGAAGTAGTTGCCAGAAATAACCTACCATTTATAGAATTCCTAATATGTGTTTTGCATATATTATCTTCTTTATTCTATAGAAAAGTTTGCTATTAAGTCAATTTTGTAAGAGAAGAGATAAGTTTCAGTATTGAAATATCTACCCAAGATCAAATGGCAAAAGATTTAGCAAAAGAATCCACATTCTGTCCAAGCCAGATCTATGGACTTGTAATGGCCACATTGTTTCTCAAACCACCTCTTTCTACTGCCAGGAGATGAGAGCCACCAAGTCAATGTGGAGTGACAGAGCTTCCTTGTAAGTCAGATCCAAGGTCTTACAAAGCACAGCTGCCCCGGGGCCATTTAGTGTGGGTACCAGCAGCCTCTTCTATTTCAAAAGGCTCTTGAATGTGTCACTGAATTATAACAGTGTAACAACTGAAATTCATTTTAGTTTACAAGCTCCACCTCATCAAAAAATACAAGGGTGTGTTGAGTCTGCTACGTGTAAGAAAATCAATGCCATTGCCATTTTTTTTTAAAATCTTCACCCGAGGATAATTTTCCATTTTTCATTTGATAGAGTGGGAGAAAGGGAGGGAGAGGGAGAGAGAGAGAGAGAGAGAAACATCGACGTGAGAGAGACACATTGACTGGTTGCCTCCTGCAGGACCCCAACCGGGACCGGGGACCAAACCGCAACTGAAGTATGTGCTCTTGACCGGAATCGAACCCATGGCCCTTTGGTTCTCAGGCCGACACCCTAACCACTGAGCCAAACTGGCCAGGGTTAATTTTTTTAAGAAAAATATTTTCATGGATTGTTTCATTGCTTCAAAAAATTGCATTGACTGAGATTTAGATAAAAATTCTCTAATGTATTCTGTGATGGAGTTCAGAAGTTTGCCTGAATCAGCTGTAAACTATATAGATATGTGATCAAATCATCAGTATTGTTTGATTTCAAGCGACAGAAATTCAAATGGGACCAGCTTAGACAATAAAGGAAACTTATCAGCAGGCTGCTTTTCTAACCACAAGAAGGACGCAGGCCTAGCTAAGCCTCAGAGATAAGTGAACAAAGCAATCGGTCTTCCCCAGGAGTCCCTCTTTCCATCTTTTGTCTTTCTATTCTTCTTGGCCTCTCTCATTTCATCATCTACTACAGACTGGCTTCCTCCATGTTGTCAATAAATGGCATTACCTCCTGTGGCTTCCATCACTCTAAATTCCAGGACTACATCTTGTCTTAGACTATTTGAAAATCATAGATAAGGACTCTGCCTACTTAGTTTAGGGCAGGTGTCTAACAACAAGACAGTCAGTCGTTCCCATAAGAAAGAGTTCACACAGAATCAAAATGACCCCTTGAAAGACCAAGCAAGGACATTATAAGCCAGGGAGATACCACAACTACTATCTATTACAGTTGGCCTCCAGTTGAATTAGGAATTTTTAGGAAATATTCTGTCTAAACATAAACAAATTTTAAACATAAAATGTTTGGGGCCTTGGCCGGTTTGGCTCAGCAGTTGGAGCATCGGCCCATGAACCAGAAAGTCCTGGGTTCGGTTCCCGCTACGGGCATGTACCTTGGTTGCAGTTTGTCCCCAGCCCGGTTGGGGTCGTGTGGGTGGCAACCAGTCGATGTGTCTCTCTCACATCGATGTTTCTCTCTCTCTCTTCCTCCCTCTCTCCCTCCCGCTCGATCTGAAAATAAATGCAAAAATGTCCTCGGGTGAGGATAAAAAAAATAATAGTAATAAAATAAAATGTTTGGGCACTTAATGGAATAAGCTTCAATTATATAGAAAATGCACCTATTTAGGACAGTTCATTATTTACTGGTAGTATGGGACAAAATATATATTTTCAGTCAAAGCCTTTACCTAGTAGCATCTTGGTATTACTAGGGCACTAAATTGCTTCACTAATGGCCTGGAGCCCTTTCAGGGTGATTGCAGTCCTATGGAAAAACCGAGTCCTTGATTAAACACGTTTCCCTAAAACATTTTTGTAAAATATTCCAAGAACCGTTTCATCTTCCAGCTCAATTGTTCTAAAGCATTAGTTTATGAGTTGGGGTGAAAGTGAGTAATATTATTTTCTTTTACTGAGGCAGAAGCCAAAACTCAGTGAGAGCAATACGTGAAAATGTATGTTAATGATTAGAAAAGGCTCAAAAATGTATGTTCCAATGACATGGCTATATAGAGACAGTTCTCAACTAGAATACTATTTATGTGAAAATTCAAGGAGCTGCCACTAAGAGAGAGTTTATGCCGAAGGCAAATTGTCAAGTCTGAAACGTAAGGCCTAAAAGCTGGTCTTGGACAGATTAAAAAAAAAAAAACACACACACACACACACACAGCAAATAGACTGCATTGTTGTAGGCTGAAGCTCATTTTCAGAAATACATTGCTCAGCACTAAAGTGGACAGTCTAATCAGTTCCTCTGCAGAAACAGCAAGATTTTTACAAATGAAAGAAAATCTACAGAGATGAAGCTGTGACTGGAAAATTTGATCCACATGGTTGTATTTTTAGATCTGTCAAAGATTGACCTCCGTTTGCAGTTTTTATAGCAATAGTTTATGTAAAATTAACCTATACTTAGCATTTCTATATTGCATAGATTTGTGCTATGTATCTTATCTCTTATTTCTAGAAAGGTTAAATATTCCTTTTATTAGTGCAAATATTTTTTTCTTTTAAAGCTGTTCAAATGGGAGTTAGCCTATTCTGCATACATTTTATGTAGGATTATGGTTAATTAACCCAAAATCATTATCCATGATAAGAATGTTTGGTGGAAATTTGCAGAGAATGGAATGTACTATTTTGTTACTTTCAAAATATTTAAAGGGTAAAGTGATGGTGAACATATGGGGAAATTCTCACTGCTGGAAACCAAACAGGAAGATTTCTTATTTTTTTCATCAGTGTGTGGGAAAATCTTGAGTGTGGAAAAATAGTGACTTCTCCGTACTTAAAACAGACACAACCTGGTTGTTTTCACAGGCATATCATTATTATTTCATAGATAAGTGAGTATATGAGTGTGTCGACACATATATACATGTGCATGGGTAAGTAACACAGTGATGGGGGGAAAGCTCTAGAGAAAAACCATTACCCTATTTTAAACTATGCTTTCACTAAACCTATTATTGGCAATTCAGTTGACAATCATATTACTGTGTGATATTCAAATGTCAAGTGCATATCTCATTTTCAACTAAGACCATTACATCATTCCTTGTCAAAGGCACTGAAATATGGCTAGGACTAGCTCTGATTAGATAAGGGACCTCATGCTGGTGTTAGCAAAGCCAACCCCAGGGATTGATTCTCAAGCTGAGGGAAATGGCAAAGTTATTATTGATGATGGTGCCAAAGCTAACAGGTTTCACATGTCCTTCATGACCATATGGCTACAGCCCCAACAGCGACACTGTTAAGAGCCATTTGTTCAAGTGTCCTAGAATCAGTGCTGAAAAAAAAGGTGAAAAAAATCCATAAATATTAAATGCCCACCAGTATGAGAGTTTTTTCAACTCATTGTGGGTTGCCTAGTTCACCGCACTTACTGGAATTATATGAAAAACAATCCTTTATGTATGTGCAGGAGTTTGTCTCATTAGAGAGACCATATAACATGTACATTAGAATCCCAGTCTGGGGTCTGAGACCAGACTCTGTGCAGTGCTAGCTGTGTGACTTCAGCTATGTTCTGAATTTCTGTAGCTATCAATTCTTCTACACAATTATGATTATTGTGGAAATGAAATAAAATCCTATATGACCAGTAAGTGGTATCTCTTCCCATTGTGTTATTAAGCTTTTTCTCAACTTCATGAAGTATGTAGAGTATACATGATAGTCTTGTTCTATCTAGATGAAGAAACAGATCCAGAAGGGAAAGCGGCTTGTCCAAGGTCACATGGTTAACAAGGGTTAAAGAGAATCAAGCTCAGGTCTCCTGATTTGCAATCCAGTATTTGTAAAGTGTCTGTGGAGGAAAAGAAACCCTGTAAATTAGACTATAATTAAGGTACTGCTATACTTACAGAGGCAAAATGAAATAGCGAATTGGTCCAATTACATCAATAATTCAAGCCCAAAAGTACCAAAACAGTTTTATGTAGTATGTCTGAATATTTCAGGCCAAATATCTGAATAATTGCCCAATTATTCGTATCATTTTAAATATATGTATTAATCTGGTCTTTTTTTTTTTGGTAGGGGGTGGCTGATGGTAGGCTCTGAATCATGTCTCCAATCTTTCCAACTTAAATAAAAAGTATTATTTTTCATTTTCCCCTACTAATTTGTTTCAAAATCCAATGACGTTCTTTATTAAATTGAAGTTTGTGGATAAATGGGAAAATCCTTACTGAAATATGGTACTTCCAACTGTAATTTTGGTTTGAATTAGGCTGCTTACAAGCTCAACTTTATACAAGAGTGACAGCATGGCCTTCTCTGTGGGTGTGTGTTAGGGGTGGGGCATAGCTGGAAACCTTTTCAGCTTTTATTCTAAGTACAGAATCAAGTTCTGATCCTGGAGAAAATGTTTCAACCCTGTTAAAAAAGGGTTATATTCAAATCAGTCCAAGACAATTCCGGTATCAGGAGTGGGCCAAAATTACAGTTATTTGAAACTAAAAGAAATCCACCTCCTGTTTTTCCCCGGATCTTTATAAACCATGTACCTATTTCAAAGTAGAATTTAAACTGTTCGTGTTATATTTCCTGGGCTGCAGCTCTGAACTGAACATAACATCAGCATTTAAATAGGAATTAGTCACATTTAGAAAGCAAGCAACAAAAGTATTTTAAACTATAGAAATACACCTCAATTAAAGTAGATTGGGTATAGTTAAAATCTAGTGTCCGTATGAAAAAAAATCTGTCAGCCTACCATTATTTATGTTTGATAATAAATACGGTGCTTAGCAGAATACAGGAATAACATTACCATGGATTGACAAGTCTTTGCTTTGAACAGATACAACACAGAAAGTGGGAAAGCTGGTGTCTGTGTTCACTGTGAAGTCTGCATTGTAGAAGGATCCCTAAGGAAGGAAGAGGTTCAGACTCATTAGGGCCCATTGGAAAGGTCCTTCTCAGCAAATCAGCGTGGTTGTAAGCTCCTCGGCAAGGGCATGCCCACCTTCTCTTACGGTTGGCAATGTGCTCTCTGCCCCGTTAATCAACTTCTTGGTCTTTGCTTTAAAACCTGTCCAAACTGAAAGGCAGACAATGGAAGCGTGTCCCAATGCAGGCAACATTGCCACTCTCCTGGCTTTCATAAGTGCTATCATTGGATTTTCAACCTGTCTCTGCGCTCTGCTGCTCCATGTATTGGCTTCAGTGTGAAAGGGAAAAGGAGGGGCAGTGCGTTTAAAAAAGAGATTAATGGGGCAAGTGCCCCACACATAAGAGAATCACAATAGACCTTTATTAACTGGACATGAAAGGAAGTCTAAAAAACAGAAAAGAGAAAATGCTAGATTAGGAAGTGGTTATAGCTTAATTTTTTTAAAGGCAAAAATATGCCCACTTTCAAACTTCCCTTGCACTTATCACAACCTGTGACCACGTTTTTCTCACCTTAATATAGAAAGGCCACATTATAAATTAAGTACGCTAGAATAAAAAGAAAAAAAAATCTTTTGCCAAATTGGATTTTCTGAGATGCTGATACAAAAATGAATTTATATAGCAGTCCTTTCTATGTACTTTGGCTCCAAAATTCTATTTCTAAGAATTTTTCCTAAGGAAATAATTATAATGTGCACAGAGACTTAACTCTAAGTCTGTAGAAGAATTTCAACAAAAATTAAATAGAGGACTTACTAGAAATAGCATAATATATGCATATATACAATGGAATAGAATGTGATCATTAAAATGGTATTATAAACTATTTTAATTTTGTCTATACATACCTGTTTAGTTCTTACTGTGGGCCAGATCCTGGCCAGGCACTATTGTACAGTGTTATCTGCTTTGTGGACCGCACATTCTAGTAGTAAGACAAAAATGGAAATAATTATTAATTTATACATGAGATATGTGTGATCATATAACTGAAAAAAGAAAACAGGTTAAAGGACATTGTGCTTCTGATTTTGTTAAATATGTATATGTATATATGCATGTGTATGTGTATATATACTCATTGACACACATAGTATATATATGCACTTTGTATCTCTTAGCTATTGCTGCATAACAAATCACACCAAAACAACAATCATTCATTATCGCTCATGCATTTGTGCATCATTGTAGGTCCGTGGACTGGCTGGAACAGCTCTGCTCCAGTTTCTCATCTGCCTGGAACAGCGTCTAGCCTGAGCCTGTTGCTATGGCAGTGTCAGAGGTGCCAGAGAGAAAACAGAAACAGAGGAAGTCTCTTTAGGTCTAGGCTTAAGAATATACAATAAAAAACATCGAAAAACTGCAAGACGCTTAGGTACGTACAATGTTAACTACCTGAATGGTAGAATTGTGTGTAATTTTAAATATTTTCTTTTTATTTTTTCCTAAGTTTAACAACAAAAATGAACTTTTTATAATCAAATTCAACACAAAGTTATTTTACATATCTTACCAAACTGAATTTTCACAGGTTTCCTATTTCTTATGTCCCTTTTTATAATTATTCATATAGAAGCGAAGCCAACTGGAGAAAGAAGACCTAATATTTTATGATGTCGATATGTCAGTTGGTCATAATTACCTAATGTGTTCCCTGGCCTGCCTTTGAATATAAACTTTGTATATTGGGGGGAAACAGTCTTTTCTCCTCTATGTCTCCTTTACTTTCACACAAAACACTTCGCTGTGACCCTCAGGTTAGCAAATGTGTGGGGTTTTCCTCCCACCAAGCTATTCTCTGAGACACCAGCTGGGTGTGCTACAATTGAACTCAGTCTTATACTGTTTACCCGGAGACAACATCAGACCCCACAGGTTAGGAGCTCAGTCCTACAAGGCTGCTCCCACCTTACTTCAGATGCCAATCACATGTCTGGGTTGTCACCTGTGTATCCAATAGATTAGCTACACCTCTGAGGTTCCCATGACTCCCTCCTCAGCTTTGCTTCATTTGCTAGAGCAGATCACAGAACTCAGGGAAACACTTAACATTTTCCAGTTTATTAAAGGATCCAGATGAACAGCCAGATGAAAAGATACATAGGGTAACATCTGGAAGGGTCTTGAACACAAGAGCTTCTGTCCCCGTGGAATCGGGGTGCATCACCCTCCTGGTACTTGAACGTGTGCACCAACTTGGAGGCTCTCTGAATCCCGTACTTTTGGGATTTTTATGGAGGTTTCATCACATAGGCATATCAATTTTTGATTCCAGTTCCAAACCCTCTTTCTTCTAGAGAAGTGAGGGGCAGGGTTGAAAAATTCCAAGTGTCCAGTTAAGGCTTGGTCTTGCTGTTGACCAGCTTCCACACGAACCCACCCAGAGTCGTCTCATTTGAACAAAACAGTGCTCTTATCCCTTAGGAACTTATAAGGGTTTTAGGAGCCCGTGTCAGGGACTGGGGGAAAAGACCGATATATCGCTGATAAACTTAAAGTGGTAAAGAGTTATGAAGCTAAAGCATCCCGATTTATTTATTTATGTTCATTATTTAAGAGAAACACACACTCAAAATAAAGAATTTCAGTTGGTTTACAAAGATAAAAATCTTAAATTTACTTTTATTTGCATGCATACAACTCTACAATTCAGTGTTTTGATATGGAAGGAAACTAGATAACACCTTGAGCTGTTCTTGCTTTTCAGAGGATGTGTGGTTCTTTATCTTACATCATTCCTCATAGCAAAACATAAAAGGTATGCTTAACGTCGCATCTCTGCTTTTTTTTTTTTTTTTTTTTTTTTGCTTCCCTTTCTCTTGTAAGTGGGTGTTTTTTTCTTGTCTTATTGACTGGTTTAGGAAGCCCTTTTTTCCTTTTTCATTTTTTTTTTTTTTTTTGGTACCATGATTAGATTGAGTGGTAGATGTTTCTAGTGAATCATTCCACCAATTAGGCTAAAATATTAAAAGACAAGTAACTTGAGAAGGAAACTTGCATTTCTATAGCACTTTGCAGCAGATGTATCCTATTTACTGCTTTATTTTATTGCTTAATGACTGGATCTGCAGTAATTGCAGCATTTGACAGATATTTATTTGTAAAATGTGATTCATTCAGTCAGACACTTTTAGAATGATTTTCATGCCAAGTGTTAAAATGGTGTAGGCTTGAGTAGCTCTTTCAAAAGATGCAAACACGCATGTAAATTCAATGCATCAGGCACATCTACTTTCGGCTCTTTTTATTATAGAAATATTCCAGTTGACAAAGAGTGCTAGTGAATAGACGGCAGGGACTTCTGGACTTTAATCAACCGCAATCACTGGCAGAGTTCAGAATTAATTTCCTAACCATGAATCACCTGCAGACAATGAATCACGTTCTAGAGAACTTTGCCAAGTAAAACAAGCCATCATGCCCTGTACAACTTTTGAGGACAGGGCCATGGAAATTCATTTGACTAGCATAGTTGAAATAGTGAAAAGAAAAGAATACTAGAGAAGAGTGGAACAAGCTATCCAACAGTGTCTGGTGACTTTCAGCTGTACAGAGACAAGGGAATCAAGAGTTCAGCATGAAAACACTCTTCCTGAAATGGTCTATTCACTGGTTGGATTCTGTTCCTAAATTCCAGCTAATGAAAATCAAGGTAAAGGATTCTTTGTTAATATTTTTTTGGCTATGAAAGTTTCTACACATTACAGCACAAACACCAGGACATTTCCACCCAGTCTTTAACTAAAGCATTAGAAACGTTCTCTTTAGTTTCTGATTCAGACACTGTTTCTCTATGAAAAGAGAGGAATAGGGAGATTTAAACAAATATGCAATATGCTGATAGCTTTGATGAAGAAACACTTTTGAATGAAAGAGTTATTTATACATTTAAATGATTGTTACGACTGCCTGAGTTTTTTATTTTCTCTTTCAGATATGCAAACAAAGGAAACTGTGACCTTTATTTGTTTCTAGACATTATAGGAAAGTTGAGATAAAGTTTAGTTGTAAGATACACAAAAAATATTTAGCATTTTGTATAATGTCATCAAAATAGAACTGATCACTTAAAAAGGAAATATTTGTATTGTTAGAATTGAATGATGTTAATTTAAAACTAAATCAACAAGTAAATAACAAACAATAGTAAAACAATAAAAGAACTTGGCCAGCTTAAGATACTTGACATATACTTCTCCAAATCATGTATGCTATTGCAAAGAAAATAAAAATAAATAGAAAATTCTTACTTAGAAAGAATAGCGAATACAAACAATTTATGAAGACATTATTAGACAAATATCAAAAACTCAGCCAAAGACTAGATAATAACTATGTTTATAAACTGACTTGAATTTTTTATTGATTGATTGATCATTGAATGGGAAATAAGTTTACCTTTTTGGATTGATCCAATTTTGGCATATGAAAAAAATAAAAGAAGCAAGATTTCTGTCATATGGCACAGAATGAAATAATTTTCCAGACGGGCAATCAATATTTCATTTTAGACCATGAAAACAGGTAAATCGAGCTATAAAGTATCCATTGTCAGCCACTTTGGCCAGGTGAATGGAACACATTAACCATTATTATTATTGAGTGAAGCTAGCTGGAATTTTCGTCTTTGACTTGTATACCATTCTCTGTCCTTCACAGTGTGTTGTTTTCAGACCTAATTATTCCCCTTTAGCTATTGATGGCCTTGGCACCTGGGCTTACATTTCTCCTCCCTCCCACAGGTCTGTTACCACTCTGAGGGCCTGGAAAGATGTCTGTTCAAACCAAGCAAAGCCCTTAGCTCTCAGCACGCTGGCCTCATCTCGTGACTTTTACTTTCCCGCGCAGTGTCCTACAGGCACCCACCACCAAGCTGTAAATCTGAGTCCTTTCTCTTTACCTGAAGCTGCTCCAGCTTTTAAATTGTAAATTCAGACTCTATGATTATTTGACCCAAAATTCATATTCCCTAACTGTTGCTTAATTATTTCCAGTACTTTCATCTTTAGTCTCATTACTTAGCCACTTAACAAATAGTATTGAGAGCTCTGTTGGTACCTTATACTGTTCTGGACACGGGATTTCCCAGAGTGAACCAGGAAGTCAAAACCCTGCTTCATTCTCTCGATCAACTTTTTAATTCATCTTTCCTACGCAGCTCACATGCCATGGTCTATCATTTCAATTACTGTTTTTAATATCTTAACTTCTTTGCTCATTATTCTTCCATCGTCTGCTGGCAGACAACATTGGCTGGAGGACTCCAACCACCTCCCTTCTCAGCGTATTCACCTCGGTGGCTGAACATAATTTGGAGGAAATTACATAACTGTGCCGATAAATGCCACAATAAATTCATGGTATCCGCAAGAGCCATGGGGCCTCACCACATCCAAGAAGTCCTTTCTTCTATGTTTTCCTAGCTATTTTTCTAGATCCCGTGGTACTTATTTCAAACAGACAGGCAAGCTTAATAATGTTGGCATCCAGGGCAAGCAGTTCCAAATGGATCCACAAATCAACTCTATAATTCATGCTGTTACTAACAGATGATGGTGATTATTATCAATGATCAACATCTGGAAGCATCCTTCTTTAAAGGCTCAGAGACTGAGGCAAATAGAAAAGGTCCCGGGCCTTTGTGGAGAAACTATTTTACTATGACTTGGAGTTAAACATTTTGTTGGGTCTAACTTTAAAATTCAGCTTGTGTGCAGCAAGAATAGCTAATGTAGCAAGCTTCCAAGTGTTATGTATAGAGAAACAACAAACATAATCACCTCCCTGGGCTGCCTGACCAGCAGCTGGACCACAAGTGGATTAAGGGTACACCAAAACTAGGTGTGGTCTTGGGAAATTATTTGACATCTTCGTTTTTTATAAAATATAGATAGTTGTTTTGAAGACTGAATAGGAAATATGTGTAATGTATTCAGAACATTAGCTGGCCCCTCGTAAGCACTTGGAAAATGTTAGCTATGGTTGCTGATCCCATTTCCATTCGTAATTCTGGCTTCTCTCTCTCTCCTACCACAGCAAATTTCTTTAAAATGCCACCTGTTTGTAACCTCCATTTCTTCATCTCTCTGCCATCTCTTCACACCACCACTCCCTAGAATCTGTTCTCACTGGGGTCACAATGACCTCCTTGACACTAAACCCCTAGACGTTCCTCTTGGTTCTTGCTTGGTTGACCTATTAGCATCACTTGACACTCTCTTCTTCTTGAAACACTTTCCCAAGCTCGTATGAAGAGACACGTCCTTTGATTTCTTCCTATATTTCAGGATACATCTTACCCCCTTTTCAATACTGGTGTTCTGTAAGATCCTATCATAAGTCTTTCTTTCCTTACTTTACATCCTTTTCCCTAGTGTATCTAATATACTCCCATAGAATTGTCATCTTCAGTTTTAGGGTGAAGGCTAAGGTACTATTGAAAAAGAAAAAGAGGAATGACCTATAGAATGAGGTTTATCTCTTTCTCACCTAAAAGTCAGGTTGCACACGGTTCGGCATGGCAGCACCTTTGCTCCAGGCAGTCACTCGAGACCCAGCTACTGTCATCTGGCTGCTTTGCTTCCTGCCTCATCCGCATCGTCACTGTCTGCCGCTGGAGGCTGGGTTTCTGCTGAAGTTTAGGGTTCTGAGGGAGGGAAAGAGAAATGAGGACGTTCAGGGCTAAAAGTTATTACTCTTTAAATAAATGGCATGGAAGTTGCATGCATCACATCTATTAGCATTCCCCTGGTGAGAATGTGGTCAAATGACCACACAGCTCCACCATGGGAGCTGGGAAATGTGGACTTCAGTTGGGCATCCTCAGAGAGAAGGGGAGGATGGATTTTAATGGATAATTGGCAGTCTCCACCACACCATCTAAAGCCAATAGCTAGAAATTCTGTATTTGAAGTCACGATCCTCTTTCTTAGCTTCCGATTCAAACATGTAGCTGTTTTCTGGACAGTTCCACTCCAATCTCCCACTGACACCTTAACTTCAGTATTTCCCAAATGGAATTTATAATCTCCTACATTCCATGATTCCCACACTTTATTTCACTGGAAACAACTTTTCATTTCTTGTTTCCCTTCACAGCAGTAGAAACGCCATGGATTTCCCCAAAATATGTCATTGTGGATCATCCTTCATTCTTCTGCCTCTGTCACTCTTGACCTCCCTCCATATCAAATTGATCACAATGGCCTATTGATGCTCTATTCTAAATATCCCTCAAATCCTCAGATCACTGCCGTTTTACTACCTTGATTGTGCCTTCAGCCTCCATTGTTACGCTGCTTAAATTTACAAATATTCTTTATTTTCTGAACCAATTTGATTCCCCAGTTTGGACAGCAAGAGTTTAGACAGAGAAGGACATTAAGTTACCTCAATCTATTTGGCACAGTGACTAGCAAAAGTTTGGACAGTGAGGGATTTATATAAAAATGTATCTGAGTCTCTTCTCTCCTGAGTGAGGCACTGTGAGCTCTACTAACGATTGCGCAGATAGCGAGGAATTCTTGCATTCTCCAAAGCGAAGTTCAAGTGATTTTCCTAAAACACAAATCCAATATTACCCCATATGTAACTTTTCAATGGCTTCCTGTCACCCTTAGAATAAAGTCCAAATTCTTAACATGGCTTAGAAGTCTCACACCCTCTGATTTCTACTTAATCTTGCCACTTTTCACCCTGACTTTAGACTCGAGATAAATCATTCCTTCTGGTTCCTTGCATGCACCATCTCTCCCTTGTCTTGAGAACTCTGCATATGACATTCCATTTGTCTGGAACTCTCTTCCTTAGCCTTTGGTCCTTTTGCCTGACTAATGCCTAATCATCCCTCACACAGCCGCTTGGTTATCCTGTCTCCCAGGCAGTCATGGGACTCTCACTGGCAAATGGGATTAGGTGCATTTTACTATTTGTCCCTTTAGCACCTGGTACTTGACCTCTATTACACGTATAAAACTTAGTTATAAGTTTTTAAATCTATTTCCGCATTAAGAATGTAAACTTGGATGACAGAGACTCTTCTGTTCACTGATGTATCTGCAGAACTCGGATAGAATTTAGAATGTAGTAGATGCTCAATAAATGTTTATTAAATGGTCATTTACTATTTAGATATGTGAATAGTTTGAAATGAGAATAAAAGTACTGCAAAGGCATTTTATGGTAATTAAAAATTCTTGACACAATTAAAATTAAGATTAATATTATTTATTAGAGCACATTTTTATTTAGAAAAATAATCCAGTAACATTTTGAGAGTAATGAGCTGAAATGCATGATGTCAGGACGGACATGGAAATATCAGACTCTGCCTGACTGTGGTCTCCCTCCCTTGCCTGAGTCTTCTGCACAGTCCACACGCACAGAGCCTTTGTCTCACCCCTCAGGCTGGTTCCTTGAGGCTCACGAGGTGAGAGGTTTGAGGAGGAGCTGAGCACAGAGACATCAACCTCTTCCTTCTGAGTCAAACCTCTCTCTTGTCTTAGGAAACAGTGTTTAACCATAGTGGCAATCAATTGTGAAGTGTGTCACCATAGATTACTGACAATAAAATATCAATGCTTACCAGTGGTTGTCTTTTTATTTTATTTTATTTTATCCTCACCCAAGGACATTTTTGCATTTATCTTAGATAGAGCAGGAGGGAGAAAGGGAGGAAGAGAGAGAGAGAGAAACATCGATATGAGAGAGACACATCAATTGGCTGCCATCCACACGACCCCAACAGGGTCTGGGGACAAACTGCAACCGAGGTACGTGCCCTTAGTGGGAACCAAACTCGGGACTCTCTGGTCCACGGGCCGACGCTCTAACGGCTGAGCCAAACCGGCCAGGGCCTGGTTGTCTTTTTAAATCAAAACAGATTCAATGCCAGCTCTCCTGTGACATCATTCTTACCATTTTGATGTTTTCTCGAGTGGGAAGAAACGATGCAGTCTACGCCAGAGCTGACAGTGACAGATGGATATGCATGTGCCAGGTCACCAAGTTCTTGCTTTTAAAAATGGAAGTAAGTGTGGTTTTCTCTTTTATATCAGTGCACCTTTATGCAGAGGATATAGCATCATCGTGTATGAGTTAAACAAGAACAAGCTAAATGTAACACTACCACCTTAGATGGGGGCAAAGGAAGACTCTGTTGCCTAAGGAAAAGTCTCAGGCCTGAGCAAGGTGGGTGGTGTTGCTAGAAAGGAGGGATGGAGCTGTCTTGAAAGCCTGTGGTTCCCCAGTAGCTGCGTTTAGCTCTTCAGTGAAGGAGAAACAGCAATTCCACCAGTGGTTCCAGCAAACATAAATCAGGTAAGTGTCTGTTACCGACAAGAAGAAATACGGATGCTGTCTTCGTGGGGCTCACTGGGTGTAGTCATGGATGTTTGGCAAGGGCGTTTAGGGGCTTGACTGCCCTCACATCTGTAACATACTAGTGTTTTTAAACTTTATTGCTAGAACTAATCACACTGTTATATTTTGAACCTAACATTTAGTCCTGCATTGGACTGGAGCTTTTGGCAGCATCCAGCTTTTTTTTTGGTACGTGCCTCTAGCAGGAACCGAACCCAGGACTCTCTGGTCCGCAGGTCGACGCTCCAACTGCTGAGCCAAACCGGCCAGGGCAACATCCAGCTTTTAATTTCAGGCCTCCAGGCTTAAATTCGTTTACAGGGCAATTTATGTCCAAAGAGGGAAAATCGCATCGCAAAGTAGATTTACATGGAGTGAAACATTAGGCTCCAAAAAGCTACTATCGCAAGGTCCCCCGCTCACACAACATGTGTATCCAAGAAAAAGATAAAAAAGAGACAGCCCTCTGCTACCTCTAGCAGCAACTGTTCTAGCGTCTGGTCCTACCAGGCATCGCCATGATTTTGCACTTGGAGACATCTGGAACATGATCAGGGAAAGCTGGGTATGTTCTAGGGTGCAAACGCCTGTGGAATGATGCCCCTTAGAGATGTGAAGAGAATTCCCAGTCGTTTTGTATGTTTCACATTAACAGAGTCAGGTCCTGCGGACCCAAACATAGACACACGCTCTTTCTTAATTGCATTACTCTTCTCTTTGATTCATTTGCTGTGTTTGTTAGTGTTCTTGTTTGTTTTTGTTCATTTGAAAAGTCAATACTTTAAAAAAACGTTAACGAGCCATCTACACTTGAAGAAAAATGTCAGAGGACATTGTGTAATGTCTGAAAGAGCCATGAGTCTCACTGTTGCTAAAAATTTAAACATTCTCAGACTTGCTCTGGATGAAGACTCTCTAGTCCGTGCAGACATCGATCAGCTGTCTTTCATCTCCCTCCACCTCTTGCTCAAATTATGTGTGAAACTAGAGCACTGCAGAGCTGGCTGCTCCCCCGTGAATCCTAAGCTGTCCTAAAGATCATTTGCTACCACCCTGAAGGTTTAACTACAACTCCATTTAATTGGCACTGGTGGGCAATCATCGGAGGCGTTGCAGTGTGACGACTCAGGAAACGTCTGCCTGCCACGGCGCTGGCAAGCCCGTCCCTCCGAAATCTCACAAGATCACTTGTCGAAACGTTCTGTGCTGCAATGTTGATGATATGCCCAGTTCAATCAATCAATCAGCAAATATTTATGTTAAATGCCTGTTCTATCACTGCTGCTAGCATGAAATTTCCCCTCTGTTGGCCAAAGTGCTCATGTGAACGGTGTTCAGGCAAAGGTCGGGGTGATCTTTGTCTGATCCCAGTGGAGGCATGCTATTGTTTCTAGCCCTTCCCAAATGGGGAAAATCAACGATTCCACCAGCAAAGAGTTACTGAACATCTACTGTGTGCCCAGCTTTAAGTGGGCTTATATTTCTTCTAGTCTGGTGATACTTTCCAAACAGGGTCTCTCCCTCCTTCTCTCCCTCCTACCCTCCTTCTATAACAGTTTATTATATAAGTACCTAATATTTATGTAGAATTGTGTAGTTAAGAAAGTACTTTTATCTTCACCTTACCAACAATACTGACAGGGGGTTTTTCTCCTCTTCTACAGCTGAAGAACAAGGAGATTTGGATTTGTCTGAAGTCACAGCCAATGGAGAGCAAGGTATGCACTCAAGTCCTCCAACCCAACGTGACTTCCCCCAGAGCCCCCATTTCTCTCTGCTACACCTAAAGCACTGGAATAAGTGCTTGAGCTGGGGAACAGGAGTGATAAGCACATAAACAAGTAAGTTGTTAACCTCAGAAATTTAATATCGAGCCCGATGCCTTTCAGAACCCCTCCCTCGTATCCAGCTAGAGATGACCCAAATCTTTGGAGCCTTCCACAGTTGCCTGGCCTCACATAAGTCCTACTTGCATAACTCGAACTTGGGACTGATTCAAACCGCGTTTCTCAGAGCCATGCTTCTCAACAGCTGCTGATCCAGCTGTGTCTAAACGCAGTATTTATTTCTTCACCCCCTCCCTGCTCACCGGCTCTATGATTCTCTTCAATGTGCCTATTGGCCTGGCCCTATTATTCCACTCAGTTTGCATATGGTCGTGATTGACCTTCATGTCACTCACGTCAAAGACATTTTATCCATCTTTGACTTGTCAAAAGACACAACAGCATAATAGTAAATAAAACATGGACCTCTGAAGTCAGACTGCCTTGGTTTGAGTCCTGACTCCTCTATCTACTAGTCCTGTGATCTCAAGAAAGTCTTAACCTGTCTGAGCTTCAATTTCTTCATCCATAAAATGGGAATAATAATAGTATCTTGAATCCTACAGGTGGAAGGATTCAAGGAGTTAATATACAAAACCCTAAGAAAGTGTCCGACATACTAAATGCTACAGTTGTTAGCTGGTGCTCTATATTGTTACCTAAATTGCTTAACACGTTAACCACTTTTTTCTTCTTTAAACCCAATTTTCCACTGACCTCTGTGGCATGATGTTCTCCTGTTATTCTGTCCTCTCTTACAGTTTTTCTCACTCTCCTTTGCAGGCATTTTTTTCTTACTTAACAAATAAGTGATTAAGTTCTTCAACTTTAACTAACAAGTTTCATTCCTTTGGTCAGTTTTTTATCCCTCAGCAATCTCATCAAAAATTACACATTAGAATACCAGGTTCACTCGGATATATCCTTGCATGACAGACTCCTCCCCTGAATTCTGGATTGGCATATCCACCTGCCTTCTTGACTTCTCCACATGTATGTCTCACGTTGAACTTAATCCTTCTCCCCAAGCTGGTCACCTTCTGGTATTCTTCTCTTAATAAATATAACCAGCAATCAATTGCATTGAAATCAAATGAATTAGGAGTTTGTTAGACTACATCATAATTTGCATGACTGACACTCATGCCTGAAAGCCTGGGCATTTCAATTCACCCGTCTTCTTTGGATCGCTGAGACTCCGGCTCTTGGGTCCTGATTGCTCGTGGGCAGTTCAAGAAAATGTAACAGAGTAGCTTCATTTCTTAACTATGTCCTCCTTGTGCGCTGATGTATAGCCAGCCTTTGGATTATTTTTCCCCTAAAAAGAGACTGTTTTATATTATGATGACTAAACTTAGACTCTACTGATATTCCCAAAATCACTGTAAGGAAAGAAGCTGGGAACTGCATTTTTTTGTACCTTCAGAATGGTCAGAACTATTTCACACTTCAGCCTTTTGATGACTTCATAGATGAATAACACTGTAGTGGATTTTACTTTAAAAAGAAAAAGAAACTTACAAACCTTTTCTATTTTGCAACCCTATCCCAGTAAATACTTCATAAACAAAAAAATTATTTTATGTCCTTGATGTTCAAATGTCAGAGACCCAATATGCTAAAAAAAAAAACAACAAAATTTTATGATTCGGCGTGAAAAGTTTGTTGTTGTTTTTTTATTAGAATTATAGAATCCGGTTTTTTGTGTGTGTTTTTTTAAAGGCATCTGGACAGTTCATTTGAGTGGCCACAAGAGAGCAGTAAGAAATTAAACCTTAGGAAGATGACTCATAGTCATACTTTATGTATGTGTCTTTTGCTATTAAAAATAATTAAAAGACAGACCTACTTCTATTTGTTCTTAAGCTTAGAACAAATAGAAGCCCTTTGTTCTTAAAGCCCTTTAGGAAAGACAATATAGATAGCATTAGTAAATTAACTGAAAAGAACCTTGATTTGGGGCTTTTACAAACCAAGTTCACATGTGAAAATAGAAAGCAATTACTCTGGGCAAAGGAACATCTTGAGCGGTCACCCAGCCCATCCCTTCCGATGACTCAAGCCAGACAGAAAGGTATGTAACCCATTTACAAAGCCCTTAGAAGAACATCTTGGCATCCTGTTCTAGAACATGACCAAAAGTTCAAAATGCTAACTGTTAGGAAATATATTTTAGGGGTACCCTGGATCTTTTCCTAAGGTCCATTCTTAATTCCTTATGCATCCCTGCCCTTCCAATTCCATACAAACTTTGCCAGTTTTAACTGGGAATTTTGGATGATATAAATTGTTTAAATGAATTTAAAAATCATGACTTTGCAAAATGAGCAGCAATAGCCCTAAAATCTAAGATGCTATTAGAAATCAGTCTGAAAAAAGATTAATGACCGGTGGAAAAACAGACAAAGTACATGAACAGGCAGTTCATAAAAGCAGAGTCTCAGGTAATCAATAAATACATGAAAAAATTGTTTATCCGTAACAGGAAACAAAGAAATACAAATTAAAACGAGATACTTTCTATGTTACTAGATAAGCACAGATTTAAAAGAATTATAATATCCAGTGTTAAGAAGAGAGAAAAACCACTCACAAAAACTGGAGCATGTGTTGGAAAAACTTTCATGAGGGCAGTTTGGAAATACATATAAAACACTTTAAAAATGTGACTTTCCATTGTGTTAGCAATTTCACTGTTAGAAGTTAATCCTATGGAAATAATCAGACAAACACAACTATAGGTTTTAATAATAAAAAGAACTAGGAAAAATAAGATCTTAAATTGTATCAAAAGAAAAATGGATTAAATAAATTAGGGCATAGACATACAAATTAACTACTGCACACATCATTAAAAATACTACAAATGTATATTTATTGGCATTGAAAGTCCATGGTATATTTTAAGTTAAAATAAGATTGAAACCATCATAGTATGATCTAACTTAGGAGGAAATTGTTAGTGACTACACAGAAAAGTGGATGATAGTCACCCAATAACAATGATCTCGGGGTAATGGACTCACAGATAAATTTGTTGTTTCTTCTATAGAACTTTCTGTAAAGTCTGCATTTGTATTTGTTTGTTTTTAATCCATTAACATATGTTACTTATAAAATCAATAAAAACACAAAAGATTACCTCTGTAATGGAAAAAAATTCTCAGAAAACCTTAAAAGTTGGTTTGGTGACAACATGACTTAATAAAATATGATCTGTAGTTATCTACATTTTCTTAATAATGTGAAAGAAAAATACATAACAACAAGCTACCAGGGGGGTATACAGGTTCTGTCTATATGCTGCTAATAACTAGGTGAAAAATTAAAAAAAAAAAATCACATCCAAATGGTTCATTTACTTCATAACGTAAATAGTCTTGCTTTTTAGGAGAAAGAAAAAAAACCCTCTCATTTCTTTTACTCGTGAACAAGCCAGTGACCTGGCACCCATCTTCGTTCATCTTGTCCAGATGGTCTAAGTCAGCAGTTCTCAACCTGTGGGTCTCCTAAGACCTTCAGAAAACACATATTTCCGATGGTGATTCATAACAGTAGCAAAATTACAGTTATGAAGTAGCAACGAAAATAATTTTATGGCTGGGGGTCACCACAACACGAGGAACTGTATTAGAGGGTCGCGGCATTAAGAAGGTTAAGAACCACTGTAATCTAAGGGATCGTCGTCTTGTTGATCTTCAGGCCCATGTTTAACCTGCGATGAACAGAATAAATAGCTTTCGAGAGGGTTTTCATGAACCTGGCTCCTGTGAAGCTGAAGCTCTCTTAGACAACAGCGTTCCAGTTGCTGCAGGTTTGGAAAGGAATACTGTTTTCTACTCTAAGCTGCTAGCAGTTTTCATTTTGACGCTGCTCATATTATCTCCATGACTTCTGAAGTCATCAACAACCGAATATCTCCTATGAACCTAGTGTTTGCTTAGACCTCAAAACAAACAGTGAGATAAATACCTTCCATTTAAGGTGGCAAGCAGGCTCCGAGAGGCTCAGCGTGTTGGCAGTGAATGGCACAGTGAAACTAGGAGGGTAACCCCTGAACTCTAGAGGCCCCACAAGCTTGCATCTTTAAAAACATTTTTTTAAACCTGGAAGGGGTCCTTCTTCCCACTTGCTCACTTTTTTGTTCATAGCATTTCCTCAGCCACTTGAGGCCTATTTTTCTCCTACCACTGACCCTTTCCAGATGCAAAAAAAAAAAAAAAATGTCTACAAGATGCCTTTAAGGAGCAAATGTGAGTGTTTCGTCATTTTCTCCCTGCTAGACCCGTGGGAACTGGAGTTGGGTTGTGGTGGGTGCAAGGCAAAGCAGCCCAGCTCACCTCCTAAGTCTGAAGCACCCTGAGGGATTGCCCACTGGCACTTTATGGTTCCTCCTTTGTGAAATCTGAACAGGCGTCATTGACACCCTCGCTGACACCCTCGATGGTTGGATAGCCCTCCACTCCTCCCCTTAAAAATGTATTTTACCCTTTCTAGAAAAATAAAAAATTGTGTCCCGGAGATGTGAAAGCAGAAAAGGAAGTAAGTGCTTCTGTTTTATCCATCACATCTGAAAATAAGTCTTTAGCAGCCAATTAAATTGTGTTTGATAGCCAGAGCTTTAAAATGCCCTCAGCTGTGTGGCTCGCGATGGCTTAGAAGCTGGACACGGAATCAAGGCTTGCACAGGGATAACCCTGACGTGGAGGTGCGTACTCGCAGTAGGCGTGTCCAGACCACTGGATACCTCCGAAAAGGAATTCCTGCACCGTGCCCTGGCCTTCGTGCTCTTTGGTAAAGAGCTTTCTTGAACTTCTGAGGATCTCCTGCTTCTTACTACAATTTCTCCCCATCCCCTTTCTTTCCTATGCTGTGAACACCAGTCTTTTTCCACTCCCAGGCCTTTTGTTTGTGCATGCTTTTAAACAATATGCTGAAAATAAGAAAATAAATTTGAACTTTTAATAAAGGCCAAAGGAAACCAAACAGAGCAAAGATATTCAAACAGCAAATGGGCAAGAAGGTAGAGATGAAGGAGATGAGGAGGGAAGGGCTGTGGGTGGGGTGGGGGATTAGACACGCAGGGTGCTTCCTTTACTACTAGTTCACTGGGGTTTTGGGTGAGTCACCAACATTAATCCCATCCCGAAAAAGAGATGTGAGAACACTTCCTTAAAGAAATTCTATGTGAGTAGATACAGTAATATTTAAATCCCTTTGAAAGGTGTTCCAATAAAAGCTGTAAATATTATTTTTATCTCTTAGTTTGCTTAGCCTTCACATTTCAAGAATCATAGAGATATACTTTGCTGACATAAAAACATGGGGAGTGGTATTATGTTGAGAAACGTGGCTGTTTTAGTAGAGTTAATCAGTTATATGATGAGTATGAGATTGTTCAACTTAATTAAAATAAAATGTCAGATTCCAATTCTACTAACATTCATGAAGTGCCTAGCATGTTTTGGGTTCTCTCTCTAGGTACTAATACAAACTAAATGAATATAGGGCTCTGGCAAGAATTAAGGCCACTGTACAAAAAAAAGGGAATGCACATTCATGAGCCCAAGGTTAGTTGTTGTATTGAGACTCTGAAACAAGTCCTGAGCCTTTTCTGGCTGGTGGGCTTACCTAAACTCAATACTTTGATCTTCCATCCATCCATCCATCCATCCATCCATCCATCCATCCATCCATCCAACAAAACATATTGATTGGCTATGCCAAGCCAGGCAATGGCCCACTCAGGAAGCACACATTCTCAGGGAGGAAGACAAAAAATAAACAAGTACAAAAATGAAGCAACTAGATAGTATTAGAGAGTAGTGAGTGCTGTGAAGGAAATAAAGTAGCTGAAGGAGAACTCCTCAGGGGGTTCTTTAGGTAAGGTGGCCCAGAAAGAGTTGTCTAGGTTGGTGATATGGTGAGTCAGCGGAGCCCCGAAGGGTGAATGAGAAGTGAGCAGTGTGATGAGGCAGGAAGAGTCATTCAAGAAGAGGGAACAGCCCGTTCCAAGGCTGGAGGCAGAACCAGGAAGAAAGCTATTGCGCATAGGAAAGAGTCTGCAAAGAGGAGAGTGGTGGGTACAGCCCAGATCATGTCAGGCATTTGATGTCACAGAAGGGAGTTTGGATGTTGATCAGAGTGCAATGAGAAGTCATTGGAGAATTCTGGCAGGAGAGAGAAACACTCTTATTTATATTCATTTTTGGGGAAAAAAAAATTCAGACTGCTCTGAGAAATGGAGTGTAGGAGAGCAAGAATAAAAGGAAAGAGATGAGTTAAGATGCTGTAGAAATCTGCTTATAAGCGCGTGTAAGTTTAGTTGAGAAGCTTATATAAGTTTATATAAGAAGCTGTGTAAGTTAGGTGAGCAAAGAGGGTACCATGAACCGGAGTGAGCATGCGACATTGAGCAGGACTGGGGCTTTTTGTGGTACATCCTGGTATGTTTGGCAGTCTTCTTTTGAAAGACAATCGTGTTGTCTCACCAAGTGACAGAATTAACGTACAAATCAAATGAGCCACACAGCTCTACACTAGAAAAATACTTTCACTCTGAGTTCAATTCGATTCAATGACTCTTCTCCATCTTCAGAACATTGTACCAGAACTTGGAATGTGGATAATACTTACTCTGCCTTCACTCTCCTCACTACAGCCCTTGGGATTCTCAATCTCCCCAGCCACTGCAGGCAAAGAAGAGGAAGGTAGGGTCAGTAAATTGTCCATGTTAACATGGAAAATCCGAGGTAGAACTGCTAGCAGAACACAGGTACTGTGTCTGGCCGTCAATAAGGCTGTAATCAGAACCACATTGCTTTGTAACAGGAAATCTGGGCTTCTAAGAACTGCAAAGTGGAGATTTACCAACTAGCTAATCATGCAAAGAAAATGTCAAACTGCAATAACAGATTTTCATATTCCTGTCTGCCTAAAGAGCAGAGGTTGGGGCCCCTGCCCAGCATAGATCACAAAGCACACAATTATTCAGGCTCCACATTTCAGTAAAGAGTTTTGCTTAAATGTGCCAGATATTGTTAAAAATACAAAGAACCCTGTTCATAAACACCGGGCTTTCTACTGATCCAAAAGCTCATGTTTATTTGTGTGCTCAGTGGCCTGCATATTTTAAGAATCATGTAAATAACAAAGTCAAACTACTTTATTTGGTACTAGTGAAATTGATAGCCCAATTATCAGACACATTTGTGGGTGCTTGTATCTCTACGTACACTATTGATAAGAAATAGTTACTATACACATGTGAGAGAATTTATAAAAACATACTACAAAATGCACCTCTTCCATCGCGAGAAAGAAGGAACTTTCTCTTCTTTGCTTCATGAACACAGTAAGAAAATAGAAAAAAAAATTTTTTTAATAACTGTAATGACTTCATTAGCTAGGCCTCCAGGTAAAAAGAAATACAACAGTTTAAAACCAATCAGACCTGGAGTGAAAAATGTTTCTGACCATCAAATATAATCAGAACTTTTGAATAACTTCTTAGGTCTTACCATAAGGGGGAAAAGTAGGTAAGTCTGCTTCTGAGACAGACAATTGCAGTTACCATTTGAACCCTTACTAGAAAGAAAAATAAAGTTGAAAGAAATCTTCAATCTCACTGAATAACATGCCCAATTATAAC
This sequence comes from Tadarida brasiliensis, assembly GCA_030848825.1. Taxonomy (NCBI): domain Eukaryota; kingdom Metazoa; phylum Chordata; class Mammalia; order Chiroptera; family Molossidae; genus Tadarida; species Tadarida brasiliensis. Next base: position 35,169,050 of record CM061260.1, read on the forward strand.
TAGTTTTCAGAATATGTAGATGTTTCCTTGAAATGCTGTAACATTTGTTTTAGATCAATAAATGACTCTCTATCAAGCCAAATGTTAGACTGAGTAACCACTTTTTGTGCTCCTGCTGTCTATAGACACTTGCACACTCAGGACACCTCTCATTAAGATAGCTGAGTCCAAGCTAACGTAATCATCAATCATCAACCAATTTTTTAAAAAGTGCTAATAGAAATATCCACATGAATTTTGTCTATTTATATATATATTTTTATATACAGTCTATTTTTATAGATTTATTTTTCTCAGCTAAAGCCAGAGGTAAGTTGCAATTAACATATAAACAACTCAAAATCATTTTCTCAGGCACAGCATAGTTGATCCTTTGCCCAACTTTGCAGCTATATCTAGATGGCAGACTTTTTACTTTTGGGCCCAAGAGTGGGTGTTTTCAGCTTGATCACAGCATACTTTCTCCCAGAGCCTGCATGAGACCTCCACACAGCTCCCTGGGTAGTTGCTACACAGAGATGAAAGCTAGTTAACCAATGAAAACTCCTTGCTCTTCCTGTACCTATGTACAAATGGGAGTGACTTCTTTCATATGATGATAAAGGTACAAAACAAGTTCTCTAGATCTCATTCATGTCAAACTGCCAAAGAGAAAGATGAGACAATGTCCAGGACTGAAAAATATAGAAAGTCAGAGAACCTGGACATGGTCAAAAGAAGAAAAGAGAAGTAAATGTAGCTAATCTGTGTTGTGCCTATATTATCTAAATAAGCTAATCATCAATGCAGAGTAAGTCAATAACAAGATGGTCAAAATGGAAATGAGAAGTGTTCAATGAAGTCAGGATCAAATCCACATCCCGCCAACTCAACATGTTTCTACTGCCAAGTCATGTGGTATATTATGGTTTTTGTCTGTGCACTACAACTTTCAGGGACAGGGGAGGGGCGTCTGGTGGTATTGTTTTAAATTGTAATTTTACAGGAGAGCTGATTAATGGAAGTCACAGACCAGATGAAATGTTTGGCTTTGATTTGAATCAACTGCACAGAGGGTCTCCTGGGGTATCAGAACTAATAGCAAGTAAAAGCAGGAAACAATACCTTTGATAATTAAAAGGGCAAAAGGGAAAAGAAAATTGCAATTTCAGTATGCATTTTGAGTTAGGATCTCAGGCTTATTTGCAGTCTTATGGGTGAACATAGATCCAGGTTAAAAGAAGGCCACTATGTGAGCATTAACTAGTAATGTGAATTAAGGAATCTGTCTAAATCTATTCAAAATATGCTGTCTATAAATTCATGGTTTTAAAAAGGTCAAACATAAACTCTGCTAGGAAGAAAGGCTGACTTACAAATTCAGAAATTTTTATTGAGTTATATCAGATAAAAGTTAGCTCTTTCCTGAGTGTTAAAGATGAGCAATGTGCCTTTTTCCCAATTAATTACAGGTTCAACATCACTTCAGAAAAATATTTAGTATAAATAATCTCAAAATATTAATATTAAAAGTTACTTCTAAGAGTGTATTATTTAATCTTTGTTATTACTGAATTATTTTCATAAAACACTTAGCTCACTATGATTAATTATTTTATTTAAGATATTAGGGTAATTTAGATTCATCTAATACCTAAATCCACTGATAAATACATTTATAAGTATTATCTTTATGTCAGTCCAGGGAGCTAGAACAACAGTTCTTGCCATGAAAAGGCAGTTGGAGTAAAACCAATTTAAATAAGTTGAAGATGAATGGTTCCACTTATACAATTATCACTTGTCTCCTTTCCAAATGAGATCGTGAAGGGTAGCCTGTTTTACTTGAATGCTGGTCCTAAAATAGTTTTGATTGTTTTCCATTTTTCTATTTCTAAATTCACACTTCTAACCTAGAGATGATGAAAAATAAATAATTTGCTTCTGCATCATTGTTCAATTTTAGAATTGTGATCGACCTACCTGGAAAATGAATGTTTTGCATTTATTGTCAAGCATCTTCAATGACCTTTATCCTAAACCTGTGTCAGGATAAGGAGCAATTTGTTAAATAAAAGAAAAACAAAAAAAAAGGAGCAATACCTCGTTTTATGTTCATACTTATTTTGTGAAAGAGAGACTCTCTGGCCTGAGTCTCAAAGTTTGGATTTACTTTCAAAAATATAGAATCATATTGTACAGTAGTTTCTGCGAGCAAAGAGGTGTTTCTTACCACTGAGTCATACTGTCTGCAAGAACTAGAAAGGATTCTTTATATATGTTGTTTGTGTGTATTAGGTCTTCTAAATTTTCTTTTCCAAACCAATGGAAGCATACAAATGTTGCATTGTAAACGCACACAATGGTGTGAGCTAACCTGAAATAATATGACTGTTGTTGACTGGGACTCTTTTGAGAAAACATTTTCCCCCAGCAGCTGCTTCTGACTTCAGTTTTGAAACATTATTTCCGTGCACATCCATGAATTATTTAGAATTCTTTAGTTTGTAACTCTCCTCTGCTCCTGTGTGAGGTTTGAACCATTGTCCTAAGAAAGATAAAGCACATACAAAACTGAATTCCACAGGAGTCCCCTATTTATGTCAATAGAGTTCTCCATAAATGCTTTTACTTTCTTTCCAGATTGATTTAGGTGTTCAGTAAAGCAAGTGAATAGTCCAGTAGTTTTAATATAAACCAGTGTAAAATGAGAGGTTGGGTAGGTACAGTATCTATAAACATAATGGAAAACTAAAGAATAAACTTACATTATAAAAATTAGATATAGAAACATAAAAGTCTCCAGATTTTATCTAGTTAAGAATCATCAAGGATGATTCGGTTCTCTCAAGTTTTCCCACTCATATTTTTCAAATTAAACTTTTATTTTAGTATTCCTTTTAAAATATCAAAACATCTGGTTTAGAAAAGTGCTCTTTATTGATATGAGTGATAATCTCAATTTTTTCAGCAAAGAAAACGCATTAAAACCTCACTTGCTATCCAAAGGAAAAATAAAAAACTTAATCAACTGTCAAATATTTCCAACCAAGATGATCGTGTAGAGTCTACATCATAAACCAGATTTCCCTGTGTTTGGGGAGAAGACAACATCACTTGGGTGGAACGGCAGTAAGAAATATGTAATGGAGTCTGTGTTTCCAAATCAAACCCAGCTTCCACTGCTTTCTATTTTTATTTTACCTTTTCTCCTTTGCCTCCTTTTTCTTGCCCTTTTCTTCCCATAACCTTCTCTATGTATCATTAAAAAGTTGGCCTTCTCACCATTCATCTCAAATGGAGCATCTAATATCAAGCAGATTCTTCTGTTTGACTTGAATTTTCATCTAGAAGATTTGCGTCCTTTAGACACAACACCATTTTTCAAAATAAGAACTGGCAACATTCAACTGTGGGGTTCAACTGCAGACGTCACAGATGCAAGGTGCTATGATGGAGCCTTCAAGTATCTAGTGGGAAGACTCATAAATCAAAGTATTTCTCCATCAACTTTCTTACATTAAAAGGAGCAGCTTTTTAAAGTAACTCAGGTTTATGGAAGAATCATCGAAAACAAAGGCATGCATGAACCCTTAGGGAAAAGCATCTCAGTTGAGACACATTTTCACAATGTGCTTGTATTTCAAACACTTGATCATTTTGTTATGTTTGAGGGATTAAAACTTTCTCTTCTGATGCTTCTTGCATTCTCAAAAAAAAAAAAAAGTTGTTAATAAAAACTGTAAACAAATCTGATCAAATATGAAAAATTACCATCTAAGAATAGAGTCTAAAATAACCATTTTCAAAAGTATTTAAATAAACTGTAAGGTGGTAGTATTGCAGATTCTTAGTAGAAAACAGCTTTTGAAAATTTATCATGATAATCTAGCTATGAAAAAGATATTCTTGATACATTGTAATAACACACCAGATTTCTCAATGACAGACATTAGTATGTAATAATATAAAATGTTTTAGAACAGTATTACAAATAAAATATATAGATTTTATTTTTAAATTACTATTAAATTTTAATTTGCAATAACTTTTTAAGTCAACAAATTTTAAATGAATTCCATGTGCAACTTTAAAGAGTTTTGAAAGAAGTATGAATTCTTTAAAGGGAATCAGATTTCCCAAATGCTTTTGAAAATTGTTTTTAAAATGTTCTTAACTTTATAGTTCAGTGTTGTCAATAGTATTGAAAAAATTAAATTGAAATTTGTTAAACTAAAAAAAATAGTCATATATTTTAGTAAATTATTAAGTAAAAAATTATTTGTTAGCTGCTTTCATTACAGAATAAAATAATATCGTATTCTTAGGGAAATAGCATTGGCAGTTTTTTCAGTAATGGAGACCAGTATGTACTCTCTCCTCGTTCCATAGTGTGGGCACAAACAGGAAACACAAAATACAGTTTTCTAAACCAGCTTGAAATTTTTTTCAATAGCTGAAGCATACTTTGCATGTATGACTCTCAGTTATTTGTTTGTTTGTGTCTTAGGATATAGTAGTAACTTCCTACAATTTTAACTCACTTGAAAAATATGCTTATTTCAAAAGCCTTAATGACAAAAGATAAAACCAAGAATCATTGACACATTTATAGCAGAAAATATGAAAACCATATATGGTTTTTGCAAAGAAATTTTGCTTCCCCCACCCCAAATGTCTTTGCAAATGAGAGAGAACACATGATAAACAAAATATAATTTCTTATTTAATAATAGAAAGCTAATTCAAGGTGCAATATTCTCTACCTCTTATAAATTATTTGGAAATACTTTCCAATGTCAAGGAATAGCTCATTTATTTATATAATGTTGAAAAAACAATAATGCACTATTAGCTAAGAAATTATTTAGGTAAAATTATATGACTTGTGACTAATATTGTATGCTTTTATTTTTAAAGGAAAAAATACAGTTGCATTCATTGTTGGGATGTATTTATAGAGCATTTTTATTGTTAAGTTATGCTGTTAGAGCTTAAGGAACATTTGAGAACAATAATAAGTAGTGTGTAATGGTATTGTTAGTGGAGTCCTTTCTATTGAATTTTCAAGATGTTGTAAAATGAGATTATGTGAGTAGCACCTCTGGACACTTTTTCCCATCATTGTGTTGGTATCAATCGCTGACTTCCACCATTTCTCCGGGTATTAAATAGAAACGCTGTTTCCCACTGCCTTGATTGGAGGGTTTATAGTACATGACAGAACTGATAACCCTGCTGAGATTACGCATTGTAATCTTATGAAAGCTAAATGGAACCTCCACAGCTCCAGAGAGTGTCTCTAAGACAGACCTGAGAAGGTATAAGCCTTACTTTCATTTCTTATTTTCACAAAGCACTTCTCTCCCTAAGCAACCCTGACTCAGAAAGACGGTGAGAAACCCTCTGTCTTCTCTGGCTTCAGCCACCGCGGGGCAGCCATTCCACTGGCAGAGGCAACCTTTGCCGGATGCAGACAGAATGCCTCTTGGCAGAAAGTGTGGCTCACGATCACTTTCTGGGCGTGGACATATTGCCAGCACACACCAGATCGGTTTGCAATGGGCAGGGCTGGGCATGGCTGGAAATTGAACCATGTATGAAAAAGAGGTGTCTATTCCTGGCTCTGCCCCTGGCGTCATCTATAACTATGGAAAAAGCCTTCTCACATTTGCTTCTTGGTTTCCCACATGCACAAAAAGAAAATGAAATTTAACGGTCAATCATTGACTCTCCTCTATAAAAGCTGTGGGAATCAGATATTAAAATATTACCTAATCTGATATATTGAGGGTGGTATACCAGCTCCTGAGGCCTGGCTGGAGAGACCAATAAATCTACAGCCAATCCTGGGCATTTTAAAGATTTTTGCTACATTTCATCATCTGCAGTGTTCATGGGCAACCACCCATGATCAGAAGCACAGAAATTGCATGCCCTCTAATCTCCACTCCCCGGACTAATCTTAAGAAGGCAGCTATCTCAATGTAATTCTGGAGAGTGCCCTGTCAGCAGAGAACTGCTAACCTGTAACTGAATTGTTTTTTACATGTTTTCACCTGTCATTTACTGCCCTCACTCCTACTCATCCCTCTTTCAAATCCACCCAATCCACCCAGTGTTCTCTTTAACTTAGAAGCTTAGTTCCCACCCAACTTCTATGAATTGCTACATGGGTTCTGGCTCAGGAATCCTCTTTTCTCTCTCTCAAAATGTATAATGTTTCACCTTTCATTTTGATAGGGAGATATCAGCTGACCCAGTGGAAAGACTATGAGCTAAGGTTTGAGTAACTGGTGACAATATCATTACCTGTTGTACAGAGTATTTTAATTTTACCAGTTGACAGTGTCTTAATGCAAAGGAATTATTTTTTATGGTATTTTTTCTAGAAACGTATTTATGCTAAAAAAAAAAAAAAGTTCAGGTAAAGAAATTTTCTGGAAAGAGATTTAGTTAACTGTGAAGTTACAATAGATAATGTTAGCCTTATGCTACTCTGAGGTTGTCAAATCATATATGAAGTGTTTCATTTCATTCTGGGCCTCTTCTTCCAAAAAGATTGGCCAATCATAAGGTATTCAGATGGGTATGATGGAATAAGGGAGAGATCTGAAAATCTAATTACATTAGGAACAATTACAATAACCATGGATATTTTGTGTGGAGAAGAAAAGAGTTGGAGAGAAGGCACCCCTTGATCTTCAATGGACAGTGATATAGCAGAAGAATCAGATTTATTCAGCATGGTTCCCAAGGACCACAAAGTTGCAGGAAGAAAGACACAGCTCAATGTCTAGAATAAAGCTGTAGCCACTGGATCTGTTAAAAATGAGAATCTTCTTCTTTGTGAGAGTATCTGAGACAGGAATCAAATGGTTGGAATGAACAAAATCTCCTCCTAGCATGACTCTTTAAAGGAGATTATTGAAAGGAAAGAAGAATGAGACACTTTCAGAACTCAACTGCAGGCAGTGTGGTCAGGCTTCCTAGAAATCAAAATAGTGTCAGGCATCTCCTCTCCATGACTCTTTCTCTGGGGAACCACACAGTCTCTTTTCTATCGTTAGCTCTTTAAATCTGCTGCATTCTTCTCTCTGTAGAATGGATTGACCCTTGGAAAGTTCAGATTTCTGCACCTCTATAATTTCAATTTGCATGTGGCTCTGGCTTGCAGTAGCAACAACTTAGTACCGTCTTTATAGTCTGTTAACATTTCAGGCCCTAATGGCATCTCTTTGCCATTTCTGGGTCTTGTAGTTCACATTCTTCCAACAGGATTTTGTTGGTTCTTCTTGAGTCCAGTTTCCCACCTGATCCATTTTTTTGTGCTAAGTAGGTTGGTTCTACCAATTACCAATATAGTCAAGACCTTCAGTCAAGTGCAGGAACAAGGAGCAGATTCTTTTAGAAGGGAGTATGGGCGAGACAAATACTAGTATCTAAAACCTGATAGTGCTGGAAATGGGGTAGATACTGAAAAAACACCCCTCAGCATTCTTGTAGGAATATATATATTGGGAAGATTACCTATAAAATCCTTCCAACTTTTAAATTTTGATCTTATTAATTTCAAAGTAGTAGCAGATTATAGGAGGAAATTTTTGCAAGTTCTCAGATCACACCAAATAGGTTAGTGACCTCACTCCCATTTTTCCAGGCTAGTGTTTCCCATCTTAGTATATGTGTCTACCATTCAGCCACTCAATCATTCTTGATTTTACCCTTTGTTTCACTTTCTAAATCCAATCAATTAACAAAACTTGGCAATTCTATCTCCTAAATAACCTTTGTTTCATAGACTTATTCATAAACTACTAATGCCACCTAGTCCAAGTCACCATGGTCTCACATCTGAAGTATTTCAAATATCTCCTAAGTTGTCTTCCAATGTCATTCTAACTTCATTTTTCACATTGCAGCTAGAACAACTTTTCCAACCAATTCTGATCATGCTGACCCTGCTTAAAACAAGACTTATCAGGCTCTAAGTTCAGAATCAAATACCCTTAGAGAATCTGCACAGTCTGGGTCTTGCCAATCTCTCTGGCCTCACCATGCACCACTGGCTCTTTGTTCTTAGAGCCCCAGACATACAGTTTACTTTCAAAAATGGAAATATACCAAGTTTTTTATCCCCACAAGACCTTTTGAACTTGCTACTTTTTGCACCAGGAACATTTTGTTCTGCTACCCTTAGGCTAGGTAACTTCAACTCAGCTTTCGCATTTCAATAAGTAATATGACTTCAGGAAGGTCACCCCTGTTGAATATTTGCTCCCATAGCATATTGTTATTGCTCTTTTGCAACATTCAACTCAGTCAAATTCACTAGTTCAATGTCTGCGTTTCCCACCAAAGTATAAGATCAATGAGGACACCTGCTAATGCCTTCAAGGCAAGGACAGCACTTAATATAAAATATAACTCAATAAATAGTGGTGGAGGGAATGACTTAATGGTAAGCCTAAATCTAATGCTAGGCATTCTGAAGATGCAAAATTCTAATAAATTTTTACATTTTCAGAAATAATGAAAACTTCACACTTCTTAAAACCTATGTAAACATGATTAAGGAAAGCAAGACACTTAGTGAAAACTTCTATATCAAGAGCATATTTTTTAAACTGTTAGGTTATTTTTCCACTAAAAAGAAAAGCAATAAGAATTTTATGTGGATTATGTTTGGCAAAACTAAACATTAGTATAACTAAACATCTCAAACAAGCTGAAAAATAACAGATTTTAATTCTTCTAAGAAATTTATGTATCAAGTACCTAGTATATGCCAGTAATTAGTCTAGATATTTTATATATAGGGTTAAAAAATAGAAAATAATCATTGTCCTCACAAAGTTTATATTCTGGTGCTATATAGCATGGTTAATCAAATACACAAAAATAGGAAAAAATGAAAACACTGAAGTATTCATGCAGACTTAGCCAAATTTTGTAAAACTTAAATTTTTCTGAAGTTGACCTATGAAATAATAGCGGTTTTTATTTTTTCTTCTATTCATTAACCATCTAGGAAATCTCCAAGATGTTGCATAGAGACACAAAGATAAGACTTTGTGTAAATGCTGAAGCACAAGTAGATTAAACCTCTTTGTAGATTTGCCATTACAAAGATTTATGTCTAAATATTATTTGAATGTGAATAACTTAAAAATTTCAAAGCAACACAAAGGCTAAGATTTTCATGCATCACACACAAAATAATTCTACAAAAGAGGTTTACAAGGAATAAGTTAACTTTGGTAATTTTGCCCCTCTTCATGTCTTCTAACAGCCAGGGTTTAAATCAAGAACAATGACAAGACTGGGTAGCAGAGAGATCACGAAGAGATCAAGGTGCCTAATATTCCCCAGTACAGATTGGTCGTGGGAATACGTGAGAATCTAGATGCCAAGAGTTGAAAAGGAACCATGGAAAATGGGGTGATATGATATCCCTTTTAGTCCCTTTTGTTTTAAGTCCAAGGGATTCTATGTTGGTGCAAGCCAAACAATAGACTATGTAAGAGCAAAGTTCACAGCACAATAGGTGCTCCAAAATGGATGTCAATGCAAAAGGAAATTGGGCCACTTAGAAAATAGAATGTTGCCTTTTGTCTTAAAAAGCCAGCCAAATTTAACTCAGAGAAGATAATTTGAAACATAAAAGAGTGCCGTGCAGTGGCTTCTCACATTGATTCAATCAGAACGCACAAATTTGTCTAACAAAACTCATTAATGCAGTATCTAATAGTACTAAGAAGTTGTAATAATTAATTTATTCACTCATTTAACAAATATGTATTGGGTGTCCACTATATGTCAGGCACAGTTTTAGGCACTGAGGATAAATAATGAAATAAAACAAACCCCGAGCTTACAGAGGGTACAATCTAGTGTGAAAGATAAACATGTAGCAAGTAAATACTTGGGTAATACAATGTCAGATTGCAAGTGTAAGGAGGTAGGGAGTACTAGGAGGTAGTATTTAGGATGAAGTGAGCAGATATGGCTTGTGTAAGGTGACACTTAGGCTAAAAAGGAGTGAGCCAGGAGAAGCATGTTCAGAGAGGAGTGCTGAGGGGCAGCTGGGGTTCAGATCACTATGGACTATGATACGATATTGTAGTGGCTTGGATAAGAGTAATAAGAGGTGGTGTAAAGTTATCAAATTCTGTAGAGAGAGACAAAGAAAGGGGGAATCCAGTTCAAGTTGCTGGCAAACTTCTGGGCTGGTGCTTGAAAGACAGAATTATGGTGCTTGAAAGAAGCTTTTCAAGTAGAAATTTGAATGTGTGATGGTTAATAGTCAAAGTAGAGGTTTTTGCTTTTTCTTTGTCCCTTTCATGGTGGTTGCAGAGGTAAATTTTGAGATGGTATGTAAGAACATATATCTGAAAATAGAGAATTTTCATACAAGTCAATTCCATTATTTAAAGGAGTTCTTCTACCAACCATCCCCAGCCCAAAGTTTGACACAGTAACTAGACTAGTTATTCTACAACTGTCTTGGGACAACTTTGTCAACTGTGCTGTAATTTACAAAGGTTATTTTTAAATCCCATTCTTTTGACTATCTTAAAGATCATGTGCTCCAAAGTATTCTTTTAAAAACTCAGTGTTGACTTCCGGTCAAGATGGCGGCGTAGGTAAACACGGTATCGCATCCTCCCACAACCACATCAAAGTTACAACTAAGCTACAGAACAACCATCATTCAAAACCGCCTGACATCAAGGTGAACGGAAGTCCTACAACTACGAAATTAAAGAAGAAGCCGCATCGAGACTGGAAGGAAGGGTGAAGGGGCGACAGGCTGGTCCCACACCCACGTGTGGCGGATAAAAATTAGGAGGACACCTCGGCTGGGAAGGTCCTCCCTGAGGACTGAGGGGTCCCCGTCCCACACCAGGCGCCCAGCTCAGGGTTCCAGTGCCAGGAAGAGAAGTCCCCATTACTTCTGGCTGGAGAAACCAGCGGGAACTGAGGATGAGGCAGCTGGAGCCCCCGGCAGCTCCTCTTAAAGGGCCCGTGCACGGACTTACTCGGACTCGCTCCCTCCAGGCTCCAGCATGGGGGAGGCAGCTTGAAGGCACCAGAGTCATATGGGGAAGAACTGAGCTGTTTGGCATTGGAGCGAGGGCTGGAGAGGCAACTTTCTCCTGGACAGATGTGCTATCAGAGGCCTTTGTTCCTTTGGTGAGCCCTCCCCTGGGCCGGCAGAGGCTGCCATATCTGGGACTCCAGCAACCTGGCTCACACTGTTGGCCCTGCCCTGGTGATTCCCTGAGGCCCCGCCCCACCCAACTTTCAGGCCCACCCAAGCTGTTGCCAGTTGCTTTACCATAGGATTGGCCTGTCCTGGATCCTGCTTCAGCTTTTCCTAAATTCTTTCAAACAAGCAGCATCTGGTCTCAGCTAGCCCCATACCTCTCGCTAAGTAATACATAGAAACAAACACAGGGAGGCCGCCAAAATGAGGAGACAAAGAAACAGGTCCCAAATGAAAGAACAGAACAAAACTCCAAGAAAAGAACTAAGTGAAATGGAGTTAAGCAACCTAACAGATGCTGAGTTCAAAATACTGCTTATAAGGATACTCAATGGACTTAGTGAGAACCTCAGTGAACTTAGTAAGGACCTCAAGAGCATAAAAACAGGACCAGTCAGAAGTGATGGATGCACAGTCAGAAATGAAGGAGGCACTAACTGAAATAAAGAATAGTTTACACAGATTCAATAGTAGAGTAGGTAAAGCCAAGAAGCAAACCATCAATTTGGAATATAAGGAAGCAAAAAACACCCAATCAGAACAGCAAAAAGAAAAAAGAATCCAAAAAAAGGAGGATAGTGTAAGGAGCCTCTGGGACAACTTCAAGCATGCCAACATTCACATCTTGGGGGTGCCAGAAGGAGAAGAGAGAGAACAAGAAATCAAAAACCTATTTGAAGCAATAATGGCAGAAAACTTCCCTAACTTGGTGAAGGAAACAGACATATAAGTCCAGGAAGCACAGAGAGTGCCAAACAAGATGAATCCCAAGAGGCCCACACCAAGACACATTATCATCAAAATGCAAAAGGTTCAAGACAAAGAGAGAATCTTAAAAGCAAGAGAAAAGCAGTTAGTTACCTACAAGGGAGTTCCCATAAGACTGTCAGCTGATTTCTCAAAAGAAACTTTGCAGGCCAGAAGGGAGTGGCAAGAAATATTCAGAGTGATGAAAAGCAAGAACCTACAACCAAGATTACTCTATCCTGCAAAGCTGTCATTTAGAATCGATGGCCATATAAAGAGTTTCCCAGACAAGGAAAAGCTAAAGGAGTTCATCACCACCAAACCATTATTATATGAAATGTTGAAGGGTCTTCTTGAAGAAAAAGATAAAAAAATATGAACAAACAAAATGGCAATAAATACATATCTAGCAACAATTGAATCTACAAACAAAATGAACAAGCAGAACAGAAACATTCTCATAGATACAGAGAACTTTTGTTGGTTACCAGATGGGTGGGGGCTGGGGGGATGGGTGAAAAAAGTGAAGGGATTAAGAAGTACAAATTGGTTGTTAGACTGACAAACCTCAAAGGGAAGGGGGGTTGTGGGGTGGGAAGAAATAAACCAAAGAACTTATATGTATATATGCATAACCAACGGACACAGACAACATTGTGGGGAAAGGCAGGAGTGGGGGCGCGAATGGGGAGGAGGGGGACAATGGGGGAAAAATGAGGAACATCTGTAATACATTCAACAATAAAGATAAGTTAAAAAAATAAAAAATAAATAAATAAATAAAAACTCAGTGTTATATGCTTACAGATTTTTCCATAATAGATCACTTTAATGATTAAATTTCACCCTGTTGACAGAAAACAGATCAATGGATTCCTAGGGATCAGGGAGGAGTTAGTTGCAGAGGGGCATGTGGGAGTTTTGAGGAATTGTTCTATATCTTGATTATGGTGGTCATTATGCAATGATCAAATTTGGGATGTGTTTTACTTAGTGTAAATTATGCTTAAAAAAACATAACTTTAAAGACTTAAAGAAAACAGGAGAGAGATGATGAATATCTATCTATCTCTCTATCTAGGCTCAAAATAGAATTTTGATGCAGATCACTGCTGACCAATTGGCAATGAAGACCCCATCAAGGATGATGATATTATCAATGATGCCTGACTTGTAGTAGTGGTGCAGTCATTAAAATGTTTATTGGTAGTGTATTTGGATGGGCTGTTGTAATAGGCAGCCTCTGAGGTGGTCTCCAATGATCGATGCCCCTTGATAGTCACACCCTTATGCAGTTCCCTCTCACATTGAATCAGGGTGATCCATGTGCCTAATAGCATAGTGCCAAAGCGATGGTGTGTGACTTCTGTGCCTAGGTTAGTTATGCTTTGAAGCTTCTGCCTTAGTATCTCAGATCACTCTCTGGAGGAAGTCAACTGCCATGTCATGAGGACTCTCAAAGAGCTTTATAGAAAGATCGTGCAGCCTAACCCCAATAGCTAGCAATAATTTGCTGGCCATGTAGAAGTGAATATTGCAGCTCCAGTCAAACATTTATATAAGTGTAGACCTGACTGGCATGTGACTGAACCACATGACAAACTCAGAACCAGAGACCACTTAGCCAAACCATTTCCAAATATGAGGCCCAAAGAAATTATGAAAGACAATAAATGTTTATAGCTGTTTTATATCACTAAATGTGGGGAGTAATTTGCTATGCAGTAATAGATAACTAATACAGATACTGATGGAAGAGAATATATTGAGACGTGCAATGTAGCGGATGTTTGAAAAGTACTAGGGAAATAGTAATTATAAAGACTAGCAAATTGCATGCTTATTGATATGGGCAATAGATGTATTGAAGAAAGGAAATACAAGGGTTGCCAGGATTACTCACCACGTAAAGACTAAGTGTCAAAATCAATGTGTCTCCTTGACAACATATAAAGAGATTCTCAGCTCCTGCAGTCAGAGGCAGAAAAGGTGAGGATCAGGCTTAGAGCTTAATTATAAGAGTAACAAAGCTCTGAAAGAGATTAATTTTCAAACATGGCAGATCTGCAATGCCAAGGGCAAGATCGGTGAGAAGCCATGGGATGCTAAGACAGGATGGGCGATGTCAGGGCTGATGCATTAAAACATCTTGAATCCACACATTCTCCTGAATCTTCTGAATCTGCAAAAGTGGCCTACCCACCCCATTCAAGGCTAACACTTCTCTTTTACCTGAAAACAATGCAAAGATCTCCATCTTGTAGGACAACTTATTCCTCCTCAAGATCTACCTCCTGTTATGTCTTCAGCCCACAACTGAAGTTGTCTCAACATAACACAGCCAGGAAAGGGCTGGGACCTCCTAGGGGAGGAAAGAGTCTATATTTAAAGGAATAGCTAGACCTAACCAACATGTACCAATAGATGGCAGGTGAGTAAGTACAAGACTAGATCTGGAGGATGCTGGATTAAGGAGGGTACAGTATAAAGTTGGATAAGGAAGAGTTTATCAATATGGGGACACTCTACCATTATACAAGATTTAATACCCTGGCAAACGGCCTCAGAAGATGGAGCTAATAAACTGCTAAGATGACTCTTGGAAGTTTGTTGATAGTGATGACCCATGCTAAGTGAGATAAGGTACATTTGCCAGGCTATTACAGGAAACAATACAGAAAAAATAAAAGAGGCTGAGAGGAATGGGCGTGCTACAGTGCATAAAACTCAAAAGGCTAGAAAGCCTACCAGATGGCTATTCTGTGGGAAGGCCAGGGGACACTATTTCCCAAGATGATAAAGAATGTGCAGGTCACAGGGAAACCAGCATTGCTGAGAAGCTCAATAGGGACTGTCTTCTACAGGTCATGCTGATGATAGGAGATACGCCTATAAAATTGGGCTCCCTGATTAACAAATAATAACAGAAGTAAGTGGAAACAATTGCTATAATAATCACCAAGGTAAGTGAGGCAGCTGCTGAGAGTACATCTAAAAGTTATTGAAGTTTTTGTTTTTCACCTTTTCCAAGTGAATGGTATAGGCTCCTGTCTGGAAATTGGGCAAAACATGGATCTTGGAGGGTGATAATGGACTATTAAAAACTCAACAAAGTAGTAGCCCTACTTATAGCTGCTATGCCATATATGGTACCCCTGCTAGAGGAGATTAATAAAGTCTCAGCTACATTGGATATGGCCATTGATCTGATAAGTGAATTATTTTCTAATTTTGTTAGAAAAGAAGATCAGGAACAGTTCACATTCACTTGAGACAGACAATAGTATATATGTATAATCTTGTCCTCAGGGCTATGTTAACTCTCCTACCCCCTGTCAGGAGATCATCCAAGAGATCTGGATCAAATGGATATTTTGCAGAAAATCGCATTGGTCCAACATATTGGTGATGTCACGTTAATTAGACAGAATGATCAAGAAGTGGCAAGTTATGTGCTCATTAAGATATGTACATTTTAAGGGATTGGAGATAAATCCAATGAAGATTCAGAGATCTGCCATATTAGTAAAATCTTTGGGATGCAGTCATCTGGGACATGTTAGAACTTTCCATCCAATGTAAAGGACAACACTCACAACTCTCAGTACTAAGAAGGAAGTAAAATGCATAGGTTCGGTTCCCGCTAAGGGCATGTACCTCGGTTGCAATTTGTCCCCGGCCCTGGTTGGTCGTGTGGGAGGCAGCTGCTCGATGTGTCCCTTTCACGTCGATGTTTCTCTCTCTCTCTCTCTCTCTCCCTCTCTCCCCCTCCCACTCTATCTGAACAACAACAACAAAAAAAGAATATCACATCATGGATCCTTGGGGTTCTGAAGCAAAGCCATGCCATTTGCAAATGAGAATTATGTACCCCTTGGATATTAGCTTCTAAAGCTTGCTACTAAGACATAGTAGATACCTGGCCATGGTATATCAAGTGACCATATGGCCAGAATGACCCATCACAAAGTGGGCTCTTCTAGACTCACAACGTCATAAGTTTGGGTGGGTCCAGCTGAACTCTATCATTGGATGGAAGTGGTACATGCAAGGTTATAATGAGCATGGCCAGAAAGCACAAGAAAACTACATAAGCAGGTGGTTCAGACTCTTATGACATTCAACACTGCTGTACAAGCGTCTCTTCCTCAGCTCACACCTATGGCCACATGATAAGAGAAGGGAGATCCCTTATAACATGATGAGGGTGGGGGGAAAGTGTTGAGGTAGGTTCATGGATGAATTTACTCAAACTGTGTAGGCCAAAAATTAATTACAACTGTACTACTGCCTCACTAATGGGTAGTACTGAAAAAGATCAGTGATGGGATGGGAAAGTCTCCTAATGAGAAAAGCATTGGGCAGTGAACTTGATTGATCATCCTGGTCACTGGGTCACCTTCTTTATATGGAGAAATAAGTAGTTCAAGTCATAGTATATACAACCTTATAACTAATTTGATTGTTTATTCTGAAACCTGATGAGTGAAGATTAGCAGGTCAGGGACACGGAGGTTTATGAAAAAGGAATATGGATGGATTAACATGAGTGGTCATGGAAAATGAAGATCTTTGTATCATATAATGTCACTCACAAGATACCAACTGCCAGAGAAGAAGCCCTAAACAACAAAACAAAAAGAATGACTCAATGAGTTAACGTCCCCCTCCCTGTCATTGGCAGCCCCAGGTTCTTGCATAATATATAGATGCATGAATGGAACAGCCTTGTGGGAGGAATGGAGGTTCTGCATTGGATCAAAAGCATAAGCTCTCCCTCACTGAAGCTGATATGCTACTGCCAAATGTCCACATATATTCTAAATATGGATTTGCCATTTTTGGTTGAGGGCCTCAACCAGCACCATTAATTGAGGGTATGCAGTTTTATCACCAACATGGGATCCTACACAATATCACATTGAACTAAAGAACACTCTACAGCAAAGGAAGTATGGCACTGGGTATATAACCATGGGACCCACAGGCCATATCACATACTGTATCACTTAGCTGGTCTGATAGAATGATGGAAGAGTGTAGTTAAGGGGCCAACTTGGAGATATACACTACGAGGTTGAAGCACCATCTTCCATGATAGAGTACATAACCTAAATCAATGGTTATTATATGGTGCTTTGTCTTCAATACACAGAATACCTGAGTCTAAGATTCAAGGAATAGAAATAGGAGTGGTTCCACTACCACGATTCTCAGTGATTTGTGGAGTGGAATTTGTACTTTCCATACCTGCAGCGTTAGAGATTCTGATTCCCAGAAGCAATTCCTTACACCAGGGAACATTAAACTTTAAGTTGTAGCTGCTGCCTAGTCACTTGGGCTTGTCATGTCAAGAGACAATCAGCAAGGAAAGAGATGTCTATACTAGCAGAGATAATAGAGGGAGAGTTGCTGTCACACAAAAAGGGCAAGAAAGAATGTTTGGTATTCATGTGATCCACCAAGGTGTCTCTTGATAATTCCTTGCCAATTTTGATGGCAAATGGAGAAGTAAAGCATCATTAACTGAGAAAGACATGGTAACCATGAGATCAGACCTCTAAGAGATGAGAGTCTAGGTCATCCCCACAAGGTAAGTCACCTAGACCAGTCTATGTACTAACCAAGAACATTTAAAAAAGGTGACTGAGGTGAGAGATGAAAAATGTCAGTTGTAACCTTAAGACCAGTTACAATAGTTGCAGCTGTAGTTCATTCTGCTGATGCTTTTCTTTTAAGTTTCTCCCGGAAAAGGTATCCCTCAGAATCATGAAGGAGCTACTCCCAGAAAGCAGATTTGAACAATGCCAAGGCTGATCTATTTGGATGCTGTGATGTGCTATGCATATTTTCCTACTTCAGCACTAATCATTCAGTCCTTCAGCTACTGGAAATTATCCTCCAATGAAAGGAGCCACATTACCCCAGACCATGTTTCCTTCCTAGGACCCACCCTCATCTAATGACTGGTTGAGGCTGGATATAAAGGACCAGCTGCCTTGTCATAATTCGGGACAATTCTCAAGGCCATTTCAGTTCCAAAGCTCTCCACAAAGTGGGTGAAGATCTCTGCTGTAGCTGCATCACAGTTCAAATTTTCTCTCCTCCCTAGTCCTACCCTCTTCACTCCCAAAAGTATTGACACCAAAAACACTCCCCAATAAAATTCCTGCATACAAATCTCCATTTCTAAGTCTCTTTCTCAGAGATCTCAACCTACACTTCAGGATTAGGCATTATTATTATTAGACATTTAGTATATGTTAATTTAATTTTATTCCAAGTAAACTGCAAGGTTAATATTAAAGCAAACCCATTACAGTTGAGAAAAGTGAGGCTTAGCAAAGTTAAATATCTTACCCAATATCACACAGTCTATAACTGATAAAGTCAGGGTATAAACCAGTTCAGCAAACTTCCCAAGCCTGTGCAAAACTTTACAAATGGCCGAGTATTGCTGTCAGAAGCAATGGTATTAACAAAGATATAGATAGATGATAGATAGATAAACAAAACAAAACAAAACAAAATTATGGCTTCTTGACAAGGAGAAAGCTAATGGAAAATTTGCACTTTCCCCCTTAATTCTGTTATATCTTTGCCAGGTATGAGAATGGGCAGGGGATGGAGGAAGAAGTTTATGGTAATAGCATAGAAAGAAATCCAAAACCCCCTCTCCAAGGCTTATGGGGTGAAGGTGCCAGCCATGGAATGCTGCACTTCTACCCTCCTGTGTTTATTCAGCCCTGGGGCTGAGGTTTGCCTTGGAGTTGTAACCTTTATAAGGGGTTTGCTTAATGACAGAATTATTCAGCTGCATACCTCACCCCAATTAGAAAAAGGCTATTTGGATTCTAATTGGCCTTGACACAAGTCTGCTTAAAGAGATTCCCCAAGAATTATAGAGCTACTTTCAGAGTTTGACTTGGCTGGGAATAAGAAATGTAACACGGTTTTTCAAATTTTCTGCACTTACCATGAAACGACCAAGCCACAGGTATCAAACATGCTTTGTTTTTGTGTTATAATCACATTACAAATTGAACATTTCCACATGTGAAAGTTGGCAAATCTAACATGAATGATTATGAAGATCATAATTACATATATCAGGTATATATGGCCTACATATTTTCACTCACACAAAATTGTATTTTCTCGGGTCCCTAGACATCCAAGTATAGTGTGTTTATAGGATGTAAAACCATCATCCTATATATAAACCAAAAATGTATATTTTTAAACAGTTATTGCCAGGTCAAGTGATAAGTCAACATAGTATCTGGAAGGTGCAAATACCAGGAAGGGATAGAGATTCCCAAGTTAACCATGAGGAAATGACTAACAATAATAGGTTGAAATCAAGAAGAATATAATTTGGACTAAATGTCAGGAGGAGAAAAAATAAGCTTCCTGGCTACAATAACTGTTAGGCTATGAAATAATTCCTAAGGGAAGTGGAGATCTCTTCCTTACCCTGGACTTTGGAAATGAAGCATGCATTCTTGGAATCCCTTATAACAGGCTGTTTCACTTGTGGAGAGGAAGGAGATCCTTTCCGTTTCCATGTTCTATGACTTGATATTAAGGGGAAAAGTATCTCCAAAATAATCATATAATTACCCATTAAATGTTCACCAAACCACCTTTGAGTGAGATCCTGCATTTACCTTGTAGTGAACATTATGTCTCCTGTTCCTTCACAGCCAAGAAAAATCCCACAGTCATGCATTCTGGAACAACCCAGAATTCTTTTCAAACTCAGCTTGGTGCTGATGACAATTTGGTGGTCTTTTACTCATCTCTGAGCACCTCTCCTGCCACTCCCATGGAGATGTTTCTCTAAGAAAAGCAACTGTATTCATCAGGGTTTCTCTCCTACTCCCCCGTCAACTCCGACTGCTTTCTCTCAACAGAGACTATTTCCTAGTTCACAGAGAAAATGAAAGCATTAAGTATGAGCACAAACTCCCGCTCCATCTACAAATTAATCTATGGTCATAATTTCCCTTCTTTCCTGTGGACATCCTGCTTCCTGTCCCTGCTGTGTGCTACATCCTGACCCCTATTATCTCCGACAAGGACTTGCTCTTTGTGTCACTCACTCTTTTCAAGCTCTCAACAACTTCTCCAAGGTTAATTTCTTCCCTCAAGCATGTAAAATGCTTTTGCTCACTATTTCTTTGTGGGGGTGGGGGGTGCATTTCTCAGATCGGCACTCTAGAAAGCAGATCACATTGCTGGTGGCCACACCCCAAGGGCCAAGTGATGGCTGCAGGGTGGATGTCAGCAGGGAAAGAGATGTGGATGGAATTTAGGCCTACAGGCCGGGTGGCCACATACAGGTATGCATGCAGGATTCTTCACAATGTGAAGATTTCAGTGATGGGAGGAAAAAGAGGAGACTCCTGTAGGCTGTAGGGGGCTGGAGTAGACCTCTCCATGCCTCTCCACTTCAGAGCAGAACTCCGAGGAATTCTAGAGTTCACAAGTCAAGTCTGGCCTTCCAGATGGTTCTATAGGTATATATATCAAGTTACAAAGATAGAATATATTTAACAACTTGTTCTATTGGTTCACAGCTTTTAGATATTAGACATATGGTATGTTTTTCTCCATTGATAATAATTAAATAATAAACAGGTTAAAGTAAAAACCTATATCCATATGTACATATATACGTGTACATACATATGTATTTTAATGCACAATTAGAAAAAAGCATAAATCATAAGTATCACCTCAATGAATTATAAAGTGAATGCTCCCATGTAATCATCACCCAGGTTAAGAAATAGGATCTATTAGCACCCAGAAGTTTCTTTTTATGCTCTCCACATCACTGATCCTTTCCTCCTATACAAAAGTGACCACTATCCTGACTATTATTATAGGATAGCACTGCATGTTTTGATAACTTTATATAAATCAAGTAACACAGACTGTGTTCTTTTGCATCTAACTTCTTTTACTTAAAATTGTATTTTGTGAATTTAATCCATACCTTTTCAAATAACTGCAGTCATTAATTTTTAACACAATCTAGTAGTTTTCTGTATACAAATACCACAATCATTGGTATATTTATCTATTCTACTGCTCATGAATACTTAAGATGGTTTACAGTTTGAGGCTACTATAAATAATGCTACTGTGAACAGTTTTGTACATGGCGCATAGGTTTACATTTTTCATTGAGTAGCTGGATTATATGCTACAGTGTATGTTCAATTTTCATAGGTAATGTTTAAATAATTTTCCAAAGTGGTCATACCAATTTATGTTCCCACCAGCAATGTGTGTGCGTTACCATTGCTCCACATCTTACCAACACTGATATTTTCATTCTTTTTAATTTTAGTAAGTTTGGTGTATGTGAAGGGGTATCTCATTAGGGCTTTCTTTAATTGTTATTCCTTGATTTTTGATGAAGTTGAATATTTAAATACTGTCTACTGTGAAGTGTTTAAGTCTCTTGCCTATATTTCTGTTGAGATTTTCTTTTTCTTATTGATTAGTATAAGTTCATTATATATTGATTAGTATGAGTTCATTATATATCCTGAATATAAAATATTTTGCATCTCATTTAAGAAAATGTCTTTACATTAAAGTCATGAGGATATCCTAACTGTATGTTATATCAAAGTTTTGCTGTTTCATTTTTACTTTTAGATATACAATTCGACTGGAACTGATTTTATTTTTTGGTATGGTATGAGGTGAATGTCAATTCTCCCTAAATTAATTTGTGAATTAAATAAATCCCAGTTGAAAAAAACAAGTCAATAAAACTTTTTGAAATTATATAAGCTGATTCTAAAATTTCTTTTAAAAATTAAACAACTAAGAATGGCCAGCAAATTCTGTCACAATTAAACAATTGCATGGGATTGGCTCATTTAGTTGTGTAAGCAGTGCACTGAACAAAACCTGGGAGTGGGGAGAAGTGTCATTAATCCTATAGTTTATGCAAAAAAAAATGATTCTGAAAATGAGCTATGTACAACCTACATGATTGTACAGAACAGCTTTGACCCTACCATAAAGTATATTAAAAACCTACATTGATTAAAACAGTGTGTTATTGGCTCCTCAATAGGTAGAATGATTAATGCGAAAAGTGAAATCCCCACAATAAACCAAAATTTATATAGAAATCTAGTAGAAGATAGATTATTATTAAGTGTTGTTGGGGAAACTAAATAGAATCTCCACCTTACACCTTACAACAAAACAAACTTTAGATAAAGCAAAATATAATTTAAAAATAATCAGAGTGGCCCTGGCCGGTTTGGCTCAGTGGTTGGAGTGTCAGCCCGTGGATCAGAGAGGCCTGGGTTCGGTTCCCACTAAGGGCACGTACCTCGGTTGCAGTTTGTCCCCGGCCCCAGTTGGGGTTGTGTGGGTGGCAACCACTCGGTGTGTCTCTCTCGCATCGATGTTTCTCTCTCTCTCTTCCTCCCTCTCTCCCTCCCACTCTATCTCAAGACAAATGCAAAAATATCCCCATGTGAGGATAAAAAATTAATAATAATAACCAGATAGAGACTTCTGTCTCTATTTGAACAAACAAAAGAAAAAAAGGAAAGATCAATGAATTCTACTGCAAAACTAATCTCTACAAGGTAAACAGAAAATGGCAAAAGATAAGTTAAAATTATAATTAATGTCACAAGTAAAAAGCTGTTTATTTAAATAGAGAGAGCCTTGGAAAAGAAAACCAATAAATTAATAGAAATACAGCAAAAGATAGGAACAGAAAACTAAACAGATACCTTATATAAAAAGTAAAACTAATTGTCTTTAAATATATTAAAAGATTCACACAACCTCACTCAAAGTGAAAGAATTATACTGTTTTATCATCTTAGATTGACAAAGATCAGAATATTGGCTTTTTTGTTGTTGGGGGGAAACACATACATTAATGATGGGAATATTAATTTCTGACAGCAATTTAGGGACTAATCTAATGCCTATGTTTTTGATCTTGCAATTCTATGACTATGTACCAGGATATTCATTGAAGTATTGTTCCCAATAGTAAAATATTGGAAATACCCCTAAATTTTCATTGGTAGGGGATTGGTCAATCAAATTATGTTATATAGTTGTACTTGAAAAAGGAGAAGAAGAAAAGGAAGGAGAGAAGCAGAAAAAGAAGAAAAAGAGAACATAATTTGAATTTATATGTAAAGATGTCCAAGATAGAAAAAAAATCTAGGAATATATAGTAAGCTACCATTTGTGGGAGAGATAAAAGAAGCAATATGCATGTCTTCTAAAAAGATATCCAAAAATCTTAAAACAGGATTTGTGTTTGTGATGGGGAACCAGGTTGCTGGGATACAAGGGAAGAAAGAAAATTAATTTTTCTACTGTTCTCCCTTTTATAATGTTTGAATATTTACTGTGAGCAAATTTTACCTATGCAAAAAGATAAATGAAATAACAATGAAAATAAAAATTTTTTTTTTAAAAACAGGCGGGATTACAGTGAAATTCAATACTGGTCATTTATTACTACTATTTAATACACATGGATTATGCACCACAATCTTCATATGCATCAATGTTTAAAGTCTTCTCTCCCACTATGTAGTAGTTGTTACTATTGCCCCATTGTCATGCATTGGTTAATAACAAAGCAGTGATCCTTATCTGGCTGGGTTTGGGTCAAACCTTGCACATTTCACACTGTGCTTTTTCTTGCTATAACACATTTTGCTGAGATTCTATTTAAAGCCAACCTGATGGTGCCACATCTCACTAGCCAACTTCTAATCCATCTATCTTTTCACTAGCCCCTCTGCATTCCTTCTCCACCCTCTCATGCTCACACAAACCCATGTACAAACAGAAATGACTGTGTTTGGAAAGCAACCACCTACCGTGAAGTGACCCAGAACCTTGTGCTGTTCCATGGATAATTGTAGGAAACCAACAAATAGTTTTCATGCTCAAGACATATGTGAGTAATTGGTCAAAGTTAAGTGGCATCCATCCTACTCTGCAGAGCTGGACTACTCATGCAACCCTCAACCCTTGCATTCCTCTGCAACGTGTTCTGTTTACACAGGCAAAATTCTAAGCACATGGCTAGATCTTAGGCTGTCTTCATGATCAGATTCCAAATAGTCAAAAGACAAGGAGCAGGATATAGTTCATATAGAAAAATGTAATTGCTGGTTAATCAGTGGAGAAGTAAAACAGCATCCCTTGACATCAGGATGCAAGAGTGAGTTCACAGCCACTAGAGTCAGACACAGCTAAGTGGGTTCCCAGTTCTTTTAATAACCCACTGTGTAATCTTGGGTAAGTTCTTAACTTTTTTTAGTTTTAGTTTCCCAAATAACAAAATGGGAATAATAATATTGTCTATTTCACAGAGAGAACTGTGACAGTTAAAAAAAATAAAAGCATTATCCTAGATCTTAAAAAATGCTAGATACATTCTAAGGACTCAATAAAATATAATGGTTGTTTTAGGGACTATTTGAATACCCTACAGGCCAAACCTTCAGCAAGTCCTATCGGCTCGGTCTCTATAACATAACCTAAAGGAGACGTTTCTTCCCTCTTTTGCAACTTGTCCCTGGGTTATCTAGTTTCCCCAATCCCATGCTTTTACCACACATATCAGGAGGTCTGAGGAACTTTACACACTTCTCCCACATCTGCGACAGAGTTCATCCAGATCATTCACATCAGGTCCTGACATGCCTGTCACCAGCTCAGAGAGTCTCGCCCCAACCAAAGTATGCTTTTGTTTCCTATATCCTCCAGAGCCTAGAACAGTGTTAAATAAATATTTGTTCTTCAAAATATTCTTGTACTACATTGCATAATGCCAGGCAACTTTAAAATAAAGCCTGAACAGTTGCCATCCTCACATATTTTTCTCTCATCATCAAAGAGCAAATTACTTTTTATCATTTTCTCTTTTTCTGTTTTTTTTATTTCACTTATTTTTTTCCATCACCATTTATCCCCTCATACCCACTTCCACTTTCCTCCCTCAATCTTGATCATTTTCTTGATAAAGGAGACCAGTATATTTCAAGACATAGGTATACATTTGAAGCACATGAAAGAAATTAATTATTTTTAAATTTTTCATCATATTCAAGAATCAAATCTTAATTTACAGCTAATAGTTCTCTAGTATCTCTTTAACACTTCCTAATTGCTATATATATATTTTTTTCAACAAAGAACAAGTAGACAAAGAGACCACAGTCTTAGGTGGATAACATTGTATTAATTAGAATAGGTCAGGTTTTGCTATGGGTAAAAAAACTCACTCATAAGAAACAAAAATACATTTCTTATTCACAGTTCATATCTTACTGGGCTTCAGGATGGAAGCCATTCTATGCCACCATTAATCAAGGACCAGTGCTGAGGTTCTACCATCTCATAGCTGCATCACCTAGAACCTGCAGCTTTCTTCTTCGCCAGTCCGAGGAAGATAATTGAGAGAACTGTGTATTGCCAATTAAGTTATTTGACCCAGAAATGCTATGTGTCACTTCTCCTAGGGTCCATCAGACAGAACTAGTCACATGGACCTCCCTAACAGGAACATGTGCTTTTCAATATGCCTAGGAAGTAGTAACATTGACTAAAAGTATCTCAATAGAATCTAATAACATTGCTACAAGTTTTAGAATATTTATATTTATGAAAAGTAGGTTTCTATTTATATGTTCTTTTAAAATAAAATTATCAAAGTATAAAAAAGTGAAGCAAAACAAGAAAATGTTAAGTAAACAGTGATTCAGACTGTATATAGATATAACAATAACTGTGGCGATATCTATATTGTTAAAATTTGACAATTAGTGTTCTTGCATGAGGTCACACTACTATTTGTAAATAGTATAACACTACTATAGCAAAAATGATAAAATTCCAGGTTTCTTTGACTTTATCTTTGTGCCTTCTCCATATTGCCATTCAGCCTTTCCAAGAACTGTGGTAGCCAAATAATCCTATGCAGTAGCCCTAACTCTCTTGTTAATGTTAACACACCAATGAGAGAAATTACTCTTTCCCTAATTATTTTTTAATTTTTTTTATATCTTTGGATGGCATTTTAAGAAAAAAAATAAAAATGAGTTGGCAACTACTGTTTGTTAATTCTACAAAATTTATTGGACTTATTGGAAAAACATGAAGAGGAAAGTATTGATTTTAAGTACATGAAAAAGCACTAAATATCACTCATTTACCAATTTAAATAACAGTAGATTCTAAGTTAGTAATATTAACGAGTGGATCCTTTTTTGTAAAAACCACATTGAAGAAATTTGGAGCAAAACAGTCAATATGTTTTGCTCAAGAGAGGTTTACAAAGCCACAGAGCTAATTGAATCTTCCTGTTTACACTATCATAATAGATATACTTAACAATTCTGCACTGAGATTTCCAATTCATCCTTCTGTTATTTTGTCTTTTAACCTGTGAAATTGAAGACCTTAATCCTTACTTTTGTCTCTAGTAAGTGAATTTTGGTGAAAGAATTGGTCCTTGACAAAAACAAAGCAAAGCAAAACAAAAGAAAAATCTGCACACATCTCCTTTCTACACCTTCTCTCATCCCAGGTAAACAGACCCCACATTGCTCCCACCATGTGCTGCTTCATACACCCGTTCTTGCCCATTCAGAGAGCGCCTCAAATCCATTCCCTTACATTCTGTTTCCATCCTGCTCTGTTCTCCCTTTTAAAAAAATATTCCCTTTAGTCACTGCCACAAAGAAAAGGATCAGATTCACTAATTCAAAATAATGCTGGCTGAAATGACTTAATATGTCACCTCTCCTAGAATAATCCATTATTATTTTAAGTGAAGAGAATGTGACTGTCACAGACCGGGATGACTTCAATGGTGATGGTGAGGAGATCTTTTTTGACAAGGTCATGACTCTAGCTGGCCTCCTCCTAGGCTTATTAACTTTGCTTCTTTGAGGGAGGGAGCTCTGAATCTTTGTTCTCCCAATTTATTTATTCTGATTTAGAAATATTGCTGCCTACAAACAGATAAGTGGAAGAAGCCAAAATTTTATCCTGCATGTAAATAATGTAGAGAAAGTATAAAAAGTAGCTTTGTCTTCTGAGATGTCAAATGAGGGCACAAACTAGGTTTTTACACAAGATGCTTTTGACCACTGCTTTCTTGCTTATATGAGCTCAATACCATTCAGTTGGTTAAAGGAGACCCATTTCTGATGAGTATTTACAACCCTGAACTGAAGTGAAATCAACAAGAATCAACATGTGGAGAATGGGTATTGTAACTCTACTTTTATATTATGTACAATGTTTGTTGCCTTAAAGAAACGTCCTCTTTTTTTCATAAGACATAGAAACAAGTTCAAATAGGGTCCAGCGCCTATGGCATGGTGTCAAGTGGGCACATTTAGATGTAATCTGACCCCTGAACTCATTACAGATGCCCTTGATCCAAGCTCCCTTGTTGGGCACCAGAATTCCACTCCACTCCCCTCAGGCCCCACTCCTCACTGTGAGAGTGGTTCATGCTGTAGTGACCCAGAAAGAGGAAACTTGAGTTTAGACTTCAAATCAGCTGTGTGACCTTGGACCTTGGACAAAACCATCATTACTCTTTCTAGATCTCACTGTCGTCACCTGCACAGAGAGCCGGTTGACCTCAACCAACTCTCAAAGTTGATGATCTTAAAGGATCTAGTCACTCTCTGGGCAAAACCCCTTTCTCTTTGTACTGTTTAATAATTTGGAAGAAACTCTTTGTTTGATTTTTAATGTTTTTTCCCATTTAAAGATTGACACTGTTTATTTTTGGATAATGCAAAAATGTAAATAAGCAAAAAGAAGAAAACAAATAAAATTTATCCATAATCCTACCAGTCAGTAAAATGTTACACTATATAGCTTCCAGCCATTTGTAACCTGCTTGTTCAGTTAATAGTATGTTGTGGTTATTTGTCCATGTATTTAAGCACGGTAATGCAGGCAGCACCCTTTACTTCGCTGAGTGTCTTTTGTTTGACTTCTATGTTGATAACTTTTTATTGTTAATGTTCAATAATGTTTGATTGTTAATGTTAATGTTTACTGTATGTAGATATTAGTGTGTAATGCTAACTAGTCTCTTAGGATGAATTCTTATAATTGAGAGTCTCTGGATCATGAGGTATGCTCGTAAAAAGAAATATGTGTGTATTTTAAACACAAGAGTAATTCATTCCTGTTAAAAGCATTGAAAGTATATATTATAAATAGTTACTTTCTCCACTCTAATCCTAGAGGTAACCTCTGATAATGGTTTGGTGTACATTCTTTCAGGCAATTCATTAATTTATTCATTGATATAATAAAATATATGGAATAATCACAATGTGCAATATTTTGTACTAGTCACTAGGGATATAGAATTAATCAAAGTAGACATAGCTAGTGCATTCGTGGAGCTTAAATTTTAGGAGCAGAGATATTAAATTAGCTATATATATATATATATATACACACACACACACACACACACACACACATACACACACACACACACAATTGCAAACTGTAATAGGTGCACTAAATATGCAGTAAATGGTTTGATGAGAGACTACAACAGGGCTACTTAATTTACATTAATAGGTTAAGGAGAGTGAGAAGGTATCACAGAAAGTTTAGAAACAGAGAAGCTGAAATCTGAAGAGTACGTTAATTTAGCCAACTAAGAATGGAGGGGGTGGGGTAGGAGGGAGGGGGTTCTGGATTGAGAGGAAGACAAGAGGAGGTGCTCCAAGTTCACAGAGTACAGTCTGTGAAGTCCTTGAAAGTGGAATTGAATTTGGCGTCTGAAAATAATCCAGCACATCTGATACAGACAGGCAAATGGGGACAGATTAGAGAGGTAGGCAACAACTGGAAGGCCATGTTTCTGTGTTGATATCCACTCTAAAAGGAATGGGAAACTATTGACGGATTTCCCCATTAAACTAGCGTGCACAGTATGAGCAGTTTAGGTGGTCGTATGGCAGATACGGTCTGTTGGTACCCAGCACCATTCCACCGTTCCTCTGCATTGCAGAGGCCTAGATGCTTGAAAATCTGGTTCCCCAGACTCCCTTCCCAGACGTTTCCAGTGAGGTGCAATGGAAGGCACTGCCGGGAGGCGAGAAGGCAGCAGGAAGTGCGACTGCATCAGCAGCAGCAACAGGTGACGTAAGCACCCAGGGGTGGAGGGAGTTTCTGAGAGGCGGCAGCAGCGGCCGTCCTTCCACAACCCCATGGAGAGCAGGGTGCAGGCCCCTTCCTGGTCTCTGGTTTACATTCTTTTCTTCCTTTTCCTCTACCAGCCTGTCCAGTGATTTGGTATGCTACCCACTGCATCAAATCCCTCTCTGCTTAAAATATTTGGAGTGGTTTCTGGTTTCCTTTTTAGATTTTGACTTACTGAAGCCTTCTGATTCAGACAAATGCTTGTGTTTCCTCCTGACTATGATTATTGCATGCACCTCAAAAGTTTGCAAATCCTTTTATGAATCAACCTGCTTTAATTCTGAGTAACATGTGGTTACTTGGCTGTGATTTTATTGCCAGTCTCAGTACAGTGCTTCAGTAGGTGTCATAATTGAAGCGTTTGAAAAAATAATTGTTACTTCAAGAAATTCTCTGAAACAATTATTCCTATGAGGATTGTCGATCCTACATTTTCTGGGACAGTTCGAATTATGCATGTGCTATCATGTTATTCCTCTGATTACCTTTGACATTACTAAATCCTGTGTTCTGCCTGGAAAATATTGCCCCTTGCATCTGTGTTAGTTTTCCTACCATACTGGGGTGTGGATATTTATTGTTTTTGAAGTCCATAATTTGTTTCCACTTATTTGGGAGGAGCCTCTCAGTTTGGCTACATGGGAACTGACCTTCTCTGCCTCGGGCCTGTGGATGAGTTCAGTGGTACCCTTGATCAAATAGGGTTTCGAGTCAGGCCCATTTCATGCTTACACCTAGAATTTTAACCCGGACCCAGACTGACAAAAAAGACTGAACATAATGTCATTTTGATGACAATAGCCTAAGGGTCTGCCCCTTGGTTCTTGCTATTGCCTACCCACTGGTGTGGGCCACATGTCAGGCCTGGTTCCCCAGCTTTTCCTCTGTTATGAGCTCTCACCTATTCACTGGTAATTTGCTTCTCTGTTTACGTTGAATAGTATTAGATTTTTTTCAGCTTAAAGAACCATATACATAGAGAGGAACTGTGTTTTTTCTTCCTTTTTAATTGCGGTAAAATGTTCATCCCATAAAATGTATCATCTTAACCATTTTTTTTTATAACCACGCCTGATTGGCTTGTTTTATTGGAGAAGGGGACGTGGAGTTAACAATGTGAAGACAGTTGGGACCTGAGGTTGGGAAAAACAACCTCCCCTCCCCATACATGCCCACTGCCCCAAATAAAAAATAACCAGCTATGGGAGAGCAGCTGAGACCGTGACTGGGGACAGGAGACAGGGGACAGAGACATGGAACTTGAGGGCAGCAGAAGAGACCACGCATGTGCTGGGAGGTCCCAGAAGCAGCGGCTATAGAGTAACGTGGGTACAAGTTAAGTCTGTATCTTCCACACAGGTCTGTATAAATATAGAGAGATAAGTTGTTTGCTTTTTCCCTTTCTGCTCCATGCTGCTTGCCACGGTCCCAGCTCCTCTTTCCACACAAGGACAAAGGGAAGGAGATGATGAGCAAGTCATCACCAAATTGCGATCAGACCCACATCCATCAGCTTCTGGATCTTCTGCCAAATTGTACAGCAATCGAGCTGCCTGCTACACTGAACTCCTGGACTTTCAGCTGGCACTCAGACTGTGGGAATGTATCCAGCTAGAGCCAACCTTCATCAAGGGTTGTACACGGAAAGCAGCTGCCCTAGAAGCAATGAAGGACTACACAAAGCTATGGACGTCCACCAGAAGGCATTAGAGCTGGACTCCACTGTAAGGAGGCAGCAGATGGTTACCAACGCTGTATGATGGCCCAGTACAACCGACACGACAGCCCCGAAGATGTGAAGCGACGGGTCATGGCTGACCCTGAGGTGCAGCAGATCGTGAGTGACCCGGCCATGCGGCTCATCCTGGAACAGATGCAGAAGGACCCTCAGGCACTCAGCGAACACTTAACCATTTTAAGTGTACAATCCAGTATTGGGAAGCACATTCACACCATTGTGCAACCAATATTGAAAACTCTTCCCATCTTGCAAAGTTGAAACTCTACACCTGCTCAAACAGTAATTCACTCTTCCTCCCTGCCCCCAGCCTCCGGTCCACCTTCCAGCTCTATGTATTTGACTACTCTAGGTGCCTCCTATGAGTGGAATCATACAGTATTTGTCTTTTTTGACTAGTTTATTTCACTTAGCATGGTGTCCTCAAGATTTTATGCATTTGCTGTAGCATGTGTCAGAATTTCTTTCTTTTTAAGACTGAATAATATTCCATCGTATGTGTAGACCACATTTTGTTGATCTACTCATCCATCAATGGACCCTTGGGCTGCTCCTACTTTTTGGCTATTGTGAATAATGAATAACGCTGCTATGAACATAAGTATACAAATATTTCTTTGAGACCTTGCTTTCAATTCCTTTTGGGTACATGTGCAGAAGTGGAATTGCTGGATCAGATGTTTTTAAATTTTTTTGAGTAACTGAAATACTGGTTTCCAAAGCAACTGCACCATTTTACATCCCATCAACAGTGCACAAGGGTTTCAGTTTCTCTACATCCGTGTCAGCACTTGCTATTTTCTTAAATTTTTTGATAGTTGCAAACTTACTTCCTTTTTCTACATACATGTTGCACCAAGGACAGTCTCTTGTATTTATAAATGGGTTATACAGAATAAAAGGAACAATTAAATACTAACCTGTCTCTTGGGGAAGGGCTGGCTGGCTTTCTCGCTGGAGCTCCTGGACCCAGCCTTTTTGCTTTTTTCTTTCAGTCTTCGCACTCCTCCTCATATTCCTTCGATTAATAATTCTTTAAAACTACAGAGAATGAAATAAGTACACTTCTTAACTACACTTCTTGCACATTTGCTTCCTCTCATGATGAGTCTGCTCACCATTTTAGAAAGGGCTTAACTCATGCCAGGTTAATAATTTCAAAATGTAGGTTTGGGGTAACTTAAAAAAAAAGTTAAGAAAGAAACTGGAAACACCTACTAGGAATATGCAAACAAGATGACTAAGGCCCTTCTCTTATTAAGGACGCATTTAGGATCTTTCAAAAGCACCAGTATTGCTGGTTCTGACTTGAGATAACCTGAATAAAGAAAATCTGGAACAGTGCTTGGCACTCACCTTTCCAGCTCTTCACAGCCAAGACTCAGACGCCTAAATGTCTCCCGGGAAGAGTTGTATCTGACAGCCTTACTCTCTGCGGGCTCATTTCCTCGGTTTGGAACATTTTTTCATTTCATTTCTTTAGCTGTGCCTGAACCAGGAGGTCTGAAAGCTTGGCTAAGTGTGGGCTAAGGAGCCAGGCGCCCTTAGATTCTCAGCCAGCCAGTTCCCAGCCAGATGACTGAACTGGGTTCGTAAGCTCTCTGAGCTCGTTTCCTCACCTGTGAAGCAGAAATAATACTTCCTGCATGCAGACCTACTGTGATGATCAGCAGACAATGACATAACAGGCAGTTTAAAAATGGGTAATCCATTTCATTTATTCTGTACAGGAGTAAGAATGGTGGATGGTCATTATCTGAAAATGAAAGCATGAGTGTGCCCATTGTTTGAGGGGTTTTAACTGTCCTTGAATTTTTTGAGAGCTCTCAACAATTTTTTGGATGTCTCATGCTTTTCAAAGGGCTGAGCTTTCTTTCTTTCTTTCTTTCTTTCTTTCTTTCTTTCTTTCTTTCTTTCTTTCTTTCTTTCTTTCTTTCTTTCAAAGTTACTTGTTCCAGAATCATCTCTAACTTTTTTTTAGTAAACATTTGTTTCCACTTTTGTATAGCCTACAATAGATTTGTTATATTCTAATTTTCCTCTTAGCGCAGTATTTTGCCTATGTGTGCATATACAATATGTGTACACACAAACACACATTCTGTTCCCTTAACTATTACCATGGCAATTATAAAATGCCTTTCATGTGCAGAACTTTTACCAAATATTTCCAAAAACGTACTTTGATTTTTGATCTTCACAGAAACCAAATGCCGTAGCAGGAGAAGCAGTTTCCCTGGTTTCACAGATGAGATTTTGAGAGGTGTGTGACTTGCCCGAGACCTCAAAGCCAGTGGAGCCAGAACTCAAACCCAGGCCTTTGGTTTCCAAATCCAATACTGTCTTCACCGTATCGCACCGCCTCCCTCCCCTCAGGGTCATGCAGTGGGACTGCTGGCGAAATGAATGGAAAAGAAAGCAGAAATGTAAGGCTTGAAAGCCTTTTTGGAATTTGGAGGGACTAAGTATTAGCAAACAACTGAAATGTCATGCTCACAGTCTAACAAGAATTCAGCGCATTGGGAGTATTGGAATTGCTTCAGAATTGATAGGTATATTCTTTAAAACAAAGAAAAACGCGCATGGTCCAGATCTCCACTTTCTCAAGTGTATTGTTATGTCAGAAATAGTAGACCTGTCTTCATCTTTATAGACCAGATTTATAACTTCAGTGTATTTCCTGAATACTTCTTCCGGCGCACTTAAATATTTAAAAATCAATATTTATACCCCACATATTTAATTCCTATACCGCTGACATTTACAAAGGATGTGAGGAAGTTTATGTATCTGGCATTGTGGCTGAGAACAAATAAATAAATGAATAAAGAAAACTTGTCTGGATCTACTTCCATGTGTCATATTTATTTTTTAGGCTTTGTTAAAACCTCTACAACCAGCCTAAATTGGAATAACTATACTAAGTTGGAATAACCATATTCTAAAACAATTGGCATTATATATATATATATATTTTTTTTAAATCCTTACCCGAGGACATTTTTCCATTTATCTTCAGATAGAGTGAGAGGGAGGGAGAGGGAGATAGAGAGAAACATTGACATGAGAGAGACACTTAGACTGGTTCCCTCCCGCACGACCCCAACCAGAGCCGGGGACGAGCCAAAACCAAGGTACATGCCCTTGACCAGAATCGAACCCGCGATTCATTGGTCCATGGCTGATGCTCTACCGCTGAGCCAAACTGGCCAGGGCAATTGGCATTATATTTAAGCAGTAAAAAATATATTCATAACTGGTCCCCCACCAGAGAATTTAGCATATGAAAATACCACTCTTCACATTCCAACCCTGTGTGTAAAAATATAAACACAGATAAAATTACAATCATAAACGTTAAAATACTATTACTTACATAAATGAGAAATACAAAACTTAAATTTGCAACAAAAGTGAAATGACTGAAGAAATGACAGATCAAACCTGATGGAATATGGAGCAACTGCTAACTGATCATTTTGAAGAATTTGTAGCAATATGCAGGGGTTCTTATATTTTTGCCTTCATAAAGAAAGAAAACACAAAATTACGTCTTTCCTCTGTTTATAACCATGAAATAAATGATCATTTGCACATATACTTAAAAGGATCATAGAAAATTTAAAGGGGTTGCGTTTTCTCCCTTGTGAACCAGTTAACAGTATCCGTGTAATTGAAAGCAAAAACTCCTTTGCGTGCACTGTGAGATGGAGTAGAGCCGTGGGTTGTGCTTTCCTAACTGAAATGGGTGCTGAGGACATGGGGTGACACCAAGGACTTGGAGTGTGGCCCGTGAGCATTGACTGGACCACAGGGAGAACGTTCAGAACGATGAGCAGGAGATACCCCAGCTCCTTCTGGGCCAAGGGCTATCCCCCATGTCATCTCAGAATAACATAAACACGCTCCACATTCCACGTATCCAGTAGGGCACCAAGGCCTCAGACATCCTATCTTTAAATCACTGTATCCCAAAGGGAAACTAAAATTGCATGGGAAGGGAAAAACACCACACGGTGGGAAAAAATAACCATTTTTGTAAGTCTTTATTTTTTAGTTGCTCCTCCCATAGTAATGCACTGAAAGGCATAACAGTTTATATTGTACAAAGCATTTGAAGAAAGTACCTCAACTTGCCGATTATTTCAAAATGAGATTACAAACAAAAAAGAAAACAAATCTGGTTCCTCAATAAAGGGCAAAATAACTGAATACAGTCTGTTATTTACGTCTCTCTTTTAACATAAGGTCTGGAACACTTCATTTTACAAATAGGATTAACATGAACATAACATCGCACAAGCTTGCAGACAACCAGCATAAAATATGGGTACAGCTTTTAATCAGAAGAATCATGCTTTCATGAAAGAAATTATAATCGTTTATACAATTGAATCGATTTCAGTATTACAAAAACTAAGTTGCATCTATTCGTATTTAGCTCATTAAGAAAGGAAAACAAAACAACAACAACAACAAAAGGAATGTTAAGAAAAGCCAAACACCATTTGGCACTCCCGTACACAGGTCAAGTCACCTTGGTCCTTTGAAATTTGGAAAGGAGTGTGCCTCAGACGTCAGAAGTAGTGGCTGACTGGAACAGTGCTATTTTAATCAACAAACAAGAGTTTGCCAACAAATAAATACATGATACACGCAACACACACAAAAAATTAAACATTAAAAAAAAAACAGTGACATGATTGTCTAAAATAAAGATGTTATTACAAGGATTTGGCAAACATTTATTAGTGTAGTGGTACAGTGATACTGGTGATGGACAAGTTACTTCACTGACAACCTCTTTGAGCATTGAACATCCATAGTTTACAATATACACATACCCTTTTCCCCTAATTTTAAACAATGTACTTAAGAAGGCAAAAGTTAATGGGAAACAAGTACTTACTCCCTGTTATCAGTTTCTATAATAATCGAGTGTGCATTTCATCAAACTACTTCCATCTTCAAAGGGTTAAATTACATAAAACTTTAACAAAGAGAAAAAAAAATTAAATCTGTAATTAAAAGCAACTGTTCCCAATCATGTGTCAGGTGATCTTGTACAAAAAAGAATTCAGTTTCTATGGAGTGTTCATTGCTATCAATGCTGCCATCTCAACTGCCCCTCTCACCCACCTACTCTCTAGGGCAGGTGCACTGGAAGATGCCTTTCCCCAGCAAGCTTTTCATTTTCTTGGAATCACTTTGAGTCGCATTGATCCTCCAGAAGTCAGCAGCTGCCTTTGCTGTGCAAAACAAAATATCGAGAATAAATAGTTTCTTTTTTCTTTCTTTCTTTTGCTTTCTTTCTTTTATTAATCATTCAGTTTAAGGTCACCAGACTTTAAATGAGTGACCCTTCGGGTTTCTAAGGCATTCTGCTCAGCAGTCTTTAAATAGTCCTATATGAAAGAGCCATGTTACTGCTGGACTTGGTCCCACTCTGGTCAGCCTTGGTAATGTCATACGTGGCTTATGGACTGGATGGCACTGGATTCCGCGGCAGCCCTTGCCATACTGTGCCACACGTTGGAAGAACTGTGGGATGTAGAATGGAGGGACTCCTTCTCAGACAATGACAACATCATAGCATATGCCTGGGGTAGAAAGGAGAGACTCAGTAAATGGCATTTGAAAAGCATCACTCTTAATTTGTAGAACATCACTGGTGAATGTTAGAAAGAGAAGGACTAGGAGCATCCCTCATGGGTGTTTGGAAAAGTGTGAAACATTTTTGGGGGGGTGTTATAATGACATGGAGTTACTGCTGGCCTTCAGTGCCTAGGGACCAAAACAGTGACATGATCTACAGAACAAAACATTAATTAGCCTACCTAAAATTTCAATAGTGCCGCCATTAAGAAACAGGAGTCATCCTCCTCCAACCACAACTACATCACACATCCCCTGTTCACGCACGCGTTCACCTCACCAAAAATATCACCGTGTGCTTATGATGGAAACTGCAAACATGAGTGAGAGACAGACCCGCCTTGACAGCCTGTGGTCTAGCAGAAGAAACAGTCCGTGGACTCCTGCACTTTAGAACTGAGAGCACTCAAGGTGAACGCCTTGCCCAAAGTCACTCAACTAGTTAGTGGAGGAGGCATGATTAAAACTTATTTCTGCCCAGCTTTTAATCCAGTGTTCTCTTTCCCAGGTCCCTTCCACGCTTGGCACAGTCAATGCTGACACCCAGAGACCTTGAAAGTTGAGGTAGACCAAGTCAGTTCTATCAAAAAATGAAACGAAACTCAAGACCCAGCAGCATCCTGACCCACTCGTGCTCCAGTGTCTGCGCGCAGTAGGTGTGCAGGGGTGCCCCGTGAGGAAGTGCTCTTTCTTCCCTGCTATCGTGTCAAACTCGAAATAACTGTTCAGCGAATCCCCCACTTGCTGCCAAGGAAAATATTCAAATGAAATGTTTGGTCTTGACTTGGGAGTGAACTTTTCACTGTTGATTTGCTATTGTTGGTCTCATCCATTGCTAAACTTGCTTGTCAAAATGCTGCTGAAGTGGAATCATTAAAGTCCTGCCAAAGACATTCCACTGTCTGTAAACAAAGACAAAATGCCTCTGTTGTGAAGCAGAATTTCATCTCTGGGAGTCATGCTGAGACATGTGGCTGGCCTGTGGTTTCTTCCTTAATCATGGCATTCAGTTAGAAAATCTGCCCTCGCAGGCTGGTTTTGATTTGCTGGGTCATTGCTCTAAATGTACACATTTGACTCTCATGTACGCAGTTTGCCTTCTGGACCTCTACAAAATCTCAGCAGATATGTAACAAATATGTCTTAAGCTTCTACTCTATTCCAGGCACTGTGCTAGGTCCCAGGGAATTGAGGATAAATAATATAGAGTCCCTGTCCTTTGTATAGTTTAAAGTATAGGTAAAATGAGCACTGAAATTGAACTATCTATTCTAATTGTGTATCCACTTTTAGAGAGCAAGATACAAACTATTATGAAATGGTTTTTAATAAAACCCATCATGATAAAGGGAGTGCAGAGAAAATTTTGGAATCCTGAGTTTTAATCCTGGCTTCTAACCTCAACTAGCTGTGTGACCTTTGGCAAGTTGTTTAACCTTTCAAGGTCACTGTCCTCATATAAAATGGGTATAATAATAACAAAAACTTGTGGAGGAATCACAAGCACTCACTTACATGAAGAGCTTAGCTCAGTGCACCTAACATAAATAGTACCTATAATCATGAAATTAACTTTTGTAGCATGAGGTTTTTCAGAGGTAGAATGTAGCCACTGTTGTATTTATTGTTCAACTATTTTGGACTCGATCACTATAAAAATCACAGAGTAAATATATGAATGCTTTGAGTAAGGCATCTGAATCTATTCATATTATAGAAAATCACAAACAATATCTGCCTTTCAGTAATCAAAGGAAATAAACTTTTTCATGCACAAGGATCAGCTTCCTGCATATAACTGAAAGTTAGTAACAATCGAATAAATGCATCATCTCATGAAAGAAAACCAGTTTGCAGAAAGGCCTGACCATTTTCAAACTGATATATATGACATTATCAAGTAACAATTAAAATATGGGCTAGGATTTCAAAACGCTAGTATTTCTTGTGATGATCATTGTTAGTTCAGTGGGGAAGGACTTTATGTCAAAAATGCTGGTATGGAAATATATCATACCAATTATCTCTAGGTTTTCAGGCCCTCTGCCTTCTATTCACTTCTGATAGCTTAAGAAATTTTTAGGTATTGTATCTTATAATGAAAAGTATTTTTGTGGAATAATTTTTAATAATTAAAAAAAGAAAAGAAACCAGGATCCCCCAGTATCTCTGCTCAACTAGGAAGGAAGAATATCAAATCAAGGGTTTAAAGAAGTCCTGGCCACCTCTGTGGTTACCTCTAAGTGAAAATGAGATGTCTACTCTGGCTGGTTTACTCTGAATGTCAGAAACTGAACAATTCATTCACATCCCCATTGACTCATAGAGCATGAGGGATCTTAGTTAGGTATCTTCCCACTTTCCAATGAGGGGATGGTACCTACAGTCATGATGTCATGTTCTCAAGTTCATGGAGTTTGGAAACTCCCTTGTTGAGGCTGGCTGCTTTGACTTCAATTCAGAAAGAACATTTATTTTGCCTATTACCATACATGATATCTTACAGTTTTTACTGAGTTGACTGATATATAAAAATTTATATTATTCCATCGGCAAAATATTTTCCCCACCTTAGCTGACCACATTTGCTCTTAAGACCAGAACATCTCAGCCAAATACAAAATAATTTCCAAATGTAAAGTCAGTATGGTCACATGGTTGACATATCAAGCCACTTCCAAAATGGACTAATGAATCAAACATTTAGACCAAAGTGACCAACCAATTTGGTAATAACAGGAAGTTTCTTTTTTCTAAATTGACCTGCATAAGCAAGCTGGTTGAGTGGGGATATCATGGAGAAGTACTGACTTCTTTTTTTGGTGATAAAAGAATGGAGGCTCTTTTAATTGGCATTTATGGATCATTAAATGGATGTATCTTAGTTACTGTAGTGCTGATAGAATGCTGTAGAGCCCAATGAACTTGGGCACCAGTCATTCATTCATTCAGTAAAAACTGATACATTTTATTTCCAGATCTACCTTCAAGTTGCTGCAGACTTTTGGCAACTCACTTCATTCATCTCTGATTTTCAGTTTACTCCTAAATTCTTTAATTAAATGACTTGTAAATTAACTATCTATAGTAAGGGACAAAAAAAATAGAGGACAGAATTCACTTTCCAAAAATCTTAAAATATAATTAGGTTGACAAAAAGTATAGACACAAAGCAATTAGAAAATAATTCTGATGTACTATATACGTAGGTGCAAGCAAACATTACGGACTGTCGCGCAGGAGCAAGGGAACTGTGACATACAGGCACGACTATCCGAGCACAGGTTTGTCACAGAGCATCTGTGCAGAATGAAGCCATGTCCACTGCTGCATTGTTAACCATTTTGGATTCGGTCACAGAAAGTAAAGATTTGCACATTTTGAGTAAAGTCTCTGAACCTGTTCAGACTCTAGAATACTGCAAACAGAGAATAGCTGCCTTTTGGCATCCAAGGCATAATGTCACCATGACGCTATACTGCCGGAGAATATATACCTGTGATTTGGACTTTCTGTGTAACGGCTGTTTAAGTTCCTCTGGCACATGGGAAGTACTAAAAGAAGAGAGCTCAGCTTCAGTATATTGATTATCTTCCATTTTCCTCATTTTGAGGCTATCTGTGAAGTGCCTTATATGATCTAGAGCAGAAAGTCCAATTTTGTATTCTTCCTCTTTATACCTAAAATGAACCAATGGGAAAGCACAGAGGATGTTTTTTTTCTTTTTCAGTTTGTTATGCAACCAAATCACTTTTCATTTGAATCTATACAGTTGTCGAATGTCATATTTTATCTGCAGTATAAAGTAGCATGCATCAATT
This sequence comes from Tadarida brasiliensis, assembly GCA_030848825.1. Taxonomy (NCBI): domain Eukaryota; kingdom Metazoa; phylum Chordata; class Mammalia; order Chiroptera; family Molossidae; genus Tadarida; species Tadarida brasiliensis. The sequence continues at coordinate 35,209,530 of CM061260.1, forward strand.
ATAGGGTGCTTTAAAAGGTTCACAAATATTATACCTTAAAATATATTTCTTTCAAGATTTTTTCATAACTAAAGCAAGCATATAATTGAGATAAAGAGGTAAAGTCAATGACATGTGAAATCAGCAATGCAGTGGAGACAGAATTCATATGTGTATCATTTCCATTTAAAATAAAGCCAGTTATGAAAATATTTAGTCAACACCCACGATCTATATGAAAATATAATATTTCCATCAATTTAACTTTTTGGTTAATTTTTCCATTTAAAAATCTATCATCTATATAGATTACATATATATCAAGTGAAGTGAAATTTATCTCAATAATATTTAAGTAGTAACACACCAGATTATTGAATGAATTAGATAATGTTGAAATCTCTATTTTTTTAAGTTTTTTAGATAGAGTCTAAATAAATGATTGTGTACTTGTGTAATTTTCATTGACCTTTCCTATCTCAGGTTAATCGGAGTTCCACAAACACTGATATATTCACATGCTTGCAGGTTATGTTGACAGCCACCTGATTTTCATCTATTTAAGCTTAATCCACTGTGTATCTTTGCCAATTCAAATTCAGTTTTTAGGATTTATTACTCACAAATTGTTTATCGCCTGAAATACTGCTCTCATGGAAGAACAGAGCCAGAGGAATTATAACCGTGTGTGTCTACTCTTGCTATTTACCAAAGTCACCCAAGGTACTCACCTCACTGGGGACGTCTTGCAACTCATCTCCAGGGTGCTGGCTTCGTCATAGTCATCCTCAGGGTTTCCTTCATGTAAATTACTTGTCACTGGGTCCTTTCCTGTTTTTCCAGTGATATCATTGTCTTCATCCTCCTCATCTAACAATACCTCATCTTCTACTTCTTCATCATCCAGTAAATCTGAATTTTGACTGGTCACTAAAGCCTTCTCATCCTTAAAGTGACTGCCATTCATTCTTTCAAAAGCATAAAAAATAAAAAGGTCCGGTTATTGGTTTCATGTTTAAACGTGCATTTAGCTTTATTATCGTGTCTTCCTAACAACAAGAGTTTAGATTTTTAACATTTCTATCATTTTTTATTGTTTATGCTTTATGGCAACCATGGGAAAATAATGTGACCTCACAAATAAGAAAATGAAGAAAAAAATAATTGGGTGATTATTCAGATTATAAATAGAGCCTTCAACAGAACTGGAAAAACAATCTCAGTCTCCTATTCCTTATCAAGCCTTTGCCTGACAAATGATATTGTTACATATGATATAAAAAGCACACAAATGTTTTTCTACATAATGTCACCAAACCACCATATAAATACCCACCACTCAAAATAATAAATTTCCAGAAAACTCACATCCCTGAGCAACAACGGTGAAAGGTTCAACACACAAGCCTAAAGTGAATGTAAGAGTTCAAAAAAATGGTAAGGTAGCTGCCAAGGACCAGCCAGTGTTAAGACATTTCTAGGTGACACTGGTGATATGTGCCACTTAGACTCTACTCAAACTTGGAAGTCATTGAGGGCTCACTTATTTGTGGTATTTTCAAATTATCCTTGATGGCCTGGATGTAAAAAAAATCCCTTTATCCCACGATAACATGGGAATGATCTAAAAATGTAATTTTACAAATACATTTTGAAACTTACTTAGCCAACATGTCAAATATAATGATAAAAGGAAGACTGTTATGTTTAAAAAGTTATTTGTAATATTTTAGTTTCTGGTTAGGTGTAACATGTGATTCAAAAGTTTAATTATAAAAAGAGTTTCATTACATTAACATCCTAAATCAATATATTTAAGAACATTTATGAAACTAGGATAAACTTTTCCAGCTTTAAAGTAAACATTAAAATATGTCTAAATTAAAGTTAAATTTCATGGTAAGATTTAAAAGTTGAAATTAAGTTACAAAATAATTATAAATGTTTTGAACCAGAGAATATATTTTCCTAACCATCTCCTTTTAAAGATATATGACCAGGCAGTTAAGACACTTGCCCAAATTCCGGAAGCTTGTTAGAGGTTAAACCTCATAGGTATCCAGGTGTCCTGACTCCTGGGCCACTCAAAATCTTTCCATTTTGTCTTGTTTCTTTACTTACTTAATAATTCAAAAAACCTGCTGAGACTGTTACATTGTTACAATTATGTGCAATTTTCACATTTAATGTAACTATTTTTCAGATTATGGAAAATCAGGTACTAATGATAAACCCATCACTTCCCCAAATTAAAAAAAAAAAAAAGAGTGCATTTAATATTTAGATTTCCCAGAGTGAAAAATAAAAATAAAACAATCTTGAGTGTGGCAGATGCACACAGTAAAAATCCATTTAACCAGCAAAAGTCACATCCTCATCATTAAGTTTTTCTGTACAACCTATCTCTTAAACTCTTTTATCAAAGAACGATGAAAACATGTTTTGCACAGGCATAAATTATTAGTTTCCAGTTACACTGCCAACTTGCTGGCTTAAATGGATTGAAATTGTTATTTTAAAAAATGAAAGAAAAAGTAAAAGAACAAAAGAGTGCATGGATGAAAACCAAAAGTAACAAAGCCAATATGATTAAGAAAATCTATTTGTTAATTATGCTTTCAAATGTGGCAATTTACGGGGGATAAATTATTCATCAAAAGTAGTCTGATAGGAGATGAGGGGGGAGTTAGATGACTCAGTCTTCTTACTTCTGTGCTGTTTAGACATGTTGAAGCCAGATGTTGCAGCTTTAAGGTTCACAACTCTTCAATTAAGGGCTAGAAAATCTGAATCGGCATCTCAGAACCCCAGTGATGGTTTTGTTTAATATTTCTTATTTGCATCATGTAAATATCATTATCAAAATGTAAGATTGCCATTTTTCTTACTTGTTACTACTTTGTACTTCTGATTATCTGCCTCATTCTCTCTCTCTTTCTCACACACATGCACAAATGGTGAGCAGAGGGAAAGATACATCCAACCGCGCTTCCTAGAAGCTGGAAAAGGCCAGGCAATAGCAGATCTCTCCTTTTACCCTTTGATACACTTTTATACAAGTTGAAGGACAGAAATGGTCATACATTTTTATGTTATCTTGGGAAATAACGTTTATTTGAAACTTGCCTTGATGGAAAAATTGTCTAAAATAATTAACTTTGACTTTTTTAAAAAAAAATTTTTTTTCTTTATTGATTTTTAGAGAGAGAGGAGGGAGAGGGAGAGAGAAATAGAAACATTGATGAGAGAGAACATCGATCGGCTGCCTCTTGCATGCCCCCCACTGGGGACTGGGCCCACAACCTGGGCATGTGCCCTGACTGGGAATCGAACCGGTGACCTCTTGGTGCATGGGTCAACGCTCAACCACTGAGCCACACCGGCCCGGCAACTTTAACTTTTAATAGCATGAAAAACAGAGAACACTAATACTTGTGTGATGAAAAGTAATGGTAATTTTGCTCAGCCGGTGTGGCTCAGTGGATTGAGTGTCGTCCCATGGACTGAGAGGTCCCAGTTTGATTCCCAGTCAGGGCACATGTCCAGGTTCTGGGCTCAATCCCCAGGAGGGGGGCGTGCAGGAGGCAGCCAATCGATGTTTCTCTCTCACATTGAGGTTTCTATCTATCTCCCTTCCTCTCTCTCTAAAAAAAAAATCAATAAAAACCTATTAAAAAAAGAAAAGTAATGGTACTTTTATTAACTAATTCTATACTACTTTAAATTTTACAATGTAGCATCCTAATTTAATTGGCCATTGGATAGTTATGCTTTAAAATATCTAGTTCTCGATATCTTATATTTAATTATAACTTACAGATAAGAAAAATCCAGTAGTTTTGGTAAAATAATGTTTCATTAACATCATATAAAATGTTAAACACTAGATAAGTGTTATTATTACTGGCAGCATTAATAGCTCTCTTTATGAATTAGGCCATATGTGCTTGATGTTGATGATGACTAGAGGGATCCTATGCACCAGGTACTAAACTAAGGATGATCACACCCACTGAAGCTAACACGCCAGAATTATATGAGCAGCCATGACAGCGTATGAGATAGTGAGAGAATCTTACTGAGAAGTCTCCAAGGGTTTCTGAAAAGATATGTGTATGACACTCAATGGGTATTTTATATATAAATACGTACAGAGATATAAATATATTTATTATATAAATATATAAAATATAGTTGTATACTATCTATAATATATACAACATATGATATATAACAGTAACCACCACTGACCCGTGATTCAAATGAATCCCTGTGGTGCTGCTATTCCCTTCTCCTTGGCAATTTTTGATAAAATATTCTAATTAGCTATCAAGAGAAGCAGAACAGACTGGTGGTCAAAGCCTGGGCTCTGGAACCAGACAGCCCAGGTTGACTCCCACTTATCACTTCTGTGACCTCTGTCTCCATTCCTTCAAAGATGAAATTACATAACAATGGTCGCTATCTCATAGGGTCACTAAGACAATTAAATGAATTAATATATGTAGGTGCTTAGCCAAGCATTTAGTATTTAATCTCTAAATAAATACCAGCCACCTGTGGCAGGAGCAGTAGCAGTGTCGCGAAAGTAAACACAGCAGACGTATCTGAAAACATGCTCATTTCAGAAATCAGAGTTTAAAAACCAGCTTTACCTCTCCTCTGTGTTCCTGGGAGACTGGCTGCTGTGGTTGCTGTTCCCAATGAAATTTCTAATTTCTGTGAAGTAAGCATCTTCTTTGTCATCGAGAATGGCACCTGTACTTTCCAGTTCAGAATGAGGCGACGACGTTGCCGTACCTGAGGGGAGAGACGGCTATTACTTATATGGCAACTTACTGTGAATCGCATTCCTTCTTCATTTGATCAGTGTTCTTTCCTAAAACAGGCTCTTCTGAATATTAATGATGTTAACTTTAGGAGGTCAAAGTCGGTCTAACTGATCATAGTACACATGCCAATGAAAGTCCTTTGGGGAATATTTTGAACCACTGGAATCATGAGGTGCGGTCTCCCAAAAGATGTTATTTCTCCCACTAGCTTGCTCTTATTCCCACTGTGACGTGGGAACATTTTTGTTCATACAATGAGGAAAGAGGGTGAGGCAAATTACAGAGAGGTCTTCAATGGATTCTGCCCGAAGAAACGACACCCAGTCCTGATTGCAGTCAATATGTATTTATTGCTCCTGTGCTAAAGTATGTTACCAGAAAAGGCTGAAAACATGCTGAAAAGTCTGCATTCTGACTTGGTGGGCTGAGCCATGGGTAGACTGTGTACAGTAGTAAGAGGATAATATTGGATGGCCTCTGGCTTCTTTACCAAAAAAAAAAAAAAATTAGAGTCATAATACCTGCATCGCCAGATTGTTGTAAGGCTTCCACAAATTTACACAATCAGAAACACTTTATATGTGGTTAGACTTTACACTGACACTCATTCATGCTGTTTATCTTGCCCACAAAATATCTACAATTTAACAGTTCACCACAATAGTCTAGATGACAGAACCAAGAGGGCAGAACTTCCCTCAACTTAATAAATTTATAATCTGGGTCAATAAATAAGAATTCAACTTTGACACATTATGTTTTTAACTGATCTATCTTATTCCTGCAATAACTTTAACTGGAAATGTTTAATAGCATACTGTAAGGGTGCACAGTGTTAGAAAGTATAGACAGTTTTGCATATTGGATTAGATTTCTATCTCTAAAATCTGATATTTTTAAACCAGGATCATTAGACTTTTGGCTTTGAGAGAAATGAACAGTATACAGCTCTAAGTAGTAGTCATCCAAGATCATAAGCAATGTGCCTGTAAGTTGAGGAAGGATTCATAAAAGATAGATTCCTTAAGTAAAGATCTACACTTTGTATAAATGCAACACTTTTCTGTTCTTCCAATCTCTTCTCCTGAACTCCATGCTCACTGCCCCCTCCCATCTCCAAGTCACTTTCTTAATTCTCGAGATACAAACTGCAGCTCCAGAGACTGACTTCACACACATAGTCCAGCACACACATATTAGTTAATTATCTAACTACTGGAAGCCAAAGGCAAGAAAACCCACCACCTCTAACTATGTGCTGACAAGTCTGGGTTAAGGGACATTTTTTGCCACTTTTAACTTAATTCTACACCAGGATTTGTGATCAAAACCACACACCACTGTCATTTGCTGTGGGTTACTCTGATCACGTCCACAGTTTTCTATCACTAGGCTCTGGCAATGTCACCCTGGAGAGCTTCCCTAAGCTCCAGACCGGCTGCAAACGCAGCCACGGTTTCTGGGTCGACATTCCGAACGTGGTGTTCTGTGCTGCCCTCGGAAACGCTCACCCTCCCGGGCACTTTCTGTGCCTGCAGGTGGAAATACTGTTCCCTGCCACACAGGAAACCTTGACTGATAAATCTCCTGTGAGTCTGGGTCACGGTCCTCTTTGAGACTGCCCACTGAGATGAATCCAGGAGAAGAAAAGATAATCCAAATAAGGCTCTGAGCTGTACAGCATTCAACGACCACATCATTCTAAAAGCTCGAGGAAAACATGCTGCCAGTGTTCACAACGGGATCTGATGCCACCGTCCAAGTGGAACGAGAGACGCGAGATTGTTGTCTTAAAGTTTACAAAAAGCCATCAACTCCTCCTCACGCAATTGATTACCTACCAGACATGTTCCCGTTCTCATGTTTCTTGAGGTGTCTGTCTAAGTTGGTTTGTTGACCAAAACACCTGTCACACAAGTGACACTTAAAGGGCTTCTCCTTATTGTGGATGTTGCGAACATGCCGCTGCAAGTTAGAAGATATGCTAAACGACCTGTCACAGTATTTGCATCTGAAAAATAAACACAGAGAGAATGTGCAGGCAAATCAAAAGGTATTCCTCAAGACCGGCAAACCTGACGTCCAGAATGGTCACCTAGAAAACAACACTTTGGAGAAAAGGCACAGGCAAGAACACTAGTCACACAGTCAACATTTCAATTCCAATAGACTGACTGCTTCTGAGATTTTCATGACTTTATAAAAAACGATAATAAAATATTGGTGATTTGATTGCTTCTAAATTTATTAGGTAATCAGTTCTAATATTTTAAATAAACATAAAATTAAGAACATTAAGAAATAGTAGTATTGTTTTATTTTCTTCTGAGGACAATACAATTAAATCCTTTTCAAGCAAAGCATGAAACAAATTCACAAATAAAGTGAAAAGATCATTTTTATAAAAAATTTCAGTCTAATTAAGTAATTTCTTAGTAAATTCACTTTCTCAACTGCTAATCCTATAGAAAATTCCTTTATCTTCTCCAAAAAAAAAAAAAAAAAATCCAAGCTTTTAAAACGAAAAAAATGTGCCTAGTTTAGCCTGATATCAAAGATACTGATTTTTATAATCTGTAGTGATTAGGATCTCCCAAATCCTTTACTCTGTTAACTTTTAAACTCTTACGAAAGAAAGTGCGAGTGCTACAACATTCTCCTTTTGGAATAAAAACAAAGGTCTTCCTTCATTAACCTCTCCTCTCCACTCCCCCAGTTTTCCATTTCTATTTTTGTTAGAGTCTGTGGCAGTTCTGAACCAGGTCAGTTTTTCAGGAAAGCACTTATTATTAGTTAGCTAATATCTAGAAGTTTTCCTTTAGACATAAAATAAAAATGTAACCCCCTCTCCCATCTAGTTCTTATTGCTGAAGAAGAGTGGTAGGTAATTTATGAGGCATTCTCTAGCACCTTAAAGATGGCATTATTTTTTACGTAGTCTTTGTATGTGTATTGCTTGAAAGAAAAATATCAAGTTTCTCCAGATAACTTCTAAGTGAAAATTTTTCACTTAGCAGCCAGAAAATTCCTAACTCGTTCTTCCACGTGTGAAGAGCCCTTCCCCTCCCACTTCTGGATGCAGACTCAGTGGTTCAAGTGCTCTCCGTCAAAAATCACCCCATCCACTCCAAGTGTTTGGGCTTCTACGGCTGTCTCTAGGTGATGCCAGAAGTCTAGTTACTTCAGTGGGGAAAATAAATCTATTAAACTAGTTACTTTGGCATCGTATCAATAAACCAACTCAAGGACTGATTCAATTTTCCCCCTTAAAAAACTATTTTGGCATCATGAGGTTCCTCAACTTTCCTCACTTATAATAGTAATTTACAAATGTGTGAAACCCCACATTGATAGTAGTTGCAATACTTTAGCCTCTGCTTTTGAAAAAAATATATATACGGGGTGGGGCAAAAGTAGGTTTACAGTTGTCCGTATGGAAAATAATACAATAATTAATAAATAACTATAAAAGAATAAACTGTTTTGCATACTCATAACTGTAAACCTATTTTTGTCCACCATATATATTATATATAGAGAGTCTTGGCCTTCTTTATAATAACTCTGTCAACTTCCAAGGCTCACTGCAATGAGAGCCGTGGCACAATAAGCACAATTGTGGTTGTACTAAGCAAAATAACCTAGGAAATACTGATAAAGAAAACTTATACTCCCATAAAACACTCTAGAAAAATTTCCATTCAAAACATGTTCTACACAAATTGTAAGGAAGAGAGATTTTGTCTTTGACTTGCTTCCAACTTTCTGCCTGTATGAAAAGGGGCTTTTCCAAATCTAATAAACATCATCCACTCTAACATAAATAAAATTGGCCAATAAGGATAATAATTATCTGTTACTTTGTATCTTTCCTTTGCTAATGTCTTGGCCAAAGGTTGAGTGCTCTTACATAAAAAAATCACTCCATTCTATTCAAATAAATGAGTAGGTGGTTAAAAGCCTGTTTCAGAAATACTTAAAATGAACACATAACACCATCATGAACAGTACACTATTAAGAATCTGGACGTAAACAGGGATCATGGGAGCCTCTGGGATCATGGTATGAGACAAAAACCCTGAGGTGAGGGCTCCAGGCCTGGGTTTTAATTCTGGATCTACCAGTACCAAACTTTATCTAGAAGGCAATTAGCATCTGTGGATCTGAATTTGTTCACTTGTAAAACAGAGGAGCTGAGTAAATAATTAAGATCCCTAGCTATGTCAATATTTTGGTTTGTGTTTTTAAAAATACACAGAAGATAACAGCCCCATATACGGGTAGAATAATACCACTGAACTGAGGTATAAAGAAAGAGTTAAATGAGCATAATATCATAGTTGTCTACCGGAATCTTGGCCATAACAAAATGTAAGTGTGAAAATCTTTCACTTAAGCAGAATTCCTGGGATCTAAAGTTTTCTCAAAAAGGGAAAGCACTTAAAACTTTCTATTTTTATATCTCTCTGAGACCTACTATATCAAGTGTATCCTATCACATATAAAGTATAAATATCACTTATGATTAGTCATTTATAAAACATGTAGGAAGGCAGAGAATCTCAGAAAACACTTCATTATTTTCTGATTAAGTCTCTCTAGTTTTCTCCTAAAATTTCCATTATCTTCAAATAAGCATTGGTCTGCCCGGATTTTTTTTTTTTATTATTCTTGTACGTAAAAAGTATTTGAAACCTAATAAATAATTTATTTATTTTAATGGAAAAAGTGAGCATTCAGACAAAAATAATTTTTCACATATGCAATACATAAGAATTTCAAAGCAGAATGAAATTACAGTATCAGTTAAGATAAATAACATTCATTCTTTGAAGAAATATTTATGAGTACCTAATACTATGTGCAAAGCATTGCACATTAAACAATGTAGATTATGTTTTAAAACTGGAAGGGAGAATGCTGATTACTTTCATTCTTTAGTAAACAATAACATTAAAATTAGACACATGTCCCATGTGTCATGTGGCTGATCTTGACATTTAAGAGAATAAGCTAAGAGGTTCTTTAGAAATTGTTGGTAGAAATGCCCCTCTTCCTATAATATATACTATTTTACCTGTTCTACTCCTAGATCCATACTGTTTTTCTTCCCAGGTATAAGGTTCATTCTTTTTACCTGCCTATGAGACCTGTGGACATTAACTCAACTCTACTGGGAAAACAAATATACCAGCTGTTAACTCCTAGCAGACATTTATGGTTTGGAAAAGGCAGCTGCAATGCTGTGATTATCGTCAATTAAAATAGCATTAATTATTGAGAAAAGAAAGAACTAAAATAATTTTTAAGTGGCTAACCTGTCTTCAGCACATATTCTGTATTAGACATTGCTAGAACTTTTAAACTGAGATATAAGAAGTTTTGATTAAAGAAATTAGGACTCTTCTCATTTTTATCCTAGCCATTAATTAATTCTTCTTTGCCACAATATTAACAGACATACATTCAGGCATGCCTCAAAGTATTTTTCTTTAAACTGTGGCAATGAATCCACTTTAATTATTACAATATTTATCAAGACATTTAGTAAAAATGATTGTCAAACCTGTAAGGCTGCTCTCCTGTGTGGGTTCTCAAGTGCCGTGTTAGGTTCGCAGACCTCGGGAAAATCTTGCCACAGTATCTGTTATGAAATGATGTTTATAAGAGAAAGTCAGCACAATTGACTTTATTTCACTCAAGCTGCATAGAAGCCAGATGCTTATTCCCGATTTAATTAATCTTGCATGGAACTCACATGTCTTTGGTATTTAAAATTTGCAACAAAGCCATTCTACAGATATAAATAACTCTACAAATGAAGGCTGCGTTATGAGATCTGGTTGAATTTGGTCATGCATAAGCAAGCGGTTTATGAAAATAGACTTTCGTTTTGATGACCCCCATACGCCTCTTTTATTAACTCTGTATCTTTATATTCACAAAACTGAACCAGACAAGGGGATAAAAAAATGACAAGAGTCTGTGATTCTGGGTTGATGTAAACAGATTTCAAATGTTTCAACTCATTTTACATGTTAACCACAGTGACAACTCTCTGTACATTGAGTGGTATCAGATCAGACAAGATTCGAAGACCTCATCCATCAAGGTATGTTCCTGTAAAATCTTTTCTGGAAACAGAGTGGCATATTTTCCAAAGAGCAGATAAATTGATTTGCCTCAAATTTCTGAAGACAACGCAGAAATTATATGCGTAATTTATTTTTTATTTTTTTTTTAAAGAAAACAGAAACGAAAACCAAGCTTTACTGTACTACTGATGAGTAACGAGAAACTTATTAACTGGCTTTCTTCACTTATCGACCTTATTCGTCCTTCATTAATGGTCTTATTCTTCAATGCCATGACAATTAATAAATGTATGCTTGAGGACAGTAGTGTTATACTTTTGGATGAAAATAATTAACTGTGAAAGAAAATTCATAAATATCAAAGGGGAACAAGTAGATAGCTATTGGACTATTTCCAACCTCATTTATCACCACCAAATGGCCTGTGTTAAAATTCTCATTTAATAATAATTTTTTAAAACCACTATTTTTATATCTCACTAAATAAAGAGTACTTTGAAGTGCCTGAGATCTATCATGGTCGCTATTAATCATCCAATCAAGACTAATTTCCAAAACAAACAGCAGGGCCTTTGAAATCAGAGGGGAGATTTGGGGAAAGCCAGCCATCATGAACGCTGCCATTACCTGCAGGTATAGCGCTCCTTTCCTTTCCTCAGGAGGTTCTCTGGCAGGGCGTTGGGAGGCGCTCTGAAGTTGAACATGGAGGGAACGGACTGGAGAAGCTCGCTGGCCTCAGGTTTCAGGGCACTGAAGCTCTCCAGCTTCTCCGCCATGTTTTCAATAGCTGACATCTGAAAGGCAGAAGCACAAAACCATGAAGGACCCGTCTGACATCTTTTCTTATGTAATCATCCCTAGCAAACCAAGAACATCATTAATACAAAGGAAGCATCAAATACGCTGAATGAAATGGTCTGTAGAGAGAGGTCATAGTGTTAATATTAAACAAACAATAAATATTAAACAAACAATAAGAGAATTTATTGATGTTGGAAATAATAAAGGTTATAAAGCTCATAAAATGCTGGGTATCCTTTTTCATAAGACCTCAGTTAGATCATTGTATAATAATCTGATATACAATTGAGCAATGAAATACATGAGAGATAATAAAGCTAAATTAGATTTTTATCAAATTAGGTGAGAGCATTGGTATTGTATTATGGATATCAACAGTAAACTGGAAATTATAGGGAAGGTCTTATATCCCTGCCTAGGTAATGAAAACCGTAGGAAGCATTAAGTCCCATGAAAAGAACTCACAGCATGAAAAACATCAAGTGTTCCAAAGTTACAGCTTAAGCCAAATATGTATAACACAGAAAGAAAAATTAGATGGGTAAGAGTTATTTTGTCTAAGACTATGTTTATTAATATCTGGACATACTAAATTTTAAGTGGGATCATATACAAAGAATTCTGACGACATATTAACTTGTTCTGGACTAAGATTGAATGGGGAAGGACAGTTCATAATATTATAACTTCATACAACATAACCTAGCATGGATGTTATAAGGGGAGCAATTAGTATACCCATGCTCTTAGACAAATATTCTTTTATTTTTAGCTTGCAGTGTTTACTATTATTTTTTTAACTTATCTTTATAGCCAAATATTCTTGAAGAAAAACTATGCTGCCTAATTCTTCCCCTCAAACAACCGAACTTACTTTGCTTATAATCTTCAAGTTTTGGTCCATCTGCACATGTACGGGACAGAGTCACAATCAGAGGGTGCCATTTACTTCTAAAGTCACTTGATCCTTAATGTCCTTAGTTAGAGGGACTACCCCCTTTCCTTCAACACTCTCAAAATGTTAAGTTTCCTCAGTGGGTACATTTTATTTGGAAGCTGCTTACCACTGAATTTTTAAGTAAAAAAAAGCAAGCTCTCAGGCCGTCTTGTTAAATCAACTCTCCCATTATTTATTTGGTTCTCAGGGCACTATGCCACTGCAGAGCTCAGAGAGCTGTTAAAAAGGTGTTTGCACTCTGTATGCACTCTGTCTGTTTCTCAAAGAGCTGGGGTGGTAGACCAGAAGACTCCATGCAAGGATTAAAAATGGTAACAACTGCACAGTCAAGCAACTGTTCAACCCAACAGGATGATTCTTCTGCTGATGAGACGGCAAGACAGAGTTGGAAACCTAACTTAGGTTAAAAATAAAAGGCAACACTTCCTACTCAGAAGAAAAATTAACAAAATAACTCGTTCTGCGGACACCCAGCCAGACAGAATACCACTGACTTCTTAAAGCAGAGCAAAATCTTCACAGAATGGTCTGAACATGATTCTCTCCATACAAAGGGAATATTTTATGCTTGATTCTTCAAATGACTATTCATGCTGTAGTTAGCGCTCCTCCTTTTCCCTTTATCCTGGAGCCTGCCCTCTCATTTCATGCCAGGACTCCTAATGCTAGCTACAAATTGCAATGTACAGGGTACCACTGCCAATTTGCCAAATGTCTTTCATCAAACACGGTGCAAAAAAATCTCAGAGGAAAGTCAAGATACATTTACTTGTCAGACGACAAATGTGAACGCATTGAGAGGCGGTAGGGACTATAAGCTCAGGGGTTTGATTCATAATCACTCAGCTGCTAAAACATTCTCCACAGATGCAAGCGGACAGCACATTTGTCACTATGAAGGATTTTGACATGTACTGATCACAGGGCAGAGATATGGAATGATGATGCTGCTCAGAGAGGTTGGCGGAAACTCTGTCCCTGCAGAACACGGTCATTATCCCCCTCTAGCCAGAGCATTAGCATTTTCATATTACTTGGGATTTTATTTATTAAAAATCAATCCAGAAATATTTTATGCTTCTATTTTATTTGCATTTATTCCTTCTAATTGTTCCTTGTAGAAAATCATTTTGATATTCTGCCCTCCATGGAATAAATTGTCTGAGTGAAAAATGACCTCTAGTCTTCAAGCTGATTAGCAGTAACAAGCCAGGGTAGGGGTCATGATCGCATATATTTATTGGGCAGAATAGTAAGTGCCTGGGTGATGATTATAAATGTTTTATTTATGTACATTTAATATGTGAGTAAAGTTTCATTATCTAGTGGTTTTAAATCATTTGAGTGTCTGCCCTGCTGACACACTCAGATTCCTGTGGCAATACATCTTATAGAAACACTTTTCCTTTTATATGGAAAATAGCTTACTCATGACTATTATTATTCTCGGCTTTCATCTCTAGCTCATATAAACTACAAGTCCTTCAAGTTATTTAAGAGCAATTGGCTGTTGAGAAATGTGTCTTGCTTTAGTAGCTGCTAATAGTTCCTTTTGAAGAAAGATCACTATGATTACTTTACCTCAAACTGTTTCGATTTGGGAAAACCATCAAGAAACAAGAAAATATATTATGAGCTTGATGACTAAATAATGACATTCTTAAAGATAATAGGGGTTACCCAAGTGCCTCTCCTATAAGCCACCCTCACCTTGGGCTTCTGGTGTCAAAAGAAAAGAGGATTAGATTGGAGTGGGGAAATGGGAGAGAAGATGGGAAGTGAGCTGAGGGTCGCCATTAACACCACACAGACACACACAGACACACACCGCCACTTTCTGTCTTGCTAGCTACAACTGAAGCAACATAAAAACTATCATTGAATCCTTCCTTTCATCTTCGTAGGATTTGCTCCTAGCACCTGGCCTCAGCTGAAAAAGAATAAATTTCCCCATTAGAACAGATAGAAGTGACTTAAACATTTGCCGGTTGGGATAGTTTAACAGTTCTGTGACCAGTTTCAGCCTTAGTGTCAGTATCTTGAATTAAGGTGTTGGACTGAGATGAGCTTTATCTAGTGTATGGGTCAAAACCACAACTTTCTCTGGCTATCTGGTCCGACTCATATGATGTTCCTCTTGAAATAAAATTCATTTTACAGAGGTGGTAAGTTCTGACATTCATGTTAACGTCTGACTTGATATTTTAAAATGATGAATTGGGATAAATGGAACAGAATGTAGCTATATATTTTTTTCAATTATGAAAAATCCAATGAAGAGGGCAATGTGTACTACCACGAATAAGCAATTTGCTGAGAATGGGGAAAATAAAGGAGGAAAAGTTAGATCATGTATTTCAGAAATGATTGCTCTGTGTCCTATTAATGTCATAGGCTAATCTCTGATCAGTAAATGACAGGTTCTTTTTTATGGAACAGTAATTTTTATTTATATATATAATAGTTGTTGATGGTATCTGCAGCCAGATGTCAGGAAAAGGAAGTCATTTCACCCCCTTCCAGTCCCCAAGAGGCTATTAACTTTATACTGACGCAAACTAATATTTAGACACAACTCCCTAGCTTTAAAAAAAGTAGCTATATCTCTATTCAAGTAAAGTTAGTATTTTTAAAAACATTTCAGCAGGCAAGATATCATCGACTAGGTCCTAAGCACTTAGCTTAACATTTATTTTCTGGCAGCCAATAATTGATGACATAAAGAAGTTTCGCATTAAAAACTATTAAAGTGACAATCTGATTAAATGAAATAATATATCCAATGGCACCATAAATTATGTGACCTAATGTTTCACAAAAATTAGATTACACATGTCTTTATCATAAAATAACTAACTTTTCATAAATAACTTATGATGGGAAAGTTTGTAGATTTGGTAGTATTCTATATTTATTCACTTGATAATCTTGAGAAGTCTCAAAATTATGGCCATTTGGGGGGAAGTAAATATTCATATTTTATCGTTATATCACTCCATGTATCGCATTCAGCAATCATGATTAAGAAATCACTTAGAGTTTTTTACCACTAAAAAGTAAAATCACGTATCTCTAACATTTCCTACTAATATCCATGCTTTATAATACACGTATAAATCATAGCTCTAAAAAAACCTATGAATCAATGGAAAGAGAGCACTTCCAAAGAATTGCAATGGCAGTTGCTGTACCATTGTATTATCACAAATGGAGTCTAACTTAAAATCTGAAATTGGTTTTGGAAATTGGGAGAACCATTGGCCATTTACATAGGGGACAGCACCTATACTTGAAGCAGCTACCAACACAGCCTCTGGAAAGTAATACTCTACCTTAGAAAGTGGGGAGCATGAGGCAGGAGACTCAGGACATACCCCTGCCAGGAAGGCAGGTGAGGAACACTGGAAATTTAGGCCAGGATAGTCAATGAAACAACTCCATCTACTACACAACTTTGCCTAAGGGTCAGTCTCTCTCTCTCTCTTCCTCTCTCTCTATTATACTTTTGAAATAAATGAACTTAATCCTTAAAAGTCTCTCAGGGTGAGAAAAACCATAATTTATCACATATTCCACAGAAGAAAAAAATGGAGGCATTTCTGGCAAAGGAAAACCAACATCAGATAGAGGAAACAGGTAAGTGCTAAAGTGCTCCAACTTAAAATAATTTATATATAATTATATGTGGTGACTAAAGGAAAATTGAACTATATTAAAAATGTTTACCCATACCTCAAAATCAGTATATTTTGAGTGAAGAAGAAAATGAAGAAGTAAAAGCACACACACTTAGAGGAAATGTTGTAATATATATTATTTCTATATATTTCCACTGACCCAAGGTTTATTTGAGAGTGAAAACTAAATAAGCACTCTTTTTCATCTTGAATAAAAAATAAAGATGTCCCCTAGCATCATTAACTGACTACTGACTGTATCTGGAAACAGTAACTGAAAGCTAAGGAAGTGAGACCCACTGCTAAAAGATCCATTCACTAGGTAGACATAGATTTTTAAACATTCAGTCTTATTTCTTCATATTGCTAGAACCAAGTTCTGCCCTGAGGTATGTGGATATAAATCCCAATATCAGCTTGTATCTACACATAAGTTCAGGTTTTACCCTTTTGAAGCCTTTATGAAAACATCTTTAACATGCTGATATACACTCCCCCAAATATTGGTTGTTTGCACGTAGGGACCCATCTCCAAGCCTCTTTGAATAACATGCTCCCCAGTGCTCAAAAAGAGTTCTGCATGAAGGTATAATTATGTGGAATGGGTCAGATTTATACAATAAACTTCTTTCTATAAACAATTTATAGCACACTAAATGCCCAGTCATAACTGAAAATGTTTTGTAGTTTCACAAGCCCAAAAACAATCTCTGAAGCCCTATCACTGAATGGAAAGGGGCTCAGAATTCTTTGTCTGTAAAGCAGTTTAGAATATAAGTTGTTTTCCTTTTAATGCTACATTATTTTAGTCAAAAATATAAGTAGGAAACTTACCCAAGTTCTCTGATCAGGCAGTTGGAACTGGGAGCAAAATTGAAACAAAAACAAAAAATTACTTCTGTATCGGTATCTTTACTAAAATCTATCCTTTGAGAAATTAACATTTATACTAACTCAGTAATTTTTACTTATCATGTAACTATACCTTGAGTAAATATTTTTACAACACTGCTGAGTTCCCTCTATTTATGTAAATTAAATTTCAGAATCGTTTATAAACCAGAAATGTTCTTGTTCCAAGAAAGCTAAACGCTATCTACTACCAACTCTTAAATAGCAAAGTAGATACTCTTTATTTGTTTTTACTCATTGCAAAACAAGATTCCTAAATTTTACTTAAATAACTAAAAATAAGCAATTTCCTGAAAAAAAATATATAGTCTCTTGCCTTTTTTATAATGTGAATAACAAAGGAAACAAGATGTTTACTGAAATATAAATCACTGGGTAACAAAAAGTAATGTACTTGGAAGTACACTGCTTGACTGTTATTAGCATGGGACTCAGACAACCAGTAGTCAGAACACCTTAATTTAAAGAACTACAAAGGTGTAGCTGTTTATGACAATTTATGACAAGAATCACTAGAGCAAACTTGAGTGACTTAGAATCTCTTCCAGGAAACACAAATGTTACACCCTTAAAAACGTCACTTTGCTTGGTTAACTAGGCTACATCTTGCTATCATAAAAAGTTTTGGTATCTTTAATAAGGAAGACACATAGTTTTTAAGGATGACAGGCTTATCATAAAAGAAATATAACAATAAGAAACACTTGTTGAAAGCAAAGAAGAAAGGCAGAAGACTTAAGTGATTTCACATTAATATAGAAATAATAACTCAGAAAAGACTAATTTTCCCCCGTTCCTTGAGATGCACTAACAGAATAATCAGACACTTTAAAAGAAAGAAAATAAAAATGAATGAATAAAAAAACAAACAGAAGAGAAACAGAATCTCTGCTGCAGATGTATACAAAGCCAAATATCTGAAAGTAAAATGCATATTTTATGACCAATATTAAAAGTATAGGAAAATCAAACCAAAGAATAATAGCCAGTTTTACAACAGCGTTATTGTCTAAGGGCAAGTCAAACGAGCTACCAGTGTGAACAAAGTACAAACACAGGAATCAATGAAAAGGACATTCCAAAAATCATATGGTAATATCACTCCCTTTACCTCATCTACTTATGGCTATATCTCCTTTTCAAAAATAACCTAAACTAAGACTCTAGAAATAATGTTCAACCACTTAGGGAAAACCTCTACAGTACTGATTTCTCTATTATATTAAACCAACTTGTTTATATGAGAAAAAAATTGAAGGCTAAATAGTCCTCTAGTGGCCCAACAGAGCAAACATACTTCTTTAAGCATTATACTAAGAGAAGAAACTAGATGCTGAGAATGATAAAAACCACCATTTGTCTTTTAATTTTAATGTATGTGTTCCTATATCTTCTAGGTATTTTGACGAGAACTTTAAAAATATGTATTACTATTTAAAATGCAGTAACATGGCCTAATAATCTTTCAATAAACTTCAACAAACATTTGTTGAGGCATTCACCTTTCACTGATTAGGAACTGTGCAAAGGGACATATTAAGTATAATACAAAAACATACAAAAATTGTAAAATCGGGTTTGCACAGAAAATACCACTTTCAAGCATTTATGTATCTATTTGTGTTTCCCCTAAAGCATTGAGAATATGTGGTCTCCTCTTTACAACGATGATAACCTTGAGAAACAGATAGGGTAGATAATATTCCCATTCTAAAGATTAAGATACATACGCCCCAGATGGCCCATGTGATTTGCTGCAACACACTTTAAATGGGAAATTAAGTAATAAATAGTCTCATCCCAGCACTTGCTTAGCTACAAAATAAAAGCCCTGGGAGCAGAGGCAAGTCCTTCCATTTCAGGTTCTTGCTCTGTGCCACCGTTATGGCTGCTCAGTGACACAGCGCAGAGGACACGGTAAGCCGCTTTACAAGTTCTCCAGACACATGGCATAGCCACGCCAAAAACCTGGCTCAGGGACGGCAGGAGGGTCATTTACTGACATCCCTTTATACTCAAAATGGAATACTTCTGCATCCATTAATAAGAGATATTCCTTACTTTGGTCCTCTCATATGCCAAGCACAATGCCAGCCATGCTGGGCATGAACCTGCTCCTTACAGCGCCCTGGTGCGGCTGGAAGGATTGTCGCTCAGAGAGATGAACGACACTGCTGACACTGAGCACTTGTGCTAATAACTAGCGGAGGCACTTGTCAAGCAGTCACTTCTGGGACGTTTTTCCTTGTTTGTTTGTGGGTGGACCTTGAGACTAGAGGGAATGTATCAGAGTACCAGAAAGAACAAGAAAATTCCACTGAAACTTCAGAACGTTTGAGGCAGATTTCCTGAAGGCTTGATGAAAATAGGGTGACCCAAGTTTCTCCCAGGCAATAGTCTCTAAGTCACCTGTATCACAGTGACATGCAGCCATTATACATGAAAACAGCCATGATGGTTAGAAATGAAGGAAGCATTTCTGTTGTCAGTAATAAATAGCACCCTGAATATCCACCCCATCCTGTTGCCCTGGTCTCCCCCGCAAAGTCCCTTCAGATAGAGCCCCTGGCCATCCGCTAAAGGGCTCCGGAACCCTGCTCCAGAATGCAGGAGTCCACTCGGATTGGTCAGTCTTCATGACATCCCAGGTGTTAAATATTTTGAGTATCACTCTTGGGTCCTGTTCTAATAGCAACACATAGCAACAGGCGGTCCTTCACACCAAGGCATGACATTCTGGAGAGGAAAGCAAACACACTGCACCGTGCTCCCACGGATACGTTTGCGAAGATCTGAGGACATGATCCCTGCGTTCCCAGCACCATACCTGGGCCTCATCTTTTGTGACCGTTCATTACTCTGGGAATAGTAAAAGATAGAATATTTTCTTATATTCTTTGATTTAAAATACGCACATGCCCTATTTGTAACAGTTGCATGCACGTGTGGAGCTATTGGTAGACAAAGTTTCCCATCTTATGAGCCAGGAATTTACCTTAACTAGCTAGAAACCTTTGAATTTCAGAGAATAGGGACCCTACACCCAACTCCCTCATCTTACAGATAAGGACACTAGAAGTCAGGTACACTGGGTCCCTCAAAGACACTAAATCCCCATCTTTTTTTCTCCATTTTGCCATGTACCCATAGCATTTAACTTTTAAGTGACTAATTTTTAGATTTTAAAGATAATCAGAAGAGGAAAAGAGTTTAATTGTTGCAATTAAATGTATATAACTATAATACCCTTACAAACATTTAGTTGTAATTAGAAAGGAAGTTACTAAGAGACATATAACTTTTGGGTAATACCTGACCTTGAATGCTATATGCTGAGGGTTATTTGTCCATGAGGTTTGCAAGTACAGTTTAGATCAGCCCAAATATAATAAATAAATAAGTACCCGAGAAACATTCACTATTTTAGAACTTGTTTTTTTTCCACAAAGTAAATGATATCATTCTTAAGCCTTACTATATAAAATGAATACTAACTGGAATATTTCTAACCCTTTAATGCTAAACTATATATATTTTCTCAGTTTGAAACTGAGAATCTTTGAGCAACGATAAATTTCTCCAGGTAATCCAGAAGATGGTATTTCAGCTCTCATACTCTGTTCTTCAAGATATGGGAAGGTACTTGAAAAAGTGAAGAATAGGTAACCGAGAGGGTGGGGAGGGGTGGCAGAAAAGAATCATATCCCAAGACGATTTAACTTAATTATTTCCTAACTTTCTGTAAGATAGCTTGCATAAAATTCCACCAACTTTATTAAAGGAGCATTATTTTTTACTTGAATATACTGATACAGAACAAATCAGTTTACAGTTTGCAAGCATTTTCATAAAACTTTTGCTTACTAGCTATAGAGACTAGAGCTTGTATCTTTTTAAAAAATAAAAATAAAATATCATTAAATTAAGAAGCCAGATTCAACATGTTATACATTTGTTCTTTCAACATAATTCTTCACATTTTGATTTATATGTAAACCAGTTTTTTAAAAATGACCAAACATGTAGGAACACAGAGATAACCAAATAGATAACACTGCTTTGTATTTCCCTTGCAATGAGGAACTGACTATATTTTGATAAATGGACACAACTCCACTCGGCAAATAGCTCTGTGTATTGTGGTGAATTCCTATGCAATTACAAAACTTTTCTGGAATGCTCAGTGGTCTCGAGATAAATTCCTTCACCCTGTATGGTAACAACTTGTCAGGTAGACTCATTTCCTGTTTTTATCTAAGCACTGAAAGAAACTTTGTGAGTTTGGGACGAGTCACAATGTGATCTCTTTCTTATTATCAGTAACTATTAAGCACAAAAGACAATGTCAATAATTATTCTCCTAACTGAATTTTGCTCACTCCAAAATACACTTTGGCTCAATAAGTAGTGAATAGCACACTATAACACCAAAATCATGATGCTTTTATACCTATTTTAATTCCTTTTTCTTTAAAGAGTATGGATTTTAGTTCTACTAGAATTTCCTGTGTTCTTCCACACCAGCGTCATAGGAAATCCTAATGTTCTCAAGATATCTTTCATTTCATTGCACCTGCTTTTCAGGATCAACAAGTTAGTTTACAAGCTTCAAGTCTCAAATTCAAAATACTTACTTGTGGGTGAAATAAGAATCCTGGAGAAGGTCTCAAGTATTTCTCTTTTAAAGCTTCAAGTGGGTCAGTTAGTTTTCTTTTCTCTACTCTGAAAGGTTAAAATTAGATTTTGGAGATGAATCAGTCTCATATATCAATTGCTATATAATCACTGACATTTAAAACAGCGAACAATAAAGCAAATACTAGGTTTCTGGGAAGCACACTAATAAAAATATAAGGACATCTGTTCAGTTCTTAAAGAATACTCATGGCACTTTGAGGCTGTCAAAGAAACACGGTCCTATTTATAATGGAAAAATCCTATTGAATGACTGGTAATTAAGAGGAAATGTAAAAAAGGAAGAGTCATGAAATCAGAGGCAACTGGTGACAAATTTGTACCTTTCCACTTCACGTGTAGACAAGAATGCTTGTGAGAACAGGGTTCATTTTGAAAATTAAAGTCATTTTTTTCTAACAAGAAGGTGCTCCCCCAAATATTCATTATATTTCTTCCATATTTGCCAGTGACAGCAGGGGAGTTTCTAAGCATACTGGACACCCTGCTAGCCACTCTCGGAGGTATAAGTATCTTCTTTGGGATGCCAATGCTGATAAACAGGGCAGGGGAAAGGGGGGTGGTGGGAAAAGGATGAAGGTAGAGACATATAAAACTTATCCCGGTAGCCTTCTGCTTAGAAATGTTTGTCATTCTATTTTCTATTAAACATATAGGAAATGACCTCATGGGTTGAATTCATTTCTTTTACCAACTATGGATAATTTTCTTTTAAAAGCCTGAATAAGTACACTTTTAAAATAGAATCAAAATGAATAAAAACAGCTGCCACTGCTTGAAATTTTATATATGCTATGTTTTGCATACACTATTTCACTTATTAAAATAGATGCTCTTCTATCCATTTTATGGATGAAAAAAATATTTAAGACATGGGAAAGATGAGTTTCAACCCAGGTCTTACACTAAATATAGGGTTTAGGCCTTTCACAAGTTTGGTAAATGACAGGCCTAAGGTTTTAATTGAGACAAATACCAGGGAGAAGGTTGAGATTGGAATAAACAAGAGGAAGGTTAGGTGGTGATGGAGAAGAGTGTAATGGGTTAGTGAAGGAACTGGAAGTCCATTGGGAGGGTCTAAGAAAGAAAGTCTGAGAAATTATCTTCACAAAGGACTAACAGATGTCACTGAATTGGAGATACAACTTGACGGGCAGTGTGTAGCATACGATCTACGCGCAAAACATGGCGGATCTGTCTTCCCTTATTTTTCCTTCTCTAGTAACGGACTTCCACAGGAATTAAAATATAATAGTTGAAAAAAAAGGACCCAAGCACAATACACTGATGGTTCTGACATATTTTTGGTTATCCTTTTTTATTCTCTTTGTCATGTTCAAGCAGAGGTAGCCCTTAACATACTGGCAATGTTTCTTGGTTGATGTGTTGTAGATAATATAGGTAGAAAAAAAGTTTGAAGCTCTAGTACCTTTTAAGCAAAAGGAACTCAATAAATATTGTTAAATAAAAGAATAGATTGTTGTCTGGTCAGTATGGCTCAGTGGTTGAGCGTCGACCCATGCACCAAGAGGTCGCTGGTTCGATTCCCGGTCAGGGCACATGCCCAGGTTGTGGGCCCAATCCCCAGTGGGGGGCATGCAGGAGGCGGCCAATTGATCTCTCATGGATGTTTCTATCTCTCTCCCTCTCACTCCCTCTCTCTTTAAAATCAATAAAGGAAAAAAAAATTTTTTTAATAAATAAATAAATAAAAGAATAGATTGTCTCTTGCCCTTGCCGGGTAGCTCAGTTGGTTAGAGCATCGCCCAGATATGCCATGGTTGTGGGCTCAATCCCCAGTCAGGGCACATACAAGAATCAACCGATGAATGCATAAATAAGTGGAACAGCAAATCGATGGTTTCTCCCCAACTCCCCCTTCTTCTCTCTCTCAAATCAAAAAAAAAAAAAAAGATGGTCTCTTCATAAAAGAGAGCCAGGCCAAAATATGCAAATACTTTCAGCTTAAATAAGTCCAGTAAAAACGTATCTATATCTTCCATTTACTCTTGATGATGTTTAAGATTGGGATGAGAAAGTAATTGTGAAAATGTTTGGTATTATTTAAAACACATAAGCATAATTATTATTATTCCTACATTTTAAAGAAAACTAGTATTTAAAAACTAAGTCATTCTGAATGCTCAGGTGTTACAATACACTGCATAATGAGCTTTTCATTAAGCATATATGTGTCCCCCAAAGGATTTTTGGATGCATTCAAGGAAACTTAGTGATGAAGGCATTAAACAGAGATGTGTTTTGTTTGTTTTACGCTAACCACTCGAATTATATACAAAACATTTTTGTGATTAATATTTCACTTACTTGGGGCTCCTAAGAGATTTATTGAGAAACAGAACATGAGCAGGGTTACTAGGGGTTGTTGGTAGGTTAGCGCAGAGTAAACTCCTGCTGTTCTGGGTCCCATCTCATTCCCAACACCCGACCCACAGCAGTACCCACACATATCTGCGTTAATCCTTCAGGAGCCTCATTCTTCCGCCACTTGACAACTTGCTTTAAATACGGCTTTCTCATAGTTTCCACTTAAAAAAGAGTGTTTAAAAATAAATTTATTGTCAAGGGAAAGAACTCTGTGGGTCTATTCCAAAACCCGAAATTCAGAGTCATCCAAAAATAAGTCCAAACTTCGACTTTCTGAGTAAAAATGATTTCACTAGATGAAACAACTTTACTCTCTGTTTTATAACAACAGTTAACAGGGTTGGTTAAAAGCCGTCACTGGAGCGCGTAAACACCGGCTTTCACACACAGCTCCCTGAACTGTCCCCCAACTACCTTACCTGTAGATAGGGTCCATAAAGAAGGGAGTGGGTCTAGCATGCTGCAAGGAGCCATCCGATGCAGGCCTTGGTTCAATGTTGCTGCCTTTCTTTTCCCCAAACACATGGTTTTTTCGAGGCTCGGTAAGCTTTGTCCCACTGGCTCTACTCCTACTGCCCATACTGAGATCCAGGGGCTGGTCTTGACTTGTGGCTGGTGTGGCTGGAGGCTTGGAGGGTACGGGCGTCAAGGGCTTCTCGTCCTTTCGCTTAGTGGTGAGATCAAAGGGAGACTCAGAGCTTCCCTTCTGCAGTTTCTTTACTTCACTTGGTGATTGGGGTTCCATTTTCAAGGGTAACGATCTCAAGTCTCTATCAGGAAATGGGTACATTGACTGAGAGAATGCTGGAAAAAACGGGAGGGGAAACATGGAAGGGTAAGGTAAAGCTCCAACTTTTTTGTCTTGCAGCCCCACCAGTCCTGTTGAACCAAAGTATTTTTCAGCAATAGAAGCAATAGCCTTTATAGAATCATTCACAGCTCCTGACACGGCAGTCTGCTCCTCTAAAGATGGTGAGAAAATGGAATGATTGCTGTATTCTTTCTTATTATGTATTGAAGCCAGATTCTGAAGAGGGCTTACTTTGTCTTTGAACATTTTACCATTTTCTTTAAATTTTTCTTTATCACTTTCAATGTCACTTTCCAGATCAGAGCCCGAGGTTGTTTCCAGGTCACTGCCACTTGGCGTACTGACATCATCAAGGTCACTACTCTCTGACTGGTCACTGATTTTCTCAAGGGGCCTCTCTTCAGAGGACCTCTCGGGCTGGAGCTCCACTGGCTTATTGTCCCCTACAGGTGGGTGTTTAGATAGTGCCTTCAAAATATCCTGTGTAGCTGGCAGTATCTGAGGATGTGTCATGAGGGGACTTTGACTTTTGTTTGTCTGTTCAGTACTTGATAGTCCTTTAACAGGAGAACTAGCAGGTATCAAAGGAGGCCTGTGGTACAAGCCGGAAGGAAACAGACCAGGGAAGCTAAAAGAAAATCCAGGAGCTGTTGGAAAGGTAAGACCAGCAGGATGCCTATTGGCACCAAAATAGTCAGCAAGGCCCGGGTTGGCATGACTCATATTAACCATGGACGTTTTATCCATAGCTGGGGTTCCAGGAAGTGAAATGCCTTGGCCAAAAAATCCACCTGCCGCAAAATGGTTCTTGCCCTCACAAAACCTCCTGTGTTTATTTAAGGAAGACGTAGTGCTGAACATTTGTCCACAGTCTTTGCACTTGATTTGGGTTCTGCAATCAGCATGCATGCGCTTATGACGACAAAGGTTTGAAAACTGAGTATAGGATTTATGGCAGACCTCACCTGTGTGCAAACAACAAAAAAGAATCTCAGGCTTTATGGCAATTGCTTCTGAATTTAGCAAGTATCACAATTGGTTTACCCAAAATTTCAATTAGGAAGCCAGGAAAAGATGTCGGAGGCACCAATCTGGGTGCTCCAAACACAGAAAACCCCATTTCACTAGATTCCAAAGCAAGGCATCCAACCTGACAAATGTCTTGAGGCAGCACAAATATTTCATATATATAAAAATATTTTATCATCCCCATTGCATAATATTTTGCATCATTATTTTTTCTTTAAATATTTATAGAAAATTCAAATTCCAGCATACATTGATTTCCCACCCAATTGCTATACTAACAGAATCTTTAAAATTAAAGTCATTAGACATATCCAACATGAAACATAACAGGAACCCCTTTAACAGTTTAGACCATTTAAAGAATTCTATATTGTAGGCACCAGAACAAAGTGAAACAGCCTTTCACTCAAACAGAAACTTCACCTTTATTCCTTCTCCCCTTGGGGAAGAAGCCTGTGCCCACTCTACCATTATTTAATTTGAATTATATCATACGCTCTCATCATTCACACATCAAAGCCACACAACAATGCACATTGTGTATTCTGAGACATTTTTAACAATCATTTTCATGATTTCAGAAAGACTGACATAATTTACAATGGCTCTATTTTAAGCCCGCAAAGGAAACTAAATTGAATGTAGCCCATCCTGCATTGCTGGTTCCCATGAACTACGATCACGTCCTCTGACTTCCCCTCACACCAGTGGTTGTGCTAACCTTCCTGCATTTATGAAACCCCCGTCCTTGGGAAACATGTCCACTTGCTGTCATATCTTCACCGGTTATCTCAGGGCTTGACTTCTGTGTGTTATAGCCCAACTGCAGTGAAGGGGGGTGGTGCTCCGAACGCTCTAATTCCAAAAGAACACAGCAGTGGGTGTGCCTGGGAAAGAACCCTCTTCACTGAGAATTTGCCAAAAAAGTAGAACATCTTCCTCTTCACATATGTGCGAACAGATCTAAGTGTATTTTAAGACCACACTCGCTAATCCCTAAGAACTCCTTTGCTAGATGAGAATCCCACTTGCTTCACAGTCCAGCAGGATTACAGGAGCCACTTCCTGAGCATCACATTTTTTATTTTACTTTAGTAAAGATGAGCCCACTTTACGTGTGAGCTTATTTTAATGCTTCTGTGCACGCTTAATAGATACAGAAACGTGACATGCTTCCTTGGTCATTGTTGAAACAAATTTACATAAGAAATTAAACTGCAGACAGAACACAACATTTATTGCTTGCATGTATGACTGTCTTTAAGCTAAGAGCGCCTGAGCTCCTGAGTCAAAGCAATAATAATTTAAAACAAAACACACAAAAACTCAAAGGAGATTTTACAGACCTTCAGTCACCCAAAACTCACCCAGAATTTGTATTATCCCCACACACCACCAAATAGGAAGCAATCAAGTGATTCCATATCTATTTCTTTTACTACCAGTGGTTAAAATGCATGGCTACATATATCGATGCACTTAATAATAATAAAGGAGTTTTCAACTGTGGGATGTGATTCATAACATTGTAGAGAAACTGGAATAAGCATTTTAATTTTTTTTTTTTAATCCTCACCCGAGGACATTTTTTCATTTTTTGTTCAGATAGAGTGGGAAGGGAAGAGGGGAAGAGAGAAAGAGAGAGAGAAACATTGACGTGTAAGGGACACATCGAGTGGCTGCCTCCCGCACGACCCAACCAGGGCCGGGGACAAACCGCAACCGAGGCACATGCCCTTAGCGGGAACCGAACCCGGGTCTCTCTGGACCGCAGGCCGATGCTCTGACCGCTGAGCCAAACCGGCCAGGGCTGTAATAAGCATTTTAATGGGAAGAGATGTGAGTGATTTCTTTTCAAATCATTGCACTGGCATATATTGACTAGAGTCTCCTTTAAAAGTATATACTCGTTAACCATATACAATGTGTGTGTGTGTGTGAATTTAAATAGTATATATAATTAAATTATTTGATATACTAATTAAAACCACATGACAGAGAGGGTAGAAACACGAGACTTACTAGTTACACTAATTCAGCTATGAGCAATAACAAGAAATGGTAAATAAAATGTTGAAATTATAAAAGTACACTCATTAAGAAAGTGACACCTCTCCTCTGGGCATTTAAATGTCTTACGGGTATTCAACCAAGGTGTAAGTTTTTGAAGGGTTTGCAATGTTGTGGCAAAGAAATCTGCTCTGTACACTTCTTTCTTAGAGCTCAATGGATTTAAAAAACGCAAGAGCTTCTCGGTAGTGGAGTGCAGAAGGGGAGTCTGACTTTCCTGGCTGTACCGTGTTACACGGATGAGTGGTGTCTGTGAGAGATTTCCAGAACACAGAATCTGGGATGTTTCCTAAGGCAGAGGTTCTGCTCTTCTCACTTGAAGGCCTGGCCCACCACAAACCACCAGGCCTCCAGGTAAATGGCTCAATTGATGTTGAAGTCTATACTCTACTGTAATTTTCTCAGTAATAACGAATTAGCCAGCAGTTAACATTGCATTTTTCTACTTATTAAACAAATTAAGAGGTATTTTGAATATATTCAGCCTATTAGAGCATGTGGTTTCTATTTGGGGAGGCTGGAGGTTTCTGTAAAGGCAGTGAGTAATTACCTTAGTGACGGTGACTTTGGGCTCAAGCTTGGCGGTATACTGTAACAAGAGACAGTTGCCATAAACACACCAGTGGGGGTAAATCGTGGTGTGTGGCCTTCTGGTGAGAAACAGATATCAACTCTAGGTGAACCTCCTCCACCCCAAAGTCTCCACACCAACTCCTCTTTTGTTCTGAAATTACATGGCTATTATTCATAATTACCCCACGGTTCTCTGTCAGATTCCATATTTGAAGAAAGCCATCTGCTATTTAAATTTACCAATAATTACTGAAAATACATTCATGGGAGATCATTTGTGCAATCTAATTGGAGAGGGACACCCTATAGCACTTTAAAGTGAAATACTTGACTTCAACACAATTAAAATTCCATATCCCTGAATCTTAGATGATAGCAATCTGTATTTTCAGACTTTTATTTTAAATATTAAAGAAAGCATTAAACGGGTGATCCTAATTTGTTGTGGTCTATTTCACTTTCCCCCCCCACTGAAACATAATAAATTTATTAAAAATTATTTATGAGAAATCAGAAATAAATGAATTATTTGTGCCTTTAGTGCTTATAAGGACATTTTTTTTTGGAGTCCAGAATGCTTTTTTGAGATGAGAAGTCTAAAATTTCTATTGTATACTTTATTTCCTGCAACTTTCAACAGAGCTTCCCCAAGGGAGGCGAGAGCACCCTTCTGTTTATCAACTAGTCCTCTTCACTCCACCCAGGGAACATGTGAGCCAAACAGGACTCTAGTGTAAGCTGGAAGAGGAAAGGAAAGCTTTGTTGGTGCTTGGAAGCACAAAAGAGGGCTGTGTCAAGGCCCAATGGAGGAGGGTTAGTCTCTGGCATCTCCCCGCTGGCACTGAAAATTAGTTTTTTTCCATTAGGTCCTGTAGTAGTGTCTCATATACCTACTGCAAACATCGCATATTCGTCAAAAACAGTGTTTTGCAAGGGTTCCCATGTCAGAGGTTTTGCCAACTACTGAGTATGCTTCAACCAGTCCTAAGCTTATCTGGATCCAAAATCAGTCTTGAAGTTTGTGGCACAGCTCAATGAGCCACTGTGTTTATATGCCCAGCTGAGCAATGGATCAAAAAAGTCCGAGTCATTGCCCAGATGGACGGAGAACCACAGATTTTCCTTATGAAATATTTCAGCACAATACAGAAAACAGCAGTGCATGGACAGAGGAACCAAACGAGGGCTTTCTTTTACTTTATTTGAAGTGTGCTACTGAACTGTTCAGATTGGACGTCCACTGAAAACACACAAACCCACTGCCTGCAAATCTGCTTCAGTGCAGTGAGTTACAGAAGCAGCATGTCCAGCATCAAAGTGAAAACGTTCTGCTTTTCGAGTAACTGAGAACTAGTGATCCGCAGCCTGTGATCGGAACCACTGGGCAGATTAAAGGGCATTTTATTTCCCTCTCTCTCCCCACACAGACACTCACACACACACACACACACACACACACACACACACACACAGAGTCATAAGCCCACTCGCCAGGTGGGGTTCTTCCGGCTCTTTCTGATCCAGAACAGGTTTTTGTCACTTCATCTCAGTTACTGGTATCTGCTCTTTGCTGTTTTACAAACCCATGAACCTTTTCAGAGTGAGACAATCTGGTTGTCTCTATTAAATCCTACAACCCGGGGAGGCTTCCCTTTCGGTATTTAACGACTTCTCTTTTCTCTACCTGTTATTGATTTCATCTCAAAGAAAACACCCCAGGGATCATAGGCAAAATACCATGGATCTGGTTATAAAAGATTTTCTGGGATTAGAAAGTAGCCCTACTGGATTGGACCATAAACAGCTAATGGCCATGTGTGGCCACTCTCCTGATCACAGTGCCTTTTGGACGAGAGACAGATGCAGGAAGGAGGGCTGGAGTGTTAAAAACTTACAGATAAAGGGCTTCACACTGCTGTGGATGTGCTTGTGTTGTTTGAGGCCCGATGAAGTGGCAAACGTTTTGCCACACTCCGGGCATGCGTGGGCCCGGGCACCAACGTGCTGAGAGCGAATGTGCCGCTGAAGGTTGCTAGGGTCCGTGAAAACCTGCTAGGAAATGAGTACTGATTAATCGAGAAACTTAATTCAAGGACACAATAAAGAAGACCAGGAATGACTCAAGAAGGAATTCTGTTGATATGTTTTGTTTTTGCTTATTTGTTTTCCCCAAAGACAAAAAGAAAGTCATGTTTTCAAAGTGCAGGCTCCTCCAGGGTACAGACTGCAAATCATTCAGCTCTACGTTCTGAGCACAAAGTGTCCATCAGTATCAGTTGAATGAGATAATTAATGACATGATTAGACCATATTCAGGCCTTTTTGGTCCATTTAAAAGTGATTGGAGTTGAAGAATAAAATGCTGGCCATAACATAATTAAAACTGGTATACTATTTCCATCCTTTGAATAAAGATACACTATGTACAAAATTGGGGGGATTTTGACTAAAGTATCACAAATCTATTCAAGGAATTCCCCTAGGAGTTAAATTCTAACACTGTGTTTCAGTAAATTACCATTAAGCTAAAATCATTCCTTTGAACACTTTACTAACAAAAAAATAAAATAAAGAAAAAGCCACCCACACATCTAGGAGCAAAACATTTCTAAAGATAACTTCAAATGTCACAATTTCCACTGGCATGAGAAAAGATATTCAAATGGTATGAAAAGTTTTTGCAAACCGAAATCAACTTTCATGATATCAGGACATCTTTTAGTTAATTGAGCAACATGAAAATTAAACGATGTGAATTTTGTTCCTGTAATGGTCAAAGTGAAGTGCATTCATTCACCCTTAAGTTGTTGCACCGCGGGCCGCTTAGGGACTATACCTTTAATTAGAATTAAGTTTAATTAGAATTTATGGTGGGGACTTGGGTGGAAAAATCTGCAAATGTAGAAGTCTCCCATTCTTTCTGAGTAGGCATTCAGAAACTTTATGTGACTTCCTTACAAATTGCTATTAAAATAAATCAGTAATGTGCATTGGATAAAATTTTCATTCTCCATAAGGCTATAAAACAGCCCCATGCTGGCAAGCCAGTAGCGGAACCAGGAATTTACCGTGGATGTCTGACACCTAGTTCTGGAACTCACCATTAAGCCTCACTTCCTCCCTTACAAAAATAAAACGATACCCACTAAGTGTTTTTATACACTGCACTAATGCCTTTTAGCATACAACACTCAGTCTACTTTTCTCAAGTTATTTATAGTTTCCCCTCTCAAGGCTTGTTTTTATATATCGTAGCAAGTGATAGATTAAGAGAGAGCAGGATGACAGAGAGGCCAAGTAGTCTACAAATTCACTGTACCTTGGCACAATTTTCACATTCATAGTGCTTTCCACTGTCATGTGACATCTGGTGGCGAATTAAATTGGACTTCCAGTTAAATGCCTTGGGACACTGATCACACTTGTATTCCCTCTCTTCAGTATGTGACAACATGTGTTTCTCCAGGCTGTTAAGAGAACAATTAATTTAATAAGACATGGTGACAAAGAACACATTCATACACAGAATGTCATTTTATTGCCGGTCCAACTGGCAATTACAGAAATAAGAAGGAGAAGTTGTTGAGGGGAGGAGGAGGAAAGAAAAGAAACAGGCTTGCGACAGACAGAAGTACATTTTGTGTTTCCTAGGCTGTCTCTCACTAACACAGAGAGGTACCCCTGTTGTTAGAAAATAAATCTGCTACAGCTAGCAGGGGTGAGTTGCCAATTTAGGGGCATGATAAACACTAGCTATTTGTCCAGTCCGGATTCACTACACAATTCCGACAGTAACACGTGTTGCTAACACCCACTTAAACAAAAACAAACAGAAAATGTTAGGAAAATATTTAAGAACATGCAAGCAGGTATTCTATCTGATGTATATAACCTCTAGATTCAAAACAGTACTTTTTCTTTTACCCATGTCACCATATGGGAAAGTGAGCTACAGGCTAACTAGTCACCAAGCGGCTTCCCTGGGACAGCTGAATGGACAAGCAGAGGGACTGATGGATGAATATGTCTATGTATCGATATAGATATAAAGGCATAAATATCTTATGTAGAGAAAAATATATATAACCTATTAATTATGGAGGAAAGAAAAGTGTATAATATTTTAAGTGAATGAACTCTTAAAGACCCTCAAAAGAAAACCATTAGCAGTTTCTCTGTTTTAAAGCTTAAATACTTTCCTTTCTCAGTTGTTTTTCCCCTTCTCTAAAAATTGTATATGAAATCTGCATGAATATAATCAAAATAAATGTTATAGATAATGGATTAGTGTGATATTTAGAAGGTATCTGCTATATTTTTGCTAATTAAATACGCAAACACATAACACAGAGGGCGAATATCCCCATGTAAAATAACCAGAGCTCCAGGAGAAATAGCCTGTTTCAAACTTGAAGAACAAAATATACAAGATGGGTCTTGAACATGTTGTTATGGCAAAATGCAAGAGAGTTATAGATCATGTCAAAAGAATTAGGGTGCCAATTTGAAGAGATGTTTACTGAACAAATACGAGGAAATTTAAACATCAATAAAAATAATAATATCCCCATCTTTTAACAATAACAATATTAAAAACAATAACAAAATAATAACATGAACAGAACCTTGGTCACCCTTGGAAGATGCTGGGAAACCAAATAATTGTTCTGAAAACTGGTAAATAAAAGGAAAAACTCATCACAGGCCCTGATCCGCCTACAGGAACTGTACCCCAGGGTGAGCAAATAAAGAATGAGGGGAAGATTCTCGGTATGTAATTAATCCAGATAACAAATAAAGAAAGCATGATCGAAGTAAAACATTCATTTTCCAGCTGCTAAAGAATTAATGAATCTAGACAATTCAGTATGTGCCTCCTGATAGAAATAAATAATACCACGAATTAGGTATTCTTCCCAAAAGTTTGAACCTAAATGTGATCAAGGCTTGGGATATAACTCAGTTTACAGAAGTAGGGGATGGAGAAAGACGCTGAACAACTCCAGGGGATGTAGTCAGCAGAATTCAGACTGGAGGAAATGCTACAGGAAAAACCACTCAGTTTCTTCCATACATAAATTGTAATGAGGGAGGGAGAAAGAGAGTGAGAGAGAATAAATGACAATGAGAGAGCAGAAGAGAGAGAAGGACAGACAGACTTACTGACTTTAACTGGGGAACCTGTAAACTGAAAGCGATATAAGTAGCATGTCAGCCTGTTGCAGTGATGGGTCTTACTTTGATCTTAATTCAAATAAGCACTAAAAATCATGATACTGGGGGAATTTTGACACTCACCAAATATTTTATATTAAGGAATTATTATTTAAGTGTTTGTTGAACTTATGTTTTAAAGAGTCCCTACTTTCTACAGATACATAATGAACTACTTATAAATAAAATAATATAATATCCAGGATTGTTTCAAACAGTCCAAAATGATTATAGCTGAGACACGATTGGCCTTGTGTGACACTGAACCTGAGTACATGGGGTTTAGTATGCAATCCTCTAGTTTTGTGTGTATTTGAAACGTGCATAACAAAAGGTTACTTTAAAAAAATTCAACAATAAAAAACAAACTACCAAGCATACAATCACACTTTCTCTTCCACGTTTTATTTCTCTGTAATATGACCACTGTAAATTCGAGTATCAAGTAGACCTCTCTGCATCTAGAATATATTATCCAGTGGATGTATAGACCGAGTGCGTGAGAGTGTGTGAAAAATGAAATGCCCTTCCTCATATCTTGATAAATTACAAACACCTTCCCCATATTTTTTTTCTCTTCCTCAGCTTCCTCCCTGCAATTCTATTCATATTGGCACATGAACTTATTTTTCCTGCCCCATGAGTCAGTTGAGTTGGTAATGCTATTCTGTTTGAGCACAAGAGGCGATATCTCTGTGAACAAAAGGTACCAGGAGAGTACAGGTGTGTGGAGTCCCCAGAAAGGCCCTATCTTTAGCTACATTATATAATCCTGTTTGGTACACAAGTTGAAATGTTAACAACAGAGTTAAGAGAGAGATATCAACAACTGCAGGTGATACTGAACTGAATCAGGGACATCTTCCAAAATCACTGTACAGATTGCTAGTCTCACTTTGTCCTTCACAGCCCATGAAGGCATGCCATTCCATGACGTACGTTATATTCCAATGTGTATGTCAAATCATAAGCTCTGAAATCTAGTGGTAAAAGATTGGCCTACAGAGTCTTACTCCTGTCCCTTGACTCCTAGAGTATGAGGGAGCTTTAAGAGTATACCAAATGGAACATAGGGGTAGTGGGGGGAAGAGATAGCAAAGCAAGGGGAATGTTCTTTTCTTTGCTTCTTCTGATTTATCGTAAAATCCATATTGTTTTATGGAATTATAAGCTATCAAGTAATAAATGATAGAATTAAAAGGCAAATGCTTCTCATAAAAGCAAATGTACATTGCTTTCATAAATACAGAAATAATCCAGTCACTCATTGCTGAGACTTCACTTTTCATATAATTTTATCCCAATTTATAGAGGACTTCCAGGTTCTTTCCATCTTTTGCGTATCAACCTTTGTTCTTTTTTTTTGGTGTGGGGAGGGAATATTCTTTTCTCAACATTTTACATAAAAGATACAGAACAGAATCATGTAACATGTCAGGAAAGGATTTATCTTTTGTTTAAAGTATAAAGTACAATGTAGGATTCAATAAAGTGGAAAATATTTAGAGAATGCGGGTCCTACACATGGCTAAATTCTATAACCATTTGGATGCTCAACGCTGGGTTTCATAGTGACATGCTAGGATGTAGATCCATCTGACTGAGCTACCGAACAATGACTTTTGAGGGCTCATCCAATGCCAGACAATTAGGGTTCCTTCTTGTTTTCCACTGACAGTCAGTTTGGCATTAAGCAGGGTTGACTCAGGCTTAATCTTACAGCTAGTCAGAGTCAGAAGCTTTCTCCACCTAAGAGGCATTGCTATGCCCTTCTAGTAGGAAGTAAAGATTACAGTCTAGTGTTTAGTCTGTCAATTTTTGTTTCATAATGCTGTCGTTTATTTTTTATAATAAAATAGAAGGAAATATACTTAATCTCTGGCATCAGAGATATTGTTTTGCAGTATAAATACTTGTTTTACCCACTGGAATTTATTATTTTTATTCTGTTTCTTTAATTTGGACACAATTATATTCAAGAGACATGCTGCAACATTTTTTTTTAATTACCAATCCATGTTCTACCACACATACTATATAACAGAGTTAGTCTCTATGCAAATTTATGTCAAGCAGTAAAGATGAGTTTAAAGGGTACTGGGAAAGCCCTCTTATTCCCCAAAATGTTTTCTCTCTAATAGCTAAATTAGGCCTGAATTTTCAAAGTTAAGAGATTCATTCTTTTTTTTTTTAGAGAGAGAGAGGAAGGGAGAGAGAGATAGAAACATCAATGTAAGAGAGAAACATAAACATTGATCGGCTGCCTCCTGCACAACCACCACTGGGGACTGAGCCCACAACCTGGGCATGTGCCCCGATCAGGAATCGAACCGGGACCTCTCAGTCCATGGGACGATACTCAATCCCTTGAGCCACACAGGCTGGGCGAGATTCATTCTTTTGATTCCATTTCCTCAAGGACTGAGTTATGCTTGATGCCTTTTTAGTCATTTATTCATTAAATGAATAACTGCTA
Source organism: Tadarida brasiliensis (assembly GCA_030848825.1). Classification (NCBI taxonomy): domain Eukaryota; kingdom Metazoa; phylum Chordata; class Mammalia; order Chiroptera; family Molossidae; genus Tadarida; species Tadarida brasiliensis. The sequence goes on from CM061260.1 coordinate 35,246,041, forward strand.
TATGAAAACGTTTCCTGCAAGAGTCCTCACCAAAGAGGGTGCGGGGCAATCAACAGAGGTGAGAAGGAGAGGGAAGAAGGGAGGCAGGAAGGAAGGGAAGGAAACAAAATGGGAAAGTGAAATAGGTGGACGGTCCAAGACAAACTGACTAATTCACACTCCTGATAAGTCCAGTTAATATACTACCATACTCATTTAAATACAATGAAGTTACATTCACTTGAAATTCTGATTACAGGTTCCAAGGATCATTTCTGCATTTAAAAGCAAAAGAATGAATACAATTATTAAAACTGTTCATGGACCAAGGCAAAAACCATTAGGTAAAGACAACAAACAAAAAAACCTATTAGCTGGTTATATACATCTCTGATCTGAGAAACCATTTAGCAGCATAATTATCAGTGTGTTTTCTAGAGGGTGGGTTCCAGGGTTGTCATTCCCCTTAATAAAAATAAAAGATGTTCTTGAATTAAATTCAAAAGGCTATAAAGTTTACATATGACTAAAATACAATTTTCATTTTGGTAAAAATAAGAATTAAAAAATTATTTCATTTAGGTCATGTTCATTTGTTTCCATCTGGGAAATTCAGCATTTTCTTCACTGAGCATGCTTTCCTTATTCTTTTATATATGTGCAGTTTAAATAGTTGAAATTAAATCCTTGGGTTACACTGACCTATCAAGAGACCATTTATCTTCCATTAAATGAGTAGCAGAAGAGGTCTTTTTTTTTTTTTTTTTAATCTAAATTTTTCTAGAGGTAGTTTTACTGATTAGCATATGATTACTTTAATTAGCATCACAGTTACTCCAGCAGTGTTGATTCTCCCTCTAAATTATAGTTTACAGCAATGTTAAGCTTTCAGTTGGCGATAACACTGCTTAAATAAAAATAAACATTTTCTATCTGGCATCCAAATAACTAATTCCAACTTCATTGTAAATATTTTACAGATGAGAATTTCCCAAGAAAAGTGATTTCTGACCATGTTCCTAACACACTTATCCGGCTCACTGCAGTTCCAAATTTCCCATCTGCATAAATTCTAAAAATTCAGCATCAGGACATTTTATTACAGAGTAAATAAACATGTTTAGTAGTGCAACATGCCATTTCTAACCTTTGCAAATCGGGAAAAACTTGGTCACATTCCTTACACTCCTGGATTGCATGTATCTCTCGGAGATCATTTTCGCTTTCCAGTTTTTGTTGAAAGTCCTCTTCCACCATTGAAAACGCTGAGTGAGGGGTACTGCACGGGAACTTCTGGTGATCTGCTAGTTCAGCCTTGGACTCAAAGAGCTGGTCACAATCCTCACAGCGATATTGCCGTTCTTCTGTGAAAACAATTCAGTGTTACTTAGACTGGGAGATGAGGAAGTGCCACCACAACCCGGCAGGTATTATCGAATTATGGAAGACAGAATAAAAATGACTCGGTTTTCATTTCTACTACTTCAATTGTAATGTAGAATAGAAACAATAAGAAAGCCAAGACAAAGCCTAGAACAGTAACATAAGTGATTACTGTGGCTACTGTACAGACTTCTTATAATATCCAAAGGATATTAAAAGTAGCAATGACCACTTACTGAGCATCATCTACTTCTTCAGTCTCGTACATGGATTACTGATATTCCTTAAAATCTTATTAGAAGGAATCATATGTCAGGTTTTAATTCCAATTTTCAGATGAGAGTACTGAAACTCAGAGAAGTTCAATAACCAGGCAGGGATTACACAGCTAAATGGATCTGAACCCATCACTGTTCCATACACTGCTCACTGGGTCATGATACCTGGAGAATGCATCGGACACACAGTCCCCATTTGAGCCATGCTTAAGGCTAGTTAATATCAGCACGCTTGAAATGCTTCATTACATTCATCATTACTTATAATGGGACACAGGATGTTTTTAGCACAATCTTTTGGGCTAATTTATGTTACCCCAGGGTCAGTGCTAATTGGCATGGCTTTGTTAAATAGCAAACATAGCATGAATTTGCACTTGAAATCAGTGAGATAAATAGAGTAGTAACAGGGACTAGTGATAACAAGGTTATAACGTGTCAGGGAGTGATGGTATTATTTCTATTCTTCCCATCTGAATAGCTTTTAGTCCACTCATGAGGCCATACTACCACGCACAGATCACGCAGAAACGATCCCAGAAGTCTTGAAAATAGCTCACAATGCTGAAAGACACCCAGGGCAACAACATGAGACACAATCCCTGTTTTATAGACCTACAGCCAGGACCTAGAGCCAGCTGTTGGTTGACTGCATGTTTCTGAGGGAATAATTGAATCACCAACTGAATGCTAGGCATTTTGTAAGGTAATTAATATGTAAGAAAGTCAAGGGGATACACATGTGGACAGAGCATGATATATTTTATGACAGATGCGTGCTTAGGCTTACGGGAGCTCAGAGGAATGTGCCTAACCCATCTCATCTGAGCGAGAGGGGTTCAGAAAATGTAGTGAGCAAGAGTCATCAGGTGGGTTGGGATGAGGGTGGACACTGCAGGCAGCAGAAACAACATGGACCAGTGATGAAGGCAAGGAAGGGCATGGCAGCTCCTGGAAGGCCGAGCTCCGGTGAAGCATGACAGGTTTACAGGGTGCATGTCGGGGAGGAGCGGGAACTGGAGTTAGAGAGGGCAGCAGGTCACTAAGGGCTTTTCGGGTCCCTGCTAGGAAGGGCAGAGAAAGCCACTGAAGTTGGAGAGCCCCCCTGAAACGTGAGAAGCCAAACAGAGAGGTCAAATGGGATCCCCACTGCTGAAACCTACACACTAGTTTAGTTTAAACTAAAGCAAGAACAGGGGGCCAGAGAAGTAAAGAAATTAGTATGTAGATTCACTAGGGTTTGTCAACTTTGGATGCAGATGGTTAAGGAAGGGGGAAGTATTCTAAAATAAATCACCTCAGCTCTAAAGACAGGTTTGTCAATGACATTAACTACGTAATGGAAATCTTTCCTATCATCTGCTACACTGTTCACACATTTAGGATCTACATTTAGGATCTCCGCCAGCAGTCTGAACACCAACAGAATCTTCAGGCCACATAATCAGTGGAAAAGGCCTAGGTTTTAAAGACAGCAAGACCTTGGTGGGAATGCCGACTCGACCACTTTCTACCCACGTGGTCTTCGCCAATGTAGCCTCAGTTTCCCTATCTGCATAATGGAAATAACTCTTTTCTTACAGGTTTGATCTATGTGTAAAGATTAAATGAGATAATGGAAAGCACATACTAGCCAGCTTATAGTACGGGTAGCATGCATGTTTTATTTTCTCTTTCTTAAGAAACATTAAATCCTAGAAGTATACAATACAAATCACCATTTAAACATCACATACTATATATGGCATATGACACACTGAAAACAAAAGGCAACTGATGGGTTCAAAGGTGTTGTCAAGGAAGGCGAGGTATGAATGGCAGCCCCGAAAGAATAGTCACTTCTATTTAGGCTTTTTAGAGCAGTAAACTAATAATCTAAATTTCCAGAAATCATTGTTTGAAAAACTTTTTTAGATCTAACATTCACTAATGAAAGGCGTCTTATACCAGACAGAGCCCAGGTGATGTTTATCATCATCCAAGCACTCCCGGCTGTCCCGGAGCCCTTTGGGGGCACACTTCCCATTCATGTCCAGACTCTACCAGGCTCACCAACAGCACGAGGTTTCTTAAAACCATTTGCTCTAAGAAGAAAACAATTTCCAAAAGGCTCCCCAAAATATAACAACTATAATCTACAAAGAGGTGGAATGCAGCTCAGCTATAGGAAAAAACTTCACACAAAGAGCCAGCAAAGAGCGGGCTTCCTTCCAAGGAGCCACAGAGGCAGAGGCTGAGGTTCTCCCATTCGGAACGCCAGAGGGATGGAAGGTGGCACAATCTCCATCTCTCAGCTAAAAGGGGATGGCTTAACCTTCCCAGTGGCCCTTCCCACAACAAAAGACACTCTAAAGACATCACTAGATTAGGCTGAACCAAATCACATTATACTAAGAGAGAGAAATAGGAAAGAGAAAGAAAAAAGTATTAAATTCTCAGCCCAATGATACAAATCAATACAAGAATTTTTTCCTAATCGTCTCTAAACATACATCACTAGTAATTAAAATTCTTTTTGCTAGCCACTTCTTTGATTTAGAATAGGTCTCCGGCAAATAAAAATGCCTCTGGCTCTAAAACTTCTTCATCTGTACTTTTCTCCCAATCCCCATCCCCCCAGCCCTCTTCTCCATGATCAGGCTGTCTAGGATTTTGCTCAAGTAGAAATACTTTCCCCAGGAACAGAACATTAGAAGGGAGAAACATCCGCTAGATTTACAAAGTTCAAAACCAAGCTCTCTGGAATGACTTTCGTACAGTGAAAGGCCTCTCCCCATAGTCGGAGGCGCTCACAAAAGGTTTAACTGTGTGATGTCTCAGTCTAAATATTCAAAATTCCCTTGGACCTCCATTTCAGGAAAGACCTCTGCTTACTTTAGCTTCACAGTAATATTAGCCAGATGTCAAACCAAGAAAATAGCCACTCCAAGAGAAGGAATGTGTTAAAACTGACACTGAATGAATAGCCAGGAAAACTAACGAACACCCGGTAAGATGGACGCTTTTGGATGCTCCATCAGTCCCCACACGAGGGCCACGCGGACGGTGGCGCGGGCCATACTAACCGAGGATGTCCGGTGCCATAGTTTCATGGGGATAGTCTTCACTCTTCATGAACAACAGGAGCTCCTCTCCCGGGGCAATGTCTGCAACCACTCTATAAAATATCTTCACGAGACCAAAAAAGGGTGGGGTGGGAGAAAGAGAAAAGTGAATACTAACAAAAAGCAAGACATACACTAAGATATCTGTACATTTTCTCATACCTTAACAAAAATATTCCTTTTACTGTTTTTTTTTCCAAAGGATGTGTGACTTCCCATGTTATATACTGAAAATTAGCCCTCCGATGATAAATGGAGAGCTGTGACTCCCATGCCGATTCACTAATCTTTTCCAAATCCTACTTCACAAATCAAATTTCCTTAATGCAAGGCTTGATGTCACATACACCCTGGATAATGTTTAACAAAGGGCTTTCCCTTCTCTGAACTCCTCACTCTCGTGAACCACACACACACTCGGAGTTGAGTGGCGTGCTTCATCCAGCAGTGGTCTAGCTAAGGGTGGCAAGGGCACAGTCACCTCTCGAGCATGTTCTCTCTCAAAAGCAACACCTCAACAAGGTATGTTTAAGGTAATAGCCTGGAAGGACACGACATAAAGAGTTATGATAGCAAGATCTGTAGAGAACATAGTCAAAGGAAAGTACTGTTTTTCAAAACTTAATCCCTCTCTCACCGATCAGGACCTGCCCGCACGCCCTTGCTCCGGATCCCACTCTTTGAAAGCAGGCATTATGCCTTCCACTGATTCATTTACTGGGCTTATTCCCCTTACTTTCTAGCAAAATGTTGAGGAGAGGAAGGATTTAATAAATCCGTTAATGACTGACTAAAAAGTAGAGGGGCAGGTGTGAAAAGAACCCTGACCTATAATTTCTAAGAGCTGCCCACCTTTCCCCTAACCAGCTCTGTGACCTTAGGCAAGTCACTGGACAATTTAGTTGTCCAAACTTCAGAATTTTTTTCATTTATAAAAGCATTTAATTTGCGATATATACAAACAGAATCATTATGGTGCACAGCTGAATCCAATATAATGTTATATATCAGTTATAGCTCAATGGAAAAGCATTTAATCATGAAAATATTTAAGGTGCTTGTTCACTTTACCATAAAAATGTTTAGTGTTTAATTTTATTCTGATTATTATACAATAATTCCGTAACCAGGTAGAGATTATGGAATAATGAAGTTATATAATTATCTGGTAAAAATGAGACCAATTACATTCACACACACACACACACACACACACACACACACACTTCAAAAGCAACAATGATAACAACAAAATAAGGGTTCAATTCTGCTCAATCTCAATCCAGTGGGGAAGAAAAATCACAACACAAATTGATGCACTCTACCAAGAAACGGGAAGGATTATTTTTAGAAGACATTGCTCTAACTGTGGTTTCTTGCAGAATCATTTGATATTTCAAACTGAGAATAAATCAATGTCTTATAAGATCAGCAAGAATGTGCATCACTTTAGTTGTATCTGTTTGTTTATCTTTTGAGAAGCAGAGGACATTAAACATAAGTACGTGCCTCTTTATTCCAGTAGGTGGCTCTAAAGTCCAATTGTTTATTTTTCTATAAAAAGACCAGAGCACAAAATTGTGCTAAATTCAAAAAAAAAATATCTCAATGAAGAGTATTTTCTGCTTTGTTTCTTTCCTGTTGAAATAAAATTTTTTTCATTCAACAGTAACTTAACCATGTGAAGTGGGTTCACAGAAAATAATGTCAAACATAAAATGTTGTATACTGTTATAACATAACCCAAGATTCTTTAATCTACCCATAGATAGAATCCAGACCATCTTAGGAGAATTACCTGTGTGCTCTTTCTACAAAAACCATGGAATTTACAGTTTATATCTTATTAGACTTAATTAACCTTCCTACTTTTTTTCCTTTGGAAGTACACTGAGAGGAACAGTTCTGCTCAAAAAGTCAGCAGATTAAAAAAAAATAGTGTGCATTTGCTTTTTCCCCAAACCTTTCAGTTAAATGCTTATAAGAACCCTGTTTCATTCTGGATGTTCTATTTCCCCTTAGAAAACAATGGGCTTCTCTCAACAGTTTGAATCACCTCTTTTTTTGGCATCTCTCAAAGGTTTAACTTATTAGCTTCCTTTCCAACAACATGTTGACATTTGAATTGTGACATATTAGAACTTTTCAGTGGCTTCTCGGAAATAGTGAGGTTAAAGAGACAATACCCTGCAAGACCGTAAAACAGTGCAGTTGTCTCTGTTGGGGAATGCTGCTTGGACACACATGCCAGATCATTTTAAGAAACTATTATGATATCATTATTTCTTTGTAGCCCACTATTAATCATGTCTCCTTTAATTCCATTCTAGATTTACTTGATCCAATGTGAACAGCCCAAGAAACAAAAGAAAATGATGGATACATTATAACTATATATTACAAAGACAATTCTCTTTGCAGGAACATAGATCACTATTGTAATTTCCCTTTAAGTGTCCAGATTGTCATGTGAAGAATATTGAGTATATAAAAAAATAAAAGACACGGAAGACTGTTGATGTTGGCTTTATTTACTGGAGGTAAAAGGTGACATTCCAGGCCATGAAAAGCAAGGCAAAGCAGAGTGGGTTTTAACTTCAGGGTGTTCTTTTCGATTTTAAGTGAATTTTTATGGTGCTCATGAAACTTGGGTTTGAAAAGAACTGGCAAGCTCCAGACGTAATGAGGGCAGATTCTGGGCATGCTTCCTCATATAGCACTAAGAATGTGCCTCGAAGTCCCATCTACCACACCCTTACAAATCTAGTGCGTGGGTTTTTTTTCCAAGATTTTGCTACCACTTGAGATCTTCATTATATCTCTTAGGATCTTAGAGAGACCTAAGTGAAATTACGTTTTCCTCCTATAATTACAATAGCTCAAACATACAATTTGAATACTTGAATCCAGAGATGTCTACATATAAAGTTAGTTTACGTTTTAGCACTAATAATACAACAGCAGGCATTTGAGAAGTGAGGGGTGTAAAGAAAACAGAATGACAATTTGTTGCCTCAAAACAATTATGTGAGGGACTGATGGAAAGTACTCTTGGAGAAATCAAGCCATTTAGAAAATAAGATATCACATCTATGCTTTTATGTTATAAAATAGGTATTTCAGCAAATAAAAACATAATAAAGAACAGAAGCAATTTATGTAGCTCTTCCTGCAGGTTTGTATATTAAGTATGCTTGACCATGCTTATAAAAATAAAATCATTACATCTTGAAAATTAGTGTAGTCTCAAAATCTCAGCTATACTGCAGTCCTATGAATTATATGTCATCTGAGTTATGTACCAGAGGCAAAGATACTACTAATATAACCTCTGGCTTTTGTGTCGGAGAAAAATGGAAGAAAGTCAATTAATCTGTTAAATTCCATAAAAGAGTTAACAGGTCTCCTCTCCCATCATGGGGTTTAATGGAAAAATAATCTGGATCCAAAATAAAAATGTCCTGGATCAGGGATTTTCTGATGAATTCAATTCAAGTATATGAAGAGAGAGGCTCAAAAGTCTCAAATACTTAGAAAGAGTTTGAAGTGTTCCAAACGGGCTGTTAATTTATTATTTTGCTGTGTCTCTCTCATAATGCGTTATTAGAAGAACTATCTCAATCCCTCCCAATATAAGGTGAAAGATAAGAGGAATGGAGCCTTATAGTAAGAGATTAGGATTACACAAGAATTCCATTTTTTAAGAGGAATGATAAAATATTTTAAATATTTTTTAATATAATAAAATATTTTGACTCCTCTAGAGTTTTCTTTTTGGTAGCTAATACCAAATTCCAGAAACGCAAGTTATAAACATGGCCTACCTCTCCATGCATTTGAAACTTTTGAAAGTTGAGGTGGTTATTTCATTTTACCACAGAAAGAAAAAATTAATTTTTCCAGTATCTTGCTACACTCTTTTTATTTTTCCAGAAAGTTAATTTTCTATTTTTAAGGTATGGATACTATATCTGCAGCTCTGGATACTTGAATTTATAAGAATAAATATTTATAGTAAATGTTTCAATAGATCTTTCTGTATTCTTTTTTTTTTCCTAAAATACTATGCTCATGTAATTTCTTAGTATTTTTTTAATTCTAAATCAGTCAGATATTTGAAAATAAAACTAGAAATCCCCTAAATTGATCACTTCTACTACTGGTAAAGTTCACAATTTAAGGCATAAATATAAAATTCTTCATAGATATAGGAATTACTCTGAATATAATTATTATATTTAATTTATTTTAATCAAAATTTGAAACCAGTTCTAAATACCAAAAGAATATCAATTTAGTTACTATTCATAAGGCCAAGCTAGGGATAAAAGCAGTGGTGATGTGGATTTGATTTAGTAATGTTTAGACTTCCAAAAGGTATATTTTCATACAATGTTATATATAAGTATATATGGGCTTGGATATCTCATATGTGACATATAAATGTGGCAAAGTACACGTTTTGGGAAATTTTAAAATTCGTGTAAATTATTAGCAATCTCATATTTTATATATTAATATAATTGAGTGTTTAATGCCATATAATTGATTCTGATTATATATCATATAAGTTATATGTAATTATGTATTACATATAATTATATACTACATATAATTATATGTTATATAGTTGAAATTGGAATTAAACATTTTATTGAATATCCGTTTTCTTTTGTTATTTAAGTACAAGAGGACAGCCTCTAAGGAGAGTGTGGACACTCATAAGCATTCTGATAGGCAAGTTAATAGGCTATAAAAGTCTTTCGGATTCTGCTTTATACTGTCAGGGCCTGTGTTCAACCTAATCCTCCATCAGATTGATGATGCTACCATTTGTATTTATAAATGGTAATAATGTGGGTTCTTGTTTATTATCCTATAAAATAGAAAAATCTAGAATCTGTCAGAGCAGCCTTGCTGTCTAGTTTGCTATGCTTGGATCGATTTAAAGTATTATGTTTGTACTATTGAGACAGAAGAAAAATTCAGTGCACAAGATGGAAAACAAGAAAAAAAGAAAACACATCACTTAGTTTTAAAAAGATGAACAAGGCCTCATTGTTATGAATCCCTGTTTATTTTTCCTGGTCAAGCACTGGAAGTTTTATTTATGCTTAATAGACTGCATTTGGCATGTCTAAAAATGACAGAAGTGTGAATTATGAATGACCTTCAACCTATTCAGGAAGTTGTAATAATTGAAATAATAGAGAAATGTACTCCCTGCAAAATTTGTACTGAGAGACAACTTTTTCAGACTATTGCTGTCTTTGTACTTTGAAGTTGACAGCTGATTTCTTCCTTTTTCAGCTCCCAACATTTAGCCTGAACGCTTTGTTTTCTATAGCTTCATTCAAATTACCAGTCAGAAGACGAGGGATAACTGAATGGAACTTTAACGTTTGGAGGTCAGGTGGGAGGGGAGGTAGAGGACAGTCTGCATATATGGACAAAGCCAATATCTGATATGAACACATCTGTCAGTCTTGGTGCTGCAGAGAGGACACCACGTCTACAGAGACAATGTGTGCATGTGTGCTGACTTTAGGAAACATAGTCTGGACCCCTGATCCACCCATAGCATTGTGGGAGACCCCAATTCAGAAGGGCAGAAGTGATATCAACTTTTTAGCTTCCAGAAGAAAGACCCTACTATATATTCTGAGCCTAACTAGTAAAAGATAACAAGATGTGTCTTCAACAGACAGAATATAAAGACATTTGTCCAAGAGAATGGAAGCTTTATCATGTCCAAGCTTTGCCAAAGCAAACCATCCTTACTTCCTTAGTTTCTCCAAAGAGACGATATCCTGTATTTTTTCTTTAGAGTAATAGTCTAAACTGAGAAATATCAGGTATTATCTGCTATATCTGCTTCCAAAATGAAAAATATGTACCTACTGGTTATTTGTAAGACAAAAACATTCAAGGAGAAGTTTTGCCCCCACATTTTTAGCTTTTGTTAATAACATGAAGAGAAAGCCTGTAACTTATTGGATGAAACAAAACAGAGAGAATTGATTGTTGGTCCTAGTTTGCATAAATAGGGCAAGTGATAAAGGTCCCTTATTATACCTGGAGCCTACAGTGTACCCAGCCTAGAAGCCTTGCAAGTTGTCCCTTTAAATAACCTTTAAGGATCTCTCTACAGACCCCCTAGGAAATAGCCTCAGCCACCTGTCTTTACTGTGGCCACTTCATCTGAGTCTATGAAAACTGATCATTCTGGATGGTTTCAGAATGTTTGGGAAGAGCTGCATCATTACATGATGAGGAAGCTAAAGATCACCTTTGGGATTTTTACTAGGCTGGAGGCTTTTCTTGTGTCTTTGACCAACATGTTTTCTGCCTTGATGGCTTGTAATGCATTCTGAGGACTATCTTTTTGGCACCATTCCAGAAATAACTGAAATCTAGAATGGGTGTGATGCTTTGAGTACTTCCTAAATGAAAGGTGTTGTATACCATGCAAAGACGAATTAGTTAAAATGTGCACAGAATACTTTAGGTTATCAAACTTTCCATCTGTGGTCTGAGAATCTTAGTAAAAGTCCTAGTCTGTGTAGTTTTATGGCAGTGTTGTATCCTGGGCATTATTACATGAGGAAAACTTGTTTCCTCATGTGCTGTTTGTTTTATCATGTAAATATCAAATGGCAAACTATGTCTGAGACAGTTTCATCTTCGGGTGAAGGAAGTAACCTATCAGCCAGACAACATTCCCCCCCAAAGTCAGCTTGGGCATCGTTCACAAAGCCAGTCTCTGGGTATTGCCAGCTGGCATTCATCTTAAAACAGCAGAGCATAACTTTGGTATAAAAGTGCAACTCGACTTAAAAGCAAAGCAAAGAAAACGCCCAAAGCCAATAATAATTTTAACATCAAAAGGGGCCATTGAAAATGTGGACAGAAATCCTTGTAAAGGAAGAGCACATTAACAAATTACCTGACAGTCTACGCAAACATCTTTTAAAAGTGGAAAGAGGCTAACAAATTACATGTGCTTTCTACATAGCGGACATGCCCTTCTTTTTTGCATAAGTTGCATTCATTGAATGATGCAAGAAAACATATTTTTTTTTCTCAGTAAAAAGCCAAAGAAAATAACTTGCTAATGGAGCCCATAATAAGCTTGCAATAATGATGTGACTCCAGTGTCACAGCGCTCCCATACAGCCACTGCTGTGGACCGGAGGAGAGACAAGGCGGGTGTGCCAATTCAGCCATGATTGTCCTGGAAGCAGTTAAAACTTTATAAGGTAAAGCACAAACGAGAACAATGTCTGTTCCAACTGAAAACACTGTAGAATCTTGCTGCTGTTCATTAACCACAAGAGAGCTGGCAGAACCTCCTAAGTGAATTCCAACCTGGTATTCTCTGAGGGGCACTCGTTCTTCTATATCTTATTTCTTCAAAATAGACATCAGGCATTAGATAATCTCTTATCGACACATTTCTTTTTATTCGGAGTGAAAAGCAGACTTCTCTTATTCTACTTACTAAATACCAGCTGTCAAGGGCCCGTTTAAAAATGAAAAGACTTATCACCTTGTGTAAATGACAAGATTAATAATGTCTTGGGTTTCTGAGAACTTTATTCCACTTGTAGACCATGTTAGGGCAGGCCAGGAGTTTGAATGAAATCATGTTCCTTCCTATGATGCAGAGTACATACACACATATAAAATGTTACCCCAAAGCACACACCCAGATCATTTTAATTATCATGAGTGGAAAGGCAGGTTCAAGTCTAAAAAGTCAACTTACATGAATTGTGCCTTAGTGATCTGTCTGATTACAGCCAATATAGTTTCATGAAGAAGTCTTAGAGGAAAACTTGTATCCAGAGAGCTATTCCATGAGTACACAAAACTTACGAGCAAATCAGAAATGAGAACTGGCATTGTTTGAGGTAGATAGGGGGTCTATGGGTCATCTTGCCTTTGGCTTGGGACTCGGGTGGGGAACCTTTTTCGTGCTAAGGGCCATTTGGATATGTCTGACATCGTTCGCGGGCCATACAAAATTATCAACTTAAAAATTAGCCTGTTATATTTGGTCAGGCTAATTTGGTGAGGTGTGTGATGTTAGCTAGTATTGATTTCGTGGGCCTTATACAGCCCTTGGGCCAGACGTTCCCCACTCCTGGCCAAAGGGTACAGAAACATGGGAGATATGAGGAAACTCATCAAAGGATGGAGGGAGAGGCAGGAGCAGGGTGACACCAAGTCTGAATGCTGAAATCCACCCCTCAGAATGGTTGGTACAAGTAAGATATCTACAAGATGTCAAAGGAAAGGACATCAAGTTATTCCGAATAAAAAAACAAAAAACAAAAAAATCTCAGTGAATCATCTAGATGTTTGGCCAGCTTGACCTTTATTACAAGGATGCTTAGAAGTAAATAAAACCTCTGAATAATTAATACACCGTTTTCATGCTTCCTCTGCATATTTGGTCCTCTCGAGGACCTATTCTGGAAAGAGCTCTCGTCATCCAACTCTCTGCTTTTGCTCCTGCCCTGCTCTACCTCTCAGTGCCAGTTCTTGTTCCTGAAAGCAACCAGGGACAATTTCAGATCGTTAAAATGTAAAACTATTGAAGCACTGTCTGTTTCAGTAAAAAGTTCCAGCTCGACACTGTGCGACAAGCAGTCTGGTTATGTAGCACTGTACAGAAACTTCAAGGAATAAGGGGAAAAAATCATTAGGACTTCAAGGGTAAAGATCCTTACGTGTTTTTAATGCATCTACTATTTTATGACTTGAGTGTGATTAAGGTCTTAATTTACTAGTATCTTTGCTGTGGCCCAATGTTACAAGGATAAATTACTATAGTTAATACAGTATTTTCAGGGAGGTATAAGGATATCAGTCAGAAGCTGAAGCTACCCTGAAATTATGGTTTAGCAGTTATACCAGTGTTTTCAGAATTTCTATCTCTAAAAACATCACTGCAGTAATTTTAAAAACATGAAATAAAAGAGGTCTAAAAACAATAAATTCAGTCCTTCTAGGCAGTATTGTCAAGAAAAAAACAACTTCCACAAAGCTAACTCTGGTTTGAAAAAACACACAAGTAAAATAAAAGAACTCACAGAAATCCACTGGAAAATGTAAACTCAGAAAAATCTTCTCTAATAAAATCTCATAGAGAGGTATTAGAAAAATGTTAATTGAATGGCCTTTGTTTTTATGATACAAAATAGATTACATTCTTTACCAACTTTACTTGAAAATCAAAATCCATGCTGTTTCTCAGTCCATCACCCCCAAACAAATCAAATATGGGTTTTATCCAGTATACATGTTTTGACTGTCCCACTGCTATAAAACTATAGTATCATCTTAGCAAGCACATTTATTCTCTGTTGTAGAACTCCTCCACATTGTTATAAAACATCCAAACTGCTTAAACTTGATCATTAACATTAGTACTTTTAAAAATCTGTATCTTTGCAAAGTAAACTCTAATTTACATTCTCTTGTTTTGTTTTGGGTCTTTTCCCATCATTTTTAGATACCCTAATTATTACAGTGACTAGACTGCAGTTGAAAGAGTCACTGAAATTCTTCCTTTTTTATAGTCCAGGACTTCTACCTGTCATGTTATTAAAATTCATTTTATGAATTTGAGTTCTATCTAAGAATCAGAGCACAGAGAAACAGTTTTTACAATTTCTTGCAGAGTGCTTTGTTTGCTTTCGTGTTGTGCAGGTGAGCTGATGTTGTTCACGTTTAATAATTACTCCTGATCCAGGGTCTCTCTTGGTATCTAGATATTAAATAATATCTCACACAATGGGGGTGTCATTGTGTGATGGGTTGTGCTTATTCACTATTTGGCAGCTCCTATTCCTCATGGAAAAGAGAGCGAAAAAATAGACCCAGAGAATCTCTTTAGTCAGCTCTTTTATCATTGTACCTAGTCCAACATTCACATTTCAAAGCTGTCTGGAATGGCAGTCTTAATTGGCGTTTAGAAATATGCATACAGGCTTATAAGATGAATATGTTTAGAATATATGCATACACTATTTGGATGTCTGTTCTCTTTTGTCTTGTCAACTGAGCTAAGTGTGACTGTATGCCTGTATGTCTATCACACAAATCTAACTTCTACCTCTGACTTTTCTCTTGTTTTTTATGGGTGAATTTACTTGACCATGTAATGTCAATTTCACAAGTATGTTATCTGATATGCACTCTATTACCATCTTAGATATCTGCCAGTATAACACATAAGTTTAAAATGAGTACTTACAGAAATAATAAGTATGTGTCTAATATTGGCCTTTTATGTTTTCCCTGATTAATCATTTTCCCTGGTTCTTCAGTTTTAAAAAAGTAAACATGCTATTCATGGTAAAGTATGAAACCAGCATATTTTCTTTTGAAAGCAATGCATTTTACACTGTGTACCTCAAAAGTAACCATATTAAAGTTATAAATGCCTGCTCTTAAAAGCAACCTAATTCAGAGTTAAGAACAGCAAAATAGTTTCCCCTTTTCATGCAATCAAAATTCCCAATGACAAGAGTGTATTTATTATAAAATATGAGACACATAAATAATAAATGAAAAAATGAATTAAACACCAGTTTGATTCTTCAACCACCTTTTCACTGATCCAACAGTTTTATCTGTCTAAGGAAACAGCTCCTATTGTCAGTAAATATGGATAGCAAGGCGTTATTATGATATAATTACATTATTTCATCTTGCCTTTGGAGCTCCTCCAGTTCCTTTTTTAGGAAACATAACACAATTCACTCATTTACAACACCTATGTGTTTCCCACATCTACAAATAGTGGGTGCTCAAAAAATGTTTGTTGTTGATGGTGACAGTAACTCATATGACGGACTTGGGATATTTTCTGCTCACAATCAATAGCTAATTTAATAATGTTTTCCTTTGTCAATAATGCCTCTTGTTCTCTTACGGCAAAGGGAAAAAAAACCAATTGATTGGTTTAGTATTTTTGATATATGTTGAAGATTTTTAAACGATTCCCATTTAAACCTAATTTTACAATTTACTACTTCTTATACAGTTTAGTCAGTAAAAATTATCTGATAGCTGGTAAAATGCCAAAGAATAAT
Organism: Tadarida brasiliensis; assembly: GCA_030848825.1. Taxonomy (NCBI): domain Eukaryota; kingdom Metazoa; phylum Chordata; class Mammalia; order Chiroptera; family Molossidae; genus Tadarida; species Tadarida brasiliensis. The sequence continues at coordinate 35,261,890 of CM061260.1, forward strand.
CTCATAATGATGATTGAAATAGAGTCTTAGACCATATGACGCTAGCATTACTTAACAGCTTTCAATTGAAAACATTTAATTTAACCTTTTCTTTTTTCTTGGTGGTGATTTTCATGGTAGATTTGCCAAGCAACCATTTTAATATGATCTTTGAAACAAAATTTGCTTTAGGTAACCATTGGGTTAAAAGTTATAAATAATGATAACATAATTAAATTCTAACTCAACGATGTTTATAAAACAAAAATTAACAGGCTGAACTTTTTGTTGTTTTAGGTACTGTCATACTCAGTTACAAGATTCATAACCTAACTTTATTGAGTGCAAAATATGTTTCATGATATTTTCATGATCTTATTTCATAGTTATTATTATTAAAGTTAAGCTCATTGCATAGGCCTCCATAAAGCAATTTTCAGCAGTGATATTTTTAAACTTTTCACATATACAAAAAAAGAGTATTTTGATTAATCTAAAAGTGCTTCTCATTTATAATTAGGCAAATCAATATAAAATGCATAATCAGATACTTTTACACATAGATCATACAGATATATCTACCTACTATTTCTAATAAAATCTATATAATATTTCAAGTGTATCACTTCCACTTTCTGTGTAAATTCACAAAGTGTTCTTGATTAGCTCAATACTGTCTATGAATGTTTCCTTGTTATGATGGTAAAGAATAAAAAGTAATGAACAGCTAGCAACAATTAGTACTCAGTTTTCAAATCATTCAATCACACTCAGAAAATGAGAGCCTTTATGAAGTTTACTGGGATAAAGTGAATTAACTACCCTCAAAAAGTAGTAGTGAAAGAAAATAGTCCTGAAAATGACTTTATTCTGCATCTTACTTATATTTGTGCATTACCTTTCACCATATCAACAAACAGGCCACAAGGGTCTACTGCAGCTCACTGTTATTTTTATTCTTCAGGCTTCACTGATACTTTAGTGTTCTCAAAGAAAGACAAGAAAATCTTTACAACATACCTGATCATTTATCTGGCATGCAACGAGGTTGTGCTGATCATAACAGCCAGCGAACCTGATGTACTTGAGCCAGCTTCCTACATCTGGTTCACTAGCATCTATGCAGAACTTCACATTGCAAAACTCATCTAAGATCTAGAAGGAAGAAGATGAGAATAATCAATTTCTACATCAGTTCATTCATTAGAATGGTTAACTGCTTGAAAATATTTTATTCAATGTATATTCCCCCTTTGAATCTTTAAAAGAAAAAAGTCAGCATTAATATTAATAAAGAAGGGATGTTATCTTAAGTGACAAAGTACTGTTTTTTTAAAGGAACAAAGCAATTGTGAATTATTACAAAAACGTTAATTGGTTTTAAGAAATGCTTGTTTCCCTGTTATGCATGAATGAGTACTATTGACTTAATTTTACCCAATGTGATTTTAACCAAAAAATAGCATTGAATAGTGTATATTAATATAATATTTCTAAACTAAATAATCAATATTTTAGGTCAGATAGTCTTCCCATGTAAATGTATACTTTCACATTTTTGCACTGTAAATTAATTCAATTTAAAACCTTTAATCTAAATATTATATTTATATTCTGGTTTCATTTCACTACCATGAAATCACACCCTTAACTGAAGAAGATAATAAGATTTGTCTCATAGATGCTCCTGACCAAACTAAAGAAAAGCAGATGAAAGCAAATGATTGGTAAACGCTCATGCAAAATATGGGAACTTAATGTTTTAGTTAACACATGCCAATGCATATTTCAGTTTTACAATTAGTAAGCAAAATAACAAAACTGGCTTGTGAACAAGTAAAATATATATAAGAATATTACAGTAAATTGTCATCATTATATATGGTTGTGTATTGTTATTTTTCATGAGATTTTTACATTCAGCCTAACCTAAATATTAATCATTACTTAGGACACCTATCAAATAAAAACTGAAATGGTAAATGTCCACTTTTAAGGTTTTGCGTACTTAAACGAAACTATCCTGATTCACTAGCAGCAATAATGTCTGAAACATCAATATTAAAAGCTGCAGAGTTGTTGACCTGGTGGTGAATAACTAGAAAGGCTGGTAATGCTAATGTCAATCAGTTAATGCAAACTTGAGGAAGTTTCCTATCAAAGACTAAACAATACAGACTAGAACAAAAAATAATGAATTAAATAAGCCCCACAGAACTCTGCTGTATCTCTACCTACATAAAAGTTAAAACTAAACTCTTGAGTATACAGACTAAAAGCAATTTTGCATAGAATTCAGGTAATCACTCAGTTGCAGATTCAAGTCATTAACTCACCACAAACTTCAAGAAGAAGCCCAGTGCTCTGAGGGCTCTAGTCAAGAGGCATTATGAATAAGCCTTTGGCCATGAGGCAATTAAAGAGCAATAAGTAGTCCCACAATTTAAAAAAGAAAAATCGGAACAGAAGATAGGGATAATAATTGCTACGCACAAACACACACACACACACACACACACACACACATACACACACACTTTTCCAAGGACAGTTCTTCACACTAAAAACAACAAAAAGTCTATATTAAATACTCTCTCTAGGGAGGACAGATTTTTAACAATTTCTTATTATAACATTACAAACTTTAAGTTGTTTTCTTCAACTCTCAATGCTGAGTAAATCAAATGGCAACTTGAGAGCCCCCCCTCCTCAGACGTCTAGAAGGACCATAAATAACAATAGCAATACAGATTTTAAAATAGTAAAAAGTTGGGATTGTTGTTTTGTTTGTTTTTTGGTTTGTTTGGTTTCTAGACCTTTTGTTGTTTGTTTTCTCAACTAGGAAAAAAAGGCAGCTCTACTGACTGACACACTAGAGAAATATTTAATGAAGGAAATAGGGTGAAGTCAGTGAAATGCAACACCAGTTCCATTTCATATTTGCAGAAAGACGTGGAAAACTTGTTAATTTCAAAGTCAAGAATCATCTATCCCCTTAGCTTTCGAGTATTCCCTTTTGCGGGGGCAGGGAGTTAAGTATTGCATATACTACACATAAAAATTCTAGGTGTAATTTTATTCCGTGTTAACATTATTGCCATTGCCACTGTCAACAGTGAAATTAATTTAAAAACAGGTTCATTTCCAAAGAATGTCTTTTCATATATATGTTACATGATTATTCAAATATTTCACCAACACATTAACTTTCTTACTCTCAATATTCTTGCCCCAAGACAAAAGCTTAACTTTCTCCAGAAACGTATACCCCCTGGGTGAATTATTTACTTTTGATTTGCTAGCAGAACTGCATTTGTCTCCCCCAATGTCTTAATCGTCTCGGAAATCTCGAATAAAATAAAGTAACAGCACATCTTCCGTCATTCCATCTAACCCACTCCTGTGTTTTTAAAAGCTTTCAAGTTCCAGAGATAGCTTAAAAAAAAAAAAAAAAAAGAATTCCCTTTAGGTGGACTTTAGAGAAAGGCCCTTTCAAAAACCCAACAGCAAAAGGAAAAAAAAAAAAAAACCCACAATCTAGCCAAAGGGTCCGAATGTGACTTTCTCTCGGAGCAGCACACGATGTTGGACAGCAAAGCTGTTACTTGGCAAGGTGGACTCGGCCGAAAGCGGCTCCAAACTCGCGTGGCCGGTGCCAGGAATTCAGATTTTGGCAACCCCACCTTCTGCGTCCCAGATACCGACGGACAGACACACGGAGGGAGGGGAAGCAGGAGAAGAGCGGAGAAAGAGGCCGACAGCCGGCAGAGAGACCCACCGAAGGCCGGACGACCCACCCCGGAGACGCGTCCAGACCGCACGGTCCGCAGGAGGAACAAGGAAATCGCCAGTCCCGGCGACGCAGATAAGCAGCAGGGCTCCGCGAGACTGCGGGCAAGTAGGAAAAGAAGGCTGGGGGCGGGGGGCGCCCCGGAGAAGGGGTGCCAAGGCAGGAAACTGTCCGAAGTTACAAACTATGCACATCGCCAAGACTTTTTTTTTTTAAGTGAGTTCTCTTACCTTAAGATTTCTATGGCCTCAACTCAGCAATAAAAGGCAATCACAGAAGAATTAAAACAAACAAAATAAAATAATCAGCAGCCCCCAGCTTTCCTGCACGACAATCCTTTCAAACGATCCCGAGCCACATTTCGAGAGGTTAAAAAAAAAAAAGCCTCGCGTCTCGATTTCCGAATGGGTTTCTGATAACTTTGTCCGTCTCTAGGATCTGCTCGCCAGGACCACGCGTTTCAGATTTATTGTCCGCCAACAGTGTATTTTTAAAACCAGAAAAGCAGTCTCCTCTCGTCTGGGTGACCCGGGTTTGGGGTGTTTGGGCTTTTTTCCCCCTTCCTAAAAGAGCTCAGAGCTATTCCTTCTGGTTCACATCACCTCCCTCTTTTCTCACTTTCTCTTGCTCTTATCAGCCCGATGTGTAATGAAAGTTATCTGAAACCCACTAAAACTTCTTCCACTTCTCTCTCCCAGTTCCAAAGGGGGGTGGGGGGGACAGGCAGGAGGAGGAGAGTTTGAAAAGGTGGGGGGCCTGGGGAGGCGAGGGGAGCTCTAGCCCCCTTTCAGATCCTCCGCAGCGCCTTCCCAGGTCCTAGACCCTCACGGGATCGTCCCCTTTCGCAACTCCAAGCTCAGCCGCCGGGTTTCTGTTTCATGAACTGTCTCTTTAAAGAGGATCTGCTCGGCCATCCAGAAAGAACCCGGGGCGAGGGAGAAAGGGAGCTATCTCCCGCCGCCTAGAGTGATCGGAAGCCAGACGGGCTCCTCTTTCAGTAAATTTTTAAAGTGACAGCAGCCTCCTCTGGCGGGAGAGGTCACAAAAAGGTCGCCAAGACCTAAGTCCTATAGGGACAGACTGATTATGGATGCACCATTCCCCTTAAACATGTAGATTTCTCTGGGTAAACAACCAATGGGGAGATCTCGCCAGGCAGGATTTCTTTCCCCAGGGAAATATCCTCTGTTTCAATGTCCTGAAAGCACAAGTGTGTGTGTGTGTGTGTGTGTGTGTGTGTGTGTGTGTGTGTGTGTTGGGGGATGGGGGTGGGAGTGATGGGGTGGAGAAGTGCTTTCAGGGGTGTGAGGGTGTGTGCACCGAGGCTGGGGGGTGGGGCGCTGGAAGGGCAAAGATGAGGTTTTGGGTAAAGGGACGCTAGCTCATGCTAAACATAATTAGTTTAGAAATTCTCAGAAAACAGCAGCCTAAGAGTGAAAAGTTGTCATGTACATTTCCAGTTTTCTAAACATCTTTTTATGTTATTATTGAAATTTCTACTCATTTATTTCCTCCATTATTATAGTTAGGTCAGCAGAAGAGCATGTTACTTTTTCAAATCATATTTTTCTTAGAAAGAGGAATTTAAAAATCTGAAATATTATTTGTATATAATGTACCCAAATAACGTCTTACAGCCTTAGAGAGATTGACGATTGTTTGGTGAGTTTTTGCCATATCCTTTGATACACTAATTAAAACACTATGAACGCCGAAAAATGAAATTAAGCTACTTGACAACTCATTATTTTTAAACTTTTAACATTATAAATGCTGCTTTTGGTGATAACTACTATACGGTGATTAATAACTTTCAAATATATATGGTCAATTTTCATCAACACGTTTCAGAAACTACATTGGACGAAAGAATATAGAGAATGCGTGGCAAAATAAAAGGGTCTATGGATTTACTTCAGCCAACCTTGGAAAATTTAGTAAAACCCGTTGGTTAAATGGAAATAACGCATTTTATCACAAATCTCCATTCATAAAAACAAATGGACAAAATCCAACTTCTCAGCTCAACAATGGAAAGTTAAGCAAAGTAAACGAGTCAAGGGACGCTTGCGGGGGAGGGGTGGAGGGAGAGGAGATGGAAAGAGCGCTTATATTAAACTTTATCTGCAAATGGGGACAGGTTTCCTTTTTGTTTTCTCCAAGTGCAAATAGACATGTAAATCTAGTAGATCTATATTTCCCCAAAATGATAATTTAAAAACAAAAATAGTAACAAAAGGGAGGGATGTGGGGGAGAGAAAATGACAAGAGGTGGTGACTAATTCGTTTCGGTGGCCTGTTATCTATGACATTGAACTGTTATTTCAGATAATGGCCATTGTTTGAGGGAAAATCGCACAGCAGTGGTAGGTAAGACAGGAAAAATCCTTTGTAAATAACCTAAAACCCGGTCAGATATTCCCATGGAGTTCGGCGCTTGAGAACCTTTAAGAGCCCCCGGTTTACTGCCATTGATTTCCTGCCCTTCCTCAACTTGCCCATTGTCAGAGCCTCCTTTTTTTTTTTTTTTTTTTTTTTTAATTTAGCCATAAATTGGACCAGCTCGAGCTATGAGCTGTTCTATTTTCTTCCTGTCAGGATGAGGGATTTGTTTTATGATGCATTGTGTATTAAATACAAGTAATCTGGGGAACCGATTGCTTCAGACAGTACGGCCTGATCAGGGGGCCTGAGAGCTCAGCGCCCCAATCCTCCTTCCTAGCCCCACGGCCCCAACCCCCTTTACAAAACTGCTCTGAAAAGGAGGAAACGTCGATGGGTAAACAAAAGGTCGTGTGGAATCAGTGGCAGGTCTTGGCTAAATAAGGATTTCGTGGAAAGGGCCTCCGAGTTTTTTCCCTTATATTGGGTTCGGGTGGGGGAGGCGGGGCGACTTTTAAGGTCTGGGTACTTGCAGGTGCGGCGCGAGGCCGGTAGATGGCGTTGCGCCCCGAATTAAGGCGCGGCGCCCGCGGCTGCAGCCACCCAGGTGAACCCGCTGCCGCCCGCCGGGCGCGGCCAACCAGGCTTTGCCCTCCGCCTTGCCCGCGATCCCGCGCCTTCCGGAGCCACAAGCCAGGTTACGCGCACCCTGCAGTCCAGACCCGCAGACATGGGCCTGAGCTAAGGCTATTTCTATGTATATGAAATATTCTCTTCCCCAAATAGATCAAAAGATTTAACACTTTCTCTCTGAGATTTTGCGAGAATTATCTAGAGAGATGGAGTGGGGAGGCGGGTAGCCCCATTATTGTTCTATTAATATCATCATCATCAGTCTTGTTCTCTACTGAATAACTTGTGAGAAAGACTTAAGGAAATCATCAGAAGGACGGAGCAAGCACTCAATCAAGCCCACCCCTTCACTCCCTACCCCCTCCTCCCCCCACGCCCCCTTTAATTATATAATAATAACTTCATGTACAGGTAAAATCAACCCACCTTTTCTTGAGGACACAACTTGAGGTTTAAAAATAGGGTCCTGAAATCCCAAAGTAGCTAAATGGGCCTTGTCTCTCATGAAAGGAGCCTCTTGCTATTTAAATACTTAACCCTTTAGGAGATGACCCTGACCTACCTCGCGCATCAGAAGTAAAACAGAAGAGGAGACAGGGCTGGAGGAAAAGGTTTTTGCAGGGGGCTTGTTTTTCTCCCTGGTTAACTTGCTTTCCATCAGGAGAGTTCTAAAATAATAAATACTAGGAGCCAAATACCACCACCAATTCCCTTTATTCCTTGGGATTTCTGGTGAAATCTGTTTACAGTAGTTCCCAGTTACAAATTAATCTGCAAAAGCCGCTGTCTGCTCAGCAGTAATCAGTAACATGCGTGTTCTGCAGTTTTTAGCGCTGCCCTTGAAATGGGCTATTAAAAATAATGGTTTTACTATAATCTCAAACCAGCTTTAATTTGCAAACATGTATCAAGACAGATGATCTAAATATTAAGGGGATGGAATGAGAGAACATACTACAACAAATGTATAGCTTTGGGGAAGGCAGAAAATAGAGTGATTCATCAGCAATGTTTTAAAAGAGAATCATATTTTAAAAACATTTTTTCCAGAAGGAATGATTGTTCTTTCTGCCCTGTTCTGTTAATTGTTGTTTACCAGGAAAAGGGAATTGGAAAATATGAGGTTTGAGTGTGAGTTGATAGATTTTCTGGGAGTTGTAAAGATCCCCCTTTGGCTGATGGCAGGGCTGGGGTGGGAGAGGTTAATGTGTTTTCTTCCTGGTTTGAAAAGGGCATAAACCCTCCTCAGGCCCCTTCCTTCCTCCCCCATCTGGGTGGATTGCAGAATCTTTAAAAGGCTCAAAGATTTCCAATAAGGCCACTGGCTCTGCCTTCATTGTGTAACTGTTTATTTAAAATAAGTCAATATATTAGTTAAAGCAGTAAGAAGTTAGTGCTCCAGTATTCAAGTGATTCCCACAAGACTGTAAGCTGATGCCTCTTTTAAGCCTTAAACTTCATGGTTGTCCCAGAAGTAAAAGTTCTGCTAATGGAGACCCTATGGGCATGGCACATTCCAGCACATCATTAAAGGAAAGAAAAGCAGTCCAGCCAAAGCCAGATGAAATGACTGCACTGTCCACTTTTAATAGGCTTCCTGTGGACAAACAGCCCTGTAACACTCTGCAGAGGACAATATTTAAAAACAAGACAACTTGCTGGCAGTTTTCAATACCATAAAGTTAATAAAGTATGTTCCCATTCACCCTGACATTATGTTTTTAGTTTATAGAGGAAAGCACTTTATAACCTTAGCCTAAGTACAGTTCCCTTAATTCTGCAGCTTTGGGTTTCTTGAGGTGGTTAAACACTGAACTCCAAGCCTGACTTTTTTGTTTTAACACTGTTTTTCTGTAGCTTTTCAAGAACATACAAGTGCAATTTTACATTTCTCAAGGGTAGTTTTTTATTCGTGGAGATCCTGTTCAATCCTATTTCGTACAGTTCATGTCAAGAAGCATGAAATAATCTGAGAAAGTGACATTTGGCTGAAGAATAACTGCTTGCTAATTAAATTAGCTTCATGTATAGATATTGATGTGTGTTTTAAAAGAAAATCAATGCTTCCTTTTCCACGTCAGCACAGGATTTTGTAAAATTTTACCTAATCTAAGATAAGAGAAAATATGTCTGTAGAACCCAAGAAGATTCCTATATAAATATTTCTCCCAATACTGAAACTCCAGTTTTTCTCTCCACTGTCTTTCCCTCCAATTCTTGACCACCTACTATTTCTTTTCCCAAGTCTGTTTACTTAAGGAATAAACCTTATAATGAAGTATAACATTTAGGCAAGAGAAAGCAGATCAGAAAGCCAAGGCATCAAAGGTAATATTTTGTTTAATTTTAATTTATATGTTTTAATCAGGGGAGTATTTCACAAGCGTGGCTCCGTAACTTGAAGGTGAATTCTGTGATGCTGGGTAGGTGGACCCAGCAAAAATGGTCCAGCACAATAAGAGTTTACAGACAAAAAGGGCTGACTATCTCTAGTCACCAATCTACACATCATCACTGTTCAGGAGACATATTTCTGGTTTCTCTTGATGGACTCTGTCTTTTTTTTTTTTTTTTAATTGGGGGGAGGGGTGCTGTTTAAAAAAGAAAAGAGGAAATTAAAGGTAAAAAAAATGTAAATAAAAAATTTCCCTTGGTCTGGAAATGGGCCCGACTGAAAGCATGTTAATCTCCACCTCAGTAATTTGGTTCTCCAGGAGAAGACAGAAGCCCTGCTGCTGTGCCCTGCACTTCATAAATCACATCTTTATGTGGACAAGGTCAGGGCACCTAACAGCTCAGACATGGGCCTTTGCAGTGGCTCGAGGATTCAGGCATGTTTACTCTCCTGCTCGGCTCTCCGAGGAGTAGTCCAGCACGCTTCTAATTACTTTTGATTATTTTCATTTGCTGGGGTCAGTCTGGCTTGCCAGGACTGCTGGAGGGTTGATTTCCTACAAATCTTGATGTCTTTGTAGGACGGCCCTGTGTGCGTTCAGAATTAGCACCCCGTTATTACAGCATGGGATCCCTCATAATAGATAGTGTGATATAAAAGTTTCCCCAGTGAACCATTACCGACTTCCCCATTTATTAATTAACTACACAAGCATAATCACCTATCTGATCTTTTCTAAAAATGCAGACGACTTTCTTAACAGTTGAGTCTTTTATGGTATATTTGGCCAGAATGAAAGTGAAAAAACATTTTTTTTTGCTTCAATTTTAAATATATTTAGTAATGACTAGCAGCTCTTTAGAAACTAAGATGAAATACTTTGCTGAGACAACAGCTCTAGTGAATAAATTATTATACTCAAAGATTTATTTCCTAAACTCCAATTAAGGCTGCCATATTTACATTTTTTTGTTGGGCTATTTTGATGTATTTCAGCCCTAAGCTATTACCCTGAGTGGTTATTTTGTGGCTAAAGCATAACAAAAAGAAATGTATACCAACTTTAAATGAAAACACTGTGATAAAAAAAATTTTCAATAAAATACATTATAGTAAAATTTTGGTAGAAAAAAGAGACAAAATATCATTATTTTTCTTTTCCTTATCCCCCCAAAGTAGATGTTAAGAGCTCTGATGTGTATATATTAAATATATATTACAGAAAAAAATAACGAGCAAATAAATATTCACAAAAACTAAGAAGCAGATTTTACAAAAAACACATAACCTATCAATCTGATTGTTTAGACAATAAGCATTTTTAGATCACTGAGAAAAAATTACTATTATCTTTTTATTTTGTAAAATATAACTTGGATCATGATTATAATTAGTCTCAAAAAGCCAAATCCCCCATTCTTCCTAACTTTCGATTAAAGAATTAAGGTACTAAATGCTTTTGGAATTAACCTCATCTATATAAGGAATTGGTTTTTTATTACTTACTAATTTTACTTCAGTCTTTCAAAACAGCATTTAGCACATTTTGCAATAACTCTAGGCTTTAACTTCTTCTCTGAGGCTTTATAAACACCATGTGAAAGTGCTAATTTAGACCCATAGTTTTGTGAAGAAAGTTCGTTGGAAGATCTTTCTCTACTCCTGTCTCCACTCCTAGCTTGTGCCCTTGGGTAAGTCACTTACCCTTTGAGTTGGTTTCCATGAGAGTTTCATAATATCAGCCTAATAGGAGTGTTGGGAAAATAAATTGGGTACTATGAGTGTGAACTGCTCTGAGTTCATGGGAACAGGTCAAAATACCGTAAGTTTCACAGTATTTGTGTTTGTGTAATGAGTTAGAACAGACTTATATACACACAGAACAAGGAAGATAGTCTGGTCTATACTTTGGGGAATGACAAAGTATATGTATTTTTCTATCCTCTTTCTTCCATTCCAATGCCAGTTGCCCTAATCCTTACCCTGACCTGTGGAAGAGAAGAATTTTAAGAAAAATGTTTTTTTTCTCTCAAGCTGTGCTACCCCCAAAGATGCCGGTCTCTGTCTGGCTTGCAGCTGAGTTTGTTCTGTCCCACCCACTGTGTTTTCTGCCAATCAGTAAGAGGGAGAGTTCTGAAACAGAGGCAAAATACCACTGAGATCCAAGAGCCCTAAAAACTGGGGTAGGAGGCCACACACACACACACACCAAGAGAGAGAAAGAGAGAGAGAGAGAGAGAGAGAGAGAGAGAGAGAGAGAGAGAGAGAGAGGCTAGTTTTAGGACCATATTTGCTCCCAAGACCAGGAAATGTATTCTCTACAATATTCTCTGGTGGACTTTATGTGCCCAGAGCCTAACATAACACCAGAAATATATTAGGTTTCCAGAATCATGCATGGCACATAGCATATGATCAATAAAAAAAGAGATTTTATTATCGGTGTTACTATTATAATTTATAGTCATTTTGTTCCCCAGCCTATAATTCATTTTATCTCGATTATCTTGGACAAAATCTTATCTGTCCTTTTTTGTGCTCACTGATTCCTACCAACCAGATCTGACCTGTTCATACTTCACCTCAAATCATCTGTGCTTCCTTCCTGGTTTATGGATAGTCTGCCTTCGCTAACAATAATGCTCTTGTCTTCTTTAACAGCCATTGGAAGATTCTTAAGGATGGAATCAAGTTTTATGCACACAGACATCTTCAGTAGCATCTTTTCTTAATAGGCTAAATTACCTTTGAACTTGTCTTGCAAGGGTGAGTTAAGTATGGTTAAGTGTATGAGGAATTGCTACATTTAATACCCAAGGAAGCTGGGCTGTTTAACCCTGTTTAGCCTTGAGAATCACCGATGCACTGATCACTTTCTTACAGGGAATCCAGAGAGAGAAATTCCTGTCACTGCTGCTTACCAGGAGCAGTAGCACCTATTGCTCTCCCTCCCCACCCCCCAAATTTCTTTTTCTATACCAACTACCTGCCCTTTACCTGCTGCCAATTCTGGACAACATTCTGGACTCCTCCCTTCCCCTTGTTCCCAGTAAATACTTATTGGCATGGTCAGTCTGTCTGTTTCTTTCTACAGGGCCGTCTCCTTCATTGGCACTGGCCTAACGGAGGCCTTATCATGGTAAGCCTGAATTTTGTGGACTTTTTCCACCAAAAATTAGTCTTCCTGAAATAACAAAGTTATAACAATGTGTCGCTCTAAAAACAAAAGAGGTACAAAACAAATAAAACCCACACTAACCTGCTAAAAATAAAGCCCCAAATCCAAAATGCAGTCTCCTCTACAATTTGACATCCATTTATCTTTCTAGGCTCATTTACAGTTTCTTCCCCGCACACAAATCATGAGCTCTGGTTAACATCTGGGGATACAAGCAGAATCTCGGCCCTTTACCTGTGTTTGCAGGCCCTGCACTTTCCTGATCCCTGATCTTCACAGCATCCAGAAGATGAAACAACAGATCAAGGAGGTGAGTAACAGTTCTATTCAAGCTGATACACAGCCCCCCAAGCTCCCTTCTTTGAAATTCTTACGGTACTAACTATTAAAATCATTCACTAGTCTCAGTCATAATATTTAGGCTCATTGGAGATATTTCTGTTATCTGCCGAACTGTCTATGAGCAGCTTGCTGGCAAGAAATGCCCTTCACACCAGCACTTTCTAATCAGGGACTTGTTACCAGGTATTCCCTGGAAAACGTGTTCTGTACTCAAATGAGGTAAAGACAGCTCCCTCTTGGAGCTGCACAGTGAACACAAATATAGCAAATGCTTTAAGGCTCTCGGACTCTAAGAAGTCCTTCTGAAAAGGACTTGGCATGTTTAATGGGGCATAGAGTCACAGATAGGTAACTGTATATGAAAGCCCCTTTCCCCTTCTACTGGAACACCTGAGGGGAACAGTTTTGGAAATAAAACTTCATATTACTTAGCGTCTGTTTCAGCAAAGTAGACAGGCATTCCCCTACATATTTTTCTATCAATTGACTGTTTTTCAGCTCTTGATCAAAAATGTTAACTACAAAATAGTAATAGAAAAACAGAGAGAAAATCAAGCCTCAAGTTTTCATTCAACTTGAAGGCATTTGAAAGGTCTATCAAGCTCACAAAGTAGGTTATCAGTAAACTCCAGCCAGCTGATTCTTGGCCTGTGAAGTGCTGTCATTGTTTCTGAGTATATGGCATGAAAACCTTCCAAAGGGATGTGCATGGTCTCAACATCAACCCACTCCTTCCTACCCTCTTCCATTGCAAGCCCTTCTAAAGCACAGATTTCACTATGGGCATATTTACAAGCAATGTTTTTGATTATTCAGGCTTTTCTTACTAAGTTTTGGCATTATCTAGATATGTATTTCTCCCGGAGAAAGAAAAGCAGTTGAGTCAATATCAGCCTAAGGATGCCTGAATTAAATGTTTAAGAATTTGCCTTTTCTCCCGTTTTGAGATTGGGTTCATGTGTTGTGCCTGCTGATGGCTGTCTAACCGCTAAACTAAGTGGACATTGAATCAGATGGCATACAAAATTACAGGAATCTGATCTGTAGATAGACCACAGACCTTGATGAACTAACATTGTTCCAGATGAATTAACTTATCATCTGAGGGACAGAACATTTCACAGGAGCAGCCACACAATCTTCTCTGTAAAGAGCACTAATGGCTGTGATTAATATGTGATCTATTGAAAATGCTTGCTTCTAACTAAATAGGCATGCACTGAACGAGGGGGGGGAGGGACGGTGAGGCAGCCAGGCCCCAGAATCACGGCTCCACTCCAAGTTCTGACAGCGAGCGAGAGCTGGTTATGATGCCTCTGTTACAGAGCAATTAAGAAATGATCACTATGTTAAGTTCTTATCAAAGATTTAGTAAAACATTTATCTTTTCTCTATGTTGGAAATGCTGAAACTTCATTTTATTATTTCAATGACTATGAAAATAAGAAATAAAATCTCGGTAGAGCCAGAAACGTATGTTAGTCTTACAATCCATTTAAAGGGTGTCACATCTTTTGATAGATATTAAATGGTAAAATGTCAAAATATTCCAATAGTAGTTAAAGTACCAATAAAATTTCAGTAGCATTGCAAAAACACGGACATTGATTTCAGCTGTGACTTTAAAAATATCTTTCTATAAATTTTGTTGAGTCAATTCTTCAACTTCAAATAAAATCCTAATATAGCCAGTCTATAAACTCCAGAATTAAGTACTGGTCAATTTCCAAGATGCAGATTCTGAAAGGTATTTGTGTTATTGGTATGTAGTTCTTGGCCGGAAAACAAATCCAAGCTTGCGAATGCTTGCAGTGCCCTACAACTAGAAGAGAGAATGCCAGAAGGCACTCGAATGGCAATACTTAGAAAGAAAAGAAAAATATGCACCCTAATTCACCCATAATTTCTCTCCCCAGATGATCTGGACCACCAATTCACTAATAAACCATGGAACACAGTCATGAGATAAAGTCGAAATTAAGACTCAGATGACTACAGATTTAAAACTCATGCTTTTATATTATATTGATATATATAACAATATTTATATTATTATATAATATTTATATTCCCTCTCCCCGCGTCCGCTCTTATGAGAGCTAGCAGTCCACACATCCTAAAAAACAAAAAAATCGCTCAGTGAATCAAGTCTGAATGATTCACTAAATACTTTATGTATCTTGTTTGTTTTATTTTTGTGGGCCTTTTTGTTGTCTCTGCAAAAATTATCATAATACGTGTTTATCATTCCCTGTACATATATCCTTGATAACCAATGCTGGGATATTTTAAGAAAGCCATTAAAAGTCTTTATAAAATACATTTTGCTAAATTTTAATCTTGGAAAGCATAGTGGAGTTGTAACATATACACGTTCAAGTTGCTAATGTTCGATTATTGTGAATAGAAAGAAAGAGAGCGTGGGAGCGAGAGAAAGAGAGAGAGACAATAACCCTTTACCAAGAAAAAAGTATGAGATGGAGTCATGAATCATCTGTTCCCTCCACAGGAATCAGTGTTCAAATGCTGTTTGTATTATGAGTGCGATATCTTGTGTTCAGTGTGACTCTGGGAGTTAGAGATATGTATTTTTCACACCATGCAGCCCCTGAATGCAAATATACCACTTTCTCTGATGCCCAACCAAAGCCAAGCTGATCCATTCCAACACTGGATGGTTTAAGGGTTGAACAAGGAAATTTTAATTATACTTGATTTTCAATTATTTGCTTACTGCAGAATCTAAACCCACCGTAAAATGTAAATTCACTGAATTCAGTTTAGGTTTTGTAAAATATTCCATAGCAGCAAAAAGATAATAATCAAGACAAATAAATTAATGAATCCTCTACCCACAGTATTTGTGGACGGCAAACCAACATTGCTTTTCTAATTCCGCCCTGCCCCCAATCATTTTATTTAATGTGGTCCAGGTGATCCCAGTGGCTCATGACTCACATGGCCCAGCTGTCAAATCACCCACACCTAGGATGTGGTGACAACAGTCTGTTTTCACAAACGACCTGCCTCTTATAGCCTTTAGCGGGCATGGTGACAGGCTGAACGTGGTAACCTGCCATAATGAAGTAAGAAGATCTTCTTCCTAAGGCTCAGTAGACCACAAGTTTCCTTTAAAAAAAATATGAAATCACTTGTGCTCATGAGCAATCGTCTCATCCTGTTTCTTGCTAACCCATAGCCTCTGATGTTAGAGCCCTCGGTGGGTGGAGTCTGCTCCTAGTTTTATCATTTTGAGAGAGTCGCTTCAGCTTCCTGAACCTCTCTTTCAATAACTTTAAAATGGTGGTAATGACATCTATATCATAGGAAGTTATTAGGATTAAACAATGGAGATGATGTATGTAAAGCACTTAGTACAATCCCTGCTACATAGTGGAGATTCATGAGGGAGACTATCACAGTGGTTAAAAGGACAGGTTCTGGAAGAGCACAGCCAGATTTAAATCACAGCCTCACTGTGTGCTGCAGGAGAGAAATGTGCCGTTACTTACCACCTCAGTTTCCTCATCTGTAAATGAAGATAATGATAGTATCTCACAGGGCTATTGAGAGGATTAAATAAAATATTCTGTGCACAGCCCTTAGCTCAGCGCCTAGCACATAATAAGCACCTAATAAACATTAACTATTATTAAATGGAGTTCTAACTCTATAAAATAGTTGTTACCTTCTATATAAATGTGCTCCATGGCTTGTTTTTTTTGTTGTTGTTGTTTTTTTCCATAGACATCCTTATATCAGAAGAGAAACAAACATTTTTTTCTCCTAATTCATTTGCTGGTCACTCAAACAGCAGTTTGTTTCTGAGAAACAGAAATGGAAACAGAGCCAGAGAAGAATAACCAAAATAGGTGACAGGAATGCAAACCCACTGTGGCACCTAACAGCTAGGCTAGGAACCCCACCCACGGTGGGGAGAAATATGTCCTAAGAAAGGAATTTTGAGGAGATAGGTGAAAGAGAGCACATGAAGAGAAACTGAAGTCTTCATAATTCTGTTAGAAGTCATATGTTTAAAAAAAAAACCTTAAGAAGAAATTAACCTTGAAGCACATTTTAGTCAATATGTGAAGTAGGCAAGTAAAAGATATAATTCTTCAAAATGTGGGACAAACAATGGGAGGTGAAACATTCCAGGAAAAGGGAAGAAGAGACAGAGTTTGTGAAACCACAGGCCCTCAGTAGAGGTGGTTCCATTTTGGGTATGTAAATTTGTTCTGTTGGGTGGGACCAGAAATGTGAAGAGGAAGCCATTGGAAGTCAATCCTCCAGCACTGACTGTCCCCCCCATCTTAACTGCCACCTGACGAGACCCTGGGCCAGAACGGCTCAGCTAGCTAAGTGGTTCCTGCACTCCTAAACCATAAAATTAGAGGACAATAAAAAATGTTTACATATTTTTGTTTTCAGCCACTAAATATTGGGGTAATTTGTTATGCAGCATTAGGTACCCAATACAACAGCCAAAGCCCTTCAGTGGATATGGAGAATTCAGTCTCCTAGCCTCCTCTGATTATGGGAGATTTCAGGCTCCTGAAGGAGTACTCTGCCCCCACACCCTAACCCCACTCTCTCACCCCTCCCCACCCCACCCCATCCTACTCATACCCTGCTGTAGCTTAAAAGGGAAGGTTTCACACTCTTATCTAACAATACTTGTCTCTGGTTCTGCTCATGAACTGTTGTTCAACAGACTTATTAAGACATTCTAGGATCCATAAAGTTGAGAAGCATTAATGAATGAACTTGATAAGGCCAAAGTATGGAAGGTTTTCAAATCCTGTCGAAATCGTGGCTACTTTGGATTGAAAACAGAAAAAAGTTTCAGAGTGGTGACATCATGACACCAATATTTCAGAAAGATTTGCACCCCATTTTCAGAACCATTGCATAGTAGATCATGAGGTCTCAACTGGTTTCAGTATAGGTACCAAAGTAGAGTTCAGTTGCTTTATAAATTCAGACTAATCTTTGTTATTGTTTATAAAATGGCTAAAATGTTGATCTTGGAACAAAGAAGCGTCCTGCTAAAATGTTTATCAGGCGTTTCTCCAGCTTTAACCCAAATCTAGAAGAAAAGCAATACAACCACATCAGTGCCAAATGCATCAACTAAAAACAGTATCAGCAATCTCTGTTTCTCTCCACCACCCCTGCCATGGACTACGACCTTGCCCTTGCCTGTGGTAGCAAGACCTCCACTGGGAGCTGCAGCCACTTCTGATAAGGTGGCTGTTTGTCATTTCCACAAGCTCCCAGAGAGACTGTCAGTTTGCATGGGTACCAACCAAACTACGTCAGATGTGACAGAGAGCATAGTAGGGATGACACATTATTCTTTTCAATGGGGCTTTCATTTCACTTTGTTAATTCCACTAATGGTTAAAAAACCCCGAGAAGGGATAGCAAGTAATAGTATCATGACAAAAATGAAAAAAAGAGATGGAGACATTAGAAGAGTTGCCCAAGGTCTCAGGGCCAGTCAGAGGTGGACCTGAGGCTGGAAGACAGAACTTCTGATTCTTAGCTAGCTAGGCAAAGAGGCTAGACTTATACTTAGTTTTATATTTTCTCTTAGAGGATCTGGTAGTTTTATTTATCCCTCCACTTCACTTTGATATTTCCTTTGCGGTTTCCATTTTCAAACATTTTCTTTGAAGTCTTTCAAATTACAAAAGCAATACATGCTTGTTTTACTAACTGAACAACACAACACAGAGGTATTTCACCTCTGAGGTAATCAATATTTAGTCCAGTGTGGTTTTTTTCTGGTAGTATTCTTTGCTCATGCAAAATAAATACATATGTATGTAATATATCATATATATTTATATAAACACATAAATATATATTATATAAAAATATATATGCTTTTTTAAACCAAAATAGAGTGCTATACTGAACATGCTTTTCTAGAACTTTTTAAAAATGTGACACTATATCACAGGCATGCTACAAATTAGACAGTATATATCTAATCTGAAGTTCTTTTTCTAATTTCTTTATGCATATATACAGCCACATGTAAATATACCTACACATACACAATTTTACGCAAACTCTAGGGTTTCAGAATAACTCTGGGCTATCTCCCCAGTCCCACACCAGTCTCTCTAATTCCTTGGCTCTCTATTCACAGGTTGAAAACGACCGAACTAAATACACTACAAGATGAGGTTTAGAAGCCAGAGGGAATAAAATATTAATGTAAACCATTGTCCCTGCTGTTAAGGCCCATGCAATCTATTTAGGGAGACAAGACTAAGCTACTTGAAAGAATAGCAAAGAGTACAAGACGGTTAAGTCATTAAGCACTGAATTATGTGGCTGGAGTGATAAGTGCTGCAGAGATTCAGACAGGAGAGGGATGCGTAAAGGCCTGCACGATAGGGAGGCTTTGCGGGAGAGCTGAGTCTTACGCTCGCTCAAAGGCTAGGAAAAAGTGGGAAAGAATATTCCTGCGGAGCTTACCATATGCTAGAGTTAGGCTAAATGTATTTTCAATGTTTATTTAATTACTTTGATAAAACTCAGCATGCTATGGTTCCTTAGGTGTATAAAATCATCCCCCTATGCTTTTAAAAATAGACTGCAGTAGTCTTGGTATGAGTATATTCATGTGTATGTTCTAAACAGAAAGATTAATTCTCCTGATGGATTCTAATGTAACAGATAGATATATATTCTATGCTGGGTGAATCTGTCAGCATAAATTAAAGGAACATTGAAAAATAATTGTTCTGGTAAAATAAAAAAGCAGTAAGTAAGCTCACAAAACTTCTGGAGCAATTCTTTTTTTAATCTGAGAATAACTAATAACCTACTGAAGGTATGTATCCAGGCATAATGATTTGTAAGCAAACTAGAAACATTTTATTTCAGATTCTAGGTCTTCTTATTTTGTTTAACAACCAAAGACATAGTCTATATTATAGTCAACTCATTTATAATAATAATAACAACAACAATAACAAAAATCACAAAGCACTTTTAAATCATAAGCATAATGCCTGAGTACATACACCCCCGTTGCTGTTTTCTGTGTTGTATTCACATGAAAATCGATCGATGGATCAAACTTTTTTTTTTCTATTTGTATTCAGATAGAATGGGAGGGAGGGAGGGAGAGAGAGAGAGAGAGAGAGAGAGAGAGAGAGAGAGAAACATCAATGTGGGAGAGACACATCGACTGGTTGCCTGCTGCACGACCCCGACCAGGGCCAGGGACAAATTGCAACCAAGGTACGTGCCCTTGGCTGGAATTGAACCTGCGACTCATTGGTCCGTGGGTCGATGCCCTACTGTTGAGCCAAACCAGTTAGGTCATGGATCTAACTTTTAAAAAATTATTTGGTTTAGATTGAAAATGGAGGAAAAAGATACCCATTGGCTTTCTTTCTTTCTTTTTTTTTTTTTTTAGGAAGAGATAGAAACATCAATGTGAGAGAGAAACATTGATCGGCTGCCTCCTGCACGCCCCCTACTGGGGATCAAGCCTGCAACCTGGGCATGTGCCCTGATCAGGAATCGAGCCTGGATCTCTCAGTCCATGGGACATTGCTCAATCCACTGAGCCACACTGGCTGGGCCATTGGCTTTTTTTTTTTTTTTTTTAAAGCAAATATATAAATATTTTATTTCTAACATCAGTCTTATTAATTTCACTCATTTACTCATTTATTCTGGGAAGATATCAGACATGTCCTGCTAACTGCTGAGAGTGTTCAGTGAGTGAAGGAAGAGAGCATTATTCCATATGTGACACACCTGACTGGCCTTGCCACATTCTCATCTTCAAAACCCCCACTGGTAACAGTGGACAGATGTACTGGGGTGGAGGAAGTGGATACCGAGTGACCAATTAGCAAGCTAGTTAAGTAACAGAAGCAAGAGATAATGGCAAGATGATAAAAAAAATTATAACACAATCATTTATTCAGTGCCTACTCTATGTCAAGTGATTATGCATCATTTCATTGAATAAATCACTAAACAGTTGGCATTCAGGATCACTGTGAGCTAACCACTGATTGACAGGGACCCTACGGAGTGTTAACCTCAGTTTAAAAATAAATTTTAGACAAGTAAAGGATGTACCCACTAAGAGTATTTTCAAGACCAATCTAGACTCCTGAGACATCAGCAAATCTATACTGCATATTAGTAATTAATACAGTTGTTCTGGGAACGTGAAAACAGAGGCCAGAGAAGCAACATGATATTCCCCAAGCTCATTCATAATCAGACTGAGAACAAATTTGTGCCAACGCTCGGTTTGTGGCATCATACCATTTTTTCAATTACTTTCTCATTGATTAATGTATTTTAATTACAGTGTGTTAGGAAAACAAAACACACGAACAAAGAAATCCACTACTCAATAGCTAGAGAAGAGAGGCCCTTCTTAGATGTAAAATTCTAACCTACTGAAGTTCGCAAAAGTGATTCTGGAAAGTGCATCACCTACCCTCATCTTACATTCTTCACTTAGATTTGTATAAAAACATAAAGATAAAAACAAGAGACAAGATACTTGGTTATTTTTCTGTCCACAACTAGAATGTCTCATAACAGGGCTGCTAATAAAAACAATGAAATCTGGTTTTTAACATTATGTCATTAAACCGTAATTATGTCTCATAGCCCAAGGAAGTTCGGTTGGGGTTATTAGTGGTGGTTTCCTCCTAAATCTAGCATGTCTGCCCTTACTATCTGCTTCCTTATCTGATTATTTACACGGTTTGAAACTTCCTTGTGCTTTTATCATCAAAAACCACTTGTGGTCTGTGTCCTGGGTGCAAGGCGTTGACCCCCATGTCATATTCCTTGTCTAAGCCACACTCCTATTAAAGTTTCCTGATAAAAGTTTGGTTGACACAATAGCCAACATAAATTTTGACAGGAAATAAATTGGTTTAGAAAAGTAACTCTTAAAGTGGGAATCGGTTCCTCTCTTTCAAGATATCTTTTGAAACCGGTTCATGAGAATTCTCAAAGATTTCAGGGAAGACACATGGTTGCATGAAATCGAAAAGCATCTAAGATTTCACCTCTTAAAACTGTTAGTGAATAGACATAAATTGTTTATTGCACCATTAGACAACACATTTGCAAACTGTGACTCTGCTCGGTGAGTGTTCAGTCTAGGAGAAATGACATGAAAATGAAGTGAAGTTGTAAAACTGATTAATTTCCGTCACCAAAGGAGATATAGTATAATCGAAATGTTGCAATTGTACCGGATGGTCAAGCCATCTACAGCATATGAGAAGTTTGTAATTAGTCTATGTTTTTCATCACTAAGAAAAAAATACATGGTTTTAGATATCATGTTTAAAGCACCTAAAAAACCCAAAGTTGTCATGCTAAATACAAGAGATCTAAAGATCTGCTGTTACACATCCATTACATTTAGTGAGCTGTCCTACTGGCTTTTTTGAAGTGCGGTATACACGATCTTACAAGGCGAAACACTTTATGTACCATACGAAATTTGAGGCATAATGTTTAATGTTCACAAGATAAGTTAACAAAACTGTATGCTGGTGACTTTTTTATTTCCCTGTTTTATGTCCTTCAAGTACTTTAAGGAAAGATAAACAAGAAGGTAGGAGAATAAAATGTGCCTTTCCCTTCTACCTTTTTCACTCTCTTTCCTAAATTAAATTATAACTGCTGATTTGCACCCAAGGAAGAAATCATGTTAAAATATACTGGGGTTTTTTTTTATTTTAATGTTTAGATAACAGCTTTCAAAACACAGCTAAGTAAAATGTGTTTTGAGATGGAAAACATTTGGTCTTTTTTCTAGCTTTCAACAGCTTAAGTGAAGGGATTTTTAATGTTCCCAAACAGCTGGGCTATACTCTGTGTATCATGAATTCCACTTTCATTGAAGGATCCCATCTCCCTCACTGCATGGAAAGGTTCCCTTTTTTCTTCCTGTTCTTACTACTAGTTCCTCTTAATAGCTTTCCATTATTATCACAGCTTTCTCATGGGTAATGCTTAAAGCAGTGATTGCTAAAAGAACTTATCCTTGGACTACACAAAAAATTGTTCTTAAAAAATGCAAATGGTTTTCTATTTACTGTGTGGCAGCTGTTGAAAACAAAAGGTTAATGTACGTTGGAATGATAATAATAATGGTATGAGAGGAAGGGAGAGTGCATTCCTGTTTTCAGGATCTCTCATAGCTTTCTCAAAGGTGCTACTGAACATTCCAGTGCACATTATCTCAATTGCCTACATTTTATCACTCTCTCAATATCACTCCTAACATATGCTTAAAAGAAGTTTTTTCCAGAAGTAAATATTTCACAATTATTTTCAAACCCCTTCCCAGGAAAAGGCTGTACTTATATGCATCTATTTATTTATGTGACTATACTAAATAAGGTAATAGAGTATATGAATGTTAATCACACTTAATGTCCATCCAGTGTGCAAAAAGTAATCAGTATAAAAAATTCCAAAATACTGTAGAACAATGGAAATGTACTGAATTAAAGTTCTTCTTCTGTTTAACAATAGGTTTACAGTTTTATAGCCAAAAGAGCAAAAATAATAGTTTGAAAGTTTACATGTATTAAATATACAAACCATGTAAATAAACTGTTTTCATAAATGTACATAAATAATGTAAACTGATTGGCAAGAAATTAAATAATTATCTATTTTTATAATCAGTTATTTATTGTTTTCTAGCCAATTTCACTTTTTTCTTCATCTATTTTCTCTAATTTAGGGAATGAATTGGATGAAAATGTATCCCCAGATGAATATTCAGTCCCTGTGCCTTCTCCTCCTTGCCTTCTAGTCCTACAGCAGGCCGGGGGCCTTCTAGCCTGTTCTAGGAGTCATTGCTAAGTGCTAAGGATGGGGAGTGGGTGGAAGAGAGCATTACTCCATTATGCGACACATCTGATTGGCTCAAGGAACTCAAGGTCTTACGTGGGAAAAGAAATGATGCTGCACTGTTATCTACTGTGCAGTTCTAAATGATAAATAACTCCCCATACGTAGATGACTCAGATGGTTAACATCATTTACATTGTTTCCACAAGTCATCCATGATTGTTTTTCACCACGGTTAATCTCTACCTTCTAAACCCTCCTCCAAAAAAAATCAACTTGTTCTTGAATAATTAAAAATTTATTTTATACATATATGACCTATACTTCTATGAATAGAATTAGGAATAGAATTAGGAATAGAATCCCTAATGTGGGAAAATGTGTCCTGTGTGTATCTCACCCACAGGCATGTGTGTGCACGTGCACGCACACACACAAACACACACCCTCAAAATTGTTTTTAACAAAATACACCAGAATGGATACATTTAAATGGCTTTTGGGTACTTTTCCTTCCAGTTCCCATACTTCAATTAACAGTGTTATAACTGTAACAGAGTGGAATGCTCAATCTCTCTGACTCCATCTTGTTCGATCCTACTTTGTTCCCAAGGCCTTCAAGCTACTAGCTTCTGCTTAGTCTTGCATATAGATGTGCTAATCATTACAGGAATTCTGCTTGCAGCTTGAGTTTTACAAAAACAGTCCCTTACCAGAAGGTGCCTCTCCTAAGGAGATAAGGGAAGTATGTACAAAAATAGTGATTGTTTATTAAAGATTTGCAGGAACCTCATGACCAGACTCACATTAACTAGAGTCAACAGACTAAGAGCAGAGAAGTTTTGCAATCTTTCTCGTATGTCTGACGTTTCAATCACCTCCTGCCCCTCCCATTTGCCCTTCACTTGACATAAAAGAAGCCTGAATTCTATCCTTTCTTAGACGGATTTGAGGCACCACTAAGTCTCCCATCTTCTCAGTTGGTACCTTCTCTATCAATAAACCTTTCCTTACTCCAAACTCTAACATTTTGAGTTTTGGTCTTTTGACACATCAAGCACATAGACTTTGCTTGAGTAACATTATCTACCAAGCTGCTGATTCTAATTATCTAAGAGAATATGTCTTTAAATATTCTCTGTTAAATGAAATAAATAAAATCCCTGAAAAATGAAATAAAATAGCAGCTTGTTATATAAATACATGGGTAGGAAAAAAGATACTTTCCAAACAACTGCATTTATATTGTTAAATAATTTGATTTTTAGAAGAAATTTTAAAATAAGTTTCAGACTTGTCATAATGAGTTTTTGTTGTAAATGCCTTAGATTCCTGAGCAAATGCTGATAATTTTCCACTTTACATTGTTATCTGTTTTTTTCTTCACACTGCTTCAAATTGAGCTACTTGCTCCTTTATTAAATTATAGTATTGTTTTATTTTGGTCTGGCTGAGAGATATTAGGTTAAATAATTGTAGCCGTGAAATTGGTAAATTGTGTTTCTAGATTAACACACTGCTGGGTCAGATTGGTTAACATCAATTGCATTATAGTTGGTTATGGCCAAACTAAAAAGTTTCTAAATTTATTCCCTATATTGACTATGCTGACCTTGCATCTAATCCTGTTTTGTTTTGTTGTTGTTTTTTTTGTTTTTTGTTTGTTTTTCTGTATTAAACTGTCTTGGAGACTTTACAAGTCCATTTTGTTAGATTCTTGGTGCTTAAGCCTCATAGTCAGACTGGGATAAAAATAACCAAATAGTACATTGATTTTCATTGAGGGAGCTCTTCTGACTGAAACCAGGCAATTGGCAGGTCACACAGAAAAGCTGAAATACTAGGAAAAAATTCAAATTTCCATACAAAAAGGTAATTTCTTTAACAAAAATAAAAATTTAAAGACTAGTAAAAGCAAAATATTTATGATTTAGAATAGATTATAGATAAAATTTTTCTGCATTAAATTTAGTCATATTATTACTAGAAAAATTGCTGTGTGGGGAAGAATAAAGAAAATTACATTTGCTCAGATTTTGGTTCCTATACTTTAAAAAATTATAGGTAATATTTCTCCTTTATCTAGCATAAGTTCACTCCATAGGCATAGACTAAATTAAATTCAACAATGCACTTTAGCCGAGGAAAGTCGCTTTCAAAAAGATTTTTTTTTCTGTTTTATTATTTAATATAGGAAAAAAATTTCACATGACCTTTAGCACAAATATAATACTTAATATCTTATCCTGGGTCACAGTTGAACTATTTCCCTGATTCAGACATATGAAGTAGAAAGAGATTTGAAACAAACGTTTTTATGAAATTAAATTCTGGAGTTATCAAAAAGAAGTTAAATTAATCTCATTTGTGTGGACTGAAATAATTGATATGTTATAAAAACTATTTACAAATGGAAATCCTGGTGATTTTACTTCCCAGTGTGTTCTGCTATGTTCTCTGCAAACATTCCAGAACCCAAGTGGCATACTTTCTCTCCTACTACTAAATGTTTGCTCTGTCCTCAGAGTGTTAATACAAATAAAAATATTGACATTTTTTCACACTTATTCAATACCTGCTGAAAAGAAACCTAAAGTATCATTCAAAGCTCAGTACATCTTGTACTTTTTTAAAAAGAAAGCTTCAAAATAGAATTCCAAAATGTCAACTAATTTGTCTCAGATAGTGAGAGCAAGAAGTAACCTTTAGTTCCCCTGAACTATTCTAACTTCCTGCTTAACCATCTTATCAGAAGTGTATCTTAATAAACAGGGGGGGCGGGCAACACGGTACTCTGCTCTGTTCAATTCTACATGAGGGGAGTGCTACTTTTCTTTTTCATGGGAAAGAAGAAAATGTCAGCCAGCCAAAATACAAAGGCCAAGATGATATCTTACTACTGGCCCAATGTAGTAATATTTTAGGAAAATTATATTTAGCCATTTATGTACTTCATACTGGAAATTAAATCCCCAGACTATCACAAAACGTGCCTAATCTTACAAATCCTCTTCTGATTGAATTATTCTATTTTTACTTCTGTTGATTTAGGTATTTATTTTACTCATTAAAATTGTCTGTTCCAACTCAGACCTTAAAAATCAACACCAAGCCTCTCCATTCTCTTAGCAGTAACTCTTAAATTATATTGTTTCCCAGGGTGCTTAATTACACCAAGTCAGATGAAGGCACAATTCAAAGGAATACTCACTTTTAGGGGTATAAAAAATGTGAACTTAGCCTTTTTTTTTTCCCACTCTGCACAGAGCAGTTGAAGCT
This sequence comes from Tadarida brasiliensis, assembly GCA_030848825.1. Lineage (NCBI taxonomy): Eukaryota > Metazoa > Chordata > Mammalia > Chiroptera > Molossidae > Tadarida > Tadarida brasiliensis. The sequence goes on from CM061260.1 coordinate 35,288,746, forward strand.
ACGATGATTTCTCTGCTCTGATTATGAGCCAGCTTGTCTAATTCTGGAATCATTCCACGGAGCTTCACAGGGAATCCCCTCAGTAATTTACCTAGGACTGGGAGAACTCAGTGTCCCCTCAAATAAAAGCAGTGGCCGGATATTCCCCCAACCCACCACCAGTACCATATTATAGAATAAGGGTACACTGTGGAATTCAAACTTACTATATTAACCCATTTTTAATAAACTTACCAGTGTTTTTGAGATTCTACCCATAATGTCCCTTTCCACCAAGAAATGAATGGGTAACACTGTAGACCTTCTGATTCTCCATTCTGAGACTACACATTCTAAATCTAATGAGCAGTGTTTCATTTGTAAATTACAGAACAGTCTTCCATACACATATGACCAAACTCCAAAAAGGATATTCTGCTTTCAATGTAGTTAAATATCTTTTTCCTTTGAAAAGGAAAATTTCAAAATGAACTTCTCAAATCTTTATATCACTGTATGCTTACAAATTCTTTGCATTATTTTAGGAATGTTTGTCTCCTCCAAGTATACTCATGCATAATTTAATTTTAAACATACTAATTTTTTACCAGAAAAAGATAAGATACATGTTTAGCAAAGAAGAAGCAATAGTAAAGATTTGAAGGACGATGTTGCAAGTAAAATGTTAATGTATTTTTCTATTAGTCAGAAATATTTGATGAGATTTTATGAGTGAATCAAACTGATTTGGTTCTCATGAAGAATCTATAATAACCAATAATAATTAATGGTAGAATGTTAGATTTTCATTCATTCTGAATTTCCTATCAGACTTTATTCTTCTTGAAGACAAGGCCCTTGTCATTTTCAAGTCTCTTTTATTGTACAATCCAGTGGTTTGTGCATTGTAGACACCCAATACATGTTTGATGAAATACAAGTTTGAAAAACTGTTTCATAATACAGTTAAGATCTTTAACATTTGATTTTTATTGTTTTAAATATGTTTTTATTGATTTGTAGAGAGAAGAAGGGGAAGAGGGAGATAGAAACATCGATGAGGGAGGAACATCCAGTGGCTGCCTCCTGCAGGCTGCCTTACTGGGATCATGCCTGCAACCCGGGCATGTACCCAGACTAGGAATCAAAGCAGTGCCCTCTTGGTGCATGAGTAGATGCTCAGCCACTGAGCCACACCAGCCTGGCAAGATCTTGAACATTTTATATCATGACCATTATAATCCTTAAAAAGAGAAGTATAAAAATAATCTTTTAAATATATTTGAAAATTGATGTGAAAGAAAATGAAAATAATTGTAAATAAAATAAATGATTATTAGAATAAATAATTTAATAGTCATTTGTCAAGCACTTACTTCATATTACTACTCTGAGGCAGAGAAAGGAAATGATGAAAATGTATAATAGCAGGGATAAGGAATTATTTATCAACTACTATGAAATACAAAAATCCATTAAGAGAAACAGAAAAGCTTGCCCGGAAGAAATACTACAGAAAACTATGAAGACGTAGATGAAGGGGTGGGGCACGGAAGAACTATTGGTCTTAGTTTTTTCGAGGAAAGCCAGAGAACTGATTCCAGAAAAATAGTAAGTTCCCAAAAGAGAAAACATTAATAGTAAAGAAACACCAGGTCACTTCAGAATGAGCAATAGGAAATTAAACCAACATTCAGTGGGGTCCATCCAAAGTGCAGTATAAGACAGAGGAAACTCATGTGAAATCTATGTGATATCTAATAGGTAATACTGACAAAGAGGAGGAATGAGAAGAGAAACCAGGAGCTCCTTTTGTTCTTGGATGCTATAAATTTCTACTAAAGGAACTGTATGCAAAAACATTTTTAACAAAAGTCTGTCCATGGTTTGACCTGAAACATAAATGCTATTCATGTTTGAGAATTGGATGGGAGATATCTTGCAACAAATAACGTAATCATACCACCTCCAAAGACATGGGATTTAATTTTTCGAGTTGTCTTATACAGATTATTGTCTACTTAAAAAAAATTTTTTTCTTCATTGATTTTAGAGAGAAAGGAAGGGAGAGGGAGAGAGAGATAGAAATATCCATGAGAGAGAACATTGATTGGCCGCCTCCTGCATGCCCCACACTAGGGATCTGGCCCATAACCTGGGCATGTGCCCTGACTGGGAATCCAACCTCTTGGTGCATGGGTCAATGTTCAACCATTGAGCCACACTGGCTTTTATTCAAAATACTGTTCCCTAATATCCAACAAAATCCTGACAAATGTCCGTTTCTTTTCTTTTCTTTTTCCATTGTGTTGTTATGGGTTTTCACTTTGCTTTCACGGATACCCTTGTAGACATAATTAAAGGCTTAAGAATCTAGAACTTATCTCCCAAATAAACTTACTCTCAGAAGAAACAAATTTTGACTGCAAATATCTTTCTATGGATACAGAAAATGAAACATAAAAGAGATCACATAAAAATGGTAATTGACATTTCAATAATTGCAATTTTACGAAATTGAAGATTTTGATTGCTAATGGCTAAGAGGAAAATAATAAACCCAAAAGATAGATATGAAGACTGTGTGTTTATTGGTTAAAGGAATAGTCTATTCTTCATCATGTTTGGATTCCTAACATGGTATCACAAACTCCCAAAGGCTTAGGAGGCTGAGGACATAGCACTGCGTTGTCTGAGCTTCAGAGCACCAGTAGCTAGCCTTGACAAGTCACGTAAACTTACTGTGCATTGACTTCAACACATGGAAAAAAAGAGAAATCTAAGGTCTCAATGGTCTTATTGGATTCATGTGAAAATACAATAATACTGGCTATCAGGGCACTTTATAAACTCTAAGTACTATACAATTATCAATTAAAGGATTGTTATAATTATTTCATTTATATGAAAGTATCTTTCCAAAGCTTACCTTAAGGAAAGGACATATATATATATATATATATATATATATATATATATATATATATATTTATATTTTTTTTTTTTTTTTGGCCCTGTTCATACCATACCTATTTCCATCATTAGCAAATGCAGTAAAAATGAGTATAGGAACAAACATAAAATACAGGTGAAAATTACAGCATTGACACTAATAACCACTTCGTCCTTGAAATGGTCTATATCCTTGGCATTCATGACTCACTCTCTCCTGGCTCAACTTCCACTCCTCTGGATTCGCTTTCAGGATCCTCTCCCGGGGTCATTTTCTCCCCTTGTTGAGTAAAGACCACTAGGTTTTCTTCCAATCATTCTCAAAGCTTTAATCCTCTCTCCTCCCTCCTTTTGCTGGTAACTCCCTAACAAAATCTCTAACCACAGATTTCCTTCTTAACTCCAGAATGGCATATCCAGTTGTCCCTGAGGCATCTTTAATGTAATTTAGCCAATTCTGGAAATATTTCACATTCACTCTCTTTCTCTGATCTGCACTATCTTAGACTCTATATACCTCTCTCACGTCCCAAATCCAGCCAATCCCCAATATTCATCAACTGTATTTCCTAAATATTTCTCATCACATCTTGTCTTCTCTCTTTTATTATCACACTCAACTCCTTGCATCCAGGCTTGCTCACATTAGACTCATTCTGCCTAATACAACCAGTGAATCCTCTTGTGTACAAATTGAACTATGTTAATCTACTGCTTAAAGTCCTTTAATTACTGTCCATTACTGACAGCATGAAGGCCAGCGACCTTAAGGAACTTAACATGACACACAAAACATTTCATGTGGCCTCCTCAACCATGTCAAACTCATGCCCTCTTACTCTTTACTGTATCCTTTGCAGTCTATACCAATAGATCAGATTGTAAGTCTCCACATTCACCCTTCTGGTTCAGGTTCTGAGCTTTGGTGTGACAAGTCACTCTTCCACAAAACACCCTTGCTACCCTCCATCTATCTGATGAGCTCGTATTCATCGTTTTAAACACTTCATCTCTAGAAATGTGCAGCAAATTCACAAACTTCCAGTGGTGGGCATTTTGCTGTCCTTCCACAGCATCAAGCCATACATCTATCTACGTTTTCTTAAAAACACCTACTTATATATATGTACCACTAAACTATCTAAGATTTCCAAGATCAGAAAAAATGCCTTATGCACCTTTGTCCCTGGCTCAGATGTTCATTAATGGAACTATAATTTGAACAAACTGGTAGTGGTTCTACCAGTAAGCATTTCTTCCAGCACTGTTATACATGACTAGTGTAAGGAACAGGAATGGATGCATGGCATCACAATTATAGAAGTTTCCTTTCTAATACTCTGGATTACTGCAAAGGATAAGTAGAAAAATAATAATTGCAAAGGACATAATGCAAGAAAAATCCTTGAGTAAAAACATCTGTATTTAAAGAAAAATCTAGACTCTAACAATTTTATACCTGAATTATCCGTTACATCAACAACGTTTCCATTATGGACTATATTTAAGATATTTTATCCATTTCAGGCTAATGCAAGGACCTTTTTTCTGAACCATGACTTCTTGTACCTTCTAAGATCTAAGATTCTATAGAATGGTATCCATCTGAAGGTATATTTAGAGAAAACAATTTATCAGTGCAAGACAAGGTCATTCCTTCCTTATCTTCCCTTCTCAACCTGACACATAGTATTTTAAAATTAAACAGAAGAATACGCTGCTTCCCAGAGATTTATGCAACCATCTGGCATATTACTCACATGACCACTGCTGCCTGTTACTTAAGAAATCAAGCACAACTTTATTCACAGAAACCAGGTATGAAAGACAACTTCTTAAAACAAAACTCAGTCTTTTAAAAGCAGACTCCTCCTCTTCTGGCAACTATTAATTGCCTTTTCTGTCACCTGCACTCATGGGGTGGTTATTTACCTACTCTGGTGAAGAGATTCGATACTCGAGTCTGAAATTGGACAGGCCTGTGTCTCAGCACTGTCTCTTGTTTTCTATTTCTAGCTCCACAATTTTCCAAAGTAAGCCTTTTTCCTCATCTAGAACATGGAAACAAGAAGAGCCAGCACTTACAATGTACCAGACATATTCTGATGGTTTTATGTATATTACCTCATGTAATTTCCCAAGGATCTGAAGAAATAGATGCTATTATTTCTAGATTACATTTGAGGAAACTGGGAGATCCCAGTGGTAGATTTGAGTAGTCCGTCTCTCGAGTTCTGGGCTGTACTTCTTTGTTTTCCTGTTTCTCTATACTCATTTCACAATGTTTATATAAAGATCAAATACTTTAATAGAAATAAAATGTCTATGACAGATAAGTACTCAACAAATGATTCCCTCTAATTCTTCTGGAGACTCTTCTCTATCTTGTATGCCAGCCCCTCACCTGAACATCAAAGAACAGCACTGACCCACAGGAGCCAGGTAAGTGAGGATGACCACCACAGACTCATGAAGAACTCAGAAGCCACAGAGTCAAGTTGGGCTTTTAGCAAGTCTTAGAGTCTAATTTTTAAAATGTGGTTCTGTTTTATTTCTTTAGCATATATCGAGAAACTCTAAGCCTAGAGGAAGGATCAAGGGAAGTCTCCCTAAGGGAAGGATGTTTAATATGAGACATGAAATATAAAAATAAGGTAGCCATGTGCAAGAGAAAAACAGTCTGATAGAAGAGTTTTGTAGTTATTTGTTCCAATTCTGGCTTCCTGATTCATTTATGAACTTTAGGAGGGTGCAAATCATGTTTATTTTACCCTCTGACACAGTCCTTAACAATCAGCATGGTGCCTGGCACAGTCAGTGTTCAATAGATATTGAATGACTACATGAATGAATGGATGGATAGATGAATATATGTGTGAAATGTGTGAGAGTCAGTGGACAAGTTTAAAGAACTGAGAGAGGACCAGTATGGCTGAAGAATGGAGAGACATGGAAGGCAGGAGCCAGACAATGGAGGACCTCCTAAGTGATGATATGAATTTTGAACTTTATCATGAATACTGTGGGAAAACAATTGGAAGGTTTCAGCAGAGGAGAAACAGAATCAGATTTGGGTTTTTAAAATATGACTTGTGAAACTCGTGATGTGCCTTAACCCTCAAAGAGAGCAAAGTTATCACTATCAAAAAGAAACTTGGTCCCTCAGAGTCAATTCTCCGCATTTCAGTGGGTTCTACAAACATAAGCCAGAGGCTGAAGCTTGAGAGGGGAAATTGTATGGCCAGAAAATAAGCAGAGGGTTCTGGCCATGTATTTAGGGGTGTTTGCCAGCTAACATAAAGTTCACTAAACACACGTAACTTGAAAGCAATGATGCCCACATGCTGGGTTCTCCCATGTCTGATATTTCAAGATGAATCTGTAAAACACAAATTGCTCAGTTCTTTCCCTCTGTATTCCCTATTTTCTATGTAGTGATAAATCCTAGGATATGTTACGCTAGATATCCATTGCCAAAGTTTTATTATTTTTCCTCAATCTTGTCAGACTATAAAGCTCCTTGGAAACAATCAGTAAACTGTCCATTTTGTGAGGTTACTAACCTTTAGTAACATTGAACACCTCTCCCGGCACAAAACTTTCATGGGACATTCAGATTAGGCACTATTAATCATGAAATTATAATTTTTTTTAATATTATGAAAAGTTCAGTTTGGGTTATACTTTACCTACATTATTTATGTAGCAGAGAAATAAAACATAAATGTGTTCTTAAAAAAATGAATGAAAACAAGGGGTGATTAAAATCACTTTGACATGCACTTGAAAGGCCAAAAAACAGTTTTTATAAAAAGAATGCACTTTTAAAAAAATATCTAAGCCTATTCACAGGCTTTCTTTTCACTATATATATTGTGTCACCCATGCCTTTCTTTGCAATTTATGTTTAAACAAATTTTAGACACCCTAAGCAGGCCTTTGCTCTCTGAAATAAACTATGAGATATTAATGCAAAAGCTATTGTGCTGAGAGCTCAGAAACCCTACACTTCTACTCTCAATGTCAGTGTGTTAAAAGAGATTTTAGTAATGGCAAAGCCAGTCAACAGGGAATAATTAAACTCAAGTTGTCTGAGATTTGCTGTGATGTGTGGAATGATAGTTTCCAACGCAGCTGCTGCAGAATGTTTGCCTAAGAAGAAAGTGTGGTTGACCAGAGGCTCCAGTTGAGATGAAATGCAATGAAAAAGCTCGTTGACCTCCGAAATAATAGGTGGGGCCTACTTGAATAATAAAATCAACACAAAGTCAACAATTAAGCAAGGCTGTAACAATAGGGCCATCTCAGTAGCATGCCACTGAAAGTTTTTAAAAGGAGAGAATTACTTCATAATAAACTGACAAATAGCTATGCTTGGCACCTTTCACCAGCTAATAAAGGTGGAAGCTGGCAACTGTGATCAACAAAGCCCTTTAGCAGGACCTCCATCCCCTTTTCTTGAGAAAGTTCTCCAAATTCAACTCATTAAAAGGACATATTATATTTCCTTCAGTTGTGCAGTTGGTCTCTCTTTTTAAGTTGTCAAGCAAGCAGCCACAAGCTCTCCTGGACAGCATGCTGTCTCTTGAGTCCCCCGCCCACGCCGTCTCTGCCGGAGACCTGCAGCCCAGCCACTAAGTATGAGTGGTTCCCGTTCAACTGGGTCCTTGGTGGAATCGTCAACATGAATCCACAATGCAGATGCATAAAGACAGTTTGTGAGCCAGTATGCTGTTTTACTGTAGGAATTCCTTTTTAATTTTACTAGTTTTTCCATTGTCTGGCATCTATAATATTGTCACACAGAAAAAAAGGCAATTATGTACCTCTCTCTTTCCTATCTAAAGTACTTTAAAGCTCAGGTCGAATATGATTTCCATTTAGAAAAATATTTGTGTAGCCATTCACAAGGCCTTATAAAGCTAAGGCATGCCAAAGTAGTTCCAATTTTTAATTCATTGTGGCTACACTTAGTTGGCACCAAATGAAAAGGTTTTATTATCTAATTTTAATGTCAATATTAATATATTTACACATATACACAAACAAACATATGCAGTACATACACACTATATGTGGTGCACAAGTGTCTATAGGTATGAGTGGTAATTTCGATGCACAAAGTACTTATACACTGTCTAATAAAAATAATCAGAATTGATTTATAATGTGCCTAATGAGAAACCATTTCCTAGTACTTATCATGTGTCCTATTAAAATGTCCCTTCCCTGATCACCTCTTCACACAGTTCAAACTTGAAATAGGTTTTTTAAGATCATGGATATCTGAGTCGCGTGGGACAAGACAATCTGCTTATTTTTATAAAATAAAAATACGAAGGTCCTCAGGGCTCACCACTAAAGGTTCTAAAAAGATGAGAGAATGTTTTTTCTTTGCAAGTATTGGAGCCTTCTCATTTCCTTTTCCTCTCATTTATCTGGCCTAACAGACTAGCACTTTCCTATTGCATATCTGAAGAAGGGAAGGCATTTTCTGAGTCTCTTTCCAGCATCCTCTGTATGTATGTGTAATATATATATCAATGTATCAAAAGTCCTAAATCAGAGATTTCAAAACTTTAATCCAATAAATATTCATTAAGCAGCTACCATGTTATCAGCAGTTCTTAGTAGATTTCAAGTCACCAAAATAATGCAAGCAATTTCAAATGACTTAAGAGATTGGGCTAATAATAGCTGCTAACATTGATGAGAACTTATTATGTGCTAGGCACTATGCTAAGAATGTTTACATAAAACTGCTCATGTAATCCTCACAATGAATCTGTGAGACTTATGCTGTTATTATTGCCATTTTATATTCAAACTAATAAAAAACAGAAATGTCAAGTAACTTGCAGGAAGCCACACAGGCTAGTGAGCCAGTCAGCTTGGCTCGGGACGTGAATTCTTAGCCACTCCACTGTCTTCCTGTAGACCTATCTAGGTCTATGCTGTCTAATGCGGTGGCCACCAGCCACAACTGGCTATTTATATTTAAACATAGATTCAAATCAAAATTAAGCATTTAGTCCCTCAGTCACACTAGCCATGTAGTGGAATAGCCACACGTGGCCAGTCCGCACTGTTCTGAACGGCACAGACATAGAACATGTCTGTCTCTGCAGAGAGGCCTGTTGATCATTGCTGACTAAAAGGTCAGCAGTGGGGCCAGGAGATAGGTCGTCTCTTGACTTCACACACTGCCCACTAATCAGGTTAGTGAAATCAGTAAAAACAAACAAAACTTCTAAAAATAATTCCAGATTTCAATTATGCCTCAAAGTTTAAGTGATACCACTTACCTGATCTTCCAAAGATGTAATTTGTGAGTAAGGTGAGGATTCCAAAAATATCGCAGACATACAGGGGTGGGCAAAAGTAGGTCTACAGCTGTGAGCTCGTGAAACACAGAGTTTATTTCGTACTATTATTTATTCATTATTGTATTATTTTCCATACGAACAACTGTAAATCTATTTTTGTGCCATCTTGTATATATGTCATAGAAACAATTCTGGTGACACTGTTACCCATAGGTCCTAGATAAGATGCTTAAACCATCGCTTTTTCTGCACTTATCAGGAAAAAAGCCAAATGGGATGAAGCCACCCAGCACAGTGGGAAAAGGCAGGAATATAGAGTCAAAGGAACTGGGTTCCAACCTCAGGTCCGGCTCCCTGCTTCTGTGACCTTGGGCACACTAATTAAGCTATTTAAGTCTCAGCTTTCTCATCTGTGCAATGGGCTAATTAATAATGTCTCCTTTGCAGGATGTTATGAGAATTAAAGGAACACATATAGAGTTCCTGCTCAGAGAAGGCCCTTAGAAAACTACACACATACATATTTGGAGATAAAAAATATAAACCAAACTAAAGAAGGGTAAGAAGAGGATAACTTGAGCAGATGTAGAGCTGTTCGAACTGAGTCTAAACATTTACAGAGCTGATATGCTTGAGATTCATTACCACAGAAGGTCACTAGCTGAAAGGCATTTGATGTAATATAAAATAGAGCTGCCAAGGTGAACGGCTATTATTAAATGTCTGCGTACCTCAACGCCTGTACTTAGCACTTGCACTTCCACTTTATTCAAAGGACCATCATCACACTCCTCTCCACCGTGCTTGTCATTTCATAAAAATAAGCAGATTTTCAAGCCTTACCCCCAAAGGTTCTAAAGTAGGAGATCTGAGGTTAAATTCAGAAATCCACATTTTTAAAACAGTATCTCAATTTTTGATACACGTGGTCCATAGGCCAGACTTTGACGAGGGTTAGAGACCCACCTTGGTAAAGCAGTGAAGCAAGCTGTGTGTCTGCATCTGCAGGGAAGCCACCTAACAACTCCAGCTCCGGGAGACCTGCGTGGGACTCACATGTGTAGGAAAACTGCCTTTAATTTGGGCAGCACAAAGGTTAAGCCCATGTGCCAAAGCTCATGTACTTTTCTTAAAGGAGAGTCATTTAGTGCCGATTTACTTTGACTGAGAACAAGAATCCAACAAGATCGGCTAACCTGTTTCCTGAACTAATGATTTCAGAAAACTTTTCATACTTTATGGCAACAATATAGGAGCCACAGGGCTCAAAGAGGGGAGCTTCAGATATCTAGAGAACTCCTTTTCTCTGGAACTCTAACTTCCTTGATTTGCATTAACAAAGGAGATGTTATCTGAACAGCTGTGAGTATTTGGATATTCGATCTAAAACACAATAGGCTACACAGAGCTTTTAGTATTGAGCAGTGAGTGAGTGGAATAGAGGTCAGGCTCTGGAGTCAGACTTGAGTTTCTACCCAGGGTCCACAACTTCCTAGCTGTGAGGCTTTGTGAAAGTTAATTAACCTCTCTGAGCCTCACTGTCCTCATCTCTAAAGTGAAGGTAATATGCCCTGGCCGGTTTGGCTCAGCGGTTAGAGCGTCGGCCTGCGGTCCAGAGAGACCGGGTTCGGTTCCCGCTAAGGGCATGTACTTCGGTTGTAGTTTGTCCCCGGCCCTGGTTGGTCGTGCGGGTGGCAGCCACTCGATGTGTCCCTTTCACGTCGATGTTTCTCTCTCTCTCTTCCTCTCTCTCCCTCCCACTCTATCTGAACAAAAAATGAAAAAATGTCCTCGGGTGAGGATAAAAAAATAAATAAATAAATAAAAAATAAAGTGAAGGTAATAATAGTACTTATGTCACTGTTTCTCATGAGGTAACACAAGTAAAGTGTATAGCACAGTGCTTGGCACACAGTAGCAAGGGTGCGTTGTTGAAGTTGCTGTTGCCACACCAGCTATGTGTTGGGGATGGAGAGGGCTGGTAGAACCAAACAGCTTATCCAGCCTCCATAGAGTGAATATACACTGCAGGAGAATAGACAAAAGAGTTCCCTGCCATAGTTAGGCTTTCCGATGACCACCTTTCCCCCATGAGATATATTCTCTCATCCCATCAGTTCAGCAATGAATCTTCAGATGTTAATCTAACTCATACCTTACTGTTCTGAGAATCTCTGTTAGACCCCTATCGCCATCACTCCAGACCTTCCCTCTTCTTACCCACTCTGCACTTAACTTTAAGATCAATCATCTGGCCCTGGCCAGTTTGGCTCAGGGGTTAGAGAGTCAGCCCACGGACCAATGAGTTTCGAGTTTGATTCTGGTCAAGGGCACGGACCTTGGTTGCGGTTCGTTCCTGGCCCCGGTCGTACGGGAGGCAACCAGTTGATGTGTCCCTTTCACGTCGATGTTTCTCTCTCTCTCCCTCCCACTCTATCTGAAGATAAATAGAAAAATATCCTCAGGTGAGGATTAAAAAAAAAAAGATCAATCATCTTAAACACCTAACATACCATTCTTGATATTCTACTCTTTTTCTCAAAAGTGTCCTTTGGCTCTGCCATTGTAGTCACAGCAGCAAGAAGAGGAGCAGCAAGGGCTCTCACGAACTGAGCAGCACTCCCTGCAGATGCTGGGCTTCCAGCTGGGGCGCAGCGATGAGTGAGACCCTCTGCCATCCGGGGGGCCATGGGAAAGCCATCTGGGGGTGGAGGAAACTGCCGTGCTAAAGATCCCAGAAGAAATGTATGAAGAATGTCTTTCTGCAGGCTCCTCTCTCAGGGAGTGTTGTGAGAGCAAGATTTGAGTTAAATCATCAGAAATTGTCCAGATAGAGAAGATGGAAAAAATGGAGAGAACAAATGCAGGGCACTTCCACATGGGGAAATCAACATAAACAAAAACGTGGAGTGGCGATGAAGTCCAGTACTTCCAGGAGGACTCTGAGTGAGTGATGATTAGGACAAGGGGGACAGGGAGAGAGAAGCTAGAGAGACAGTTTCAAACTAATTGCCAAGGGCCATGTATATCAGGCTAAAGAGTTTGACCTTCTCATTTTCAAACGTTTTTTAGCAGCAGATCACTTTTTCCCCCACCCCTAAGCTAAATTCTGTGCAAATCCAGACATAGCAGACAAGTAAAAAGTGATGTTGAATAGGTTGAGGATGAGGTAGGGAGTTACGATGCAGACTCTCTCATCTTTCTCTCCCCCCACAGCTAACCTTTACGTCTTTAAGGGTTCTGGGACTCAACAGGACATATTAAAAACAACTGCTGTGGCCCTGGCCGGTTTGGCTCAGTGGTTAGAGTGTCGGCCCGTGGACTGGAGAGTCCGGGTTTTGGTTCCCGCTAAGGGCACGTACCTCGGTTGCAGTTTGTCCCCACCCGGTTGGGGTCGTGTGGGTGGCAACCACTCGATGTGTCTCTCTCACCTCGATGTTTCTCTCTCCCTCTTCCCCCCTCTCCCTCCCGCTCTATCTGAAGATAAATGCAAAAATGTCCTCAGGTGAGGATAAAAAAAACACACAAAAAAACAACTACTGCTGTGGACAGTAGGGAGCCAGAGCAGTGCCTTAGGCAAATAAAAGATTATCTCAGGTTTGATGTTTAGAAAGGACTGTTTTGAATAGGAAGAAGATCATTTTGAGCACTCTTGGCAATAGATGGTGAAGCTCTGAATTAATGGAAAGGCAGTGAGATTTGAGAGGATCAGGCGAAAACAAGAAATATCTTTGGGGTGTAGAATATTAAATTTGGTAAATTATTGTACATGGATGAAGAGAAAATGAATACAAAAAGTCAAGGTAGACTTTCAAGTTGTAGCTTGAGGAACAAGGTAGATGATGAAACCATTAACTGCAATGGGAAAAAGGGGGTGGGGAGGGGGGATTTCACTTCATTTGAAGTGGGATAAGATACTCAGGTAAACATGTTCAGCAAGAGGGTGGAATTGTAGGTTTAGAGCTTAAGATAACAATTTGGGAGCACTTGATAAACAAATAGATGGTATCTTTAGGTAGCTATCACCCAAGGAAATCAAAGACTACAGAAAGAAAGGAAGGCTGAGCGCTCGACCCTGGGAAACACCAACATGTAGGGGAAGATGAGAAGAACCCAGAAAAGGAGACAATTAGAGGGGGACTCACAAGTGACTGACAGTCTAGAAACCAGAGGAAGAATAAAGTCCAAGAAGTAGAGAACTGTCCTGAGAACATTATAGTGGACCAAGGACTAGAAAACACACTAGATTTGGCCATTGGGGGTTACTTCTGACGTTTCAGTTGTTATGGACAAAATGGAGGTTGCAACAAAATGAAGACTGAATGGGAATTGAGGAGATAGAGACAGCCAGTAAAGACTTTTTGTTCGTGGAGAAAAGGAATACAAGAAGGTAGTAATCTATAGATATGCTACTTGTCTTTCAAAATCCTCCTTGAAACCTTCTTTGCTTACTGTGATCCACAATGACCTCTTCCCCTCTGAACTCTAAGAGACATTCACAATCTATATCCTTTGTTTGGGGATTTAGCATGTTACCATTCACTGCCCTGGATTATTCTACAATTAAAGAGTATTATCTGGTAAACTTCATAGCGCCTAATAGTGCCTAGTTTACCTTCAAAGGGCGTTAAACTCAGTCTCTTTTCCCAACACTCTCCCTGCCCTCCCACACTCACACTGAACTTCTACAGTACATGAGCTCCGTCATGCTTTCTCTTGCCTCTGGGCTGATACCTGAACATTCTTTTCTGCTACTATACAGCTTCCCTTCATTGGAATAAGGTTTAATCATCCTTCAGGTGTTAGTTTAGATATACTTCCTTAAGGACTCCTTCTCTGACTCTTTCTAGACTTGATTGCACATCCCTCCCAAGCATCGCCTGTGATAGCACTGTACCAGCTCAGTTGACTGTGCCTTTCATTAGACCTCCTGTAGGCAGGGAAGAAGTCTGACTTAGTTATGGTTTGTCTCCAATACCTAGTTTTGATGAGTAGTAACTGGCTCAGTCCACTAAGCCACAACAGCCAGGTTGAAGTTTTCTCTTTAAAAGAGGGCTGTGGCAATGGCCGGTTTGGCTCAGCGGTTAAAGCGTCGGCGGACCAGAGAGTCCCGGGTTCAGTTCCCGCTAAGGGCACGTACCTCGGTTGCAGTTTGTCCCTGGCCCAGGTTGGGGTCATGTGGGTGGCAACCACTCGATGTGTCTCTCTCACATCGATGTTTCTCTCTCTCTCTTCCCCCCCTCTCCCTCCCGCTCTATCTGAAGATAAATGCGAAAGTGTCCTCAGGTGAGGATAAAAAATAAATTAAAAAAATAAAAGAGGGCTATGCTAGATCTAGATGAGTTTACACTTACTACCTAAGTGACCTTGACCAAGTCACAGAACCTTATAATTCAGTTCCTCCATCTAGGGAAAAAAATGGCGATTGAGGATTAAATTCGAGAGGTAAGCAAGAATGATTTATGAGCTGCAGTTGGCTTTACATAAGTTCGTCATCAGATATTATTTGTAGATGGCCAGCTTTTAGGTTGGAGTTTCATTTACAGAATAGCTATCTTGATTTAAGGAAAGTCACTACTTGAAACATTAGTCACTGACACATTAGTCACTGACACATTAGTCACTGCTAGTACAGTTACAATCAATATTCAGTGTGTAGTTATGTGAACAATTTAATAAAAACTTAGAGATTTAAACTTACTCCCATGCAACAGGAAGGTAATTTATTTACTGTTAGGTATTAAAAGTCTGACTGTACAATGCCTTTCATGGGAACCAGCACACACCATGATGCTTGTTACGGTCTTCAGTGGGGACTGTTACCTGGAAAATCATGGTAGAAGTTTCCAATTCAAGAGGGTGCCTTCTCACCCTTCAAAGAAGTTACAGATTTTAAGAGTCTCTTCCTGGCTCTGATCAACCTCTCGCCTTACTGACAGAGTTTCAATTTAACCAAACCTTACTGAAACAAATGACTGCTACACCATACTGTTTCTCGTTCTTTACCAAGGAGTTAAGTTTCACTTAGCAGAACATTCATCAATGAGTAAGAAAATGTACACAAATACAAATAAAAATGGAAAAGCCGACACCTTACAGTTTTTTTCTCTTTTGCCTTATGTAAGCTGAATTTTCTTCCATTGGAAACAGAACTACTTGTGCAGGTGGTTGTTAAATGCTGCCAGCTGCTCTGTGGCAATAGAAATTTTGAAACAAGACCCTGAAAAGAAGGATGGAGAGGGGAAAAATAAAGAAAAGGGTGTGGAACAAGACTCTATATTGAACTAATTCCCTGGGTAATACAGGAGAGGGGGAGAGCAACTTCAGTCGTAAACAGTAAGCAGAATTTCCATTCAGCTGGCCTGCAATAAATTTATTTTTCCAAGAAAATGAAATGGAACAAGAGAACAGACATACCTGCTTTATGTTAAAGAAAGGCATGCATGAACCTAATACAGGAAGAAGTTGTTTAAGACTGTACATCCTTGAGAAAATATTACCTCTATAATAGTGCCAGGGTCTCTGTTAACTTGGGTTATCAGCTACATAAATTAGACACACACTGGGGCAATCTAACCCGCACAGCAGAGTGCCGCGCTCTTACAATGTACACTTTGCTCCATCATTTGCTTCCCTTTGTCCTCCTTTCTACTTGTGGTTTTTTTTAAAGTACTTGCACAAATACTGTTTTAACTATCTTATCATTCATATTGTGCCAATAGAAAAACTGCTGAGAAAATAATGGATCCAATAATAGACTCTCATAATAAAATTAGCATCACCAATCCATGCACTGAGAGAGATCACATAGTCACTGTTTTAAGGAATGCAGTCTCTGTTGAAACCAGAAAAATCTTTCTTCTAAGCAAGTTCTTGACAGTGCCAAGAACATAACTATTAATATACAAATATCAGCCCTGGCTGATTTGGCTCAGCAGTAGAGCATCGGCCCGCGGACCAAAGAGTCTTGGGTTTGATTTCAGTCAAGGGCATGTACTTGGGTTGCAGATTGGTCCCTGGCCCTGGTGGGGGTCGTGCGGGAGGCAACCAATTGATGTGTCTCTCTCACATTGATGTTTCTCTCTCTCTCTCTCTCTCCCCCACTCTATCTGAAGATAAAATGGAAGAAAGTATCCTTGGGTGAGGATTTAAAAATATATATATATATATACACAAATATCAGCATGTCACCCATCTTGTTTCAGAAAGCAAGAAATAGAATGAAATGGGAACCGGGGAAGGGAAAGAAAAACAAATGAACCAAAAAGGAAAGAGAGCGGAGAAAATAAACAGAAGACAGAATGAGGAAAACCAAAAAAATAGTAAGAAATTGTGGACCTCAAGAGAGAAGAGGTAGAGACATAAAGAAAACAAGGTCAATTTGACATACATAGGCTCACCTTCTACAAAGCTTTTTGGGGTAACTAGAGAGATTTGTCCTGAGATATATATATATATATATATATATATATATATATATATATATATATATATATTTTTTTTTTAAAAAACAAAAAACCACAATGTATAACCAAGATGTTAGCATCGACTTATTTCTGAACAGCCGAGGAGCTACGGGTGCCTGCCTTTATGGACATAGGTGTGTGGTACCACTTTCTCCTGTATCTGCCACCGCCTTGGCTCTGCCTTTGTGTTCACTGTGAACCCAGTGTCTTACCCAAAAGGAGTCATCCAATCTCATTTTACCAACTTCACTACTAATTCACAATGGCATATAATATCCCCATATATGGGTTTTTAGGTCATCAGTGAGGCTGAATGAAGCCATTCTCTTGTTAAGTGCAGAATTTAAGAACCAAACTGCTGCAAGTTGAAACATCAGTCACAGGCTCTCAAAACATTATGTTACAAAGGCTGTGATGAAGTTGAGGCACTGCCCATATTTCCAAAAGCAATGACACTTCATCTTAGAGGCCCACTCACTATGTCACATTTGTATTTGCATCCTATAATGTGAATGTATTAGCTCCAAATTGTTTGGTAATAAATCATCATCAAAGAAATATGTTTATTTTTATTTTTAGTATTCATGACTTGCATGATCCTAGAACAACATATATTTAGTAGTACAGAGCAATGAAGCCATAACTTTGAGAAAAATGGCTTTATAGATCATTAAGACCTATGTTGCTTTAACAGTTAATCACATTTTCACTAATAATATGACATAAGTCCTTTACCTAAAGAGTGAAAAATGAATGACTCTTTTGCTTGCACTAAAAAGTCCTCTACTTGACCTTTACCAGGGGCAGAGGGAAATCCAGTATAATCATTGAAAGCTTTCCCTACAGCAGTATCAATACTTTCATTCAGCCAACAGACTTAGCCTTCAGTTAAGGCTCTTTGAGTCCCCAGACAACAGAGGAAAAGAATCTTTCAGGACTCGGCTGTAACTTTGAACCTGAGGTCATGCGGTGACGTCTCACTGAGCCCCGCATCTTCTGGAGGATACCTCAGATAGCTGACCCAACAAAGACAAATATTATGGCAACAAAAAATAAATCTGCCATTTTTAACCTTTTCAGGGAAAGTAATTCACTTATTGGCTTTAGTTAAAACGTCTTACCTTTCTTCCCCTTTTTGTTGTATCTGTGAGTAATTTCCCCAGTCAGATTGTTTATAGGAAGTGAAGTTATTCGTAATCATGCCTTAAGAGTATGTACACAAACTGGACATCCTAAAAGACCACTATGTATTAAATTCCTGATTGTTTGACATAAATTCTCTCTCTCTCTTTCACTCCGACAGGAATCTTCTCATTTATTTACGAATAGGTTAAGACCTTCGCCTTGTTTCTAACTATGTTCCTAAGTGCTAACATATATTAAGTAAATTTAGAGCCTCTTCTGCATAGGAAACAAATTAAATTGGTTAAACATGGAGAAAGACTAAATGTAATCCATCTCTTGTCATGTTTATGATATCTGAACTCATCTTATATGAATGTTCCAATTTGGCTGTTGTAGCAGATGGGCTGCTTATGATAAACCATAACTACAGACACAGAATGTGATAATATAAATCATAAAGAAGATAAATAATGAAATTCTTTTAAAATAACTCTGGTTAAATATTTAGACAGTCAATTTTTAAGCTTACTCGCACACAAAAATAGTAATCACATATCTAGGCAAGGAAAGAATGGTACTCAACCGAAATATAAATATAATCTAAATCTAAACATTCAGGACTCGAGATATTTTAAAAATCTGGATAAATTTTTAGAGTAGCAAACAATAAAGTTGGAGGCCCTTTCCAGAAGTACTCAAAGCAAGAGAGGGCACTTAGGAATACCTCTTTATACAGACACCCCCCCAAACCAACTGCCAAACCAGTTCTTGCCATGCTCGGTTTGGATCTTGCAGGATTAATCAAGAGAGTGTAGTTAAACTAGTCCAGCTCACCTCCAGTTGGGAGTGCTTTCATACCTTCACAGATGCAATTTACCAAACCTGCCAAAAAGCCTCCCTAAATCACGGTTACCTACACTGTTACTCTCATTCGAAAGATGACATCGTGGGTTCATCCACAATACAAAATTAATGTCTTGTTTATTCATTTTACTCATTGGAGTCTTGGCTATTTGAATTCAAGAATATGCAAACAGAGATAATCAATGGTTCAGTAGTATCTTGGAAATGGCCCTCTTCGATCCAGACATTTTATCAGGGACTTGGGTGAAGGCATGAGGGAATAACAGGGACATAAGCTTGAGGGAGGGAATAGGTCTGGGGTAAAAGTAGAAAGACTGTGAAATAACAGAACCTGGATATTAGATTATCTTACCAGGTCAGAGCTCTGTGTCTAAATTAATTTTTAAAGTTTAATAGATATAAATACCTGGCACCTTTGTCTGCAGGGTTGCCTAAATACTGAATGGAGAAAGACCTGAGTTCATCCGAGTTCTCAGGACACAGACATGGAAGTGTTTTACTGCAAGCTCCCCAGCTCAGGTGGTGATGAGATTACCCATAAAGCTACAATGATCCAAGAGTATTCCAAAAAATGCAGTGCATATAACAAGGGAAAAAATAGTTCACTATTCCGCACTTGTTGAACATGTCTGCCATTGATGACGCCACCAAATGGGCAGAGTAGATAAACTAAGGACTGTGGAGTTCAGTTCTTTGTGTTACTGTATTTGAATCAACCCTTTGTGCCCTTTGGATTTTTCCTCTGCAGCTAAAATAAATAAATTTTTGTACCCTAAAGCATTTTTATAGAATGAAGAATTATTAGTCTAAAAATGTTTAGACAAAAAAGGTCTTCAACATTATTACACAAAAATAAAAGAAAAAAGAAAAAAAAAGACCCTTAATATTTTCACAGAAAAACATCAGAATTAAGAAATATTAAACTATGAAATATTTAATATAATTTTCAAAGATATAACAGCTAAAAAGATAAAGCTTATTTGAAAAGTTTAAAAAGATTTTCAAAATCTAAGCTCATTATTATAGTTTAGACATAAAAATCTGTATACATAAAAGGAAACCGATATTAGTTGAAATTGTTCTAGGCAATCCTTTTATTAAGTCATTTTCCTTTTTATATCTCATTTTGCACTCTGAAAACACATACCAAAGGTAACAAAACTTCTACCCCAAAACACTAATACTGTATTGGCAGGTGACTACAACACATTTACATAAAACTGAATATGAACTTTATTGTATAATTGTTCATACATGCTTCCCAAAGATGGAGAGAATGCAGATTATTATAAGATCAATGATTAAACATTTCAAGATGAGTAAGCATGATTGAGGAAACAAATGACATTTTCTAAAGAATAACCAAGAAGGTATTGTCTCTGATATATAAAAACCAAAATTTTTAAAATGCCACTTTATAAACATAATAAATAACAAGAACAACAATAGTATGGGCATATATGTATACATTCTTTTTCTTCTGAACAACAGTGAATCTCAGGAATCACTGGGGTTAATCTTCTGGGAAGCGATATTTATGTATTTCTCATGCTGACACCTTGAAGAGACTCCGTGCATTGGGTGCTACTCCTGAAATCACTGAACGTGCTAATGCCCAGCTGTGCCAGAAACAGCCTACTCCCAGTTGCAATCATTCAACCTCATCATTCAATATAGCATCAGCCAATGTAATGTCAAACTGGACTTGCTCAAGTGTCATTAGACATTAAAAACTCATATGATTACACATATTTAGGTGCAAATACTGTGCCATCATTTGAGAGAGCAAATAAGCAGTTAGCCATGACTCTGAAAGATCCCAAACCACAAGACGAAGGTGTAGTGGGAGGGTCCGAAATTGACCCCATGTCCCATCTCAGCCATGTATCCCCATATCATTCTAGCAAGTTATGAAACCTCTTTCAACCTCAATTTCCACCCTATAGCTCCCCTGTTTGCATGAATTTTTTGTGAGCATCAAGCCAGATAATGCATGCAAAGTCACTTGCATAAACCTTACAAAATCAGTATGGCTATTTTAGTTAACACATGATCATACCTCTGCACTGCCACTGTTCCACTGTAATTAACGAGGCTGTGCATATCCTGAGTGACAGTGTGCGTGCTGACCAGGTGGATCCCGCCAAGTGCCTTTACTTGCATGGCCCGCAGCCGTTGCATGTAGAATGCAAATCTGACCACTGCAGATTGTAGAATATGCTCAAATAGAAACCCTGAAGCATTGCTGTGTTTGTTCTTCTTTAGTCTATTCTCAGAATTAACTAACTTTACGGATGATTAAGAAATGGCTTCCAATTTTACAAGGAATAAAGGTACAAGCACAAAAAAGAGTACATCAATGTGATGGATAGTTTTTGACCCAGCCCACAATCATTTCTCATCAGGCTATAAAATAACTTTTATTAATGCCAATTAATTCTTTCGCAGGACTGTGTCACTTTATAACCCTCTGCTTAAAAGAAATCAATTGTATGAGTTCAGCTGAGAAATAACCATCATTATAGATGTTTTCGCTCTTGCCTTTACTTTTCTCTATAACCCTTAAGGTGGTCAGAGGTAAAAGCTGAAGATGCATTGTAGCCTGAGGGATGATTGAATGAAAAAAAGGGGGGGGGATGGGAGCAGAACCTACTCAGATAGACCAATTTCCCACCACTGCGAGCCAGAGCAATTGATTGATGAATCCTTGCTCTGTCAAGAGGCAGCCTTCAGATTTGATCACATAAATACTCATTCAACTCAAATTCTGCTTGACAAGCCTCAGACAGCTTTGTTCTGTCACAGATATCATTGGAAGGAAAATGCTCCATTAATCATCCTTAATTAACTTTACCATAGTCTGCTGAAACCAATATGCTCCCTGGCTAAACCTCGTACTTACCAGGATGCTATGGTTATCAAATAGAAGAGAGTATTTCAAGTTTCTTCTCTCCTGTAATTACTAACTATCGGGATTCAGTGTGAGTCGAGTTCACAGGAAGTCATGCCCATTGATATCAATGGGTACATTCTTCGCTAAAGGAAACATAATTTTAAATGACTGACTTGCATGAGATGGCATTTTATATCTATATCTCACTTGATGCTCATAAGTTCTAATGTTTCCTTCCCAATTCTCAGGTATCATGTGTTCTGAGATACCATTTTCTAAGTTTAAGAGGGGAAAAAACTTCAAAACAACAAAGCCTTAGTTTGAAAAATTAAGTTGTTAGAGGCGCAGAAGGGTTTGTGATGAATGCATAAACACACATGCCACGCACACACCCCTTCCATTTTAGAATGTGTCACAATTTTTGTAAAACTTTAATATGAGACATGGTCTTGTTTTTATTTTTTTCCTCAGTTTTTTCTCATTTTGGAATTACTGATTGGGAAGTTTTGATACCAAGGATTTTAATTCAGTGGCAACAGGACCCTAAAGTAAACGGACAAGTTGCAGCCTCAGATGGTGTCTGTTCACCCATAGGCTTCACCACCTTCAAGACTGGTTTTCTAGCAGCTTTGGATCAGAACCACACTTACGTGAGTACAAGACCATTTCAATGACAGTGTCAGTGGCCATCTCAGATTGCATGCTTTTAAAGCCTGCTGATCCACATTAGAGTCACAAGAAACTGAAATTTACATCGCAAAATTCTCTACTCATATAGGTGCTTCTGAGAATTGTCTGCAGAAAGGGAAATGAACTTTCAGTGATGAGAGTATGCACATGCATCCTATGAGTGCAAACTAATAAGACAGTTTAGGTCTGTGAAGCAATGAGCTCAATAAAGATTGAGGGTAGAGAGTTCTGGAGATGACTGTCCCTTTATCAAAACCATGGTGTCGACCATGTGTCGACATTATATTTTGCTCTCCCCTAAAAAGAGAGGTAACAATGTAATATTATGACATGCTAACATCATTGCTATTTCTGTGACATTTCTTATGACCCATAGTTTTCTAATCGGAGTTGGAGTAAAAAGTCCATGGTAAAGCACACATCTCCACGGATGGCAGATTTGTCGTAACAAATACCGAATCTTGTCCCCTTTATGCACAACATTATAGAGAACATGTTTTCATAGAAACCCTGAAACAGATTTTATTCACTGATGTTCAACTAGATTTATAAAAAATATATATGAATGCTAAAAACAAGAAAACTTGATTTAAAAAATATGTAAACTGCTGAGTTTGGCTCAGCAGTTAGAGTATCGGCCCACAGACCAAAGGGTCTCGGGTTCGATTCCCAGTCAAGGGCATGTACTTGGGTTGCAGGTTTGATCCTTGGCCCTCATCAGGTCATATGGGAGGCAACCAATTGATGTGTCTCTCTCACACCGATGTCTCTCTCTCTCTCTCTCCCCCTCCCTCCCTCCCTTTCACTCTATCTAAAAATCAATGGAAAAATATCCTCAAGTGAGGATTAACAATGAAAAAATATGTAAACTATTTATGACTCCTATGACAATCAACAGTGATGTCAAGTTGGTGGGAGCAATTCCTAACAATCGATGCCTTCTTTATTAAAATGGTTCAATATTTTATATTCATTTACTACCAAATAGGGCTTTACTTCGGGGGTAAATACATATCTTAAATCAAACCTTTATATCAAACTCTAATTTTGCTTTTCTCTCTTTGCCCAGGGGAAAAAATTCGGAAATGGAAATCTTCCTTGTTTTAGTATATTTTCTCTATTAAATTCTGGTTTAATTGTCCCGTGAGTTATTCTTTGCTTCTCTTTGTGTTTACCTATTGCCTCCTCCGATTTTGGCGCCATAACTTCTTCCATGACTTAGGCGTGAAGATCCCATTGCAAAGTCTTGATTTCTCTTCCCCTCATTCCATTTCAAGCCTCACTTCCTTTGCCTCGTTTCTTCCCTTCCCATGGGTTCTTTTCACTTTGCAGACCTTACCCACTGCTCATGTCTTTTTTTTTTTTTCTCTTTCCAGTTGAAGTCTATTTCCTGGCCACTCTGCCTTCTGATTTTTCCCAGTTCAAGTACCTATTTGCCAATTACTGTACTGGGGGGTGAGGACAGACATCACACATAGCAAAGGCCTGGGTAGCGGAGGAGACAGGCACTGAACCCTGAACCTCAGTAAAATATGGTAAGAGATATGGTGGGAATTTAACGTGATGTGGTAACAAATAATTGGGACATAATTTAGTCTGTGAAGATCAGTCAGGAAAGTCCTTCTTGTGAAGTAACAATCCAACGGGAACCCAAATGACAAATAAAAGTCTTGTAGACAAAGAAGAGGAAACAACCAGGGGTGGTATGTATACAGGACCAGATGGGGTTCGTTTGTTTATTCATTCACTAATATTTGTCCATTGTCTAGTCTCCTATGTCCCATGTAGTAGTCTTTCATTGGTTGATTTAAAGCTGTGATATTTGGAAAAACGTGGAGCATATTTTTTAAATCCCCCAAATACATCTGAACTAGAAATAATTCTGAAGACAAGAAAGAACAAAACGAAGGCCACATTATGAGTCACTGTTTATTTAGAGCCTGCTTTGGGGATACATCTGCTTTCCCCCTTTTGTCTCCACCCCAGAACAGCTGGGTGGGTGCCTGGTGATGGGGGCCGCCTCCTTTATGGTGCAGTGGTATTGATGGAGAAGAAATAATGATGAGAGGAAAGAAAGAACACATCATTCTCCTTTCTGGTAGCAAAGCATTGAGAGGCAATTTAGAAATTCCTGAAACACTGTGTGCTTCACATAACATACACGACATCACTGCACCCATTTCTGAGTCTTATTAAAACCTGGAAGGGGAATGATCAATGATCTTCTCATAGCAATCCCAAGGGGATCTTGCCAAACTGTGCCAAAGAGACTTGATTGGTGGTTATTTCATAAAACCTACTCTATAGAGGTGCATGTTTTCAAAAGTCAGCTGTTGAACTGTGAAAAATGTGTGCTGTAAATATTCCAGGGAAAGTTGTTGACAGCATCCATTTATGAAGAATACAATTTTGCTTATGTTATTCAAGATATTTAATACCAAGACATACTAAAATATTCTCTATTTTAAGTAAAGAAATGAGTTAATTAGATTCATATGTATGGAGTGGGAGTTGGGGGAGAACCGTGAACGCCCTTCCTCATTTCAAAGGTCAAAGACAGCATTAATTATTTTTAACTAATGTCTATTTAACCACATGCAAACTTAAATCAGTTTGGGTCTGACCAATTCAAAGCCATTCTTTGGTTCCCTACTCTGTTGCAATAATTGACTTGGTTAGACTTTGCAAAGGTCACAAGAATGTACTCACTTCATATTATTTCAGCTAATAATGCAGTTCTTAAATCAAAATTTGAGAATTGATCTTTCAAAGTCACTTTTCCTCTCTGTATTCATATGTAGTTTCAAATTAAATGATAGATGTATCCAAACCTCACTTTTTATTTAATTAATTTTTTTTTTTTTTTGTAACAGAAGACACAGTGGGAGGGTTTTTTAACAAGATCTAGGTTTGTCTAAAAAAAAATTCAAAAAGGAATTAAGAAAACCATGGGAAACTTGGCATTTAATGAAGTTCTAATGAATGCAATTGGATGTGGGCAATCTGAAGGAAAAAATTTAGGCAGACATCATGCCAAGCAAGAGAAAAGATGAAAACGATCTTAGGTGAAATTCGGGCAAAATGCACAGCTCAGGAGAGTCAGGTATTTTGGCAATTAGTTTCTGCAGGACTTTAACTATCACATGGAAAATTAAATCATTGCTTTAGAATAAGGTCTTCCCTAGATCACTGAGTACCATCTGCCCGGGCCTGCACCTCTTGTCGAGACCGTAATTTCATCCCAGCTTGGCCCTCCCTCGCCAGGGATGGTCTCTCCACTCTGCTGTGCCAGGCTTGTTGCGGATCATCTTTCAAATGGTACACAGACTCTCCCTTCTTCCCCAAAGACTCTTCAACCTAATCGGCAGCGAGATGGTGATTTCTCCTCAAGACTCCCTTATCTAATCTCGCAACTCCCACAGGCTGTCTCACTCTCATCACTCCACAATATGCATTTACCCCTTGGCCTGCAGATAATGAAATCTTTATTGAATATGTACATCTGCTCAATGTTTATTCAGTTGCATGTACATCTTTCAAACGTGTTCTATGACAGTTTTATCTCTCACACCTTAGATGACAGAGAACATATTTACTTAATGCATTTTGCATTATGCCTAGCACTTCACCAGGTGTTGATAATATTCAATAAGTGCATTTGATTATGACATATTCAACTGTCATTTTAGACACACAAGACTCATGTGTGTGTAGACAAAATAAAATAAAATCCAGAAAGAGAAAATCTCTTCTAAATTAAATCCAATCCCCAATTCAGCTATTTTCAGATAGTATCCCAATACCACACGAACAGAGGTATAATGAACAAAAATAGAGGGTCATGTTATTACTCATTTTACGTAGGGTCAGGTTTTGTTGTCTGAATTAAATTGGTCCTTTTTCACTACTAATTAGAAACCCTTCAGCCCCTCAAGCAATACTAAGAGAGACCTGGCTCATTTTAAAAAGGAAGATTTTCCAAATCAAGGTTTGTTTAAGTGTCGTGGTACTTTCAAAATCTAGCTGTGGACTTCCATAATAAATATATTTTATGGTGTATTATTCACCAATCATTCAATCTATAAAGCATGCTGACTATATTTAAACCTGGATAAGGTCCACTTTTTCCTGTGTCAAAATGCCAGCTTAGCTAAATAATCTTACATTTCTAACCATGCTTAAAGAAACAAAATTTATGTATAGGATGAGAAAGACATTCATAGATAATTTTGCTGGCTTCCGTACCAAGCACATTCATATTTTTCTCCTAAATCTGAAACCAAATGTTTGGTTTCCTAATATTTTTCCTGTCTACTGGATTTTTCTTTCCTTCTTCTATGTGGTCACTCACAGCCTGGCCTTTGTGTATTCTCCCAAGAAAGGATTGTTTATTTATGTTAGCAGTCCTTTCTGGGGCTCCCTGTAGACTCTGTTTCCAATGGCATGTGGAGTTACTAAGCTTTTATTGTTGACAAGTGGTAGGTGGGATCCAAGCTTTTGTGGTTAAATTGTTTATTGATAATTACCTGTTAATTACCACACTGCCTGACTCCTGTAATTTACTATAATCATTACTTTCCTTTTTCTTGAAAACCATGTGCACAAAAAACAAAAAGTGAAGACAAAAAATATACTTCCTTACCACCTTAAAAAAAGGTTGGTTTTTTTAATTAAAACCATTTAGAGTCAGAACGTTTCCTCATCATATAATATTTGGATTTGGAAAAGCAAGCCTGTGTTATTATGCCTAATAATTGATTTATAACTGGTGAAAATAATTTGGGGTGGAAATCATCAAACTAGGTGCCACATAGTATTCTTGAGTTATTCGTTTTTTTGGTTTTTGTTTTATTTTACTATAGAATGTTTTCCTTCCTAGAGTTGGCCAGACAAATCTTTACGAAATCAAAGCCTTGAAACAAAATAGACTTAACTCCATATTATTTGTTAAAGTGTGAAGTTTTTTTTATATCAAGATTCCAGCACCCAAAGTTTTATTCCAATGCAATCACATGCTACCCTGGAATTCCTGAGATAGGCATGGAGAGGCCTTGACACTGTTAACAGAGTTATCACTTCCATGGGACGGTCCTCCCTAACGGACCTCTGTGTAGGAATGTATCGATGCCCAGACCACACTGCTTCAGTTTCCATGCATCTCAAGAAATCGCCCCTAGTCTTCACTCCGCAAAGTTCTTTCAGTACAAAGAGAATCTGGTAAAACATCCTTCCACTAGAAAAAAATGTAAAGTTGACAATGAAGTCCAACTTTCTGAGAATCAAAATGAGCTCTGCCAGGCAAGCAGATGGATTTACTAGGCATACATTCTTAAAATGTAGCATACGAGTGACTGCAGAGAATGACCAAATAAAATTCTAAAATGGCAAACCAAAAAAGCCCTGGAATAAACAGCCATCATCCTGCCTGCCATTTCTCACCCACTTCCTCTCATCTCCCACCTTTGGACTATTTCACCAGGCATTTTCTTGTTACATTGAAGATAAGCATGGCTGAGGGGAACTCATGAAATATGTTGGAGCTATTGATTAAAACCAAATTTCAGAACTGTCAGTGGTTTGCACTACCCACTTTACCTCCAAAGGAAGCAGATCAGAAATGAGTAGCAAGAACCCTTCATTATGTCGATCTGCACACATCTTCCATGGGACTCCCCTTGCTAACTGCAGCCCTTTTGAAAAACAGAGCATTTTAAAACCACAGTGGAAAGAACAAGGCATTTAGAGTTCAAATAGCTGGATTGGATTCTAGGCTGGACACTTACTTGGTGTATAAACATGGACAAGTGACTTAACCTCACTGAACTTCTTTTTATCTTTTAAAAAATTGGGATAAAAAAATAAAAATATTGATCCAACTCATTTCTTCAAGTTCTTGTAATAATGGCAATGCTATAATATAATAATGAGCATGAGCACACTTTACAAACTGAAAAGCACGGTATGATTATAATAATCAGTGTTAATCATGGAAATAATAAACACGCCTTTAAATAGCCATTAAAAGAACTTTGCTGGACATAGAAGATAAATAGAAGTTGAAACCTATTTAAAAATCTAAGTAAGAGTGTCAACACACACACATTATAGCATTTCAAGAAATGTTTTTCCTAGGGAGAGATTAAAGTCAAAAGAGGAAATGGAACGGCTTCAGTTGCTGTCATTGCATTCTTAGTATTTTACTTGGGAGAATGAGCCTTGTCAAATGGAAAGACTGAAATGAATACATCTCTCAGCTGCTTCGCAGATATGTTTTCCAATAAAAGCTAAACATTTCACCCGACCTCATTTCCATGTGAACATTTGCACTCCTGCATAGATGATGGGAACTATAAGAGGAATGGGTTGATCTTGGCCTTGGAGTGATATGGCCTAGGTGTAAATTTATTCTTAATCTTCAGCCATTATGTTTTAACATCCCTAGCTGAAATTTAGTCGAACTATCAAATTGTTCAAAGGCCAGTTCATGCCCCAGCCTCAGAACCGCTGCTGAGAGAAGGTGGAAACCCCAAACCACAACCAAGTCCATCCATGGGTTTTTTCCCCATGAAGGTTACCACAACATACTTAACATTGTTACAGACAAATTGCTACCATTACCAAGCCAAACAATTGTGTTTTTATGTTTTTAAATAGTTTGGTAACTCTTTAGACACTTTACAGCTGGAAAGGAACTACATCTTGATGGAGCAACATTTATAGAATTCTGTTCTGTGCTACTTTTTCATTCATTTCCTGATCTAAACAATAGTCCCAATGGACAGCTGCACATGAGGTACTCGCAGGCCTGGTCCGGGACTGTGATTCAGCCAAGCTCTACACAATCATCCCAGCTTCCAATAGTTTATCATCATTGTTTTGTTTAATTGGAAACAGAATTTTTTATATGCCCCTGCTTACTCTTCTAGCCCATTTACAAGGTAACTGTCTCTCTTAATCTACAGTAGACCTAATGTAAACAGTAATGCAAGAGTATTCAGATTTATTACATTGCTCCCTTAAAGATCAATATTTAACATGAATACATATCGTGCTAATTTAGACATGTAACATATCACAGAGCTATCTACACAAAAAAATTTACAATGGCCTAGGACATTTTTATACTCTAGTCCTACTTCCTAAGAATACCTCGTTTCAAATGGAAAGAAAGAAAAGAGTCACAAGTTCAATGTTAATTAGCCTCATTTATAAACTTGAATCCAAACCTGTAACCTCATCAGACAATATATTAAGCTATTAAGAGGAGAATTAAAGTTACATCGAGTGTGACCCAGACAAGAAAATGAGGCCGACTCCACCCTACACAGTACAAGAGGGACAATTTCAAACAGACAACTCTGTGGGGTTCCGCAAAACCAAGCCGCAACCTGCTGATCTCAGAGCACTTCTTTTCGTTTTACTCTGCAGTTCCTGGATTCCGCGGGTTTTACTCACTCTCATTCTCTTTATTTAAACCTCATCTTGGAGCTTTAAAATAGTATCCCATTGACAAGAATCTGAGGTCCCTCAGACCTACTATAATGTCAAGCTGCCGGGCTGAGACCTTCCATGCCAAGTCTCAGGCTACAATGAATTTTTATAAGTGAGTTATAAACCCCTCAAAAACAGGGTTTATAATGGAAACGCTGACAGACTCTTAACTATCGAGTTTCTAGTGGGTTCCTGTTTAATATACTGTATTTCTTCCCCTTTAAGATATTAATTTACTTTTTGAATGTTCATTGCTAAGATTAAGCGTAGGTTTTTGAAATGTGTTCATAGGCAATTTATGCATGGGTAGAAATGTACTCTTCTCCAGATGTACAGAATACTAATTTGAAAATGATTTATAGGCCACACCATACTGTACATTCCATTCCCTTCTGAAAAGTTAAGACAAGGTTTTCCTCTGACATAATACCAGGATCCTCGATATATTATAAATACAGTGTATTAGCAATAGTTGTATAAATTCTTGAGATGTCAACTCTAGGATGTGTCAAAATAGGAAGGGTAAGCTGCCAGGACCAGGAGAATAAGGAAGGGCGGTAAAATAGAAAGGTTCAGCAAAGAAAATTAATATAACCATATATTCAAATAGATGCTTTCTATATAAAGAGAATATTTTTGTGTTCTAAATTAGATCTCTTAGAACGTTAGAATGTGAGGAATAAAAGAATTTTAGAAATCGTCTAACCCAGACATTGCCAATTGGTGGCCTGAGGGCCAAATTAAGCCCCACAATATGAATCAGGTACATAAAAATTTGGCATCTAATGATGGCGATAATAAGTAAGTGGAAAATTTCACCCCAAAAGGAGAATTTCTATTTCTCTTTAAAAATGGAAAGATTTGGCAACATTGAACTTACATCCTCCAATTGAAACAATTAGCTGGGGGCTTAGTACCACAGTCCCCTTAGAAGGGCAGTGAGTCCCCCGCTGTGCCAGTGACCTCTTCTGTCTCAGACATTCGCCTTACCTTCCTAGCCCCGATGCGTTTATACTGGTGAACCCCGCCTGGAAGGGACCTTGCCCGGGAATCCACGCTTGCTTGCGGTAAGGCTGGGATAAAAGGAAGGTCACATCTTCCACATTTCCCTCCCTGTGCTACAGCACACTCACCTTCTGCATAGTTCTCCTACCTGGTTAATTCCCTGTTGAGAGAAACATGACTGCAATGAAAAATAAATGGAAAATACTAAACATCAGGCTCTTCAGCAGCTATGGCTTTATTTACCCCCTTGCCACTGGATTTAAAGAGAGTCTAGTTCTGCATTCAGTGAGTTCGGAAGCATGAGAAAACCTCTGTTATTCCAAAGAGGTGGTGTTTTAAAACTTGCAAAAGTTATTTGCACCTAGAACACTGGTTCTCAAACTTTGGGCTCACATAAGAATCACCTGCAGAGTGCTTTAAATTATTAAGCCTGGGACCCACAATAGACTGGCTAGATCAGAATTTCTAAGTGTGAGCCCCAGGCATAATCTGAAAAACAATTCCCTAGATAATCCTAGTGTATAGCGGGGGTTAACAAGCACTGATCTAGAAGGTAACTGATGATTTTATTACACTCAAATGGAAATAGTAAACATATTTGCAGATATGAGGAAAAGGATGCTCGATAGAAAACTGTTTCTACATAAAGAAAATGGTGATAGAAGGTAAAGAACAAATGGATCTGGAAACACAGTGACCGTTTTCCTAAACAAAGAGGTTAGAAGACTTTCCATAGCTACTCACTTCATGGTAACGTATTTTCATCACTGAGGAAGAAAGGTCTTCCTAAAATAGCTGGGAAATAAACAGTGAGCATATAAATGACTGTCAGGCAGCAGGGAAAGGTACAGTATCTCTGAAGGATGACACAAGATATATAGGAGGTCCAGGTTAAGAATAGTTCTCAATGTTTCCTGGAAAGGAGTTCCATATCCTCAGGAAGAAGCGACTACCACAGAATATTCCATCTGGATACACAGAGGACGGAAGTCACATTTACAATAAGAGTTGAGCTTAAGCAGAGAGTAAACTATAATTAATATCTGATAACATCCGAAGAGCAGCAATTACTCATAAAGAACACTATTTTTTTAAATATAGATATTATGTCAAAAGAAAAACTATACAAAACTTTACAGGGTAACAGGACCTTTTATTAGCTTTCAGAATCCTGGTAGCACAAGATCTAAAGACTTAATTTTCTTAAGCAATAATTAAATAACAACACACAAACTACTACATATACTGTATACATATTGTATATGTGTTTGTATTATATATACAAGTGAAAATCTATATCAATTTCTAAGAACAAAAAATGCTTCCTAGTATAAATGATATTAATAATTTTTCTTGATATTCTATTTTAAAAGCTCAAAAATCATGAACTTCACAAAAGACTTAGATAATATCTGATTGCTTAGGTTTTCTGTTAAAATCTGTTAAATGTTGCCTTGTCATTGAAAAGGTTACAGTTTAGAATTCAGAGATACTTTAATCCAATATCTCCAGTACTTTACAAATGCTGACTGCGTGCATGATAAGAGAAGTAACAATGTATAGAATTTCAACTCTCTTATTTGACTTCCTATCACAAGCCAGACACTGTGCTAGAAAGTTTTTATATGTTATCTTTAAACATTATAACAAAGTAGAAAGGTAATTATTACTTTACTTCTTTACAGATAAGGAAATTAAAACTCAGTGAGAGTAAGCAGTTTACCCAAGCTCACAAGGCTGGCTGGTAGCAAGACTGAGGTTCAAGTTCAATTCTGTTCCATAGCCCTTGATCTTTCTATTATAATGCACTCTTCTAGATATTATTTATATATACCTATGCTATAAATCCTTTAAGGAAAAGAATTGGGTATATTTATTGAAATTTGTGGGTGGCTTGTATAAAAAGCCCTCCCTCCAGTTACCTATCTATAAAATAAAAGCTCATAACAGCTTCTATTTTTGACTCAAGAAATCAGTTAGTAGAAAAGGAAAGAGACAGTAGAATTGGAGTCAGAAATGACATCAAGTCAAAAGCACTGTTATCAATATCTCAAACTTAAAATGTCAGCACTTAGGACAGATTTAGGTATATTTTATTTAAATTATATGTTAAAGTAAGGATCAAAATGGCCATGTAGAGGCGGAGAAGCATATTTCTAAAGTCATGGAGGCATTACTCTTAAAGATTCTATGAAAAATAATCTATACAATATATAATAGATATCAGTAATGAATGACATATTGCCAGACAATAAAGAGTAAAACAAAACAAAAAAAGTTTCTCAAAGTAATCAAGAAGGAGAACATCCTACAAATGTTACAGGAAATTGACTTGGAGCTAAAAAAAAAAATCTAATCAGGAGAATCAGAGATCTCAGTTTTTCTCTCCCTCTCAATCAATTTTATTGAGATGTAATTCATTCATTTTACGTGAGGTCAATAAGTTTTGACAAATGTATATAGCCATGTAACCACCATCCCAATGAGACACAGAATAGTTCCATTTCCCCAGAGAGCCTACTTGTGTCCCTTTCCAGTCAATTCCCTTTTCTTCACAACCTACCCCAGGCAATTATCGATCAGTATAGACTAGTATTTCTACAGTAATCAGTATAGATTAATTTCCTTGTTCTAGAATTCCATATAAATGTAATCAGAGAGTATGTATTCTTTTGTGTCCAGTTCTTTCACTCAGCATGTCTGAGGGATTTACCCATTGCATGGTATATATATATATACCCAGATCCTGACTCTTTACACCATGACCTAGACAGCCCTATACACTCCCATCTCTACAGAACAGGGGTTGTAGTGAACCGTTATATCCTGGAATGCTCTCATGCTGACCTCACTCAAATAGCCCATCTCCCATGTGCCTTTTCTCACCTCCTCCCTTGAAGTAGTCTCCTTATCACTCCCCAGGCACTGTACCATCACCTCATTTTTTCTTTCTTTGTACTTTTTTACCATTTGGAATTTGCTTATTTATTGATTGATAGAATATAAACTTTCACCACAGGAATGGAAGCTCCATGAGGTCAATAATAGTGTCTATTTACTTTATTCTTGACCTTAAGGAATGTTTTAAGTGCTCAAATGTATCTGTTGTATCAATGGGTCTTTATAGCAATGAAAAAGTGACATATACGCCTTTGAAAAGTAGACTTCCGTTTCAAATTCATGAGTATTACAGAAGATCAAAAAACAGAAAGAAAGCATAAAAAAATCGAAAATAATGTATGCGAGCTTAATTTTATCATGTTTTGATTTTTAAAATATTTCCTTTACTTTTCCTTATTAAAAAAGGTTTGTCCCATATTAAATAATCATCTTTTTCCTCCATTTCAACTCTACCTTCTCAACATTCACCCTATTAAGAGAGTGACGTGGGGGTCCACTTTCAAATAGGGGCACACCTGAATGACTCTCGACTGTTGAGCCCAAACCAGTCTTAACGATTATCGGAGAAGCAAATGCCACAGGCTTTTTTGGTGGTTTTAGGTTTTTCTTTTTAAATACACTTCACAGGCCCTCAAAGGAAAAAAGGGGGCAAAGTCATGTTTTTGTACTCTTTCAAGACTGTCCTAACTTAATAAATATTTTTGCCAATAATGGGAGAATTAATTTATTTGCATAGAGAAAAATGAAGTTTTTATTTGAAAGAGGGTCCTAAAACTGAACCAGAGGTTTCCGTTTGTTTTACCCACTGGGACCCCGACTTCAGCAGTAAACACTTCCTGCTCCCATGGCTGAAGGGCTATATATTATCTGAAATAATTTCTTTAGTCTGTGACTGGAGGAAGAAAAGTGACTTGCCCTTATTTATCTTTTTTAGGAGCTACATGGATTTTAGTGTCCTTGAAAACAAGTGATTGAGAACAAAGAATTAGCAATAATACACATCTGTATGATCCCATTCATCTAAGAATCTCAAAGCGTTTTTGAGTGTCCACTGCCCCCATCTTTCAATTGCTAAAGCATTTTGGTGGAAGGCAGGCAATACAGCGATATTTGTTTGCCTTTGTGGCTTTGTAACAGCCAACATTAAAAAAAGAGGAACACGTAGGGTGTCAGTGGGATTAAGCAGGCCTCCCTCAGTGTGCCGTTCTAGCAACAGAGCCCTACACTGGCACACGGGGATCCCAAAACATATCTGTCAGGTTTCATTATATAACTGGGTCTTTAATATTAGATCATGAAAAAGACATATCTGAATGGACACATTGTTATTTGCAAATAGGAAGAATACAGCCCAGGAACACTACATTTATTCTTAATTTTTTTTTTTAAAGGATGTTAGGAAACACTATTTTGATTAAAAACAAACTCAACTCTTTTTTCAGTTATAGCTTTCACAAGCTCTTGGTTACTTTTCAATAAGGGGAAAAGGTTTCTGTTTGTTCGTTTTTAGCTCTCTCTCTCTAGCCTTTATTTTAAGCCATTGAGTACCCTGAGACTAATAAGTGTTATGAGGTAAGTAATCCAAAATGAATTTTAAGAATTATTGTCATGGATGATTCCGAATATATTTATCTCTACCTGGGTTTAGTGATAACTAAATTTTCATTTATAAGAGGTGCCAACATAATGATTATTATTTTATATTATAATTTCTGCCATTAAAGAAGTCTGAAAGTTTACAGGGGAAATAGTCTCTAATGTATAAAATCTATATTATACATGTTAAAAATCTAGGTAGAATTCCTCTGCAAAAAACAGCATGTGAAGATTCAGAAAACCGAATGCCCAGGCCTCTCTTACAGAAGTTTGCAGAGAGTAGGCAGTTTTTAGGAAACCAGTATCATTCACCGCAAGTAGCCATGTTTAAGTTCAGATTCTATTTCGTACTATTTAGTTATTCCTCACACAATATTTTTTGGATTAAACTCTTCCATAAATAAAGAACAAAACAATTGATGTGGATGAAGTCTTATGAATTATTTTCCAGGAGACCCGTGGTCTCCCGCCCTCCCTTTCCTTTTCTTGAAAAAAGCAGACTTTCTTCTAAAAGAAGCGATTTTACATGGTGTGTAAAACTGACCTTGGACAAAAAAATGGAACACAAAGATGAATCACTTATGGTGAATTTAAACATGAATCCGTGGAAATTCTCCTTCTCTGAAATCCTCCATTTCTTTTAGAACCTTCTGGTAATAAATTGCTGTGAGTTTTTGCCACATCCTATATCCTTACTCACTGGGACAATTGATGCTTGGCATCCATTCAATGATGGTTACATACACTTGTAAAAACAGGGACCCATTCAGTTTCCCTTTAAGGGTTGTTTAGTGCAGTTATGCTCATTGATTTTTTATTCTCATTATTAAAATTCCTCATTAAACTGGCCTGAAAATAAAATGCAATCCCTTTTACCTGATGTGGCAAAATTCACGCTCACCCCTCCCCAGGATCATTTTATTACAAAGGAACAATAGATTTCCTTGCTGGATCAAGTACGAGCAGTGTGACTAATGCCCTCACTATCCTACCGAAGGCCTAATATTGTTAATTTACAAAATCAATGCAAGGGAACCACTTTGAAGGCAGACGAGGGTCGTGCACATGGGTCTTTCCAGAAATAACGTGTCAGTTCCAAGGCTGGCATTCTGCCTCCACTGGCATCTAGCACTTTTTGCTCTTCCAGGCAATTTGGCCCTTGATTTCAAACAAATGCATCCTGAAGGCCTAATGCCAGGAATAGCTTGATATGATTTATGCTCCATATTTTCTCACAACCCAGAAAATTTTAGACCTAAAAGACAGCTTTTTTCATTATTTAGCATTTGCTGTGAGTCGCATGTAAGCCAAAGTTATTTTAGTGTCAACCTTAATTTTTCTGCACCTCTGAGTGAAGTCAACTCAGCAGTGTTTCCACCTCTTGTTTGTTGCACAATAAGAAAGTTTGCTGGCTGCTACCATTGATGCCCAAGTTCCAAATCTTTCTTTTCTAATGGCAGGATGGCGAAAATCACATTTGGTTGCCGTTATTTGAAGTCCAAATAACCCCCACTTAAACTGTTTTTCCCCAAAGAATTTACTGTTTTAACCAAATTCACAACAATCCTCTTTTACTTATTCAAAATTTATGGGTACGGAAAAAATTTAGATGAATTTCTTTGGAAAGTAAATATCATCCCTTGGTATCCCACCAATCCTAAACAGAAATCAGTTGTGCTGTTTTCAGCAGTGCTTAGGTGTAGGTATACCTTAAAAGCAGTAGTTGAAACATTCCCAAATCTCTGACATGACCTCTGACAACTGGCCACGAGGTCATGAGGTGGTGTGGGTTTTCCCTAGCTTCCTGCATTCATCCTTTCTGTTATTTCTAAATTGAGGAGAAATAAATACACCACTTATTTTAGCAAACCTTTGCTCATTAAAAAAAAAAAAGGCACAGTAAGCCATATTCATAACCACTATTTACATGGGCTACTTAAAATAGAATATATATATTGCCCCATAATTTATGTCATAAAAATCTACAGTCGGTTTAGTCACTAATAGCCACACAAATAAACAGAAATGGTACCATATAGAACAATTGACAGAATACCCCATCCCCGAGGGTTGACCTTGACTTCTTTGCACAGCTAGATAACAGGAGTGTGGGTTATCCACAAGGCAGATAACGGGCACCGCAGATGAACGTGTGACCAAATGGCGTGGATCATGATGCCGGAGTAAGCACTGACCACGTGAAGCTGCACTCACTTCTATTTGACCTCCACAGATCAGATTTCTCACCTGGTGCCTGAGCAGGGGAACCACAGCTAGACCTGGATTTATTTTCCTGGGCTCTTCCTTTGAGTTTTAATAAAACAGTTTGTGAATATAAGAAGGTATAAAACAAAAACAAAGATTCAGATAGAGAGTTACATTTTGGGTTTGTAATAAGCTAAAACATTGACTTAAAAGCAATACTGCTTAAGTTCAGAAGGACAGTGAAATCCAATCGTCCACAATTAACATAAGCTCACCAATACTTACACAAAATACTTAAAATAAATATAGTGTTCATAATTTAAAAGTTATAAAATTACCAACATATAATAGTAGTTTATCTCACTCACCCACAAACATAATAGGTATTTACAGTATTGCCCAGAATTTCATTATGTATTCTAAATTTTCAGTGTTTCCGATTAAATCTTTTCTTTTACTAACTGTACATTGAAGTTAATGCTTATGACAGTAAAAATCATGACAGGCTAAAACTTTTGTAATATAGCCTGTAGGTTGAGAATCTAGAAAAGAAATTGTATTTTTTATGTTGAAGGAAAGAGGAGACTAACTGTGTTCTTTTAAAATAAATTAAATTTTTAAAAGTCTATGAATTCAGAAAAGTTACGGAAAAATTATTCACTTAATCAAAGTTGTGTGACAGTCTGTGACATTCTGAAAAAAATATTTTAATACAAGAAGATAAATCTCTCAACAGAGTGATCATAAGAGCAGACTGATTATTTCATTTGTAATGAATCTTTTCGATCTGAACGGAGGACACTGCAATTAGGTGTATGCGTGCACTAAAATCTTGCTGACCTGCCATGCAATGGAAAGTTACTTTAGGCAATGATCTCAACAATGCCACAACTTGGGTGGGAAGTTTATAAGGAAAAACAGGAAGTGATGCCAAGGATCACCAAAGGACACTTCCCTTTTGATTGAAATGAGTATTTTAATGGCCCAAGGAGTGCTATGCACCCAGGGGGAGGCAGGGGGAGGCAGTGTCTCTCAGATAAAGTATATAACCTGTGGTCTCACACTGACTTCGAAACTGTGGAACACCATGTCAGATTGGGTAAAAGTTCCCATTTTGCATTCAAATACTACAGAATGAGATCTGTATCACTGTTAACTTTATTTCTTAATCATTGTGTGCCAGGTATGCACAAAGTCTGCTACCTCTTGCCCAAACTCATTCTGGGAATTTAAATTTTCTCTCTCTCTCTTTTTTTTTTTATTCTCACCCGAGGACATTTTTGCATTTATCTTCAGATAGAGTGGGAGGGAGAATGGGAGGAAGAGAGAGAGAGAAACATGAGAAAGACACATCGAGTGGCCGCCACCCGCACGACCAACCATGGCCGGGGACAAACTGCAACCCAAGGTACATGCCGTTAGCGGGAACCGAACCCGGGTCTCTCCAGACCGCAGGCCGACGCTCTAACGGCTGAGCCAAACTGGCCAGGGTGAATTTAAATGTATTATCACCATGGGTTTGGGTAGGCATGAAAATTGGCCATGAACCCTCTTTCTTTGTACTCCCAGCCCCACACGTGTGGCTGCATGTGTGTGCTTTTCTCAAGTGTCTGCAATGACATCAAGCTCTTGGGTGTGTTGTACCTGCCAGGTCATTGTACACTGTCCCTCCCAGTGTCACTGCTGTGCCCTTTTCCTGTAGCAACTATAAAATTCAGCACACTATCCTCATGTGCTACAAAAGTAAATACTCAAGTGTTACAGAATCCAAGGAGTTACTTGAAAATAATTTTTTGAGCAGAGGCACTGAATTTTCTATTACTCTATGTCCACCTGTTTATCATTCTATAACAGGTTTGCTTGTTTTTTAAGATCATTTCCATGTTATAACTTAAACTGTTAGCTTTCTTCATGACAAAAAAATTAGGAGATGTTATGTATGATTAGAAAATTGAATTCACTTGCTTCTTTTCACAAATATCACCTTTCAGTGAGACTTCCTAGAATTTCCGCCTTGCCTCACCACTGACTCTATATTCCTCTTTCTTGCTTTATTTTGTCTTCTTAGCATATATTTCTATATACTAAGCTACATATTTTTCTTAGTTTGCTTGTTGTTTGTCCTTGCCAGTATTAAGAATATTCCAAGAAGGCAAGAATTGGTATTGTTTTGTTGACTAGTGTACGTCCGGAGACCGGAATAGTACCTGGGCCACAGTTGGGGCTCAAAAACTTCTATGAATGAATGAATGAATCAATGAAACCAAAGAGGGAGATTAAGGAAGGACGCGGTATAGAATAATGCTTCATGGTGTCGATTCTAGTTTCAGGATTTTGGGATTCAAAACTCTTTTTCTGCCTTTTATTGGTTACATAACCCTGAGCAAGCTCGTTATCCTCTTGTCCTTTTCTCATCCGTAAAACGGGGAAATACTAGAATTACCTCACAGTATTGAGTGGGTTAAATGAAATACTTCTTATATAGAATTTAGCATCACTTTGGAAATAGTATGCAATAAATAAATGTTAACTAATAATATTATTATCATCACCACCATAATCATCATTTTCATTATAATTTTTTTTAATCCTCACCAGAGGATATTTTTCCATTTATTTTCAGATAGAGCAGGAGGGAGGGAGGCAGGAAGGAAGGAGAGAAAGAGAGAGAGAAACATCAATGTGAGAGAGACACATCGATTGGTTGCCACCTGCATGACCCCAACCGCGGCCGGGGACAAACCGCAACCAAGGTACGTGCCCTTGGCCGGAATCAAACCCGGGACTCTTTGGTCCGAGGGCCGATGCTCTAACCGCTGAGCCAAACCGGCCAGGGCTTCATTATAATTTTATGAGAGCAACATTATATATCAGTAAGGAGGCTATTTTAAAATACTTTAGTAAATAACACTTTGGAGTAAATTCAAAAATTATTCCAGCTTCTCTTTACATAATCTGTCTGGCTCAACAATCAATGATCCCACTATCCAAAGAGAACCGCTTGCACCCTCCCGGCCTCTTGCTGACCAAGGATCTGAATTCTGGGCACAGAAACAGTCCACGTGTTGCCTTTGGTCATCTTGGGCTGACGGGCTTTTCTGGGACAGAAAGAAATGTTTCAGGGAGGGTCAGCAGGCAGCTCCTGCAAGTCACCGGGTCTGGTTTGGAAGGGGTTGGGCTAAGTGAGAGTTATGGATTCATCTGGCTTTTAAATGTTATGATTTGGGCCTAGCTTGTTCCTCAGAGACAGGGCAGCAGGAAATGGTGAAATAGGAATAATCATTTCAATACCTTGCTTTCATTTACTCAGTACCTGTGTATTTATTGCATTCATTCATTTATCCATTTATTCTACATACTTTGAAAGGGAGTGTGGGGGACGCAAAGATGAACCAGAATGCATCCCTGTCACCAGGCAGCTTGGCAGCAGTGGGAGACAGACTGGAGGCCCGAGAGAAGTGCTTTTGTTGTTGTTTTCAGATAGTCCCGGCCTTACCTTATAGCTGCCTCATAGATGTGCTACCTAAAATGATAACCACTAGCCACATGTCATTATTTGAATTTACAATGATTACATTTAAAGAGTCATTTCCTCAGACCACTAGCCATATTTCAAGCGCTAATGGCCACATGTGGCTAGAGACTACCATACTGGACAGCACAGAGAGAATGTGTTCATCACCCCAGAAAGTTCTATTGGTCAGAGTTACTGATAAATGTATAAGTAATAAAGAACTTTCTGGGGTCCACCATGACCCAATATTATCTAACTTATTAAAGCAAACTTAATTGAAACGGTAGGCAATAATCATTAGCAGAGATTCCAAATTAGTTTAAAGGTACCTATGGTTTTGAAATTAATTCCAAACATTGGCTGCCCTCGGTGCCTTGTTACAGCCTCTTATTCCTGCCATTAGACAACGGCAAACCCCACATATGGTGCCCTGACTGGTCACATGATTTTTTAATATCCACATGATGGCACTAAAATGGCCTATTAGATTTACAGTGTCATTAACCTTCCAAAATAAAATGAGAGTCTGCTCTGGCAGGGGGAAAAAAAAAGTGTGACTGCTGTTGGGTTTTGGGTAACCAGTCTGTGAGGAAATGCTGACAGGGGTCAGTGTGACATCATCTTTCATTCGGCCCCAAAGCTGTCAGGCCCTCCCCAGATGTCTGAAACGCAGATATAAATTTTCATTATCCAGCAGCAAAGGGCCAGAGGTACACCAAATGAATTTTTTACCAATCAAATTATAGCTCGTTGCCAGATTAAGTGTAAACGCTAATTTTGTGAAGTTTTCTTCTGGTCATTTATCTACAACTCCACAAACTAACCTTGCTGAAGCTGGAAAGATTTCTAAATCAAATTATTGCTTTTATAATCTCGTTGTGGACACTGCAAAATTGAATAAAAAGAAATTCCATTAAGAATGAATGGTGCCTTCTTCCATGGAACAATTAGATTTTTTTTTACATTTTTTTTTTAAAAGAAAATGCAAAGTCAAGGAATACTAAAGAATCAGAGAAGCATGGTTTCATCATCCTGGGCCTCAGTTTCTCCATCTATAAAATGGTGGGACTGGACGTGGTAATCACTAATTCTGTGGTATAAGCATGGCTATAAGGATCAATACTTCTATATTGGAAAATTTCATGTCCAAATTCCTATATTTTTAATATGAGCTTTGGGGATAAAATAGCTCCCAATTAAAATTTTTGGTAGTGTCCGGCTCGTATGGCTCAGTGGTTGAGCATCGACCATGCGCAAAGAGTTTGCTGGTTTGATTCCTGGTCAGGGCACATGCCCAGGTTGTGGGCCCAATCCCCAGTGGGGGACATGCAGGAGGCGGCCAATCAGTGTTCTTTCTCATTAATGTTTCTAGCTCTCTCTCCCTCTCCCTTCTTTCTCTAAAATCAATAGAGAAAAATAAATTAAAAATAAAATAAATACAAATCTTGGTAGATTGTATAAGTTCAACTATATATTTATTGCTTGGAAATTCGAACTCACTTTCCCTTGGAAGGAATGTGACACAGTGCATCCTAGTTATATTTGATGTTACAATGAAATGCAGTTGTACTATAATAGAACAAGTCCTCTATTACTGGTAGTAGCAATATTATACTATTCAACCACTCGATTCAGTAATATGTAAATAGGAAAAGGTATTCATTCATGTTTTATGTCAGAAACTGATCTCCTCTGATTAAGATTCTGCAGGCCCACTATCCTCCTTCAAGTTCAAACCCACTAGTAGTGAGTCCTGTGGCCACAGGTAGGCCCTCCAGCAGGGCAGAGGCCCAGCCAAGAGAAGCAAAGCAGCAGAAATGGAGGGTGTGGTAGGGGTGTGGGTAAGGAAAGCTGCAGGCGTGGACGGACAACACTGAGGGAGACTCGGAACTCCTGCTTCTGGGTTTAAAAGCCAGAATTACT
Source organism: Tadarida brasiliensis (assembly GCA_030848825.1). NCBI lineage: Eukaryota > Metazoa > Chordata > Mammalia > Chiroptera > Molossidae > Tadarida > Tadarida brasiliensis. The sequence continues at coordinate 35,331,676 of CM061260.1, forward strand.
TTTCAAAAAAAGGAAAAACAGCAACTCTAGAATTTTCTTCTGAGCCCCTAGAATGCTCTATTTGATGACTATGCCCTAAGGCTTTTCCCAGTTATTCTTTATATTTATATCTTGTAGAAAAAGACAAAGTCTACTTAGGTACCAGGCATTCTTTCCCCCAAGACATAGAAATGCTATATTTCAGAGGAAAAACCAAACCATACACACCGACCGTGGACCTTTCATCCAGGATGTGGTGGGATGCCTGTACTAAGGAACATGATGGGAAGTATCTTAGAGGTTAAGGGGAAGAATAACCTGAGAGGAAATGGCGAATGTCAGCTCCTGCAGGGACCATTTCAAGTCTTCCTTCCTCTCTAACCCCTAGCACCAACAATACTGCTACCTAAGTTTATGTTCTAGACTGGCAAAGGAATGTGTGTGCAAAAACAGAGGCCCAGTGGTGATGGAGCATATAAACAAGAAGTGAGTGAGTGTATGGAAATTCAAAGCAATGGCCAGAAGGAGTCAGGGTGAGCTTCAGTGGTCCTCCGACAATGCAAACACAAGTGAGTTATTTCCATGTTTGAATAGCTTGAGGGAGGAGCCTTGGCATCTTAGCACCCTCAAACCCAGCCCAACACCTTTAACAGGCCACGGACACCCCACACACAGAAATGCACAGTTCTATCCTGAGTCAATCATTTCAGTGGAAAACTCAATGCCTCAGTCATCATGTTCAGATCTACCCCAACAAACCTCACAATAAAAACAGACTGAGGCCACCGAGGATTGAAAGAAAGGAGAGAAATAATTCCCCAGCTCTTGAAAGTACTGAGATCACCCATTGTTTACAGTGTGACTTAATTTTAAAATAGCTGGACCGAATTTAAAATGTATGATATTTGTGATCCACCAGGGACTGAGAAGCAAGGCGATGAGGCCCACGGAGACTCGAAAAACCTGAAAAGCCCGTGGGCCGTAAGGCCATCCAGCACTTGGCTAACAGTGCAACAATCTGTTGAGTTGAGCATAAACGAAGGATACAAATTAGATTTCCCCTGAAAGCCACAAGATTAAACATTAAGGGGCAAGTTCTTGGCAAAACGTATATGTGTATTTTCCAAAACCAAGTATAAAAAAAAAAAGAAAAAAAACACAAAGTCTGTTAAATACATTGGTCAGATTTTCTCATACTTAAATATTTGCTTAACTTAAATGAACACAGTATTCAGGTGAATCAAGACAGAGATGATATTGGCAATCCTAATGAACGTATTGATCTGAAGAGCTCTAAAATGAGTTTTAGAGAGAAATAGTATCATTCAGTATCAATATGTGAATTTTAGCATGAGATCCATACAATTACCTAATAAGAATATATAAACTATGGGGAAAATTGAGAATGCATCATATTAGTGAAGAAATATTTGGATTTCACTTTCAATATCCCATAGCCTGTATGTTAAGAACCAATGTTAGCTAAGTAGAGATTCTGTTGCTCTGGTTGCTTACAGGTACATGCCAGCACCTGACCATCTCCAAACCCATGGGAACAGGATAGGCTGAAGTGGGTTAATGAGAAGAAGGAGGATTGCTTGTGTTTTTAAAGCACAGAGAGAGAAAAATCTCTGCCTTATCAAGGGCTGGTAGTCTTACCTATATCGTCTCCTAAATGTGTAACACCAAAAAAAAAAAAAAAAAAAAAAAGAGCCATACCCAAGGGTCCCCTATGCCACTGTATTGTCTTACAGATAGAAGGGAAATGTTAGGTGGCTTACCCTGAGACCCTTGCTTGAAGGGCCACAGGCTGGTAAGGAAAATAAGTAGCATACAATGGGAATGGTTCCAAAACTGTCTGTGAAATAGAAGAAGGGACATTAGCAAAGGGCTCCTGATTTCAGCTTGTAAGCTTCCATTGTCTCTTGTCATCCATTCATTAAGTTAACATAATTTCAGAGCACATATTCCATCATGCCCTAGATGGCCAGTTATCTCCTTGTTCTCTTCAAGGTGTGTTCCCCCGACCCCTATCACACCCCCAGCTGCATCCCCCCACTCCATTCTCTTCAAGGTGTGTTCCCCCGACCCCTAACACACCCCCAGCTGCATTCCCCCACTCCATTCTCTTCAAGGTGTGTTCCCCCGACCCCTAACACACCCCCAGCTGCATTCCCCACTCCATTCTCTAAAAGGTTTGTTCCCCCGACCCCTATCACACCCCCAGCTGCATTCCCCCACTCCATTCTCTAAAAGGTTTGTTCCCCCGACCCCTAACACACCCCCAGCTGCATCCCCCCACTCCATTCTCTAAAAGGTTTGTTCCCCTCACCCCTATCACACCCCCAGCTGCATCCCCCCACTCCACACTTCTCTTTTAACCTAAGTGCAAGGAGGGTGAAATAAACATTATGGGTAACCATGAACCCATTAAGGGAATCATTATACCAGTTTCACCTGGATAAAAAAGAATAAAGAACAGAAGATTTTCCAGAGGGCCTATGGTCTTTCTGAGTAGTTCTTTTTTTTCCAGATCTATTATAAAGATGAATAAAGCAATTTGTGCTAAGTACACATGAAGGATTTTAACTATTTAAACTTCATGAGTTTAAATAAATTTTATTTTCTAACCCTTAAAAATAGATTTTTCATGTAATTTTTCCATACTTGTCTGTGCTTGGAGATAATATTTCTCAAGCATCTACTATGGGCCAAGGGGGTACAGTTATTGTCTCTGTTTTATACATGAGGAAATCAAGTAATAGAGGATTTAGGTGACTGGCCCAAGGTCATAAAACTAACACTGTAATATAAGGTTGAAACTACATCTTTTTCTCCTTTAAATATCTATGTTCAATGTGGATGTATTTCTTTTGTTCAAGAGATCATACACAGTGATCAGTAGTGAAAAGGAGAATCAGAGTAGTTCTCCAGGGTTCACACACTGAGATATGGCATAAAGTTCTCAATGACTGCAAGGAATTTAACTGACTCGTGCTATATCTGAGAACTGCACCAAAAGCAGTTCGAGTTCCCCTATCTGCCAAAGAAAATTTTCATTTTGTTGTGTGCATGGCAGGGACAGAAAAGACTTTGAAGTCATTTGATTTGAGAAAAGATGTTCATAGACTATAAAAAGGAACAAACCCTTGCCCCACATGTGAAAGGGGACTAACTTTATCAGTCTTTGGTCTCTTTACTGTATGACCTTAGGCAAGTCACTGCCTGGACAATGCAGCTTCCCTCTTTGAAAAATCAAATTTGAAATTTGTAGTCAAACTCATTATTTTCCATGGTGATGGATTACTGGGGGAGGGAACAGGTCAAGACTGTACACAGTCCTAATAGTAGCAATAGTTTACTAATGGGAAAAAGGAGTAACTAGTTTTTACAGAACAAAAAAAAATTTTTTTGTTTAATTCTTATGATCTGAAAAGCAAAATATAAGTTTTCTTTGCAACACTTTGATTATAAGATAGAGGCAAAGAGAAAAGGAGAGAACACATATAAATGAATTCTGAACTTTACAATTCATGTATTTAAATTTTTGTCTCCTAGTTGTTGTAATTTTGGTACAATATCCTACTTTTTTCCTCTATCAGGAATGCATTTGCCAAATTCCCTATTGGGCAGAAGTTTCTAATTGAGAAATTCTGTACAGGGTTTCTTTTCCTTCTATCAGAGCTGATAGGTATCAGTGTGATTGATTTTCTGGCTAGAGGGTCAGAGATGTCCTGAACAGGCTCTGACTGCAACCAGGACGATAAAGTAGCACAGCTGAGTGAGGAGAACTTTATCTGTTCCCTTAGCAACCTGAGCAAGAGTTGTCCATTCCTGACTGGCAGACTGGACGCAGCCTTTCACCAGGAAATGTGTTGGGAGGGGAGACACCGGTGAAAAGATCATTGCTATAGATGCAGAATTGTGCAAGCCATGGAATAAAATAGCTTGTTTTGAAAAGGAAGCAAGATTAGAAGCATGACAACATTTCATGACCAGGCACTTCGAGATACGTTTCCAGAAGGAGGCAGGAGGGCAGCATTGCCAAATTTGGGACTCCGTCAGTCACCGTGAAAATGAGTCCAAAACAAAGTATGGGTTTGGAGCAGTATCCCCAATGGGAACCATTGTTTTCTCATCTGAGATTCTTTCTCCCAGGGCTCAAGAACAATTGAGACAAATGCATTCAAAGGTCAAGGGAACAGACAATGCTGGGAAAGCCAGAGAACCCAATGGCTAGCCCCTGCACTTCCGTCATCCGCAGAGATCTGACAACAGCTCAAGCAGCTCAAAGCAATCTGATTAGAACAATCTTGAAGCGTTCCTGAGCAATTTCTGTGGTTTTGACCGAGTTCCTTCTCTACTGTAGTGTGTGCCGCAAATCTACCACAGATTTGGCTAAACAGATGATTTTCTTAAAAAGAATTATCTATGGTGGTTTAGCCATATTTCAGGTGATACGCTAGCGGGAAGTCATAATGGAAATCCTAGCACATGACTTGTTTTTCCTGACCTCAGTGTGAGTCTGATCATTTAAAGTCACTCATTGTGCAGGCAGATATAGCCATCAAGGAATAAAAAAGAACTGAACAGTGAGAGAGGACAGATTACCATGCTCATGAGCTGTAATTTACGCGGTGGTCAGTTTTTCAAGAGGCTGAAAAAAGGAGGGATGTACTTTTGTGGGACTACAGTAGACTTTTTCAAGAAAGCAGTATATTCAAAATAAAAACAGGATAAAAATAGAAAAGAAATTTATGAAGGAAATTCAGAGACGTGATTATAGCATCACATTAATGACATTACAATTAACCTCAAAGGCATTTTCATGCAAACTTCCCTTTTCCAACATAAGTCACTCCAGCCAAGGAATAATCCTGTCAGGCTGAAATACTGCATCCTTGGTGTGAGTCTAAAAGTGTTTAGGCTTTCTTCATTTTGTTTTTATTGCCAAGTTGGACAGCATTAGACAGAGCTGTTCTGGAGTTAGAAGGATACAATAGTCTGCAGTTTTTAAAGTTTATGGTATTTTATGCTCTTAACTCAAATGAGCCTTTTAAATCCCAAACTGGGCCACTCTTGGAGCTCGCACTACGCACGAGTATTTTGGCTGACTGGGTGTGATAACATTGGACACAGTGAAGATGCGATTCAATGTTGTTTTTAAATAAAACACGAAATCACTTGATAGAATACATGCTGATTATATGGTTCAAGCTTTTCACACCCACACAGACGTGAGTGTTAACTGCACTGGCTTGGAAATGTCGGTTCTGGCTTTCTGGTCAATGGCCCGTTTACTTAGAGTAAAATCTCCTGGAAGCATTCCATAAAATATGCTCTGCCTGGGAAAGGAACTGCCAACATCGCCAACCCCTTCCATGGAGAACGAGGAGCCTCCTTAGGCCACTTGGGAGTAGGACATGTGTGGCTAGAGAGTGCCATCCACGTCTGTGAGATGGCTGGTGGCCACCCAAACAGGCAGATGGAAATGCAGTAGGTAGACCCCGAAGAAGCCACAATAGCATCCTAACAAAAAACCCTGAAACCAAATCTCCCAAAATTATGTTCTCTAACTGCGCACAACACCTCCCGCTTGACCTTTCTGATCAAGTGGCCAGCAACTGGACCCACAGAGAGGATGCCGGCACTATCCCAAGTCAGTGGTGGTCACTACGTAGGGAGTTAGGTGAGGGTGAAAGGAACCCACTGAGCTGATCAGGGCCTGGGTTATGGATGTGGATTCTATTTCTACCACTGTTCATAGCTTCTGGTCCCCTCCAGCAGGTCATTACTAACACCTGGGCCTCTCACTGGCAGGGCTGAGGTGGCTACTCTGATTATGCCCTGGATACAGCACCCCTGAGTGTGAGACCCCTGTATTTTAGCAGCCTCTACAGCCATTTACTGTTGCAGTTAAATCATATATAAGACCATTTTCTAATCAGTTGTATGGATTTTCTATTTCTTCAGCTGTGAATTCTTTTCATATCATAATCTAATGTGAGTCAAAAATATTTGGGAGCCCTGGCTGATGTGGCTCAGTTGGTCGAGTGTCATCCCATGCACCAAAAGGTCACTGGTTCGATTCCTGGTCAGGGCACAAGCCAGGGTTGGGGCTCGATCCTCAGTAGGGGGCGTGCAGAAGGCAGCGGATCTATGTTTCTCTGTCTCATCAATGTTTCTCTCTCTCTCTCCCCCTCTCCCTTCCTCTCTCTAAAATCAATAAAAACATATTTTTTTAAAAAAAATTGTGAAACACGGAGTTCATTAAATACAATAAAACCAAACAAAGAAAAGTTCAAATAAAAGAAGATTTAAAACTTCCAAAGAGCACAACTAAATTACATTTTTGAGTTGTCTTTTTCTACTCCAAAGCATTTTCTGTCAAGGAAGAGTTTACTGTAGGGGGCTCTTTATAGGTTATACTCGAATATACAGATGTTCTCTTTGAATTTACCTCTCATTTGACAGAAAATGTCTGTGGTGTCTTGAAGCAGCTACCTCATCTCAGTAGCTACTCCTCACATAGTCACCTTATTTCCCTTGAGGCCAGACTTTTGTCACTTAAATCTGCCATCTTCGTCTTTCTCTGAATGTTCTCTTTTAGTGCTGAAGAGAAAAAACGTTCTGTCTTGCAGGCCCCCTTTACCATCTGTACCAGTTTTTCCCGTCTTGAGATCGATGGGATAGGAAGCATCTTGCCTCCTTGGTAATAGGACGATACAGTGATTGCACTTTATTGCAGACAGAGGACCATCAGCTTTTCTTTGGGAAACCAGGTCAAAGATTGTTTTCATGGGGGATGTTATAAATAAACCAGTCTTCCTAAAGGAAATTTGGATGGATTTCCAAGATACCAATTCATTACTACTTAATTCCTCATTTTTTAAATTGAATCATTCAAAAGATATTTACTGGACATCTATTATGCATGAGGCTCTAAATTAAGGCTTTGCCTCAGAACCCCAATTCACACATTCAGCTCCTTCAATTCTATACTGAAAGAACCCACAACAACCAGGACTGGTCGGTTTAGTCTCAAGGGTTTTGCTGAAGGGAGAAGTGGGCTTCTGTCTTTTAGGGTCTATAGTCTAACTTTTACCCTAGTCCAAGTTCAATTTTGTTTCCTACTTGGTCATTGTGATGCTAATCTTTGGCTCACTTTCACAATGTACCAGGTGGAACTAATAACAAACTAATTAATAATTAGTTAATTAATAACGATTATACTTATAGCCCATGAGGAGTACCATGAAGGAAATAAAACGACAAGATGATGAGATTAGAAAAAAACAGAAGTAGGAACCTTTAGACAGCTGTGGTCCAGGAAGTTTCTCTACTGAGGAAGAGATATTTGAGCTAAGACCTGCAGGTTGAGAAAGAGTCTTCCACACAAAAAGCTGGGAGAAGCCCCCAGAAAGAGAAATCTTTGAGGAGCAAGAGGGAAGCCAGTGTGATTGAAGGACTTGAAGTAAGTGGGGGGGGGGAGGGTGTTCAGGAGGTGAAGGACAAATCATGTATGGTCCCATGGCTAGGGAAGGAATTTGGATATTCCTTAGAGCATGTCCTCAATTTTTTTTATTGATTGCTTTATGAAATAATATGCAAGCGCATGAATTCAGCCTATATACTGGGTCCAGTTTGGACTGTGTCACAAAGTGTAGCAACATGGTCTTTTTCCTTATGTAGGTCAAAATGACTGGCCAGTGTAGCTAGAACTTCTATGAGATGTCAAAGGTTTTCTTCTTCAGTCATATGAAAAGGAATTCAGTTCCAGGGTTCTGTGAATTTCTCATTTCCATCTTGAATTCACCTTTTTGAGTTATTTCAAACCCTGGTGGGCTTTCTAGAAGACCATACCGAAAATTGCCATTTTGAGGCCATTCTACAACAAAAGTGAAAAACAAGTTGGACACAAGAATCATGTCTTTTGAAATTTTCCAGCTCCACTACTGTAACCTATTATTTGCTGTCCTTCCAAGCATGATATGAGCAAACCACAACAAAAGCTTTTGTTAGGAGCCAACTTAATAGCTGAAAGGTTGATCTTTAAAAAGAAAGGGAAAGCTTCAAAGAACTTATGTATTGCAACTGGCATAGGAATCACAGTGAGCTGTGAATTTGGAGAGAGTAACATCAGACACATCAATAAAGAGTAATATATTTACAGGAGAAAATGAGTCGCAGTGGGAGCATAAGGAACTATGGCCCCATTTTACACGAAAATCCAGTAACCATTTGGAAAACATATATATGTAGATACATCGTTCTCAACTATGTTTGTGGTGTGGTTTGGAAATGAGAATTTTTAAAAATAAAATTCTTGAAAAGATTTTTTTTTAACCACACTATTCAAAGCTTCAATGAATATTTGACTCAGGCCCCAAACACTGCATGTTGCCAGTTTTTCTCAGCTTAAACTCAAGTAGGTCCCTGTGCCAAGCTGATTTTAACAACCTCTACCTTTCTAAGCAGCCCTTTCATGTAGATTTATGTGAAAATGGCATCTCAGCCTCTTGTCACCTCATGTTCTCTTCCAGACCATTCACCCAGGTCAGTTTCCTGGCAGGTCCGCGGCAAGCAGCTGGGGGTTCTTCTAGGCTGAGCTTGGAGTAATTATGCTCTGTAATTGTGGAGTCGGGGCCTGTCTCCCAGTCAAGATTAGAAATGCCAAGTCATTTCCTGTTTTCAAATCCAAAAGAAAGATACTGACGTCTGATACTGGTTTCCCTATGTTTCCATGATTGTGGGGCACCCTGGAGCTGCCTTTGAAAGATTCTCTTTATAGTACCTGAGTCCCCAACACAGGGCTCAGTCCTGGACCAACACCGGAGAATACGGAACATGACTCCAGCTAGGACATTCGATAACGCTTCAGGTTATTTTGCCTAAACTAGAGCAACCTGGGTCATATGGGATGGAGAATCTCATCTGGGGATGGACTTATTATTGGGTGCTTTGTAGAAACAGGAGGGCCTCTGCAGAAAAGGGAGCGAGAGGCATTTGGCACATGTTAAAGGGTAAAGCACCTTCTTCTTAATTGTACAGATCCTTGTATTTTACAGCACATTAAACTTTAAAAGGAAAGGTAGCAAAATTGAGCATCTGTTTTTTTCTCATATAAATTCAACTCCTAATAAATACTAAGCAGAATTTCCTCAGCCCCAGTTGTGGGCAGATAAGCAGTTCCATACACACAGAACTAATTGCAGTGCTCTCTAAACCTCACTCGACTGTCTTTTTTATTTCTCTGCCAGTGAAACCAGCTTTTAGCAATTGGGTTTTGGGAAAGATGACATCCCCAAAAAGAATCCTAGCCAAAATAAACAGGGTTAAGATGGAGAATAATACTGAAAAGTATTCCTGTTTGTTCCGCACCACAGTGCCTTCCATTGTGAAGTGCATTCTGCACCCAAATTGGTCACAGGAATGCAATTTGCATGCTGGAAATGAACCTGTGCATGTCCCCCAATTTCCTGACTTTGGAGGAGTAAAATATGTGTTGCTGGTTATCAGATTTTAAAATGTATTTCCCTTTCACATCCACTTATTTCCCTTGAAAGTGACACAAAATCTCTAACATAGTAGATAAGGTTACAACCTGCCTGTTACGTTTTATAGGGAAATCTGTATAACTTTTGAAAACTAAGATATAGCTATGTCCCTTCGTGACAACTCCCTATTAAAATGTATAATTTTCCTCAAAGAAAAAGATGAGACAGATTTGGGGGGTTGACACCCAGGCCCTAACAATAGACGGGGGCCTATGAAACTGTGCATTTATGATTCCCCAAAGAGGTACTCTGCCATCCAGCAATAACCTCGGAAAAGGATGTGAAGAGTCATTTGGTCCTTTGCTCTGTTGCCTTCTTTAGGTTGGGAAAAATCAGCATTTTAGACTCCATCAAGATTCTTTAGGACCTTTAAGTTCAGCAAATTGAATTAAACTATTAATTTATTCAATTATCGAGGAAATGATTGGAAGAGAAAGAAGGAAGACTAGAGATAAGGGATATAAAAGCAATTTGGGGGGTGACAGGGAAGGGAGAAAGGGGAAAAGAAAAAAAAGTAAAAGATAAAAGCAAAACTGAAAAAGTGAAAGAGAAGGAAAACCATGTACTGTAGATTCTCAGCTGGTTAAAAAAAATTCCAAGGAGCATATTAAAAATTCGTTAATTATTTGCAAACACTAACTGATCTGTTTGTGTGCAAATGGTTTACTTGCCATTGTGTGAGTTAAAACAGTAGCCCGGCTTCCACTTCTTTTTTTGTCATTGGCTCCTACTCCTGGCTGTATTTCACATTTCAACCTGCTCACCATATGTGTACATACTTATGCTTTCTTTGCCACTAATTGCTTCTTTTTTGACAATACCATCTATATGTGCATAGTATATGGCTGTTTTTATCACTCTAAGCCTATTAATGCCCAGACTTATGGTTCCCAGAGGAATTAAAATTAACCAGCTCTCTAAATATTGTTCATGAGTTGGAAAACTCCTGTATTTTAGAATCTCACTTCAGTTGTTTTTAATTGGTTTGCAATATTTCACCCTTCGGGGCTTGCCCTTAACTTTTCAAAGTATGTATTAAAAAAAATTTATGAGAGTGATATGAAAGGCAAAACTTAGGAAAAATAAACACTGCTTTTGGACAATGATAGTACTTATGCTATGATTTAAAGCCTGATTTTATAGTGTGGTAGAGACCAAACTTTTATTTACTTTCCACTAACTTCTACTATCATCAATGAGATATTTACCTGTAAATAAGGTACCAATCTAATGTGCTCTATCAGCAGAAAACACAGGGCTCTATATAAAGCAAATTCTCTTGTGGTAAATTTCATTTTCACAACTAGGAATCCCTCACATATTAATTTATTTTTTGAGTTTGTCATAAAGTGTTGTTGTTTACAGAATATGGAGAGAGACTTCCCTTAAATACTTAGCTTTTGAAGTATGGTCACTTTGTATGATCCATAGTACAAATCAATGACAAACTTCCCCTAAACCCAAAAGAACCGTTTACTGTTAATGACAATTACACACACACACACACACACTCCTCCCAAGTGTATTGATGGTGTTTACTATTCCTTAAATATAAAGTGATAGGTACTATGGATAAATGACATTTACATTAGAACTACAGACTGCCATGTTTCTGTTGTCAGGGCAGAAGAAAAATTAATTTTCTTTACTGAAAGAACATATTAAAACAATAGTAATAATATATGTCATAATAGTCACATAAAACAGAGATCATCTCTATCTTCATTCTTAGTTCTCCTAAATGCAAACATTTTCTCTCTCTCACTTACAGGTCTTAGTATCAAACCATTTTGCTTTAAAAAAAAAAAAATACTATCAAGAAATTTCGAGCGAGTAAATAAACCTTGAAAATGCTGCCCCAACCATGATATTTCAAATAGAAACTTTATTTCACAGGTAAACTTGCTCTTAGAGTGTTTCAATATAACTAACCAAGGATGACTTGGCTTCCAATTAATATTTGTTAAATAAATGAGTGACTGGAGAAATAATAAGTGGAAAAATAAAACAATAATTCACTCTTAGACTGATTTTAAGTAAGCTTTTTCACATCTATAATGTTTTGTGCGTATATTTCCTACATCTGACTAAAGAAAAATCTATTCAGAATTTCCCAAATTTGGGTGTTCTGTGTGTTTCTTGAAGAGCTATCATAGGAAAAAGATAACCCTGAATGATGATCATCAATGAATGAACAAAGTTTTTACTTTATTTAGTGGTGCTTTTCTCTATAAATTAGTAGCACATACTTGTATAATAACAAGTGGCACGTGATTATTAATTGTGAATTCCAAGGTTAAGAACCTTTGACTTTATATGCAAGAATATTGAGACACTTCACTGTGCTCAGACGTTCAGCAAACAGACCACTTGCTTTCATCTACACTGAGTCTGTCACTTGACTTTTGACCTTTCATTTGGCACTGTCCTGTCATTTCTTTGGTTTTGCAAATTTTAGCTTCTCACTTGACCTCTCAACTGTGACCTTTCACTTGACCCATGATCTCATAAATTCTGAAATCTCATACATATAATTGGGGAACAAATAAACAAAACATCTGGATGAAGCTCCTCCTGAATTAAGTCAGAGGAGATGAAACGTAGAACCAAATGCTTCAAGACTTCAGTAAATAATGTAATGTCCACTAGGACTGGTGTGCAAATAGTACAAAGTAACTTTTTAAGGAATGACTATGATATATCAAATTGTTATAAAATACTCATACCTAAAACTAGAAGCAAAAGGCTCAGAATTAGCTTCTATGAGATTTCTCTGATCTAATCACATTTTAGGAAAAACTAAATTACTCTAGTTAAAAATGAAACACTTTTAATGTAGTATTGAATTTTTTCATCTTATTATTCATAGATACGAGTCAGAGCTATTGCCCAAGTAAGTACCAAAAGATTTTAGCCAGATAAAGAATGCTAGCTCACTACAGTACTCAACCTAAAATTGGGTGTGTTTTAAGTGCTATCTGGTCATCCTTTATCCCTCACTCTGCATAACACTTTTATTATCTTTGTACCACTAATCACCATCCAAAATAATCTTTATTGATGTGCTATCTGTCTCTTCTCACTGGAATATGAGCTTTATGAAGACAAGAAATTTATCTGCTAAGATACTGAGTCCCCATTACCAAAAAAGAACACCAGGCACTTTCTGGGTGTTAAATATTTGTTGAATGACAAAAGAATGTCAACCATAAATGCAAGTGTACTCTCTAAACATCATTTCACATAATTACACAAAACAAAAGTCTAAAATAAATCTTACTATAGTTAATTTTCGCTATATAGTTCATCCATTTTTTTTAAAACTCTTATAGCCTTGGAAATCTATTCTGGGCTTTTCAGTTTTGGCATTTTATTTTACTTGTATTACTCTCTACCACGAAGATATTTTTCTCCTTCAAAAGCAAATCTTCCTCAAAAATCTCTCAAATTAATAAATGTTGACAATTATCCTCAACTGCAAACTCTAGTATGAATTTAAGATTTGTCATACCTCTTGCTAATTAGAATATAGTCATGTGCCTTTCATTAGATGTCTAGATTCATATACAGTATTAGGAAACTGGATTTAGATTCACAGTGACCTGAAAAGAGTTATAAAACATTAGAGAACATCAATTTTAATGTTTTGCTACCTGAAATGACCACAAAAATTTTACACTTAGGTATGTTCCAGCTAAAACTTATGATGAATTTGAGATTACTATAAGGAAAATCCAAACAGAAACCTCAAGACAAATGAACAAAAAACAGGCAAAAGGTACTACTGAACAAAATAATTACTAAATAAAACAATTTGGAGGCAATATATTTCAAAGGTTTAGCTAGAATATCCCCTGGACTTTGTAACAAAAATCTGCTTAAGACCTAAAGTTGACTCACTAAAACAAACCTGATTAGAAAATCAACTTTCTCTTAAATAAGATCTTCCGTAGAATCCAATTAAGGAAAGTTCAGTGTGAATACTAAGAAGGAAAAAAGTGAGTTTCCACTTCAAAATGGTGGTAGAATAACATCTTTGAATATTTACATCCATGATTTAGTCATTTAACCAAAGATTACAAACTCATGTATGCTAAAATGTAATATGATTGATCCTATAAAATTTAACACCAAATAAATACCAGGAACGTCGTATACTTATTCAAGTTATATTTGAATATATTATAATCTTTACAATAACATATATGTAATATGAATCTATAATAATAGCTTAATAAGTTTTTTAGAATGTAGAATAATTCTCGCCCTTTATGGCCCCCAAAGTACTGAAAGAAATGTGAATTGCTGTAAAAGTGAAGTTTAAACTAATCACAAAACCAGAATTTTCTAACTTTTAAAATTTTCAAGTGAAGTTGAGTAAATGGTTCAAAGTTTGGCTCAAGTTTGAGGCTCTTTCTTGTTTAATCCAAAGCAGTTCATTTTTCCTTAAAGGTAATCAAAATAGTCAGACATGGCACAAATCATTCTGTTGGAGAAGAATTATGTCTGTGGTTTATTTAAATAATGTAATACCAATAAGGGAAACTTTAAAGAATATAGAGTATTCAAAATATATAGAGAAATAAAAATGGCAAAACAAAAATATAAAAGAAAATTAAGTACAGGAATTATTTCGTAGATACCACTGATATATTGGTCATAACTACCAATGTAATATATAGAGAATAAAATCTAAGTAATAACTATCAAAAGGAATAGCTCCAAAAGTTCACCTTGAGGGAAAACTATTAACTATTTATGAATATAACTAAAATATATTAGAATCAATATTTCAATAAGAAGTTCTAGAATTTCAGATACAAACTAAAATGGAAACTTAAGGAGATGTTCACATTTTTTATGCCCTAGTAAATAAATTAGCAAACACTATTTCCAAGTCATATCCTACATTACTATATTAATGTAATCCATGAAATGGTATTTTTCCAAATAAGTAAATAATAGAAACACCAGCTACATTTAAAAAATCACTGGGAAATTAGTAACAGAAACAATTGTGGGTTCTGTAAAAAGCAATATGGAAATTTTGAGGAGAAAAAAGACAGAGTATCTAAACCTATTGTGTTGATATAACAAAGCCCTGACTTAAAAAGAAAAGCAAGATTTGCTAGCTTTACTTATGCTTTAGGTAGAAGCTTTTTACTACAAGAATTCAACTGCTGAAGTTCATTTCCTGTCTCTAATTCTAAACGAGCAATTTGCTGATAATTTCCTGTCTACATTTTCATAAAGTAGAAAGAACATGACTGGTTAAGCTTAATGTTTCAATAACCAAATAAACTTCTGCAAGCATGGTTTAGGAAATTAGACAACTATCTAAAAAAAACAACTAGTTTTCTGATTATAAAATGCCTCAAAACTGTTTATCTCCCCCAAATGTTTGAAACTATTCTGAAGGCCTTTGTGTTTGTTTCCCTGACCCCAAACAAATAGAGCACCATTGCTCTGCCTCAGTGGGCCCAGAGCAATTAAAGTCAAAAGGGTATGAGTCCCCCTGAACTCTGAGCTGTTTCAACATCGATGAGGAAGAAATGACCTCTGGCTGGGCTTCAGCCTGCCGCCCCTCACCACCTCCGCCACCACCGCATCCCTATGCCCAAGGCAGAAGTTCGCGTAACGTGAACTTTTTATAGACGATGCCTTTGGATTTATAATTATCAGCACTTTTGGTCAAATTTAAACTAGCACATCACTAAAAGGGTAAAAGGGACCCATCTGAAATCTAAATTAAGTTGTCAATTAAAGATGAAAAATGACTTGTTATTATTGCCTTACAATGAGGCACCCTCTTTCTCCTGTTGAGATCCCAAACATCTTCCATCCGAAACCTATTATAGCATCTGCAGGAGTAGTTTTTAGGAAGTTTGTACTATTTCTAAGGCTCTGAAGAGGGCATAATCCATAAAACCAGGAGATGTGGGGACAACTGGAAAAAAAAATAACTTCAATAAATGCCAGTTTGTGCCACTACCCACCTCCAGGTGCCAGCCAGTGGTAGAAAAGAAGTCAAATACTAATTACAAAGGGAGATTTTATTAGACAGATTTAAGGGGAACAGATGAGCCCAAATCTCCCTTTTTATTCTCTACTGTACACTTACCTAATGCCTTCTCCTGTGAGAAAGGCTTAAACAGTAAGCACGAATAGCACAATGAAATTGTCATACTCTTTCAGTGTGGACCTGGATTATTTCAGCCACCAGCAATGTGAGTAGCTGCAGGTGTTGCACTAAATAAAGTAATATAAAGTGTCTAAATTGTAACAGTGGAAGTACTGTTTCAAGACCCTTGTCTGCTTTTTATTAATAGTCAGATTCCTTCCTATCAGCAGCCACAACTACCTTTAGCCTATTATTCAGCAACAATATTTTGATAGGCAAAGATCTATTAAAAACCACTGTTGATATTTTGTGACCATAGTCATTTTGGAGTTGAATAAGCGTTCAATCTTCTCACAGAAGGGGAGAACGTAAACTTGTGATTCAGGAAAAGAGGAAACCAGGGGTTACAAAGGTGGAGAGGCCAAGTAGAATGAAACAGACCCCCTCCATCAAGTAAAAAACTTGGCAGGATAACTAGAAACAGACCAACCCTAAATCTTTGGGTTCATGAGCTCTTAGTAACATAATTAACTGAAATAAAACTAATATTCCAGTGTTAAGTTTCACCTTAACATACATCAGCAGTTATAAGTAATAACACCAGGTATAAAGAATTATCATCAAAAAGTATTCATTTGGTTTATGGAATGTACCTTAAGGAAAGGGGAAACATTCCTTAACACGTTCATGTAATTTCTAAAAGGGGGAAAAATTATCTACACAAAGAGAACTGTCAGGTTTACCTCACTCTTTCTATCAAGAAGCATTACTTTGGGGGAAGGTGTGCTGATCATATTAGAAGTTTCTCACAAAAGTAGAGAGCCCCAGATTTCCAAAGCATTTGTTCTTGGGAAAAGCACCACTAATACCTAGGAAAAAAATGTTGAACAGGAAATGTTTGACCAATGTTGCATCACCAGATATCAAAAGAATTTCACTTTGGCTACTTCAGTGAATCGAGTCAGGACATTCTTGATTTTTTAATAGTCTCCGAGCTTCTACAAAATGGCTTTAAAAAAAAAAAAATGAGTGATCCTAAAATTCTTCTGAAAGTTTTCAAACAGGGAAACAAAGTACACATCTTCTTCTAGAAAGAAATGTAAAAGAGTATTAGCGCTGAGAGAGCAGATAAACAACATTAGTGATCTGTGAATAGCATTCAGGAAATTCCATTTATCTGATGAGCTGTTGGCTAACCGAGCAGTGTTTCATATGTCACCAGCTAACTAAAGCTCCCCATTGTGTATACAGATTTCTTTTAAAGACATTTTTAATGTCATTTTGCACATTAGGAGATAGTTTATTTGGAAGTAACTGGCAGGCCCAAGGAAGGAGTCCTCTTCCTTTTTTTCCCTCTGTTTTAATTGATGTCCATTTGCACCTCTGCACAATAACTCCCCAAATCCCTCACTCAGGATCCTGGTCATAGGACTGCCTGCGGCAATCAGCCATGGTTCTTTTTGAACAAGCTTTCTTTTAACACTTAAAGCCAGGGATGATTTAACAGAAAGTGTCTCAAGTCGGTGAGCTACAGCCCCCTTAGACTCTACCCAAACAAAGCTACTAATGTGTGGTCAGTTTCTTGGCAACTCCACTCTGGGCTGATAACACTCCTGCCTGCTATTCTCCAAGGAGCCGGCTGCTGGAAGACTGCTCGGAACCTCATCCCCTCGCTGCTCCTGATGCGGGCGATCCTCCGACTGCTCGGCGCCAACCACAACATGCTACCCACCGTGAGAGAGCAGGACGCGGGCTGCTCTAGTCAGGACTTATCGTCTATCATACTGATTGACGAAACCAAGAGTGAGCAGAAAAAATAAACATGAACAGAGGCTGCAGTGTATGGGCCAGTCAGCTGGGAGTTTTAGTATTTGGCCTTGGTGATCCTACTCTCATGGTAGGTTATCTTTTCCTTGTGCTATCATTTATCATAACTTTGAGGGCCAGGGAGAGAAACAAACCTACAATTTTTCTATTGGTTACATTCATTAGACCGGTTTCTTTTCTTTCTTTCTTTTTTTTTTTTCTCTTAGCACTCCTTCCTTTGCCCTCACCCCGTAATAATCCCATCCCCTCAACAGTATTCCCTAAAGAATGGTGAAATTAAATCTAAATAAAGTTCTCCCCTTTTACTCCTATTCCAGCATAGATCATTGCAAGTAATTAACCTGTGTTATTCCATCAAATCCAGAATGCAAACCTACATGTTAATTTACTTAAGTCAGATCCCGTAATAAATCTACTTCCACAGCAGCTAAACTCAATGAAGATCCTGGATGTTGTTCAGTTATTTGGATTACTCACATCTTCTTCCTAAATAATGGCACTTGACTTTTTAGGCACAAACCATGTTTTGTATTGGTCTTGACAGCACTAGAAAGTACTCCCCCAAGTGTCAGAACAAAGATGATTTGTATGTGGCTTGCAGTCTCCCAGTGTCTAATAGCTTTCTCATTCCAACCCAGAAACATGGAACACAGTGCAGCTGGTTAAAGCTGATACAAGCATTTCTTCTCTCAGCAGGCTATTCTTGCATAACCATTTATTTTGCAGAGTTTTAAAGTGCCTGAAGGATTTAATTATGTACATAGACAACCCCTATAAACTCTATTCTAGGGTTTTTATTGACTTTTGTGCTGGGCAGCTCTTAGGCATTTCAATTAAGTGTTTTTATAAGAAAAACTACAATATTGTAAAAAAAAAATCTTTATAGATACTTCTAAACAATTTCCCCCCCTTCTGATTGAATAAACTCTATTTAATTGACAAAAAAAAAAAAATCCAGGTTAATTCAAGGTTTAGTTTTTCCACTTTGGAAAAATTGAGGGTTTGAGTCCCACACAGGTTTGTGAAAATGGACCTGCCAATATCAGTGAAGGAACGAGAAGAAAAGGGAGGGGACAAGATTACTTTGTAACATACTCTGAAAAGTCACAAGGCTACCTGTTACTTGGGAGTTTACTTAAACTCATAAGGGCAAAAACCTAAATGCAAAATTTTACATGTTCCACTTAACAAGTGCAGAATAATAAATTACCAAATTCATTTGGAGCACCCGCCTGACAGGTCTAACCCTCAAAAGTCTCCAGGAGACCCCAAAGCCGCCTTTGTCTGCCTTCTTCAATTGCAGGGCTCAAGTATTTACAAGGCTTCTGCAAACCTGCCTTCATTATGATGTGGGATATTTCAGTCCCAGCAGGTGGCCAACAGGAGACCAGACCTGCCCGTGAAATATGTAATACTTTTTCATATACTTTAACCAGAAATGTGCCCCTCCACAACTCTCCTAACTGTTCTAATTTCCCTTTCTCCTCTTAATCTCCTCAGCAAGCCATGAGCTTGCATTAAAATCTACCTAAAACATTTCACCCACAGGCAATGTAATTCTGAAACAAGCAACCAACATTTCACAGCTCTGGAGTAATAGATTAATTTGAACCTAATGTTGCCGTCGTTTACTGCTCCAAATGTTCTGGTGTAGACATCGCCCCAAGGCATGGTGCTGTGGCGTGCACAACTTTGGGAGCCGGAGCTACAGTTGGCTTAACATCTGTGCATCACATTTGCCATGTGCCTCATTATCCTGCACCCCACTGTGCCTACCTGTCCCCCTCAGCTTCTCAGCCACAGGCGATCCAATTTTTTCCCCCTCCAACTAAGAATCTTTGTTCTCCTTCTCACTTACTAAATTTTTGCGAGACCTCTGCACCTAAGCCGTGGGGATTCTGTCCATGTGAACAGCCCAGGCCCCTTAGATTCTTAATTCTCCATTAGGAAGAGGAAAATCACAGCATTAAGTTTCTGACATGCCACTGCATAAATTGTGCCATTTGCAGAATCTACTGGAGCCTGTGACCAAACACAGGAGTGTGTAATAAAGCATGGCATTGTTGGTTTTGACTTTAACAAGTTTGGTCGGTTTCAATTATCTGTAAGCAAAGAAAAGAGTAACTTCCAATTCCAGATTTAAGAGAGACCAAAGAAATAAAATTCACAGAAACAAAAGATTGTCACATCAAAAATTAAAACCAAGGGTCTTGAGCTATTTAAGGAGTTAGCATTTCAAAGCATGTGCCACAAATAGTTGATATATACACCGCCCCCGCCCCCCAAAAAAACAAGGCTTTAAAAATATATGTAGTAACCAGGCCAAACAGCTGCTTAAATTTTAATCCTGCTTAAACACTAAAAGAATCGTATGACTCCTTTATTGGTTTTCCATTGGAAGTGTTTGGGGCACCCATTTAATAAGAGACAGAATAAAGATTTAGTGCCACCAAAATAATTTAAAATATGCGAAACTTAAATAATAGCTGTTGTTATTATTATAAAGTATAGGCATTATTATTAATAATAACATCAATAATGAAATATGTTAAAAGCAATAGAACAGTTACAGTAGGGCTTGAATGTAGAAAAGCCACCATCCTCGCCACAAGACAGAAGAAAAAATTCAAACCAGAGGAGTTAGCCTCAAAAAGACCAAAGCTATGAATAAAGAAATGCTAAAACATTATCTACATATTACAGTCGACAAGCTGGATTTAGACAGTAGTCAACACATAGGAAAGGTGGCTTAGTGCTCTTCAGTTATTTACTAGTGTCATAGGAAACTAATTTACTGGGGGTGATAGGAAATTAATTAGTTTTAAATGGTCACTTTCATAGAGCTAATAATTAAAAGATAAATCAGATTCTGACAATCCCTACAACCCATCACTCAGATTTTTAATCCCTAGATGAGAACAAAATTGAGGTCTTGGAAGAGAATTTTTAAATGCCTTCCCCAAGTAAAAATATGCTCTGCTCTAGAAATTGTATTGGATTTCTACACTTCCCCACATAATCCTCAAAATCTACACACTACAGAGCACAGAGTCTTGCACATTTCATTATATGCTTGAATTAATTTATCCTATATGGAATTTGTTACCTTTACAATAAAAAAGTCGCCATTCATTATTGAGAGTGGACAGATGGAACATGTTCAACTTAAGACATCAATAAGAAGAGAGGGGAAAACTTATAATCCATGTGGCACAGCCTTCTCCATCTGGTAGTTGCCGGCTTTTCTGCCAAGACTTTTTTTCTCAAATAAAAGTGAACATTTCTCTTTGGAGTTAATGGAACATTCTTAGATATTGACCCTGAGCCTGATTTATAGATAATAAGCAACCATACAATTAAAATGTGATATTTTCCAAAGGTAGTCCACATCATAGGGGAAGGTTTTCAACAGGAAAAAAAAAAAAATTAGAACTACTATTTACTAAAAGCATTTTCAGATTTAAAAAAATAGTGTTTGCTTTGATGAAGGCCATTGAACAAGTTATTTTATCCTCTAGAAAAACATACTGTAAGCTACACAAACATAAATTTGGGCAGTAAAGAGGCTGGCAGTCTCACGTGGGAAGACTATGTCTGTACAAGCTTCCCAAGCCCTTTATCTGGCAGCTGATGCCTGATGTGGAAGGGGAGAGGCTTGATGGACAGGTACATCCCACACCATAGCTGTTACATGATCATTTTATTGATGCTGCACACTAGCCTGTCACTCGTTGAAATATGTTAAATCCTATCATATCTCTATAAATTTTAAGTACATAATCCCACCTATTAACTGAAACAGTGCATATACACTTTTTGTGTGTTTACCTCTCCTCCAGTGTGTTTGCTTCTTATTTCCATTCTTTGCATTGAGCTAACTCATTACGTGAAAGACACGGGCCAGTTCTTTACTTATTAGTGCACTAGCTCCAGGCCCTATGAATAAGATTAGGAAACATGGACCCACTTTTCTAGCAATAGCCTACCATTTAAAAAGATCCTGTAGCACTCTGTCTGGGTTGG
This sequence comes from Tadarida brasiliensis, assembly GCA_030848825.1. NCBI lineage: Eukaryota > Metazoa > Chordata > Mammalia > Chiroptera > Molossidae > Tadarida > Tadarida brasiliensis. Next base: position 35,353,183 of record CM061260.1, read on the forward strand.
CTCAGTGGTCAGAGCATCAGCCCACAGGACAAAGGGTCACGGGTTCGACTCCAGTCAAGCACAAGTACCTCAGTTGCAGTTCGATCCTTGGCCTTTCAATACTGTAATTAGCTATATTGTTTCCTCTCAAAATTGGTATGTTGAAGCCCCAACCCCCAGCACCTCAAATGTAGCAGTATTTGGAGATAGGGTCTTTAAAAGTGATTACGTTGGTGGGAATGCAGACTGGTGCAGCCACTATGGAAAACAGTATGGTGTTTCCTCAAAAAATTAAAAATTGATCTGCCATTTGACCCAGTGATCCCACTTCTAGGAATATACCCTAAGAAACCTGAAACACCAATCAGAAAGAATATATGTACCCCTATGTTCATAGCAGCACTATTTACAATTGCTAAGATCTGGAAACAGCCCAAGTGTCCATCAGTAGATGAGTAGATAAAAAAGCTGTGGTACATATACACAATGGAATACTATGCAGCTGTAAGAAAGAAAGATCTCTTATCCTTTGAGACAACATGGAGGGAACTGGAGAGCATTATGCTAAGCGAAATAAGCCAACCAGAGAAAGACAAATACCATGTGATCTCACTTATTTGTGGAATATAATGAACAAAATAAACTGATGAACAAAATAGACCCAGAGACATAGAAAGGAGTATGATTCAGACTGACAAACCTCAGAGGAGGGGGACAGCGGGGAGGGAAGAGATAAACCACAGAACTTACATGGATGTATGCGTAACCAATGGACATAGACAACAATGCTGAGGAGGTGGGGAGAGCAGGATAGGGAGGAGGGTGCCTAGCAGGGGAAAAGGAGAAACATCTGTAACAAAAATAAATTAATAAAAATGGAAAAAATAAAATAAAAATAATAAAAGTGATTACGTTAAAATGAGGCCATCAGGGTGGGCCCTAATCCAATGCGACTGGTGTCCTCAGGAGAAGAGAAAATTTAGGCACACGGAGAGAAAGCAGGGGTGCACAGAGGAAAGGCCATGTGAGGACACAGGGAGAAGGTGGCCATCAACCAGCCAAGGAGCGAGGCCTCAGATGAAACCAAACTGTCAACACCTTGGTCTTGAATTTTGAGCCTTCAAAACTGTGAGAAAATGAATGTCTGTTGTTTAAGCCAAGCAGTCTGTGGTATTTGGGGATGGTAAGCCTAGCAAATACATTGACACAGTCCATTCATCTTCCCATTCATTGGCCTGTCCATAGGTAGGGGTCCAGGCTACCCTTCTCTCCCAAATGCCCAACCTCCCAACATAATCTGCAGTGTACCATATGTATTTCCATTCCTGAAAGGTCACAAATCTGAGATTTCTTAGGCTAGCAACTCGTTTATCCCTGTCCACCTAACACCTACCATGTACCTGGCACAATAGCTGAATAAGTGAGTGAGTGAGTGGATAAATAAATGCATGGATGAACACTTAAATAGCTACCAAATCAAATAAACTAATAATCAGTACTTAAAAAAAAAATGGAAGAGAAACTATCATAATAGAACCATTTCTGACTGCATCACACTCATCCCTATACCCAACATGTAGGGCCACCCACTAGTGTTACTGATGAGCAAAGCACACAAACATAAATAAATATCCAAAGAAAAGGATAGAACGATGCCTAATTCTACAATCTCTGAACTACTGTGAACAAGTCAATCAACAAAACCTACAAATACTCTTTGCTTAAGATCTGCAAATCATCCCTAGCTCTCTGCCTAAGGCCAAGACATGCTCACTCTAACTCAGGCCCATCTGTGTCCTTTCTGCTTTGAGGACTGTACAAGTGTCGCTGAGATTTGAAAATCTGGCCTGACATAGCAACCAGCTTTTAAAAACTTTGATCCTTAAAACTCTGTGTTTAAATAAAGTTATGTGGTAATAAAATGTGGAAGAATCTGGATTGCATTGAAATAGGATAATGGAAATACTGATAACCAATAACATTGGGGCATAGTGACTTAGAACATAAGCTGAACACGGGCCCAGGAAGCCACCCCAGTATCACGGGCATTGTATATCACTCGTTCATGGTACAAAAGCCAGAAGGCAGCCCTCAGAGATTACTGGTGACAAAACAATGGGAATTAAAGCAAACCAGCCAATTTAAGCTTCACTCTCTCCCCTTCCATGATTGAATAAAACCGAGGTTACAGAGCCTTTTTCAGAATTTTAAAAAATACAATAAAATGGTGCGAGGAGACATCTCATTTTTACTGGTACTTACATTCTGCATATAATTAAGCACAAACTTGCAAAGAATTAACCACCAACCCTATGGATCTTGCAGGAGCCTGGAGTGTTTTGCAGGGAAATGGGGGTGGGGGGGTGCTGACCTGAAGCCCACTCCCTTGGGTCAGTGCATGCTGGGAGGGGAAATGAGCTACAGAGCAGACAATTTTCAGCTTCAGTGGTTTTACTTTCTTTACCAGGCCTCACGAAAACACACTGACAAAACAAAGGACACAAAATTAATGACCCATGCATTCTGTCAATTGACTCTTAGTAGCAGTGGCCAGTTCACCTTAATTTTTTGTTCGCATTGAACATGTAGCCCAAGGCATTGGTTAAGGTTCACTTAAGAATTCTTCAAAGGCATCACTTGGTTTTCATTAATTTGTTAACTGTAACTTCTCCTTTCTGCTGAGGAACCCACAAACCAAGTGAAGGCCTTTATGCAAAAATGAAAGAGCAAAAGGCAAATGTTTGGACCAACGAGCCTTTCTTTTACCTTTAGAGCAATCATTAATCATTCATGAATATCAGAGTAAATTATATCTATCAGATTTTTCTAGCACTTAAACGTTATGTAAACCTTCTTGATTTTCTCAGAAACCCAAATGTTGACTTTCAGCTGTTATAGAGGAATAACTAACACTGTAGCTTATAATTTCTGAGTAATTATATACTAATTATTCTTCTATAGTCTTTAGGAAATACATTTTTATGAAATATAACTTGAGTATTCATGAAATATGGTCAATTCAATAAAATTTTAAAACTGATAAAAGGCAATAAGAATTCAAAAATGCAGTACTTACATATCTGTACGAAGATTATACCACCTTTAAGACACTCTGCACTGAAATTCTCTTTCACTTACTGGCCCACAATGGACACTTAGATAGTAGAGTAAATTTTCCTATTTGCTCAAAGGTTACAAAGCAGGTTCACCTCTATGAATATCTCTTTTCCTAAAACTGCAAAAAAGTTTAAGAGTTTTACAAGAATACATAAGTTATGAATACTGAGGCACTAATTGCAGGATCTGAGTTTTCTTTATCAATTTTGAAACCAGAATATAGGCCGAGGCAACAGTTGCTTTGAAGCCTTGCAGGAAGTTGGTAGTTTCAACATTTCTCTTCATAAAATAATTATATATCAAGACAGTTCTAAGTGTGAAGTAGTTTACCATGAGTCCACTTGGTAGTTTTTAGCAAAGGAAATAAATCCCATGAAGCAGATGTCCCATTCCTTTCTATGAGCTTCTCAGACAGTTATAAAAGATGATAGCAATGCTTGGTTGGTACAACTTCATGTTAGTTACATGTGTCAGCATTTCCATTACAAACCCTTGATTTCCAAGGTTTTATAATTCAGCTGTGAAAAGTTGCTTTAGAAAGAAAGTTGGCAAGGCAGTCTTAGCCAGGGAGTTTATCAAATTGAACAAATCTTTGTTTAGCTATCTCTCAGTTCTGTGAGCCAAGGTCTACTCCCAGTTAGACATGCCAAACTCACAATGACTCCGATGCCAGAGAGAGGTTTTTTCTCTCTCTTTAAATTCACTCCACAAGAGCTTCTCTCATTCTTGTTTCAGAAGCCGCCAGGATCCAGCTCATATCCTGTGTAACCCAGTGGGAGAGGAGCCACATCATATGTAACCCTGTAGGACATATGAATCGAGTCTTGGCCAAGTGTCTCCAGCATGAAACGTGGACAGCACTACAGAGAGACTTGGAACTTTTGAATATGTGTATAATTAAAATGTAGGCATATCATACTACTGCTTGCAAAGTGGAGTGGTACTCATTTATTAAAAGCCTTGTGGACTGGGAGCAAGTATATGTTTCAGGGGAGTTCTAATTACTCAGAATATGAACTTACTCCTACATTATCTTTGAAAAAACAGGGGCAGGGGAAAGTCAATCCAAACTGTGTATACCATTTATTGAATACCTGTTGTATAAACTTTGACCCACATTTATTTTATTGATATTGTGATGTTGGAAATTTATATAAACATGTTATTGATCAGAAGTGGGTATATGGCCATTTTAATCAAATATAAAATTATACTACTTATAAGCATATAAGGAATTTAGAAGAGACAGCTCTGGACAAGGTGGTATCATAGTTCATTTTAAAACCCTGCCTAGTAAAATATTTTGTAAAATATTTATCCATACGTGCAACAAATGTTATCTAAAATTATTATTTAGATACATTAGCCTAGATATCTTTGACACCTAGATATCTTTGACAGGTCGGACAAAAAATTCTTCACTAAATGAATTTTAAGTTTGAGAGGGGAAAGAAGATGTACATATACGTAACCATAATAAATGATCTAAATGCTAGGCATCAGAAGAGAAGAACAGAAAGGGTATTTTAGTAGTTCAGAAAAGTAGAGATTTATAAGATATGTCCAAATGTATATTAATATTAATAAATCTGTACTGTAATATAGTAAAAATATTTGAATATAGTAACATTTAAATATTTAAATTGTATATAAAACAGCTATAACATTTATAACTATAGTGGATAGTTTTATAAATATTTAATTTGTAGATTTAAATATAACAGTCATTGAATTAATAATATAGTCATGTCTCAAACCAATTTCTTCCTTATTAAAAGCTCACACTTATAAGATTTGTTAACAAATCTGTTAACAGTTTGGAACTATCAGTTTATGCAGTCAAGGTAGCTGGCCTACAGAGGCGCTAGAAAACACGAGATGGCAAGTTCAGGTGTCATCAATAGCTTCAGAAAGGCCAGGCCTCATCAAAAGGCTTTTGTAGACAGCAGACTAGCAGATGGCTAAAGCCAGGTATGGTTTGGGTTTGTTCAATGTCTTAATCTATTCTCAAACTTTGGATTTGGCAAAACCAAACCACATTTTGCCAAGTACTTTCTCCCTTAATTTTTAAGCCCATGTGCATTTTCAATGAAATTTAATCCATATGTTTCTTACTTTTTTACACTTAACTCATCAAATATTTTTCTGTAAGAGCCATTTGACATTCAAAAGCCTGTGTTTTAAAAACTAGAAGTTTTTTAGCTTTTTATTTTTTTTTTACTAAATGTTTTTAACATTTCCCCCCCTCAAAACAGGAAGTTGCGTCCTGCCAAGCGTAAGTGAATGTGAATATGAACACAGTATGTTAATCTGTCGCCAAAAGGTGTAAATTTGGTTGGAAATTGCAACTTCAAGAAAGTGCCCACAACTTTTAAAAAACTGAATTTGTCTGCACCTAGACAGTGACTGGTATAATTTAAATTTAAGATAATCAACTTTCCTAAAGTTGAGCAATAAGAAGGGCAAGAAATGTCTCTTCAGCGTGCCATAAAAGGAATTCCCAGCAAGTCTATTTGTAAAATAAGCAACTGCTGTTTCTTTCTTCTTCTTTTTTTTTTCCCCCTTGGGCTATTGTATTTCATTTCTAAAAATTGTTTGGAACATACACCAGTAAAAAATATACCAATTTACCAGGACCTTAAAGTTGCATATTTTCATAGTAGGAAGACATGTATTTATATTTGATATATTTATTCAGAAAACTTTATTACTTATGGAATACATCAATATATACTTTATATTATTTTCTGCACTGACGTATTTGCAGAACATTTTTCCCCAGAATAAAAGAAAAGCTGTGATAATTCTTATAATGGTTTAATTCAACTTAATGCCCACATATAAACTCAACACAAACACATTTAGAAAAGAAACCTTAATAAAGGAGTAATCAAACAACCCATCCTAATCACATTTTATACTTCTTTGCACCCCAACCATATTTAACACAGCTAGGCTCATGATAGCTGCTCGTTACATTCTTATTGGATTAAGTTGAATTGAATCCAATAGCACAAGTGATGAGTCATATTGTGATGATCCAAAGGATAATGACACTGTAATTTCTATAACATAGTTAATAATTTCTTATCAAAACCATGATTGAATGAAACTGAGGTTACAGAGCCTTTTTCAGAATTTTAAAAAATACAATAAAATGGTGCGAGGAGACATCTCATTTTTACTGGTACTTATATTCTGCATATAATTAAGCACAAACTTGCAAAGAATTAACCACCAACCCTATGGATCTTGCAGGAGCCTGGAGTGTTTTGCAGGGAAATGGGGGTGGGGGGGTGCTGACCTGAAGCCCACTTATACAAACCATTTGTATAAGTTATTCCTTATAACTATCATATGATACCATTTTTTTTTTTTTTTTTTAGTTCAATGATACGCTCTTTTCTGATTTCCCATGGCCATTTGGATACAACTCTGTGACAGCACTGAACACATTGTTTCAGGAAGGGGAAGGGGAAAATCTTGGAGTGAGCATCTGCAATTAAGCAGAAGATACCATCAGAAAGCAAAATAAAGGCTGAGATCTATGGTATAGGCAGTTATCTAGAACATCCCAAATACCTTCCCAGGAATGCAATCTCATGAATATATCATCAATGGCCTTGGTCTCTAAACCGAGAAACTGACTTCTAGCTTTTGCTCCAGCCTCATTGTCTGAGATTCTCAAGCCAAGAGATACTGTAAGAGTCTCCTACCTGAGTTAGCAGACAGTCATTCATTCAACAAATGCCAGGGAGCACCTATTTAATTACAGGCACCCTTCACTACAAAATTTCTTCCTCTCTTGAAGTTTCTATTCTGGTGACTTTACCACCTTACCAGCCCATTCTTTCAGAAACAAAATGTCTTTTGTACATTTCATTTTACTTTTTATATTAAGAAAACACATTGTATTATTCCAGCCTTTTTATGTTAAATAGTTGACATGGTTTTCAACAAGTTCTGGTCTTGACAAATGTGATATTACTTTCAGATAGCCTCTCACATAAGGTATGAAAAAGGAAAGAAATATCTATCAGGTGTCATCAGGAAATTAAGAAAAAAATGTTTTAGAAACATTCCAAAAGACTTAGAATGTTTTAGGGCAATGAAAAAAGTTTGGAGGTGGACAGAGAAGAACTGCTCAATGGTGCAAATAGGAGCGTGGAATGATACATCTAGATGTCTTCTTGGAGTTCGTCTAGTCCAGCAATTGCAAACCCAGGACCCAGTGGTGTCCTTCTCTCCTCACAGTGCATAACTGGTACTGCTGTTAGCAGACCATGAAGTCAAACAGACCACAGCTTCTGAAATATTGCAAAGGATCAGAGATGTAGGAAGGGGAAGGAAGCATGAGAGTTGAAACCTATTTGACTTCCCTGATAATCCAGCTCCTCCAGGTTTAGATAACTTGCCTGTAGTCACACAGCTACTATCTCTTCACATTACTTGCAGTGGTTTTTGTAACTGACAGAGAAGCAAACAGCTTGCATTGGAGAGAAAGGTAAGCTGATACCCACCAAGTGCCCAGGACACAAAACCAACAGAGTATCTCACTTAATTAACATACCAATCTTGTGAACTGAGGAGTATCCTTTTATAAATCAGAAGCCTATTCAATGCTTCCTGATCAAATACCATCCCTAAACTGGCAAAAATAAACAAACTTGTAGACTTTGGTTTTTCTCTGTGCTTGCATTGCCACTCCTGGACACTAGGTATAAGGAAGGACTCTCTCATCTGGCCAGTGTGGCTCAGTGGTTGAGCGTTGACCCATGCACCAAGAGGTCACCGGTTCGATTTCCAGTCAGGGCACAGGCCCAGGTTGTGGGCCCGATCCCCGGTGGAGGGCATGCAGGAGGCAGCCAATTGATGTTCTCTCTCGTTGATGTTTCTATCTCTCTCTTCCTCTCCTTTCCTCTCTCTCTAAAATCAATAAAGGAAAAAAAAAATTTTTTTTAAAAAAGGACCCTCTCATGGGGGGAACACAAGTAAGTGTAGATTATTGAACAAAATGGTGTGGCTCAGGGGAAGTCTCAATGACCAGCCTATCTATCTATCTATCTATCTATCTATCTATCTATCTATTTATTTATTTATTTATTTATTTATTTATTTATTTATTTATTTATTTTGGTTTCCTCCTGAGATAAATAACCTAGAAGATGTGAAATACGTTGATCTCCTTAGACGATGCTATTCTCGAAACTCAAAATAATATGATCTTAATTCATATGGTAGCACAGACTTCATTGGCCAAATTCATTATAATCATCTAGTATTTCCATCAAAATCTTGAGCTGTTATGACAACCATGTTCCAGTACTGACTTCTGTATTGTGGCTTCAACATGATAAATTCCCACTCTCAGAACATCCAGCTGGCAAGTCTCCTGCCATTGCCAGGAAGATGTTCCACAGTTTCCACATCTGCTTCAGCTCCTCTGCCACAGCCTCATTACTAATTTTGGTCTCCATTTTTTAAGAATTAGGAAACTTTTGTTTCCCTGGAGCGGGCCACAAGTGCACACCCAAGACAGATTTTTATTTATGAGTGGCTTTAATTTATAGACGAGATGTGTTTGTACCTTATGTTCAAAATAAGTCTTCTCCTGACTTTCTCAATGGTTTGGCGTTATCACAAAATTTAGGTGATCTCAAAAAAACAAAGAATCCAAAGATATTTAACCCATTTTAAAAATTCATTCTCTAGTTTTTCTAGAATTCTGTCAGAAAACTCTTCAGAAATACTTAGCCTCATCTAGTTTCAAATCAAACCAATATAAATAATGGGTAGAATTACTAACCTGCAGGGAATGTCATCCTAAATTTCCTGGCGCTGACTATGTAACCATAAGCATGACTGGTGTATTTACTGGAGGCAGTATATACTGTATAAGGTTCCCTGAAAACTCATGTAACTAATGCAATACGATAACCACTAGGGTGCTACTGTGACGTAAAGGATATATTACAATTTTATCCAATTCAAACAAGAAAAAAAATAGTTGACTTTAATGGTCCTGCCCTCTAAACAAATACATTGCCTGTTCTCCTAAACTTAAAATTCAAGGTTATATATAAGTTATCCTGACATAAAAATAATTCTATTGCATACACATTCCAGCACCAAGATATGATTTACTCTTTAATCAGTTATTTATAACAGTCAACTCAAGGAATTAAGTGTTATAAAGGCCATGACTTTTATTGAGAGAATAAAAGGAAAAAAAATAAGCAGATTCAATAGCACAGATTTTCCAGGGTCCCAGTTTAGCAGAGCAGGCTTAGAGACATCTTTTAACTTCCAAGATGCCAAGGTGCTGATTTTCCTGAAATAAGTCCTAGGACAGCAAGAGCTGGAGCTGAGAAGAGATAGCTTCCCAGCAGGCTTCCAGGGAGATGACAATAAATGTAAGAAGAGTGACTCATAAGTGCTCCAAAAAATGAGAAGTCACTTGATTTAAAAAAAAAAAGTTATAGTCGGTTTAAAAATTTGAATTAAAATGATATTCGTGTTGGAACAAAGGAAGGACAGAAGGAAGGAAGGAAGGAAGGAAGGAAGGGAGGGAGAAAAAGAGAAAGAAAGGAAGGAAAAGAGAAAGAAAGAAAGAAAGAAAGAAAGAAAGAAAGAAAGAAAGAAAGAAAGAAAGAAAGAAAGAAAGAAAGAAAGAAAGAAGCAAAGCCAGAGAAATATAAATAGCCTGGTATAAATGTACCTGGCCCTCAGCTAAGGCTACAATATACATTATAAACACCAAAGAGTGTCAAGAGCATTTTAAGAAATTGGTCATCCCTTTCCACTTTGTGAGTAATACTTGGGAATGGGATAAAAAAATAATAATGGTCTCTAGGGAATATTTAAGAATGAGGTAATTTGCATGTTTCTTCCAGAAACATTAAGTGTATCCTTCTCCTCTGCCAGGATAATTTTGAATTTCTGGCATCAAAGTTGAAATTCTCTACCAAAGTTGATCAATCTCCTGTTACCACTCTATATTTATGTTGGGTAATAGTTTATTCTTTGCAGTATTAGACTGAGGCTAGTCAGCTATTTAATCTTCAGGTTTTTATTCAAGACCTCATTGAAGAAAATCCCTGAACTCTGCACAGACCAATTTTTTTGTAATTTTTAGATTCTAATTCTTCCGATTTTGGTGCTATGACGACTCAGCCAAGGAGGGTGAAATGATGACTTCTCTAGAGAAAGGCCTTGATGAATTAAGTTTATTCCCTTCTCCCTCTCCTTGTTCCCTTCTATCACATAATATTTTGGCCTTTTCTCAACCACCATGTAAGGCCAGTGAGCTGTAGAGGAGCTGCTTGAACTGTGTGGATAACTGCTTCTACTTTCTTTAAAGATGTAACCTATATATTGTATTTTGATGCACATCTATCTTGATACCTTATTTCATAAGATGGCACCTACCATTTGTAAGTAAAGGTAATGCATTGAAAGAAAAAGTACATTTCAGAAAACTCATGACAAATACTTTGTGATAGAACTACAGAAAATCTCAAAACCAGCGTGTAGAGCTAGAAGGGACTTTAGAGTTTATCTACTTACAATCATCCTTTTCTCACAGTTTTGAAATTGAAGCCAAGAGAAGTGAAACATCTTGCTCAAGCCGTAGTTTATTTCCAGTTGCTCGTTTAAAAAAGATAAGTCCATGGTATCTCCATTGCTCTTCTCCGTCTAAATTCTGCTAAATTGATTGCCATACCGGGCATGAATTGATCTCTCCTCCTCCCCCTCTGTACCAAACCCTTCTTGGCTCCCTTCTCTGACTTTTGTGCTTCTGAGTTTGTTATTGTTGCTTTAGGGGTTTTGTTTTGGGTTGTTGTTGTGTTAGTTAGATTGTACTAGCTCACTTTTCAGATGATACGCACATCAGGGATTGTGTCTAACAACTCTGAGTACACCCATACCGATTTTCTGTGGCTGGGGAGCAATCAATATGGCTGTCATGCAAAGCCACTAAATCAAAATTTTGTCACAAAGAATTTAAGTACCTCCACTGCCCTGAAGAATTCTAAAACCTATCAAGTCACAGGGAGGTATTTAAGGTTAATAATATCAACTACTATCTGTATTCCGTTAAAAGTGCCTTCATGAGTCTGATCTCATTTAACACGAAACCCCAATCGAGGAGCTATTTTAGCACTCCTGTTTTACAGATAAGCCTGAGGCCACACTGCACACGGACAGTGTGGTGTCTAGGGTTTGGAATCGCACATCTCAGGCTCACTCTACTCTACCATGAGTATATCAATGTCTGTCCTAACAAGTTGTGCCTATTTCACAGGCAGCACTATGTGGTCAAGGAAACCAACACAGAAGCCAAGACAAGAGGGAAAGTGTCCTATACTTCTTTGTTTTTGTTTCCTTCACTGCTGGCTTCTTTCTCTTGGAGAAACAATTTGGGCTGCTCTAATAGCTACCACTTTTCAGCTCTCCATGGTTCAATCTCCCTTCGCCCACATGTTTTAAGGTAGTCACTCAGATCTTATGTTACCCAATGTGACTGGCTTAAAGATCAGTCCTGAGAACATCTTTGAATACTACGCTTAGACTTTTGCAAGCATGCCTTTTTCATCCTTTCCCTCAAAATATCTTCTGTTTTTCAATGAAGGGTCTACTGAGTTCAGGGAATATTGACTAAAAGCATTCAATGAAGAATATGTTCACTGAAAGCAGGGTAGTGTACTGGGTAGTGCATAGCCTCTGGAGTCTGACTGTGTGGGTTCAAATCTCAGCAGTTCACAAGTCGTGTGACCTTAGAAGGGTTCTTTAATTTCTTTGTGCCTCAGTGTCCCCCCTGTAAAATGGGTTCTTATGAGAGTGTAATAAATGTATGCACAAAAAGTGCTTAGGATAGTGACTGACACAAAATTACTTAAAGGTTAGCTATTATGACTGAAAGCAGGTATAAACTTAGGGAAGTGTCAATTAACATCAAATTTTTTATTAGTTGGTTTTAATAGGTTTGTGTCCCTTTGTTTTTAGATAACATTGGGTTCCTTGACATTTGGTCATTTATATTGGTTCCAAAACTGACTAAACTTATTCATCACATTCTGAAATTTGCCTTTTGAAAAGAATATACCTAGAGACCAGAAATCTAAAGAATTCATGTTGGCACTAATAAATAAAACTCATCTGTTGTGAAATGTTCATTTTCATTAAAAAGACATCAGTCTGCTCTGTGCCTCCATTAGAAATAGAACTTAATCTCTGACAGGCGTTTCTCATTTTCCAGTTATTCTCCAGGGAGTATACATTGGCATGCTGGCAATGATTTCTTTGGGCTCTGCACTGTGGTTGCAAATGGTGTCATTGTTCTTGGTTAAATCTGCAAAAAGTAAGCCTGCCCCTCTCCTTTTTTGGCTTCATGTTGAAGCCGCCTTCATGGCAAGAATTATATAAGTTTATCAGTCTCTATTCACTGCCCACACTCCAGCATGATCAAAGCCTGCTAAAATAGTCATACACGAGCTTTGCTTTTCCCCCTTTTCAGTTTCTGCACTTGTCAAGAATGATAATACATGTTGAAACAAAATCTAGATTTTTCTGTTTGTTGGTCAACACAGGAGCTTTTGAAAGAAACAAGACAGGATAAATATTGATCCTTTGATCTCCTTGCAGGCAGAAAAAACAGATTTAGTTGTCATTTGCTAATGAATATTTTAAACTACTTATCATACTTAGGACTAAGGTTTAACAAATCATTAATAAAATAGATGGCACTTATTGTATATCAGAATTCACTGAATAAATGAGAGATTAGTTCCAATGACTCCAACGATATAAGAAAAAAACAATGAAAACCATTCCATGATCATAGACTATTTTTTCCCTAAGTAGTTTGTTCATTCCCTTTGGGATTCTAGTTGCATAATAACTTTTCCTCTCAAGTGTTTTCTTTACAAATAGTGTAAACATTAGCAGCTTCTGTCTGAAATATTAGATCCTAAATAAAGTTAAATAAATGTAATTTAACACTATTGTAAGAGTCAGAGATGTTCGAGAAGACACAAATACTTTATTTTTCACTTTACTAATAGATCTAAGTTATTTTTCTTTGCCTCTTATTTAATAACACATTTTACATGCATGGAACACTGTGTTTATTGACTAATTGTGTACCGAGTCAAATTACTGACATAAGATATTCAAAGCTCAGTGTAGATCCACAGTCAGCTTTCTCCTAATTGCATGCTGCAGATTAAGAAACTTACAAAGGAGGATGTATCAGTGGTGCAGTGTCTGTGGCTCTAACCACTTGCTGGGCAGTGTCCACCTTCAAGGGTTTTTTTTTTGTTTTATCCTCACCGAGGACATTTTTGCATTTATCTTTAGATAGAGCGGGAGGGAGAGAGGGAAGAAGAGAGAGAAAGAGAAACATTGATAGGAGAGAGACACATTGACTGGTTGCCATCCAAACGACCCCAACCGGGGCCAGGGACAAACTGCAACCAAGTACGTGCCCTTAGCAGGAACCGAACCTGGGCCTCTCTGGTCCACGGGCCTACGCTCTAACCGCTGAGCCAAACAGGCCAGGGCCACCTTCATGGTTTTATCCTCACACCAAAAAAAAAATAAATAAATGCATCACATATTCATTTTCCAAATACTGGCTCAACATCCCAGCTTTGACTGTGAAGAGACAATCGGTGGAATCAAGTACCCCTGGAATCAGACAGACCGGGCTGAGTCCCTCGCAAGTGCTGCTATCAGGCATTTGTGGAATGTCTACCTTGTGCCAGGCCCTGATCTCGGTGCTCAGAATAAGTCCACGGACGGGTCACAGGAGCAACTTGCTGCTCTCTAGGAGCTCCCATCCTAACCTCTCAGAGCAACTTCCTAAATTTAAAAAATAATAAACCTTTGCCACTCCTGGCCAAGGGCTGCCGCTGACCGAAGGCATTTCAGTAATAATAAAATACCTTTATTTTACAGCATGCTGGCACAACCCTGGTATTTGATTGTCACAGCAGAAAACAGGCCTTTGTGCCTAAAGTGCCTGTCCTGAGCAAACTCCCACCCCGTGGAAAAGCTCCAGTCCTTCCTCTAAAAAGCCCTCTCTGACTCATCATGCAAATCAATTTCATGTTACACAGATGCCTCTCAGAAAGCAGGGAAATAAAGTCTCCGATTTTCCCATACCATCTCAATTCCTGTCTTTAACGCCTCACTCCCCAGCTGGGCTTGCACTGAGCTAGAGTCATGTGGCTGAGTTTGACACACTGGATGCAAACCAAGGGGACGGGTCACTTCAGTCTGAGCACTTGAGGGTTGGCGATTCTTCTCTGACACCCCGCCCCGGGGTACATTAGAGGCCTGTGTTGCAATGGTAGCATCACAAGGAAACCCGAGTCCTCAGGCCTGTTTCTGGAGAGAATCCCCCACCAACCAGCACTGAATATCGATTGAGCAAGACACATATTATTGTTGTGTTAAGCCATGAGATTTGGGGACTTGCCTGTTGAGGCAACTGACATTAATTACTGTGACTAGTACAGTGACAAAAAAATGAATTTGTTTTGTTTTTGCCCCCAAAAGGCACCTCTTTTATATAGGAGGCAAAGAAAGACATTAAAGATGTATCAAGTCACTACCACCTCTGCAAAGGCTGGGGACAAGGCGAGCACAACCCTCCTTTACCCCAGTTCAGCCGCCTCTTTCCTTAATGCCATCTCCTGTCCTTTTTCCTGATCCCAAACAAGAAAACCCGTAAATTGCCCTTAAACAATGATCTGGGCTTATATGAACTATCTGTTACTTTTCCTCGAGATAAAGGCAAATTTAAGTCCTGCCATTGAAAAGTGACAAAGCAGGAGCTCCTATGTATACATTTATTTTTAGATCATCTACAGAGCACTTTCTTCACACACACACGCGCGCACACACACACACACACACACACACACGAGTTTATTTTTAAACAACATTCTTTTACTCATGAATAGGATAGTTGAAAGGATCCCAATTAATTTTACTGCTGAAATATTAAATAAAAATCTAAGTTTGCTGTCTTAAAGTAAATAAAAGTAATCAAAGGTTAATCAAGATTGCTTATAAAAACTCAACACAGGACCCTTTTGCTTGTATAATAACTCTTTCCCCTGTTTTAGCCTGAAGGGCCTGGAGAAAAGGGGAAATATGAGTACAAATCCTCTCAATGAAAGCTTTATTATAAAATAAAACTATTTTTGCTTCTTTTTAATATACCGCATTTCACTGTATGTTGGTAGAAAGATAGCAAATGAAAATTATTTTTTATTCCATATGAAAAAAATAACTAGGCCTCAGGGCAATAGTTAAAGTCAATGTAGGACAAGAAAATAAACTATGCTGTTAATTAATAGATTGAATAGGAATCTGATCACTCCACACAGGGGAGATGCAGATGTTCAGTATTCTAGGTTCAGATTGATAGCCTTGGAATTAAAACCTGGAATCTAGCCCTGGCTGGGTGACTCAGTTGGCTGGAACATTGTCCCATACACCAAAATGTTGGGGGTTCGATTCCAGGTCAGGGCACATACCTCAGTTGCAGTTTCAATCCCTGATCAGAGAACACAGAGGAAACAACTGATCGATGTCTCTCTCTCTCTCTCTCTCTCTCTCTCTCTCTCTCTCTCTCTATTTACCCCTTCCTCTCTCTCTCTCTAAAAATCAATTTAAAAAAACCATGTCCTTGGGTGAGGATCAATAAAACATAAAAAAAAGAAAAGAAAAGAAAGAAAAAGAAAAACAACCCTGAAATCAAAGTAGACTACACCAAATATTATAATATACTTAACTTCCAAACCCCTGGAGAAAATTTGAATCTAACATGCAACATGAGAAAAATAAATATCATGTGCCATTTTCTCTTCCATAAATTGCTACTGTTTCTTTCTTGCCTTGGCTGCTGGGAAGCTCAAAGACAGGGTTGGTATTTTCTTAAAGCTTTCAGAATTGGTGTTAAATATACTGTCTTCTCTCTTCTCCTTTTGCTTCTCAGTATTTATCTTACGTTAGTTGTCTATGGTTTTTTATTTTGTACCTGTATTTTGGTTGCAAGCTGCTTTGTGGAAATAGTGGTGCTATAAATCAAAACATCAATAAATTCAAAAGTAGCAATGTATCAGGTACAAACATGATTGCATTTCTGAGACTATCTAGAGTCCATATAAAACCACAGACTATTAGAAGGGAAAGAGCCTTAGAAGCCATCTAATCCAAAACTCTTGTTAAGTAGATAAGGAATCAGACCCAAAGAAGTTAAGTAACTTAGGTGAGAAACACAGATAATTAGAGGCTATTTCGCCTGCACCATCTCATCCCCTTTCACTATGTGATGTATCTCTGCTTCATATACAATGTCCAAATCACCACACACTCTACTGGCTTCATTTATTTATTTTACACAAGATTTTGGGGCTTTCTACATAAAGAGTAAGTATTTAAACCTAAATATGCTACCGAGACCCATTCTCATCCTTTCCACAGACTGCTGCTCAGGCGTCTGCCAAGGGAAGGAGATTATTCCCATGGACTCCTGCCAGGAGCCTGGCTGGGGACTGTGCTCAGGGCTAACTGTTGCTTTGAGTAGTTACATTAGTTAGAGTTAGAACTGTCAGGATCTCTCCCAATTAGGATCTGCTTAAGCAGCAGCAAAACAGAAAGAAGTTAAAGAATGTCTGGTTGCCAATATTCTTGATGCATAAATCAACGCTAATTTGGGGGAAGATTTTGTTAACCTGATCCTGGGCTATGATATATGGTAAATAATGGCACCCAAGCGCTGTGCATTCTAAATCACTGTGCCACCAGTAGGGTAATTGCTGGGGCTGATTCTGGTCACACAGGTCATGTTGTAGCTAATATATGGGATCCTCTTCATAGGGCTCTGCACTGATAAGACACGGCAGCCAGGCCTGATGGAATCCAGACAGAACGCCACACGTGCCGTGTGTGCCGACGGGGATGGGCCTCAAAGAAACTCTGCTATTTGAAAATCAATATATTTGCAATATTCTTGCTCAATAGCAAGAGCGTGCCAACAAATATCCAGTAAAGTACACTTAAGAACCTCTAATATCTTGTAACTATTAATGTCCCTAACTTGTAGTTCTATACAGATCCAATTTTCAAAACGGTGAGAGTTTGGAATTTGACACAGCAGTAATCACTGGAAGATTCTGCTCGACAAGCCTTCTCATTAGGTTCTTTTCAGCTTAGAAATTTGGAGTGCACAGATGTGTGATAGCAGAGAGCTGAGAACCCACAGGCCCTCGGCCAGCCCTGGGTGCAATGGAACACCGGCCGGACAACAAAATGGCAAGTTGATGCAGAGCAAGTCACATACTGGAGGAACTCTGATGGGAGAGATGGCCTCTACCCCCGCCACTGACTGCATTTTCCCATGCATACCAGGTGACACAGCAGAGTCTAATTTTCCACAAGTTTTTCCCTTCACTAGGACCTATGGTTCTACTGTGGTCACCAGTGGCTCAGAAAACAGTAGCATGGGGCTATAAAGCCATTCTTCACTTTGTGGACGGAGTGACAGTAATGGATTTCCAGTGTGGGAGTCTTCAGCATTATTGCTTCTTAAAATCTCCTGTATCCTGCCAAGAACGAACGCTACACATCGAGTGTGTTAGTTATGAGGTAACATGGCTGCTGGTTTGACATTGAGGAGCGTTTTCACTTTGGTAATTTCTTACTCTAAATAATTATCTACATGTACATCAACATAAATAAAAGGAATTAACTCAACAAAGGAAACTAACCTCAGTTGGAGACAAATCCATAGCCAGACAGCACCATAAATCTCATGACTAATGAGATATTGACAAATAAATCCTCCATCGTGTTGCCCATGAATGCACCACTGGCAAAGTTTTGTGTGAGTACACGTACTTCTCCTCTCCTAAGACCTGGGAGATTCTGTCATTGTTGTCCACGGTCCTAAGTTAGTTATCATGGGTCATAATTTTAGGCTTTGGTAAATTGTGTACCCATTAAACATTCAGGGTGAAGTATGCAGAGTATTTGCTATTTACTTCTAAATATTGAAATTGTTTGCATTAGTTATCTGCAAACATGTCTAGGTGACATCAGCATTGTTATCCGTTGCCAAGCTCATCTTCAAGCCAATGGGAACAGTACCTCTACGGAACATGGAAAGCCAACACACAATTCAGAGATGATAGTTCCTCAATTTTACTCCCATTGTTGCACTCACAGAAACCAACCAGAAGTTCTGGTCACATATTATATTTGGTCATTTCATTCTGGCAATTTGAGGAAATACTATTAAAGAAAAAGTACTGTAAAATATTATGACCCCAAACCTGAAAGCAGTTACTTAACATGAAATATAGGAGTGCAGAGAGAAGAAGTTGCCAACCCAGTATCAATCCTTCTTTTTTATCTTACTGATAATAGATCCAATGTTATTTGGGCATTATAAGGGGTTGGGGGAGAGAAAGAAGGGGGAGAACTACATTTCCCAGCTTGCCTTGCCTTGGGGCTAGTCCTGGTCAATTAGATTTAAGTAGTTATCACTTGATAGGGGCTTCCAGAAAAGCCCCTCAAAGGGAGCTGACTTACTGGCATGTGCCATTCTTTCTTGTTCTTGACCTTTTCCTTGCTTAGAATGTACACAGGATGGCTGGTACTTTGCAACCATCTTGAGAACATGAGGATGGAAGTCACATCTAAAAACAGGAAACTGGAAGAACCTAGGGTTCCTGATGACACCATGGACTCGCCACACCAGTGGCTGGCTGATGGCCTTCACACTTCTTTTAAATTTTAAGCCAATGATTTGGGAATCTCTGTTATACAGATAAAACATGGAAGTCAAAAAGTATTAGCTTGAGGCCTAGTTTCTAGTCCTTGCCTTTGCAGGAACTGTGTGACCTTTGAAAAGCTCTCTTTACATCACATGGCCTCAGTTCCCTTGTCTATAAACGCAGAGAGCTGGGCTGGATGATCTTAAGGAAACATCTTTCATTTCACTAGCTGTCATTGATAACTGCCCATCTCTGCTTTTCCAATATCATTCTTAAATGCCCATGTGGAAAAGAAAAAAACTTGAAATTGGATTGGTGAATTTTGAAATAAAAGGATAAGGAGGACAAGTAGCTACAAACTTTAGAACCTCCAAACCAGCAGATGACCATTTAAACAAGTGTTCATTAAAGTAAGCTAATGTCACTGACATTGAGAAGGGTTAACGTTGTCACTGACAGAAAATGTCTGGGCCTGACTCCCAGAGAATCTGACAAGACAGGTAAATTAAGGCAGGAAAGAGCTGCCCTCAGGGGCTTCTGGCTCCATTTAGGAAAGGGAACTACGAGGTGTGGGGGTGGGCAATAGGACAAAAATTACCCCGGCCCAGGTGGTGTCTGTTTGACTCATATGATGAAACATTAGCCCACTCTGGGTGAGCGCTGGGTCCTGGCTGAGCTCAGGGTGGCTGGAGCTGTGTCGTACATGGCTGAACAGGAGCCTCCCTTCCCTGCCCCCCTCCTCCCTACCCCTCTCGAGCACTCCGGGGTGGACAAGGAAGAGCAACAGAAGAACGTATCTCTAGCTTAGTCCATTTTTGCAGAGCCCAACAGTTTTACAGGGACACACAAGTCAAGCTGCAGTTATTAGTCACCTATTGTGTACATGCCATTTTGCCAGGAGTTGAGGAACTATAGAACACAAATAATCCAGGGATGCGGGGAAAGAGGGGGAAGACTCCTGTAATTCCATCTTCCTCTCCCAACGGAAGAATGCATTCTTCATACACATAAGCCAGCAGCCACTTATTTCATTCTGGAACATTTCTCCCAGTGGCCTGGTTTAGTGCACATTGCAAAAAAGTACCCCCAAAATTTCTCAGAGGGTTATTCATAATCTTCCCTATAGCAGACAGAATAATGCTGAAAAATGTAAATATAGATACATATTTTTTTAACAATCCTACAATGACAGCCAACAAGTTATATGTTTATAAAGTCTATATAAAGTTTCCACCTTCCTGTCTGGCAGTTACCGGCCAAGCGAGGTTTCTCTACCCGCAGTGCCCTTTACCACCATGAAACTAAAGCATCTGGGATGGAAAATCTTTGATATGCCTTTCATGCCAACCTTGTGAAAAAAGATACACGTTTAAGTTTATGGCGACAAACAGTGTCATTATCTCCCTTTCTCTAATATTTAACCAATCTGAGCACTCAGGGCTCAAATGTTATCTGAAATCCAACCACTTTCTATACATTCACTTGGTCTTCTTTTGACAATTCAACTAGCTTTTCTCACAAGTATCTCAAATACTTGTTTGGAAAGCTTTTCTCAAGTGGGTGTGCAAACAGGAGGAGGACTGTTCTTTAGCAATCCCTCCTTATAAGCCTCCAACGATACTATCTTCTTGTACTTTAGTTAATGAAAAGATAAATATGATCTGTGCTGTGCCCAGCTGTGTTTTTCTTGCACTGAGGAATTCACAAAAGGAAAATTTTAAATCACACATTTATCAGTGAACAAGCTTGCTAAAGCAAATAGATTTCAGCCTCCTGAGTTTGCTTCAATAAAAGATTAAATGCTAATAGGGCAACTTACCACACTCAACAGATTTATGAATAATCAAAGTTTGGAGGAGGGCCAGGCCGTTTAAGAACATTACCTACCAAATAGTATGCCAATAGTATGTAGACATCTTCCCTGTAGCTAAGCAGCCGTATTTCCTATCACACAATTCAATATTGACTGAATAATTGGCCTTTACAAAACATTTATTAAAATGCATCATTTACCACACACCCAATGCTTGTTTAAGAATTTCAGGCAAGGAAGAGGATGGGAACAGGGGAGACACACGGGCTCTTTCTAATTACTAAGTGGATTTAATGAGTGAAGTGTGGCAAGTCAGGTCTGGAATTATTAGACCAAGGGACTGAACCGTCAAGGAGTTCTGTAAGGAATAAAGGGAACAAGCACCTTATCATCTTCATTTTTTGACTACTACCTTGCGTCTGTGAATCAGTGCACACCAAGCCCATTCGTCTTGGGTGTCCTTTTGGTTCTCATGCTATTCCTTGGTGGTCAGGCTGCCATTACTGCCCTCCCTTCCCAGATTAATACTCTTAGTCATCGAGTTTGTTGAATGCTCTATCTATCCAAGGTAGCACATAAAGTTAATGATTATAGGAGGGCTGGAATGACCCGGCCAAGTTTCTAACTCTCAAAAAGATTGCTTATTTCTCTATCCTGTATCTTTGTATCCAGCTCTAAAAATAAAAAAAATATCAGCAGATCGACTCCTTGCAATAGAAATCGCCTATGAAAAAATCTCCTTGCTAACAAGTTCTGAATAACTACGTGGACAAAATGCTCTAGTTAAATTGCACTGAACTTGGTTACAATGAGCTCAAAACACACTCATGGTGTGACTGGAGAATGAAACCTATCACCACGTTTTACAGGTTTGCTGTGGCAGAAAACACAACCGGGGTTCCAGTTCATCTCTTGCCAAATTAGAACATGTTTCCTAATATTTTGGGATCCTGCTCAATAAAAATCCTGGCCATGCTCTCTGTAACAGGAATTCTTCATCTAACCTCACTTAATGCCAGGAAAATGAAGGTATCATTTGCCTCTGGCTTCCAAGTATGTCTGGAGTAGGTTCTCAAATCGTTTAAGATTTCTCTGACACCTCAAGCTAATTGTTCTAATTCCCTGGTGTTCTTTTTAGTTACATGAACATCTTTGGTTTCTTCCATTTTACTTGGACTTTAAAAAAGAGGATACATTTTTGTTATAATACAACTTGCCATTAAGTGGATTCAGAAATATTTTTTGGTCTAAATCGTGCCTTCATAAGATATATATTTTTAATTCACACTCGCTTGGCCCACACCATGGATGTGTGCATTTGCCCAACACGGTCATTAAAACAGGAATCATTTCACTATGTGTGTTCAAGCACACCCAACAAAATTGAGCAATATAAAGTAGTTCCAAACCCACTGACTCCCAGTCAGAAAGGGACAATGTTCTAGCCTAGTGTCTAGTGTCAGAATCTGGACAATAAATAATAAGTTTCTAAAAGTTGGACTATACCAAAGACTTGCATCTAGCTAGCTACCTCAGTTAAATTTATAAAAATTATAATAGAGCCCGGCTGGTGTGGCTCAGTGGATTGAGCATTGTCCCATGCACCAAGAGGTCGCTGGTTCGATTTCTGGTCAGGGCACATGTCCAGGTTTTGGGCTTGATCCCCCATGTGGGATATGCAGAAGGCAGCCAATCGATGTTTCTCTCTCATCGATGTTTCTACTCTCTCTCTCTCCCTCTCCCTTCCTCTCTCTAAAAAATTAATAAAAACATATTTTTAAAAATTATAACAGAGAGAGGATAGGAATAGAGAATAAGATTTTTAAAATTCTCAGTACATAAACAAACTGCTCACTTTCACAGATAAATGAAGTTCATCACAAAGAAATGTCAAAGTTCCATGTTATCTGTATATATGCATATATACAATTTCTATGTCTAATTATAATTTTTAAGTTTATATATTACATATTAAAATCAGTGCAACTAAGAATACTCATATGCCAGAGTCTTCGAAAACTTTTAGAATCCTTTTAGAAAGCAAGGAAATAAATTTTACAATATCTATAAAAATATTAAGGTGTTTACACTCTTGGTCTTGATAATTCTATTGTTGGAAATTTTCCTTAAATACATATCAATGACAGTAAAAGCTATATTCATTAGTTTATTTGTTGTGGTGTTTCATTTTATAATAAAATAAATCATGCAAGAAACTAATAATAGGGGAAAAGTAAATAAATTACTGTATATGGATAGACTAATACTTACACTTACTATAATAATCAGAAAGCTAATGAAAAAACAGAGGCCCACATTTGTGGTAAAATATTAAGCAAGAAAAAGTTAAAACTATAATAAATTTAATTAGGCAGAGCCAAGCAAAACTTTCTAGAGAGTGAAATTGTTTTCAATTTTTAAATTTTGTTTCAATCCTGTTTTTATGTTTTAAAAGTGGTGACAAGAAGCTGAGTTCTACTTGGCCACACTCAAGTGTGAGGTACGACCTCCCCGGCCTCAGCACCCTGTGCATGCAGACGGGAGCAGGGACTGTGCTCATTCTCCGAGGGGAGTCAATCCCATAAGACAGCCGTCCCCAAGTGCCACTGGGGTTGTGGCTGGCTTCCTGAACATGCATTAACTCATACAATCCAGGGCCACCCGGTTCACATCAGAGGACAGTCCTTGACACAACACACAGAGGGTGGGCAGCCCCAGCTCTGAGCGCAGCCACAGCGTCACACTGTGAAGCCAAATTGTCCTGGTAAGTCTCATCACCAGGCGTCCTTTCATTAAAGCATAAACATCTCAATGTCAAAGCAGTCAAATAATCACTAAATTACCAAGCCAAACAACTGCTAATTGAGAAAATCAAGGAAGGAAAAGGCAGCTTTAACACTCCAAAGTTAAAACAACAACAACCAAAAAGGACTTTCCAAGTTTATAATTTTTTTAATGCCTGTGTTTTAAAACCAGATATTTATGGCTCTTTTAAAATGTCTCAGGGTAGCATTTTTAGTTCTGCAACAGTGCTGCTAACATTCCAAGACCAGCTATCGTGCAACTGCCCATAAAAAAATTAACACTAGCAAGGCCATTTTTTCTGCGCTTAAGCTCATGCCAATGAAAACTACCCTATAGGCATACACTTGATATTTCTGTTCACCACACATTAACCCAGAGTTCCTCCGGGTGTGACGCCCAGGTGACTTCTGTGATGCAGATTTCTAAAAATCTGGCTGGAAACCTGCATGATTGAACACCCCCCTCATGGCATGGTACAACCATTGATCTTCTCTTATTTTACCCAATCTGCACTTAGTCTTGGAAGATTAACCCTTTGGCAATATGAATTCACATTGCTAAACACAAAGGGAGTCTCTCCTGAGGCTTGAGAAAGTGCCTTAGTTCTGAAAGTAGTGCCCAGGGACCACTGGGGGTCTGACATGATTCATGAGAGGCAGAGGAAAGAAGTGGCTGAGATGGGAGTTGGGGCAGGACACAGGCTCTGGAAGGAACAGAATCTCAGACTCCTGGAGCTAAAGAACACCTTGGTGATCACCTAGAATAACCCTTTCGATGCACCACACAGCTAGCTAGTGACAGGGACTCCGTCTAGCTTTCTCTCTACTGTCTACCTTTCTCTCTACTGAATATTTTGAGGTAAGGGAAATGGGGACAGACAGAACCTGGCTATAGAAAAAGAAAATATCATTATATATTATTTTTAAAATTATGGTAAATGAGGACAAAAAAGTATGTATAAAGAAAATCCCTAAAACATATTTGGATAAGGTCCTGGTGTAATTTTTTAGATTATACCCAGATCCCGAGCGACCATCTCAGAAGCTGGCAGTGGGTGGGCGCTTCACATTGACAGTGTCGAGACTGGGGAGACAGATCATTCACATCCTGACTGGCATCCCAGCACCTTCAAAGTCAGGGGCTGCACATTTAGTTTAACATATACTTTGTCTGTTTGTTTGTTTTATTAATCCTTACCTGGGGATTATTTCTCCATTGCTTTTTAGAAAGAGTGGAAGGAAGGGAGGGAGGGAGAGAGAGAGAAACATTAATGTGAGAGAGACACATTGGTTGGTTGCCTCCCTCACGTACCCCGTCCCGGGCCGAGGATCAAACCTGCAACCCAGGTACGTGCCCTTGACCGGGAATTGAACCTGCCACCCTTCGGTGTGCAGGCTGACTCTCCAACCACTGAGCCACACTGGCCAGGGCACATAGTTTTTTGAGCAACTTCCCACGGTCTGGTTATCCCTCGCCCTTTTGATTAGAGAGAAAAGGGTCATAGGGTATCCGACCTGCCTCACATCTTGTGAGGGCAGGAAGGCGGGAGGCAGAGGGGACTAGGGAGAAACACGAGCCGGGGCAGAAGCAAGCAAGCTGGATGAAGAGAGACCCCTCACCCCCTTAACTTCTGCTTGAAACATGTCCCTCCTGCAAACACAGGACTATGGAAAGAGAAGCTACCGAAGAGGAAACGTTGGGTTAGTTGTACCTCACCTGCCCACACGCTGTTTCATACAAACATTCAGATGTTTATAAAAACACATGTTTCCAGTATCCCTTTGCCACAAGCTCAGAACATCTTTACAATTCAGAACATCTGTCAGAAAGCAAGGTATACAAAATATACTATACGACTTTGTACTTCTGCCTCCACCTGCGCATTGAAAACCACAGACATCAATGGAAAAGAGAATGTCTCCAATTTGAAAGCCACGGACATCGCAGGGGCACTGGACCAAATTACCTGTCTCTGTCGCTGAAGTTCTCATCGCAAAGAGTGAAGATCATCAGGCCTCTCCACAGACATAAGCAAACTACATCAGTGAAACGTAACCAGGAAGAGAAAAGGAATACAACCCCCGCCGTTAATACTAAAACTGGTCAATAATTATCTAGGCGGTATCAGTTATGTTCTCATCCTGGTTGGCCTTTAAGTAAAGAGAAGGAACCCGTGAGCAGGGCTTGGGAATGCGGCGGCCTCTCTATAGGACTATTATCTCAGGCGGCATGTGTGAAGAGCGGGGTGGATACAGCCTGCAACCCGTGCATTTATTGTTTCTGCATTCTAACCACTTCTGGGGAATCATTGCTCATCTTAATCCCATTCCAAAGCCCCAAAGGGCAGGAGGAAGTTCCTATTCACTGGTAATTTGCTCTTGGAAACCCTGGGAGGAAGATGAGCTTTGTCCCAATGTGCTAAGTCATGTCTGTTTGGAGGCCACGAATCCAGCCCGTCCCCAAAGCTGGACAGGCAGGCGGGAATGGGACAGGCAGGCGGGAATGTCACCCTTCTCCAAAGTTCCTTAAAGAGGGGTAAGGGTTACTGCTCATTTTGAAATCTGCCTGATTTTCAAAAAAGGAGAGATACATTCTCAATAAACATCACTTTTTTTCAATCCAAGTGAATTGGATCTTGAGAACTAGGAATCTAAGGAAAAGCTATTCTGGAAACTTTGTTTTTTAAATTTTTATAAGACTTTTTAAAATTAAATTTATTGGGGTAACATTGGTTAATAACATTATATAAGGTTCAGGTGTATACTTTTGTAAAGCGTCATCTGTATATTCTTTGTGTGCTCACCACCCAAAGTCTAGTCTCCTTCCCTCACCATATATTTGACCCCCTTTACCCTCTTCATCCCTCTCACCCCTCCTCCTCTGGTAACCACCATTCTGTTGTCTGTGTCTATGTAAACTTTTATAACATGCTTCATGAACTAATCATACTTTTCCATTTCATAGCATTATACCATTTTCCAAATATAACTTTCCAAAAATACCTAATAGCTGAAGGTAGCATGGAGACTGGTCAGGGAAAAAAAATCAAAAGGTCTAGGCAAAATAAACCCTGAAGGACAGTATCAGAATTCCGTTTCAGAGGCAAATTAAATAGTGCTAAATAGAGCCAAAGGTATAGTTTTCATGTAAAAAGCTACCATAAATGTTAAAGATTCTCTAGTTCTGCATGAATATGACGAAATGATCTATAGCTGCTGTCACGTGACTGTTTAAATTGAACATTGTTAAAATAAATACCTTTAAAAATTCAGTTCCTCATTTGCACTAGTCCCATTCATTTTGGACAGCCTGGATTCTAGAACATTCATCACTGCTGAGAGTTCTGTTGGACAGCTCAGATCCCAGAGCTCATAAGGAACTTTAAAGTGAGCATAGATATATAATAGAAACTAAAAAAACAGGCTGCGGCTCCATAAAAGTGCACCGTAGGGAGTGGCATATTCAAACCATAAAAAAACTTTTATTCTTGCTTTAGCTGGATCCTCACTTAGGGAGAAAAAAAAAAGTCTTTCAGAAAACAGGCGGGGCAATACTTAGGCTAAGCAGCTAGGTTTCAGGGAGAGTTCACACTGAAGTTGTCCCTTCAATGTGGAAAGGCACGTACGTGTGTGTGTGTGTGTGTGTGTGTGTGTGTATGCACAAATATTCTCTAGGATATTCAAAGCGTGACTTTACACAGAGAAATGTTCTCCCTAGAAGCTGCCAAATGGTATGGATGACCTGAGTAGTGATATTCAGATGAGGTAAGGACTGGCCCCATCTGATCTGACTTCAAAACAGATTGCTCTAGGATGGGTCCTTCTTAAACAGAACTGAGCAAACAGACACTTTCTATCTTCATGGGGCTCAAAGGAATTTTGTTCGGGATTGAAAGGGTTATCCAGGTGTTGTCATTGGGTCTGTTTTTGGAAGTCCTTCCACCTAGAGTATTTAAAGTACGCTATATCTTGTGAGTGGGAGAGCTTGATAATGGCCCAAGGTCATCCTCTGTGCTGGCACACTGATACTCTGGTAGATATCTTAGTTTTCCAATGATACACAAATGTCAATTTAAAACACACTATCCCACTTCACCCTTTTCCTCTTTTACTGCTCCCATTTGATGATGTGAATGTCCACACGCTTGGACATGCGGGACGGTCACATGCTTACAACAGCTGTACAGAAACAAGGCTCCAGAAATGCTACATTCCGCGCAAGTTACAGGTTACACTGGTCCACAATGGTGGACACAGCACAAAAAATTTAAAAGTATACCTAGTTCTAATTAGTTCAATTGTAATAAAATAACAAAGCTATTATTTATACTTAGTGACTATGAAATTTCAAAACTATATGTCAGTTATATCAACTGATTCTTTACTAATGCCACTTAAATTCTTTTTTTTTTTTCAACACAGATGACATCCCTAGTCAAAACGAGAGAACACTCACTGATGTATTTACTTCTTGTGGATTATCTGGGGCTTTTACTGGTGGCTGAAATCCAAGGTATGTTAGAATAAGAGTCATTTTAATATATATAGCATTTTGCAAAGCACTGTAACATGTAACATTGCACTTGTCTGCCGTGGCCACACAGCCAGGATTTTATGGCAGGTGGTATTTTAAAAAGTGATGTGAAAAAAGATCAGATTAGTTAGGTCATATGCCTAAGGACTTCTAGCTCAGTATTCATTTCTAAAATCTAATTTTAATTATACAAGTAATACATGAATGCATTTTTCTGAGAAAATCGTATGCAGTATTACATATAAGACTAAAGCCCCGTCAGTCTCAAGTCAGCCCATGTCTCTCTCCCCTGCCTCAGAGGCAACCACATTATCAGATGATGTGTACCAGATCTTTTTTATTCTTTTGCAACCACTCACACTTATCCAAAAGGGCGTACACAAGGAGATTTGGTGCAGAGCAACAATAATAAAAAAATTAGAAGCATTCTAATGTCCAAAAATTAAGGAATAACCAAACTAATTATGATTTTAAAGAATGGGGTTAAGTTTGTATTAAATAATTTGAAGTGTCTAACATGCTTAGCGAGTACCTGGCACAGATTACTATGTATACCAACACAATGGATGAAAGACACAAGCTGCATAGAGATGCATGGAGTATGAGCCCATTTATGTCACACACACACTGATACCAGATATTTCCTAGGAGTTCCAGGATTCCCTTCACTCCATGAGGTTTCCTTCCTTCTTTTAGGTCATGAGGATACTTCCAACCCGAAACACAGCAGAGTACGAGAGGAAACAGGTTATGTGAGTTTATCTGGTCCTCACCATTCGTAGTTTCAAAGATAGTTCATTTTGTCCGTGACTCCGTAAGCTCTCAGGGAGCTCAGATATAACCCTTTCCCCCAAACAAAGAAGTGGATAAAAAAGAAGCAGCCAACAAAATTGAGTGAACATAAACCCTGCTTTGCCAGGTTTGAACTCTTTCATTTCCAGGTGGAACCTTCCTGTCAGATAAACCTTAATTGATAGCAAAAGAAAGGAACTGTGCTCTACTGAGCAGAGGACCAGGAGATGAATTTTAGTCCTGCTCCATCAGAGTCTCCTAGCTGGGAGCAGAGCAAGTCCCTTGCCCTTCCTGCATCAGAGGCTTTGGACACAGAGTCTCATTATTTCTGCATTGCCTAATGGGGGTTCTTTCTTCACAATCATGCATGTCCTTTACAAATGAAGCTCCCTTTGAAGACAAGCAAGAGATCAGATTAAGCCTTTCAATATATATTGCTTCTGTTTCCTCTTGGTTCACTGTTTTTTGCAATGGCTAATTCTCAGAGGGGTCCCAGGCGTGAACTCTGCTCCAACTACTAAATAAGACTGTGGCAAGGGAATTCACACCACAAAACACTCCTCTTGACTGCCAAGCAGGGTTTCTCCCAAAGAGATGTCCCTGGGCCATCTGCTCCAGAAAAACTCAAACCCATTCCATTAATCATGTCAGTCTCAGAGTTTTCTTTTCAAACCCGGAAAAGATCTTAATTATCCTCCCGGTTCAAAGTGTTTCTGAATGAGTCCGCTTAAGTTTCTCTTAGCGGAGGAGCATCACAGAGGCTACACTCACAAAGAGCACCAAGCACGGTCCTGGAATAAAGTAAACGCTCAAGAAACATTTATTGAATGAACAATGGCACCGTTTCACAAATACAATGAATAGGGATCTCGTTTGTGCACTATGTTTCTATTTTTCACCAAGCTCTGTATCAATATAAACACAAATGATCCATATTTCCTGTTCTCTCTTTAAAGAACTGCATCAGCCTTAAGCCTCCTGACATTTTCTGGGCTATCATCAGAATGCTGTGCTCACCCCAAGGCAAATCTTGATTTTGCCAAAATTTCTGGTGATTTAGTCAGTGTGCATATTGCACAAGTCCAGGTCCAATCCTAAGTGCCTGTAACTGGGGTCCATTTCTTTTTAGTGCTCGAATGTAAATTTTAGACCATGGTGTGCCAAACTGATGCAGTAAAAACTTGGTAGGCTCCCAAATTTATTTTGAGAATTGCAACATAAAAGTCAACATAGAAACATTACTCTCTGAGGGTTGTTTCCATGGAAAGCTTTATTAGGTTCATTCATACAACTAAAAGATTATTCACACGAATTCACAAATACTTTGATAACCAACGTACTAGAATGACAGACAACAAAGTAAGAGAAAGGTAAAGCGGACTCTCACGCGGAGCTCCTCCCGGACAGTCTCCACCAGCACCGTCCCTCGGAGGGCTCCTGAGAGGTGACCAGCTCACCCTCCTTCTACCCTACCTGCTGCTACTGCATTTATTTGACCTGGCGGAGACGAGTGAGATATTGGGAACTGTCTGATTCGTTCTAGACCTGTCGAGACACTTAAAAGCACACTCAGTACCTTGAAAACATGAACATTCCCACCACGAACCAGGTTGTACTGCTGGCCACTCCCAACTCCTCTCAGCAGAGGGCCACCGATGCCCACTGGTGTCCAAGAAAGGCTCAGGTGTACTTGCCTGAGTTATTTCTGAATTAAAAAAACAGAAGGATAGCCTTCCCCACCACCCCCAACTATTTGACAAAACTTTAGATTAAATTAAATTGAATAATCAGTTCAGGGTTAGCTGCGTTCATCCAAGCATGTTCCTACCTTGATTTCCACTTTGAATTTCTAAGCATTTCCTCCAAACTGGGCGGGAGCTCCCCCGCCCTACACCTCACCTACCACCACAATAACCAGCGCCGACCTCAGCAACTGAGAGTCAAGGTGGGGTCCGACCACAGATCCAATCGTTCTTGTCGTCTGAGTCACACCTTTACCTTGAATTTAGAATTGGTGGTCTTATTCCCTGGCTGGAATGTTGAAATTCGCTGGGTAAATTTCTTTTTTTTTTTTTTGTAATCCTCACCTGAGGATATTTTTGTGTTTATCATCAGATAGAGTGGGAGGAAGGGAGAGAGAGGGAGAGAGAAACATTGATGTGAGAGAGGGACACATCTACTGGCTGCCTCCCGCATGACCCAACCAGGGCCGAGGACGAACCGCAACCGAGGTACGTGCCCTTGACCGGAATCGAACCTACAACTCATTGGTCTGCAGGCCAATGCTTTAACCACTGAGCTAAACAGGCCAGGGCTCTCTGGGTAAATTTCTTCAGTGCCACTGTCCCTCCCTCCTCCCACCACACAGAAGAAGACCAGAGCAAATTGCCTGTTGACTAGTTGTTGAGTGGGAAATATGTGACACACATGAGGAGGGGAGGAGAAGAAAGTAGGTAACAGGGTGGTGGTGGTAGAAGCACAGAAAAGGAAATTTGGGGAGCAGAAAGGAGAGCTCA
This sequence comes from Tadarida brasiliensis, assembly GCA_030848825.1. Lineage (NCBI taxonomy): Eukaryota > Metazoa > Chordata > Mammalia > Chiroptera > Molossidae > Tadarida > Tadarida brasiliensis. Next base: position 35,384,529 of record CM061260.1, read on the forward strand.
GGAAAGAAGGGAGACTTCTGGATTCCCAACAGTTGCCTGCTGTGAGATCCAGGCAACTGTCTGAGCCCAATTAATTCACTGTCTTTCAAGTGTCGTACTTCACCGATGTCACCTACTAAGTGGAAAGGCTGGAGAGTTCCATTCTGAGACATTCTACATGTTTGTGTAAATACATGGATATGTGTTTGTAGGTGTGAAAACATAACTGTATATACACATAGTTTTGTTTTGTGACGACATGCTCAAAGATAATGCTCTTTAGTTAATATCTACTTATTTGAGTACATCTTATAAATCCTGCTCAATAGTCCATTTACATTTTTATTAGCACGAGCTGCCTGGTGATTTGCTGTTTTGTTTCTTTTCTTAACCACAATCCAGTACGAGGGTCTACTTGGACAAGCTTACCCCTTTGTTGACGTTTTTGTTGCTTCCCAAAAGGTGAAAGCGCTGTTCTTTTGCTTCCAAAGCAAAGACTAGTGTTTCTTTGTTTTTATAAAAGGGCCAAGACTTTTTAAAGCACCACCCTTTAAAGTTCTTCCACGGAGATCTCTTTGAAATGAACAGTAGTCCCACAGATAGAAATTATAGAACAGAAGCAGAGGGAAGAAAGACAAATGGGCCAGCGATCATTATCAGCCATAAGTCACCCTAACTATAACTCTTCTGAATGAAATAAAGTTGGCAGGAAGGGGGAAAATCTCAGGAACATGCCACAGGATGAGTCACAATCGAAAGCTACAGACATCTTTCTCTCTTATTCGAAATATGCCAGTTGTTGGTCAAGACCAGCTAAATCCACGGCTCTGCCATGTTTGCAACTTCCATGCATTTCTTTAACCATGAAATGACTGGAGCAATCTGCTGTGAGATCCAGGCAACGGCCTGAGCCTCATTAATTCACTGTCTTTCAAGTGTCATACTTCACCAATGTCACCTACTAATACAACACGATTATGGTTGTACCAGGCATCTAGTGTATCCATTCAACAAATATTTATTGAGTGCTTATTGTGTAAAGGAGAGTGCCAGGTATCACACACACACACACACACATACACAATTCTAAATCCCACTACTTTCTTGTAAGAAGTTTATAAATACAATTCAATTCAACTTAATGAGAGAAGCTTATAAACAAATAATCATGCAAAGAAAGAATGGAATAGCTTTAGAAATGAAATTTCATGGGAACGAAAAAGCAAGTGTGCTGCATTTGGGAAATTGAGGTGTGTGGGGTGCAGAGAGTACAGTGCGTGGGAGTGGGGGTGGGGTGGGGCCACGGTGCAGGCTGCAGCCGGAGATGCGGATGCCTTGAATGCGCTCTGCTCAACCATTGCAGTTCACCCTGTTGGAAATGGAGCACCGCTGTGGGCTTTAGAAGGATGAGATTGTGTTTTAGACAGAAAGGACCAATAGCAGGTGGGAAGTCTGAGAACAGGAAAGAGATGCTAACCTTGAGTCTGCGGTTGCTGTGATGGCCCAGCAGTGATAACCCATTTCAGAACTTCTTCTCTGAATATCCTAAACGTCCTACACCAGCTCCTCGGCAGGGCTGTCTTTAATCATATCACATAGGAACCAGATATGATGCAGCATCTGATATAATCTGTGCATAAAAACATCAGCACCCACTGCAAACCTGCTAGAACGCACTCTCGGTCCCCACCCCTAGAACTGCTGAATCAGAACCTGCATTTTCACAAGACCCACAGGGAAATTCAATTCACATTACAGTCACAGAGATACTGATGCAAAGGAAATATCTCTGGGCTTAGAAATAGGGGGGCCCTGGTTCTGTCACTTCTTGGAATTTCCATTTTTTTGCCCATAAAAATAGGAAACATATACGCTTGGCTGTAAAAGTTAGACGTGTAACCCATGTAAAAATCCTCCATGAACACATAGATGTAAAGTCATTTTATCATTACGATCATCATGTTTCATAACAAAATCATACACTTTATCTGTTCATAAAAGAATTCTTTGAACCCTACATGTAGAAATGGTCAAAGGAACGCACTTGCCGATGAAACATGGGAACTTTCGTCACCGGGATTGTTTAGTGTTGTGGGAGGGGAGATACTATTTCCTTTAGATATATTGCTAGATTTCCAGGCCTTTATTAATTCACGAGAGCTCCCTCCTCCTGTCTACTGAAACAAAGCGGAGAAAGAACAACTGTGTGAAGGGCTACAGAGCTCTCTCTTACCATATTTTTCCTGCTCAAGTAACCATTATCTTTAAAACTACACACAAATTCCAGCACTTAAATAGGTTTCTGGGGGAGGAAGTGGAGATGTTTGGAAGTAGAGTACCAGCCGGACTGTCTGAATCATCCTGCTTAGAAAGGAAATGATGACCAGCCAGACGGCCTTCTGCAGTCCTGCGAGTGTTGGCTCTGCAGGGCGCTGCTTTCAGACCAAGCGAGTCGGCAGCACGCACAGTGCCCCACACGGTGTGGCTTCGGAGATCCCGAGTCTATTCCCTCCAGAAGGTTCCCCTCTCAAATGGTGCTACATAAACACATCATGAGATTCAAACCTAGGGAAAAGATCATATTTCCATATAGGAGTCTTTTTAAAAATGCACGCTGTTGCTTTCGGCTTTCTGCTGGGAGGAGACCTAGGTGCACTTTCTTCGGTCCTCCTGAACCCAGGTTCATCTGACACCGGCCACCTCCACCATGCTGCCAAAGTTGGACTCCAACGAGATCAAAGTCACACACCTGAGGCGCACCGGAGGGGCCGTCAGTGCCACGTCTGCCCTGGCCCCCAAGATTGGCCTCCTAGGTCTGTCTCCTAAAAAGCTGGGGGAGGACATCGCCAAAGAAACCAGTGATTGGAAGAGCCTGAGGATTACAGTAAAACTAACAATTCAGAAAAGACAGGCCCAGATTTAGGTAGTACCTTTGGCCTCGGCCCTAATCATCAAAGCCCTCAAAATACCACCAAGAGACAGAAAGAAGAAGAAGAAGAAAAAAAATAAACACAATGGAATTATCACTTTTGATGAATTTTCAACAGTGCCCGGCAGATGCAGCACTGATCTTTAGCTAGAGAACTGTCTGGAACCATTAAAGAGATCCTGGGGACTCCCAGCCTGTGGGCTGCAGTGCTGGTGGCCGCCACCCGCATGACATCAACAGTGGTGCAGTGGAATGCCCAGACAGTTAAGAACCACAAAGGAAAATATTTCAGCTAAAGATCATTTGACCACCCCTCCCCCCAAATATATATATGCTGTCAGTACACAGGGTGAAAAAGGCAAAGGGACTGAGAAGTACACATTGTAGTCACAAAGCAGTCACAGGGATGTAAAGTACAGATAGGAAATATAGTCACTAATACTATAATAACTATGCACGGTGCCAGGTGGGTGCTGGAAATATTGGGGGGAACACTCTGTAAAGTAGAGGATTGTCTAACCACTATGCTCTACGCCTGAAACTAATATAATTTTGAGTATGAACTGACATTTAAAAATAAAAATACAGCCTGGCTGGTGTGGCTCAGTGGTTGAGCGTCGACCCATGCACCAAGAGGTCACCAGTTCGATTCCTGGTCAGGGCACATGCCCAGGTTGTGGGCCAGATACCCGGTGAGGGGCATGCAGGAGGCGGCCAATCGATGTTCTCTCTCATCAGTGTTTCTATCTCTCTTTCCCTCTCCCTTCCTCTCTCTCTCTAATATGAATAAAGAAAAAAAAATTTTTTTAATAACTAAATAAAAATACATACATGCTGTTTAGCACATTGCTACTTTAATGAGTTTATTAGTGTAGGCAGATTTTATTTAGGAAAGAGACAGAAACCATTTGTTGGTTTCCTCATTCACTTTTCAATTCTTTTGCTAAATATTTATTAAGTGCCCAAATGTGCCAAATTCTAACTCACAATAAAGGGCCAAACAAGATGGAAAAGCTCTCTGCTCTGGTGCAAAATAAAACCTGGAGTACTGGTCCTCACATGTTTATCATCACATACCCTGTCAATAATATTTGTTGAACATGCATCCCCAACACACGTATATATTTATTTATAAATTATTCATTATGTTACTTTACTAACATATAGAATATGACATAAAAATACTAATATGTGTATTAAATTTCTTTAATGACAGTAAAATAAAAGAAATAGGTCTTAATATTTTTCTGTATAGATTATCTTCTACAACCCTTGGCATGTGGGCACCCACTTGGGAGATCTGTCTTTTAGAGTAATCTCTACGAGAGAACTTTTCCATGGGGACAATGGTATCCAAAGTATATGATTGTTTCAATCACCTCCAGAATTTGAAAAAAAGAGAAAGTATATGAGTTGTTTAGAATCAGAGACTCAATCTTCCTTAGTATGTCTAGTAACTTAAACTGCACCTAGAACATAGCAGATATCTAGTAAATAATTACTGTATGGAATTGAGGGGAAAAGGGAAGAATGAGGGATGAAGGGAGAGAATGAGTATATGCAGTATAAAAAAGAATTATTTGTACAATAAGAGAAAAAAATAGCTTGCTTGCCAGGAAAAAATAACGAGTTACCTTGGTTATTAAAATAATAGTAATAATAATAAAACAAAATAAAATTCATATGTGAAAGAACCTATCTCCAGCTCACTTCCATTTGGCAGGCTGAAATATCTTATCATAAATCTCATCTCCAGAATTTCTGGGTACAATTTTACTAGGTTTCCTCTCTTTTTTAATGGACAATAAATTAATTTTGCTATAAATAATCAAATAGTTTTTGAAATGCATTTACATGTAGGTTCCTTAAAATTATTTACCTTGCCCATAACTCACTGAAAAAGGAAACGGTGACAGACATGGTTACATAGTTACACGGCCTCATAGCTGACACCTATAACCATTTCCTTTGTTTAAAATCAACCGTATTTTCTTTGTGGCAAATGACTTCTACTGATAGTTAGCAGTACTAATATTTGTGTCATGTTATCAAAAACATTTCCTAAGAGTCATGGTTGCAGTGTTATCAATAATATATTTATCTGTTACATCAAAGTTTTGGTGTAATAAACTTATCACCATTTCCACTAGTTTCCCCCATGCTCACTGTTGGTTTGGACAAAAGGTGCTTTGTAAAGTGTGTCCCCATTAGAAACGGTTCCTTCAGGTGCACAGGCCCGTGCCAGGTTCCACAACCAGATTTCTCTGCTGAGTCCAGAGCTCACCCATCAAGACTTCAGAGAAGAGCCTTCCACACTCTGAGAACTATGCACTAAAGGAAGACAAATTCTAGTTACCATGTAGGAAGCTGCCTTATGATGCCCTAATGCTCCCAGATAGACAATCCAGCATGTAATGTAGCCTGTCAGGAATTCCTAGGTCACATTGTAGCAGCCTCCTCCAAAGGCTTGGGAATCCTGAGTGTTTAGATTAGAATCACTGTTCACTCTGGGCAGGGATGTACTCTAGGGGAAAAGTCTATTTTTGCCTCAGCCTAACCCTGAGGGTCTCCAAAGTTCCAAACTGGTAGAGGAGAAGGATTTTCCCAGGAACCCTTCTACCCATCGATAATTAGGCCTCTATCACAATCCAACATCTCAAATGGTCCCTAAATCTCCGAGGACATTTTTGCAGCAAACATGCTGACATTCTTTTTGATGATGTGTGTATACACACAACACATACACACACATTTATACATATATATATACAAATCTATATTTATGCCTAGTTTGTGTGACCTACAAAAAATGTATATGGTAGATCTTATTCTCTTTTTTTTTAAAGGACATAGAGGCGTCACAGATTTATAGTTTATCAAAAGTCCGATTGCTAGGACTCGAATGTGACTCACAAAAGTGAACTAACAAAATTCATATTAGATAATCATATCCGTTTTCTATTAGTGCTGCTGCTATTATCGCTGAGTTTTATGTGCACATAGGACCCCCTCACTTCCACGGGCATCGGCGTGCTTCCCACCGGCTCAGGCAGGGACCCCCCTTTCAGGAAGCAGGAGAGAAGCTGCCTTCCTAGCATGACCCACAGTGTGGCCCCCACGGTGTGAAAGGAGGCGAGTCCCCAGCGGTGACTCTTTCATCACGAGCAGAAATCTGACCCTTCTTTCAGATGTGTGGAAAAGGTGAAAAAGGCTTTTTTTCCCTTTACCAAGTATTGGACTTACATTCCTTCCCAACTAACCCCCAAAGGCCCTGGGGAGGCGTCTGGGCCATTACGAGAAGTGTTTGTCGAGCCCCTTCAGGGCCACGGTGGACAGGCGGTGCAGACACAGCCCGCACAATAACAGCCCAGCTGCAGACATGCGGCAGGCCCTGCTTCCCGGCCTCTGACAGTGCCTTTTCAACACGTGGACATTATCCCCCGAGCAGCCATCCCCTGGTCCTGATGAAGTTTCCCGCATCCCACAGACCCCGCCGCAGCCTCCAGCCCACCCCGGAGCACGCGGCACTCCCGGAGAAGCTGGCCGGGCAGCACCGGGTTCTGTGTTCAAACAAACCCGACGGCTGGCCTCGCCTGTCACACACCCGAGTCCCTTTCACCCGGCTCCTCGCACCCCGGGCATGGTGCACGCGGGGCAGGCAGAGCAGGTCTGGGTGGAAGGTGAGAGACGCTAAGGAAACCTCCACTCAAACAACACCGGTCAAAATATTCTGATTAGTTAAGATAAGATGTACTTTCATTTTCCTAGGAGTTTTATCTTTATAAATAGGCTGCACAATCTATAAGCAAGTCTTAGCCGAGCGCTGGGGAGTCGGTGTTCTTCTCAAATAGCATGTGCTGTGGTGTTTCCTTGGGGAAACACATTCCAATTTCTTAATGGGGTGTAATCAGTAACATGTTTGCTTCGGGCCTTATAATGATGATGCTGTTAACTGCATTCATCAAAAATCCTTTAAAACAGCTGTTTTCAACCAACTTTCGCTGTGAATATACTTTTGTGTGTTTAATGTACTTGGCAAGCCTTTTGAGAAAGCCCTTGCCTACTGTTTTATTTGTTTCCACTTATGAAAACATGCGTTCACTGTGAAAATCAGATGCATTTGTAAAGTTATCAAGGACCTCGGAAGAAAAACGAGCCTCTCCTGTCATCGTCGGCAACCGCCGGATCATCTCCATTGATGGAAATCTGCTTTGAAGAAATGTGCGTTTGTTTAACCATAAAATGACCAGCAGCTCTTTTTCAGGCAAAAACTGGAATGAGCATATTTCTAGAGGTGTGTCCTGAAGTTTAGAGATAGCAACAGAGACAGACAGAGAGACAGAGACAGAGACAGAGAAAGAGAGACAGAGAAAGAGAAAGAGAGAGACAGAGACAGAGAGAGAGACAGAGACAGAGAGAGAGACAGAGACAGAAAAGGACAGAGAGAGACAGAGAAAGACAGAGACAGACAGACAGAGAGAGACAGAGACAGAGACCAATCTGGACACGGTCCAGAAGCAAAGATCTTCCACCAGGGCAGCTTGTGCTCAGCTACCTGGGAGAATCCTACCCGAGGTTGTCGACCAAACCCTGATGTCTCTATCATTTATCAGAACTCGACTCTGAAATGCAAGAATTATCCTCAACTCAGAGCCTTCGCAAAGACAGAACACCTTCCTTTTCTTGTAACATTATCCAGCCAGGAAACAGGCAGCGAGTACAAATGGTTGGTTGAAGTCTGGTCTTTGTTTTCTGTCTTCCTCAGTTGACAATGCTTGCTGCAAGGAAGCAGGCTGAAATAAAACTGCCAACCACCATGTTGTGTGAAACTGTAAAAGCAGGGAAGATTTCCTTGCTCCTTTATGCCCACCAAACCCCCAAAGTAGCTAGGACTATTGCTATATTGCAAATTTATTCTCTTATGTTGTTATAGATATTTTTAGGAGTCGGAGCATGCCATTGAAAAAGCAAGCAAGAGGATGTCTAGGGGGGAAAGGAGAAACATCTGTGACAAAAATAAATTAATAAAAATTGAAGAAGAAGGAAAAAGCAAGCAAGCAGACAACAGGCTCCTGTCAGGGCATTTTTTTTGCTTACCACCTGGCAAGTGCTGGGGTGCTGGGGGTCCCTGACATCCCAGTGCCCCCGAGAAGGCTCAGACGCTGCTCTGCCTCCTTATGCTAATCTTCTCATTTCCTCAATGATGACATTCTTCCCTAACAATCAGAGAAACCTAGTGCATTATTGACTTTGCCTCTTCCCTGAGTCCTGAACAATAAATCTTACAACTTTGTGTGTACTCAGTATGATAGCGAAAGCCAAAGCCCAGCTCGGCAGGAGTCCTGTTTCCTGGGCTCTCCGAAGATAGAAAATATCACATTTCTATTTCACTCGACCCTTTCACTCTCTCGGTCACGCCTCACTGCCTTTACAAGTCACCATTTCACTGTTGCAACAAAGCTTACAGGGACTCTAACAGGTGAGGCCTCAAGCAAACAAGGGCCCGGGAGCGGAGTGGGCCCGGGGAGCAGGCAGAGGACCACGAGCTTATCTGCGTCCTATCTTGCCATTTCTTACCACAGGCCTGCTCCATGACAGCCACGCTGTCCCGAGGCAACGGCTCAGTAATAAGATACACAACAAATAATGGGGTTTTTTGCTGGGAAAATATATACTCAGGTAATTAAATTGTGAACATGATGGATGGCCCGATTTTATATTTGAATTCAAAGTGACTTTCTGTATCATTCAACTGAAATGGCTTGATGTTACACCAAAAAAAAAAAAAAAAAAAAAAAAAGAACAAAAAGCAAAACATAACTCCAGAGAAATAGAAATATAGATTTTTGTTCCTGTTTAAAAACAAACATGGGTGGTTTTCCCTGTGCTGGGTCATAATGTTTACCTGAAATGCATGGAGCTGGTGTGCAAATTTCATCTTCATGACTTCTCATTCCTACTTCTCTGTACCATTTCCTAAAAGGTGAGGCTAGAGCAAATTTTCCAGTGGCTATGCTTTGTTTTATGCAAGAAGAGTAAGAACATGCTAGAGAGATCTATTGTTCAGAAGGTTCCAGAAGCAAGACCCCAGTGTCTGGGTTTAAAATGTTAATGAACATCCATTTTGCCCACGTTGAATCCCAAATGACAATATGTTTTGTGCCCAAGGCAGGATTCTGACTAAATCAATAAACTACCCTAAGTTTGATAAAAGTTTTACAAAATATCCAGGACATTTAGAGTAATTGTTAACATCTGTTCATTATTCAACAGTGTATGCAGGTTTAGAAGCCAGATAAATATATTTATTCATCAGCAGCCAGCATGTCACTGCTACCTCAGTGGTGACATAAAACAGTAAGACATTAGAACTTGCCTTAGTCTTGGGTTCAGAGAATACAAATGAACCATTGTGGGGGGAAAAAAAAAAGTTCTGCTTTCTCCATTTTGACACTGAGAGAGAGATACACACAGAGAAAGAGAGAGAGGGGAAAAGGAGAGAAAAAAAACGGAGCAAGTTAAAAAAAAATATCTTGATAATTTACTTTGAATGGAAAACCTGGGGAATATGCAGGAAAAATAAATAAATAAGTAGTAGCATAAATCTTAGAGAAGGGATCTGAAGACATCCATCAGGGCTGCAACATGAAGAGCATTTTTCTTGTTTATTCTCCAAAACACAATTCAATTTTGATTTCTTCTTTTATTTCACAATATAAGAAAGTTATGTCTACACTGGAAGGGTAAAATAGGCTTTTGAAAATAACATTGAAAAAGTTCTTTCTATCAGAATGAAATTAGTTCTTTGAGAATGTCCACCAATTTACAACTGACTTGTGCTAAGCCACAACCAGCTTCAGGTCACTGTTTCACAGTAACAAGAAAATATTAACCAAATCACATTCATGCTTATTGGTATCTTCTGGGGGTATGGAAGCATGTCAAGGGCTTTTATGTGGGTTTTTGTTGTTGTTTTATATAGCTTGGTGTTTGTGTGTGTGTGTGTGTGTGTGTGTGTGTGTGTGTGTGTCCCAAGTGCCCTTCCAGTAGTCTCAGTGACCTCTAGTGATGCTAATAGATCTCAAGTAATGTGTTCCTTGAGTACTTGAAGCTGAGTTGATTATTAACTTTCAACTACCTTGCATTGTCCTCAATCATGTTTGGCTAAAATTGACTGAATAAAGTCGCCTCAAGGTTTAACTCTTGATGAGGGAAGAAATCTGACACTATGCCATCAACTTTAATACAATCCACTAACGTCAGAACTTAGAAACGGTGCACTTGGCACATGAAAGGTGCAAAGATTCCAGAGAAAGGAATTATAGTAAAAGAAAATCACCGGTGAACATCGGTACATTTTTCTGAAGTGTAGGTCTGTAAACTCACTACCAATGTGTGCACAGTGAATGTCACATGAAAGGCACTTAATAAAAGTCTGTTGAATTGAATACCTAGAACAATACTATATGTATATAAGTATCCAATACAATCTAAGGGATTAGTTGAAAACACTAGATTTCTCTATGAGGACCAGAAGATTAGCAAGGTAGAGATGATAAAATTAACAGTGATGCTATCTAGCTAATTAAAGCTGTAAAAGAAGCAAGAGCCTCTTCATGGATTGTTCTGTTAACTAACCTGTAATTACATTGTCAATTGCATTAACTTCATTGCCCACTAATAGAGTAAGTTTCAAGGGAGGCAGCCAATGTTGGGATGGTTATTTATTTTTATGTCCTAATTAATCAGTACTGACACCAAACCACATCCTTCCTCCTTGCTCATTATTTAAATGACCCATTTATATGGATGAACCTCTTTGCTTTGTGCATTTCATTATCACATTAACATGCTTTCAAAACAAAACGGTTGTTTCTGCTTCAGCAAGTACTTTGAACAAACAGCTACTTGAGCTACTCCTGACAGGCTATGCAACCCTCATCTCCCTCTAGGCATTTATATTGGCCATTTGGAGTTTGAATATAATCAAATAATCACGACTTGGAGGTAAAAAAACAATCCCTGATGAGCTTTGTAGTGCTGGGTTACGGATGGGAGGAGGATTTCGCTTAAGAAATAAAAGCAGGAGCTCTGATTTTCATCCAAGGTTGGGAAGCAACTTTTATTTAGCTAGTCATTTCTTTGTGTCCCATATCTGGAAACCTGAAAATAAACTCTGCAACTGACTAGAGTGAAAATCTATTGGAGTCATCAGATTGAAATATTGTATAATTTTAAAGTAACTTTGTGAGCCAGCCTCTGGGACATGCGTCCCCTCTAGTGAGGGCTCCTGGAGATGTGTTAACTATTTAGAATATTGTACCTTTGCCCTCCAAGGACGGGTTTTGTGCTCAGACTTCATCTTGAGAAGCCAGCCTCACTAACCTTAAGCATATTAACTCTGATATCACCCTAGAAAATAGTGTTGGGGAAAGCACAGATGCCTTAATATGTCCTTAGGAGACGTCTTTCTGCCCCAAATTTTCCCTTAGAAAAGAGGAAGCAGGATACATTCAAATGTTAACAAAGTCTCTTTACCTTGCGAGGAACATGCTCAAAGTACTTTTGGGAAAAACATATTAGCTAAAAAAAAAAAAAAAAAAAAAATCAAATGTTGATTTGGATGTTTATAGATGTTACATAATGGAATGGTTTTTAAGAAGAGGTAACAACATTTAACCCAGATTTATTAGCTATCCCTTTGGGTATGATTTCACAATTGCAAACGTTTGATGGATTGTACTATTATTTAAAAAAAAAAAAAACCTTTAAAAGAGTATAAGAAAAAGTTATGTTGTGATGTCCATGAATGGGCACCCACAGGACACATTAAAAAAACAAACAAACAAACAAACAAAAAAACCACACACAAAAAACAATAAGTCCAAATGAACAAGATTGACTACTTGGGCCTGAGATGAACTTCCTAGTGACAGGCACATATACAAACTTAAAAAGTGATGTGCCCCAGATACTGTGGATGTAAATAAAGAAATGTGCTCTTGAAAACTGTTGGTGATTTAAAAATAAACTTAAATGATGCTGATTATGTACATTTTAATTTTTGATAGAAATATGCCATGAAAATGGAATAAAACAATATTTCTAGATTCATAAGTACTATAAAATCCTGTCATAATGGTCAAAAATCATTTCTGAGTTTCTGGTTGGGTAACATCAGTCATCACTCTATACTTGGGGTTCCCTCCAATGAATGGGGCAGAGGCTCTACTTGGATATCATGGTGGTTTTCAGGTTCCATCCTGATGAAAAATCTTCCATCTGTAGACTGTATCAAACAAACAAAATCACGACTTACACCCCATACTTTCATTTACTTTTGGTGGTTTTCTCACGTTTTCAACAGTTACCAGCCACCTTCCCACTACGCCTCCCTCCTCTGAGGTCTAGGAATCTATTTATGCTGAATTCCACTTATTAAAAGGAAATCCTTCTGTATACTTTACCTAAATCCTGCACCCTTCAGTTAAAGCTCATTTCATATTATTCAGACTCCTGTGAACAGTAGTCCAACATCATCCTCTTTATGGGAAAAATCCATGATTTGAAAATAGTCAATAAATCACTCTTTATCCTTCATTTCCCCCACTTGAATAAGCCCAGCTCTCCAGGGCTTTCCCCGCAGTACTCAACCTCCAACTCACTATCAAGGCACAACCGAGTTCCTGGGAGAATTAGTCATATGCTAGAACTAATTATAACATTACATATTCTATAAGACTATAATGATTATTAATTTTAAATAGTGAATACGATTGCCATAAAACCTGGCTTAGGCCTTCCTCTAAGTTCCTCAGGAAATTCTCATATTTCTCCTCAACTACCTCAGCCTCCTTCAGAAAAGCTCGATCCTTTGTGTCAGTGACAGGGGAGATCAGTTTATATTTAGGAAAAGTAGGCAAATGTCTGGTATGGAACAGATTAAAACCAAGGAAATCTGTTCCCTCATAACCTAAGCCAAGGTTTCTAACGTTGAAAGGCAACTTAATTAACCCATTTCATGTAGTCATCATCAGAGCATCTATTATTGAAAGTGGGCTCTATTTCAAGTCTCAAGTGTACAAACATTTCTGAAACGCTTTTTTAAGCAGTGCATACACAATAACCCAATGAAAGTTTGCTTCGCTTTGTTTGGGGTGGGGATGGCCATTCTGCATGCTTCCCAACAGCCGTTACATTGTGTATCTCACTTAGAGTTTCACCTTGAAGACCAGGTGTCCAAATCTGCACATTTCGATCGACTGTATACCACAAGGCAAAAACTCAAGAGCTTATATTTATTTCAACAGATTCATATTTTTTAATTTATTTCCTCATTTTTGTGTATGAGGCATGAAACATGACCCTTACTTAGACAATTGATAGGGTGCTTTGCATTTTAAAGTGATTGAACTGATAGAGGATGAATCAGCACGTATCTACTGTGGAAAGATGAAATGCTTCTTCAGTGTCCCTTCCTGAAACTCATGATTTAAGTTTGTCGATATCCCCTTATTTTTTGTTTTCTGAAGAAGATGCCAGAATCCTACTCTGAGCTCTGTGCTAACCCTAGGAGATGCAGGCAAGTCCCAGTGTATCTCCCTGGTACTCAAGGTCAGATTCAAATGAACGTTTAGAAGGGCCCTTTAAAAAGCTAGTAAGGGCCGCTGGCCGTGTGAAAGTAGGGTATAAGAAGGGGGAGGCATTTCTGGCAGGGTCTCCTCTGCCCAGTGACCATTCTTGTCATCAGAGTTCCCCAAACCAGTCTGAAAGGATATTGAAGATCTGAATGTAGGTATTGCAGAATGTTTGCAGCCTCCCAGGGAGTGGAAAAAAGATCTGGATCAAATTATATTCAATTCGGAGGCATGTGGGGCATTCTAATGATTTCCATTACCCCTGTGGTCATCTTGGGTGGTGCAGCTCATTAAGGTTCAATCACAAAAATTAGGACTCAGAGGATGTCAGACCTGAGAAAGACCCTACCTGGGCCACCAAAGCTCACTGAGATGAAGTGACTTGGACAAGACCTCAGCACCAGTCCATCTTATACCCAATAGTCGGTACCTCCAGGACTATTAATGCTTATTTCTAAACACCTATCCTAGGAGGAGCTCACTGGAAAAAAATCAACCAAGAGGGCAGATTCAGAGAGAAGAGTTGCCTAGCATGAACAGAGTTTGCTAGTCCAAGCCACTATCAAACGCTCTCCTGGAATTCCAGAGTAGGTTCCTACCTCACTCTCATGCGCCCATGTTCACCCCCGCCAATCACCGACTCTCAAGAGAATAACACCCTCCTCCTGCCCCACTCCTTTTCCCAGAGCCGCCTGTGTGCCCTAACTCTGCCCAAAGACAACTTGATCTGTTCGGTCACGGGGTCTCTGCAGTCTGAGTTTGTTTACGCTCTTGCCCTTACCTGTTTCTCTCGCTGTAGCACATTGGATCCTGATCCACAAACATTCTCTTTCCCTTCCACCTGGCTCTGCAAAGTGCTTTCCCAGTTTCTTCTTCCCGTTCTAGAAGACTGTGATTGTAAGAGCTTAAATAGCTTGTTTTTAAACTTAAAACATGCTTCATATCTTAATGTCAGATAAAATGTTCGCATTATAGTTGAGATTGGTAATATTCAAATGGTGTGCCTGTGGTTCCTCAGATGCCCTCAGAGGAAAGAGGTGGACACAGACACTGGATTTCGAAACTCCTGCCCCATTTTCACCACAATAAGTTAGCTGACTTTCAGCTAGTTTATATATTGGGCTTTTGAGTAAGACACTGTTTAAAGAAAATTCTTTACTGCTTTTATTTAAAAGGGTAAAAAAAAAAACCTTTAAATTACAATAACACATGACTCAAAGAATGTGCCACCACCTGGTGGCAGCATACCCAAATTTCAACATACCTAAATTTTTAGCAAGGACAAAATTGAATCTGCTATCCAAAATCCATAAAGAAGTATCAGGAATGTCTCAGAGGATTAAGTATAATTATGAGAAAATGCGTTAAAAGGTACAATATCACTTTCAAAATGCAACGCGATAGTATTTGAAAGTTAGGATTCCATAAAAGCATTACTTTGTTGTATGGCTCTCATACTACTTATAGAAAATATTTTCATTATGTCTTAAAAATATTTCAGTAAGGTAAAATAAACTAGCAGAATTCTCTCTTGTTTTTATATTTAAACATCAGTGTTATTTATCTTCAAATACCAAGGGGGAAGATTCATTTCTTCTTCTTGGAGTCAATGTAAATACTCAGTTCCTGGATAAATTCTACCTGAGACATTTCCTGTGCTACTCTCCACCTCCATCAAAATAAAGCAAAGTAAAAGAGCAAAGACACCTTCTCACAGACCCTTTAAATGACTGCACAAAGAGAAAACGCTCAGCTACTTCGACCACAAGCACATTCATGGATGAGTGGAGGAAGAAAGCGAGATTTTTCCTTTTCAGGCCTTTCAGCTCTCACATAATAGTAATATATTATATTGGTTTTGTTCACTCTAACCACACTAACCTTGCTCAGACAATACCCTGTTCAGGTAAAATTCTTTTAGCACTCAGGAATAGGTTCTAGTTAGATAAGCACCTGGATAGTGGAGAGGAAAATGAAATCTGAGCCCTGCCAATCTCTGCTGCTTCTCTGTCAAGACCCACAGAGACCCCTTCCCAGCAGTATGTGGTACCCCTTGCCCCTCTCTTCTGGCTGTGTGATACAGAAGTCATTGTCCCCTTGCTCATAGTGATGGTTTTAGATTATGTTTGCAGGCAAGACATGAGAGAATCAACCAGACAGACCAGGGGTGTCCTGCAATACTCCCAGGCTGGAGGAAACAGAAGGAAAATTTACTTCTCACTGTCCCTGGACAGCCGCAGGAAACTTGCTCCTGAACGAGCCATGATTACTTTGTATCAGACGTGGATTTGCCAGCAAGATTATATCCATACAAGTTCTTTGTAGACCATCAAGGGGCACATGGCATTCTGAGCAAATAGCAACTAGTCAAATTGGCAGTTTGCAACTGAAATCAGCGCCTAGTTCTAAAATTCCTCCAGCATTGTTTACCTGCTTTTCCTAGAGTCAATTACAAGGAGCAAAATATGACTTGATTCACAGCAAGTAATGAAGTGAGAGTAATAAACAGTGAGGAAAAGGAAATAACAAGAATCGATTTAGTACTTTTGAAACTTAAGGGTATTTTTCCTGACATGAACGTGAGAATGACCTGTAGTTCTTCTCATACTTACAACAGATGGAGCAAAGTGGATTTTAATCATTTAGAGTATGTGTCACCATTAATTCTTTCAGCGTGCTAAGAGAATGTCATAGCAAGTATGGGACACCCCAGGGGTCTAAACGGTTGCTTAAAATAAAACTCATTGATGACCATGACTTTGCAATTGTTGGATGTTACTACTGTCATTTCATCTTATGAATCTGTGTCACAGCATCAGTGGTATAAAGCCAAACACTACCAGCTGTGGTCTTACAACAGTTTGGAGCAATATTTAAATTTTCTTTATACTGTAGAGGTACAAAACCAGTGCCATAAAAGTGTATATGTTTATTTAAAGTCTTCAGGAAAATAAAAATTTCCAGAAAGAAGCCAAATGAACCCAAAATGCTCAATGTCAAGTTGCCAAGTGAGAAAACAAGCATATTAATACACACTAATTAGCCTTCCTGCTTTTGTTATTATGTAACAGCCTACATTATTACCTGCTACCTTGCTCCTGGGCCAGTACTGCCTATCTTGAGATCACTGCTGATACTCCTAAGGTAAAGGAACACCAAACAGTAGTCATTTATCTGACAAAAGACCTTGTGTTTTTCTTATTCTGTCAATCATTAAACTAGTAATGTCTTTTATGTTATTGCTTTGACATTCATTAACACTCATGTCAGAGGAAATCTTTGCAATTACCAATCCTTTCGACCACCTGAAGTTGTTTTGCCTTGGTTTGTTACAATTTTTTTAAACTGATGCAGTAGCACTAAGATGGGCTGGGAATTTACCCCACAGTTCAACTCGAGGTGTCTCTTTATGACTCAAATGCAGTTGAGACACATGCTTTTCCTTAAAAAATCAGCTTTCGACATCTTGTTAACTTTTATGGCAAGCATGACTGACTAGCTTAAGAGGAAGGAATACCTCAGAAAAACAAAGTCAGATAGCCACAAGGCTGCTGTGTTGTCACAGGAATTCTGCCTCCTGGCACATACACAAACCCCCCACCCCTCGCCCCCGAAGAGTTTCCACTAAAAATGTGAAGGGCTCATTATCATCTCAAATGCCTGAAACACATTTTACATAAATTCCTCATGATTTGAAACCACAAACAGAAACAGAGTAAGATGAGTGTCTAATATGACAAAGCGAGAACTTGAAATATCATAGGGTAACTCGTTCACTTCTAAACCACTCCTTTTGTGGGACTATTACCCATAAAAATTGATTATACATCATCCACAGCCATATTATCATACAGCATTTAGAGAAATAAAACTGAACAAACACTTCTGTTTTTTAATAAAGAGCAATGTCGAGGGTGGGAGAAGAACCAATTTCTTTCTTGGAAAAATCTATGTGTTATGAAAACGTCTTTTATTATTGAAGGAGTAGATTAACCTCATTGCATCTGTATTTATATTTTACCTACTTACAGAGTACAATGGGATGGAAATAGATATCAAAATACTTCTCCGATGTATATCGTTTCAAATGTTATCAATATGAAAAAGTATATAAAAATGTTTCTTTAACTATCATTTTAGTATTAACAATTTAATTAAATTATGTAATATTTAATGAAAATGAAAGACCGAATTTGGCCTCAGGGCACTGTAATGATTTAAAGATAATTAGGACAGAATATTTTGCATAGATTTCATCTCTCCTCTAAGAATCACATTCAATCAAAACAAGATGACATGGGGCAGGGAATTACTTGAATATATTTATTCACTCAACAAACTCTTAGGAAAGACACTGCATTAACACTGCAGCTGTGCTGAGAAGGAAACCCTACCCTTCTCTCTACACACAGGGAAGTGATCTTACCTGTAGGATCACCAAATCCACGGTTTCAGGAAGTGAACTATAATGGGGTTTTAATGTCCTTTGGGCCCTGCCTCAGCATTGTTTATTTTCACTAAATGAAAGCAATACAAGCTTTGCAAAAGGATTTTCAACTATTAAAGGGGGAACTTAGAAACAAATCCAATACCGCCTTAGATGTAGGATTCCGGGAACTACTCATCTCGTGGAGATCTTTAATCTGAAATCACTGCAGTGTCCATGAATATTTAAGAAGCAAAGACTCAAAGAAGACAGTTGAAGGGAAAATTGCTGTTGGCTGGTTTTTAATAAATAGATCCTTTCTAGGACTCCCAGTTCTCCGTAGGAACTGCCTCAAAGACACTTTCCACCTATAATCATTACTCAAGGATTAGGACCCAAGAAACCACACTCAGGAGGCCCATTTATTGCAGACAGATGGGTAATGGTTCAAAAAGCAGCTCTCCCAAGTGTGAAGAGAGACTATAAACCTGCACCCAAATTGAGGCAAAGAGGTGGGGCCACAGCTCCCCACCCAACACACACCCACACTCAGGTCTCTCATGACTTCTCTCCCCACCCCGGCCTTGGTTGCTTTCCCTTCCTCATCTGATCTTCCAGGATCAAAATGTTCCTGAGATAAAATTAAGTGAAGAATTAGGCGTGGAGTATAAGATTAGCTCACTAGATGTGGGGTTGAGTGACCACTGTGTTGTTTATTAGCAGCATGAATGTGGGCAAATCATTTAAGGTCTTTCAAAGTAAAGTTCACCCCAATCAGACCAGAGCTCACCTCAAAGTCCTCATAAACCACGAATCTGATCCACATAAACTTTTCTCTGCAGAACTTCCTGAACCAACACCCCCATTCCAAATATAGCAGCATATTGCTTAACCACTATGGGAATTTTGACTCCCATATTTTCATTCAAATTGTGTACTCATTCGTGTAGCTACCCATTTGGGAGGCGGATTAATGTATCTTGAGTCTTGATGCTGATAATTTGGTCTCTCACCTCTACCCCTCTAAATATTACAAGCAAAAGTAAGTTAAACTACACATTTTTTTCTTAAAATATAGTGAGAGGAGGCTTTCGATATCAACATGAATGTGCATTTCAGATGTCGCAAACCTGCTGGTTCTTGATTCCTCCCACGTCATTTCACCTTCTTTCCACTCCCCCTCATTTCCAACAAAGCTGTGAGTCCCTCACAGAAACCTTGCAAAGATCGAGACATCCATAGTTTGTACTCTGCTCAAGATGGTAGCATTAAGTGAATGCACTCCGACAATAATTTTTCAACATCTTCATGGAGTGTTTCAGATTAATGTCCCCATAAGATCATTATCTCTTGGCCCTCACTCAGCCTAGAGTGCCATGTCATAACCTTTGCCCAAGAGAAGTCCGGTCCCCTGTCGTAACTACAGATTTGACTCTGTTAGTAAAGAAAATGCAAACCACTAAGCACTGAGTTTCTGCTCTTGTAATAAGACAATGGACTATAATTTATATCAAATAATCAAAATTTACACGCTATGTGAGAAGAATCCTTAGAGTCTCCCAAGAAGGAGTTCTTAGATGATATCCTTGCATATACACCATTCAAATAGAAAAATGGTTTGTAGAACAAACAGCCTTGCGACATCTGTTTAAAGACCTATGGTTATATCTCACAACTTTGTGAGTTAGCCGAGTTCAGTCAAAAAAGCTCCAACTGTTAAAATGTCTATGACCTCTTAAAATGTTAGATTCAGCATTTTAATCCATTGCATACCAGCCTGTGCAATACTGTGCACGTCTATCCATGCTGCTACACGACAGCTCTTTAGATATTTGAAGCTATTGCTCGTGTTCCTCCTAAGCCTTCTCTTATCAAAACATCCTTAGGTCCTTCAACTCATTGACGTGATCCCCTCACCTCTCGCTATCTTTGTGCCCTTTCTTTGGAAGGTGTCCAGTCCATAAATATCTCTCTTAAAACATAGTACCCCAAAATGAAGACAATAACCCAAACAGTCTCTAAGCACAACACAGCTAAACCATTACCCCATTAAATCAGGTCACTGTACTTCTATACTGGAGCCTGGGGTTCTATTAGGTTTTATAGCCACTCCAACACCTTGTTGGGTTATATTATGATTTGACAAGGCCTTGCTCAATAAGTAGCCCAAACTAAGACATAAACTTTTACTTCTGTTTCTTCTGCTGTCACTAGTTAATGAATTAACCTGAAGCAATCTTTCTTAACTCCATTTCTTGAACTGTTCTGTGGGGTCAATATTCAAACGTTGACTATAGTTCTTGTTTAACATGTTGTCATGTTGGTTAATGTGGAATTAAAGAAACATCAGTGGGATTTCATTAAATAATGACACAGCCCATCATTCTACTCAGTGTTGTGGTTATTCTCTGCCGCTGAAAGCGCTGCCCAACATGAGTGTCTGACTAGATTACGTCCAACCTGAACAGAATATTTTTTCCTCCAATCAAAACATTTTTGTCTCCCTCTTAAAGCTGACAAAGTGAGTACAGGAATACAGAGTTCTGAAGAGAAGAAAAATGTATGATTCATATCACATGAAGCAAGATGCCACCCAATCCACCCTAGGGAAAGTTGGGAGAAAATATGTCTTTTATTTTTTCTATCATAATACAGAAAATAAGCCCTAGCAGTGTTGATAGCCTATGGCTTTTCATTTAGAATCAACAATAATGGCACGTTCTATGATTTTACTTTTTCAGCACCATCCCCAAACAAAGCAATGAAATGTAAGATGATGTGAATGAGACCCTGAAATTTAAGGAGGCAGAATAATGGCTTGCAGGTGTGAACATTATTCATATTTTAAAGAAAATTAAATTCTCCCCATTACTCTAGGAAAATCAATATAACAATTACCAAGAGGTAAGATGCTTCTGATATTTAAAAATATGCTCATTTTGAAGACAGTTTTTAACCCATGTTAATCAAATAGAGTATGTATACAGGATTTATATTAAGAATAATACCCAGGTGAAACTTATAAACTAATCCTTCATTTATAGCCTACCTACTCTGTGAAATGTATAAACCCCAAACACAGGATCCTTTTATGTCCGTCTCTTTCAGGTATAAATCAACGTGATGGGAGCAACACAAAGGAGGGGGGCTTAGAGCTGACATCAGTGCAGATTGTTTAAACACCCAGATGATGTTTAGAAGAATGTGATTATTCTCGAAGATGTTAGACAAGAGTGTTTTAGTGAATACATGCCTGTCTAAACGTCAGGGAAGGCTGTGAAATGTTCTCCCTGGGAAGTGGAATACGGAGGGAGTTAGACTACTTTGCCTTTTTAAACGTGATCGGGGCTGGGCTGGTCCTAGGCACCCCGACAACACTGGATGAACTTGGACATGCAGAATCTAGATCTGTAAGTTCAAGAGAGGGAAGAGGGAAGGAAGACAGAAATCCACGCACCAAGCCCTGTTTGAAATGGAGCATATGTTAGATAAGGGAAGAGAAGCTGTGCTCCAAGGTCGTCCCCACGCACTGCAATGTATGCTCCAGGCAAAGCACAGGAACCAAGGACACCCAGGTGGGGACACCACTGCTGCGAACATTGCAGAGTTTGTCCCACGTGCCCTTTCTTAATTGCTTGAACATTTTTTTGTCACTTTGTTAAACTGAAGGAAAACGAAATCGGATGAATTCATATAATTAGCATATTATGGATACTTGTTAAATATTTAAAAAATGAACTAACACATTTTTGAGCAAATGGTAAAGCTGTGAAAGAAGACAAAATTTTAAAATGTAATATTTTAGATTCAACTAAGATTGTACTGAACTGGCCTTAAAGCTCTTTTATAATTTTATTTTTTAAAACAGAATCAAAACCTGAACACAACGAGGGGATCTCTTTCAGCGTATTTTTACACCTCTAAGACTCCTTATTTGAAAAGAAGTGGAACACATTCAAGTACTCTTATACATATTATTACTTTTTAAGACAATGATCACCTAAACTTTTCACAAGAAAAGCAACACTATTTGATTAATTAATGTCACCGATCAGCTCGATAAACAACGTATTCTGATGAAGATGAGGATGAGAACGGGGTGGGGTTAAATCGAATGCTAAATTGAACACATGTATAACAGGATACTCATAAGTATGGGTAACCACAGGTCTTTGGACTTACAGTCAAAATACTGGAAACAATAAACGATTCTCCCTATAGTCAACAGATTCCAAGCCAATAATCTGTAACGTCATGAAAAGTCTAATTTCCCCCTCTTCCCAGAGGACAAGAGAGCTGCTTGCTATTCCTTCCTCTTCAAGGAATGGCACACATTGATAACATTTTCAGATAACTGCAATCATGGAATATATGGCTAAACTGACTCAGAACATATATATATATATATATATTTATTTAATTGAACTTATTGTGGTTACATTAGTTAATCAAATAGGTTTCAAGTGTACAATTCTATAATACATCGTTTGTATATTGCACTGTGTGTTCACCACCCAGAATCCACTCTCCTTCTATCACCATTTAACCCCTTTACCCTCTTCCACCTGTCCCCACCTCACTTCCCTCTAGTAATCACCATACTGTTGCCTGTATCTAGGAGATTGGGTGGTTTTGTTTTATTTTACTTAATCCTTTTGCCTAATTCACCCAGCTCCCCAACCCCCTCTTCCCTGACAGCTCTCAGTCTGTTCTCTGTATCTACGAATCGGTTTCTATTTTGTTTGTTTATTTTGCTCAGTAGATTGCACACGTAAGTGCAATTATATGGTATTTGTCTTTCTCTGACTGGCTTATCTCACTTGGCATAATGCCCTCTAGGTTCATCCATGCTGTCGTGAAAGGTAAGATTTCCTTCATTTTTATGGCTGAGTAGTATTCCATTGTGTATGTACCATAGCCTTTTTATCCACTCTCTACTGATGGGCTCCGGGCTGCCTCCAAATCTTGGCTGTGTAAATAGCGCTACAGTGAACATATGGGTGCATATATTCTTCCAAATCAGTGTTTCGGGTTTCTTTGGGTATATTCCCAGAAGTGGAATTGCTGGGTCAAAAGGCAGTTTCATTTATAAATTTTGTGGAAACTCCATACTGTTTTCCACAGTGACTGCACCAATCTGCATTCCCACCAACAGTGCACAAGAGTTCCCTTTTCTCTACATCATTACCAACACTTGTTTGTTGATTCATTGATGATAGCCATTCTGGCAAGTGTGAGGTGATATCTCATTGTGGTTTTAATTTGCATCTCTATTAGTGACTTTGGGCTTCTTTTCATACATTTATTGACCATCTGTATGTCCTCTTTGGAGAAGTGTCTATTCAGGTTCTTCTCCCATTTTTTCATTGAATTGTTTGGTGTTTTTTTTTTTTTTTTTCAATGATGTTTGAGTTTTTTAAATAAATTTTGGATATTAATCCCTTATAAGATATATTATTGTCTAATATGTTCTCCATTCAGTGAGTTGTCTTTTCATTTTGTTGATGGTTTCCTTTGCTGTGCAAAAACCTTTTGGTTTGGTGCAGTCCCATTTGCTTATTTTTTTTTTTCTTTTGTTTCCCTCGCTTAAGGAGATAAAGCAGAAAAAATAATGTTATGAGAAATGTCTGGGATTTTACTACCTATTTTTTTTCCTAAGATTTTTATGGTTTAATGACTTATATTTAAGTCTTTAATTCATTTTGTGTCTATTCTTGTGTATGGTGTAAACCGGTGATCTCGTTCCTTATTTTGCATGTATCTGTTCAATTTTCCCAGACCCGTTTACTGAAGAGACTGTGTTTGCCTCATTGTATGTTCTTGCCTCCTTTGTCACATATTAATTGACCATAAAGGTGTGGGTTTATTTCTGGGCTCTCTATTCTGTTCCATTGATCTACATGTCTGTTTTTATGCCATTACCATGCTGTTTTGATTACTATGGCCTAGTAGTATAGTTTGATATTGGGTAGCATGGTTCTTCCAACTTTGTTCTTTTTTCTCAAGATTGCTATGGTTATTCAGGGTCTTTTGTGGTTCTATATAAATTTTTGGAATATTTGTTCTAGTTCTGTGAAATATACTTTGGTATTTTGATAGGAATAGCATTGACTCTATAGATTGCTTTGAGTAATATGGATATTTTCATGATGTCAATTCTCTCTAGCCATGAAGACGGTATATGCTTCCACTTATTTATATCTTCCTCAATTTCTTTCTTCAGTATCTTATAATCTTCCAAGTACAGGTCTTTTACCTCCTTGGTTAAATTTATTCCTAGGTACATTTTTTTGTTGTTGTTCCAATTATAAATGGGATTGTTTTCTTTGTTTCTTTTTCTGATAGTTCATTATTGGTGCATATACATGCTACCTAATTTCTGAATATTAATTTTGTATCCTGCTACTTACTGAATTCATTTATCAGTTCTAGTAGTTTTTTGATGGAGTCTTTAGGGTTTTCTATATATGATATCATTATATTCAAATAATAACAGTTTTACTTCTTTCTTTCTAATTTGAATGCCTTTTATTTCTTGTCTAATTGCTGTGGCTGGAACTTCCAGTGCTATATTGAATAAGAGTGGTGAAAGCAGACATCCTTGTCTTGTTTCTGATCATATATATATTTCCCTGCTACTATTCACTCATTTATTCAAAATATGTTTATGTTTACTAAATGCTAACTCTGTGCCTGGCCTAGAGAACCATAAAACACTAAAAGTGAAGGATAACATTAGAGGTCATTCATAGCAGAAGTTGCCATCTCTGGGACTCTAGTGGCAGAGCAGGAGCATAAAAATGTGAAGAGTCAGGTGTAAGATAATAGGGAGTAGTGAGGTCTGTGTGGAACCAAAAACATATGGCCCTCTTAGGTCATTCAAATACAATTTTTTTTTCTTTTCTGAACATCTTATCTGCCAGAAGCAGCCCACAGGCTAGAAGTCAGAAATCCCAATTTTGTTTATCCTCTTTATTTTTTTCAAATAACAGAGTCATGTCCTGTTTTCAGTATCATAAATCCATCGAATTGGAAGCTTTATGCTCCTCTCTCTCCCCACCATTTTACTGTAGTGTCCCCAATCCACTTAAAAATTTTATTGGTTTGGTTTGATTTTGAGTTTTTCTTCTCTATCTCCTTTACTATATTTACAAATTCCAAATACAAAGTTCCTTCTCTGAAAGAAAAGGATCAGCTTCTAAACAATGAGATCAGACACGGATGGCTATCTAGAGGGGGTCACCAGGAGTCCTATGAACAGCTATAAGAATTGTAGTTGCTTTAAAAAATATGAACGCTTAAGCCCAAGTGACTACAAAGCAATGAAGTTACTTTCATGATTACTAAATGGAAGCAATTTCATCACCCTTCATGCATGAGAGATAAGTTTCTAAAGAATTTTCCAGTCATCCCACCCGCAAAGAATCAATTGAATCAAATAATCAGTATAATATTTGGCTCAGCAAATATTTGTAGTGGTCAAGCCAGTTGCTCACTGGGT